>OU015743.1:97589084-97616848 GCA_907169655.1 Acomys percivali | reverse complement strand
TGCCTGTACATGTTCGTGTTTGTGTGTATGCATGTGTGTGTGTGTGTATGTGTGTGTTTGCATGCTAAAAATCTAACCTTCATCATCACTGTTCATATGCTAAGCAAACACTTTACCACTGAGTTGCATCCCGGAATCTCTAATCACTTATTCTGATTTTAATTAATCTTTGTTAAGATAGTATTTATTTTACTCTATCACCTTTAGTTTCAAGGTCATTTTTAACTATTTTACAGTGGACCATTGCCGCCCTGTCTTGTCAGAAGCAAACTCCTTGTACACTTCTCTGTTCACCTTTACCAATTTTTTATAAACACCCAAATTTGTGGATAATCTTAATGATTAACAATAGGAAATAAGGAATCCTTCTGGTGTGCAGATTAAGGGGTGGTGCTGAATGTTACTGGATAGTCAAGCTCAATAATTAAGAAAGTTCAAGTCTAACCAGTGTGTCTATTAATGCATTTACCACAGGAAGTCAAGGCACGTTGGCCAGAAAAAGCAAATCAGCCAAGTCAGGGAAGTTGTTTTTATGTGGTTGAAATAATGAAATAATGTTAGAATCAAGTTGGAAATTTGCATTCTCTGTATCTTTAATGACTAAGAAACTGGCCAGTTTTTTCCCCACTCTTCCATGCTTTTGAGAGAAAAGCAGAAGGCTTGATATGAATTTCACACTATTTGATGGAACTAACCTTTAACAGTAATAAAGTTAGATCATAAGATATGTGAAGGAAGAAAGGAAAAGATGAAAAGTATGCAATGAAAAAAGAAATGAAAAACAATCATGTATTTTGTTTAATGTGCTTTATATAGTTGATGGTACTTATTGTATAAATTTTTGGTAAACATACTCAGATCATTTGTAATCTGTAAGTTTGAAATATGATGGCCATTTGAAAGAAACCGGGTACAAAGTTGAAAACAGCATGAACATAGCAGTACAATTGAACTTCACATGTGATATCCTGGTCCAGTGCTCACAAAGATGGAAAGAGTAGGTACTTCTGAGTTAAGAGCCTTTTCATGCTAAAAAAATAAAACCTTAGAGAATCTTACCTCTGACCATAGGCTAGACCTTAGGCCTAGTTTAATTTATTATTTAAACAAATGATGGAAGAAATTCAGGCTTTGAAAGGTCTCATAGTCTCTCAAGATCATAGTGTTAGGTGGGTGAGCATCAGCATGGACAGTCTTGTTATTCACTCTGCATAGTGCTGTGTCTGATGTTCTTCCTCTGCAGATTCTATTAGTATTTTTTTTTCATTTCTAACATGCATATTCAGCAAAGGAAAAATAAATAAACCAATCCCACTGAACCATTTGAAATATTGTCAGAAAATGCTCAGAAATTAAAGACACATAATTTGATTGGCTATTCTCTCTGGCCAAATTGAGGACACAGCTCCACACATTGATGTGTTTAATGTTCTAGATACCCAAGTGGAGAAATATTAGATCTCTCTGGATAAGCAATCCTTAACAGAGCTTCAGAGCAGTCCCTCCTGAGAGGAAAGGCCTGAGCAACATGGAAGAAAAAAACCTCCAGAGCCTAATGGAATATTTGGTATAAAAAGCAGAACAAGACATATTTAATCTACAGAAGGGTACAGGAGTCCCCTGTTGTACTGAGGGTAAAACTTGAAAACAACAGTCTAAAAGATGATGATTTATTTGAGCTTTTAGAAATGTTTGTCATTGAGGATTCAAAATTCTTTGTTGTTCTGACATTAGTATTTTTACCTGAATATTACAAATATAGAATTTAAAGAAAATGACACCTGATAAACACCAGAACTTTCTCTGAAGCTTGAGATATCAAACATTTTCCTTTATTTTTACTTTTTTTAAAGACAAGATAGTAGTTCCCATACAACATATGGAAAATGCCTTAGATCATAAATATATAATAAATATGAGAATGAGGAAGTGTATAGTGATACAGAAACTAATAAGACTGTTATCTCATGTTCAGGAAATTTTTCATCTTGAAGAAAACATAATATGTTAGCATTTATCAATGTTCATTTTCCTGTATAAAAACTAGAAACACATAGAAGTCACAAATGATTTGAACATATCAAGTGTATAGATTTGATAGTCAACTACAGATCCAATTATGGATAACATATGAAACAGGAAATGATCAATATGCCAAAAAGGTGGGCAAAATACCACTCCACCCTTTGAAGTACTGGGAGATGAACTAATGCAATGACTTATCCTTAGAAAAGAACTTTTAGATTGTTTCTTTTCTTTTTTTATTAATTTATTCTTGTTACATCTCTATGGTTATCCCATCCCTTGTATCCTCCCATTCTCCCCTCCCTCCCATTTTCCCCTTATTCCGCTCCCCTATGACTGTTCCTGAGAGGGATTACCTCCCCATGTATATGCTCATAGGGTATCAAGTCTCTTCTCAGTGACCTGCTGTCCTTCCTCTGAGTGCTACCAGGTCTCCCCCTCCAGGGGACATAGTCGAATGTGAGGCACCAGAGTACATGAGAAAGTCATATCCCTCTCTCCACTCAAGTGTGGAGACTGTCCTGTCCATGGGCTAGATCAGGGTAGGGGTTTAAATTTTACCGCCTGTATTGTCCTTGGCTAGTGCCTTAGTTTGAGCGGGACCCCTTGGCCCAAATCTGCCTATCATAATGTTCTACTTGTAGGTTTCTAGGACCCACTGGATCCTTCTACATTGCTATTCTCACATGGTTCTCTCATCTAGAGTCTCAATAGGATGTCCTCCCCTCTGTCCCAGTTTCCTGGTAAGGCAAGGCTTTCGTGGGACATGCCCATTGGGCTAGTATGCAGATATAAGTGAGTATATACCGTGTGAGTCTTTCTGCTTCTGGGTTAACTCACTCATTATGATCATTTCCAGCTCAATCCATTTATCCAGAATTTTAAGACATTCATAGTCATTGTCTTTCCACTGCTAACACATCCCCACCTACATCATATATTCCTCGTACAAGTCTTTGAAAGAAATAAATGCAGATTGTATTTACAGAGGAACCCCAGGAAACATTTCCTATAGGTATGAAAAAAGAAATATAATAATGTGTTGCTATTGGGGGTTTATTGACACATCTGGAACTAAGTAAAATCAAATCAACAAAAGTTTTCCTTACATAAGTAACTTCCTGAACTGGTATGTAGATAATGGATTCATGGTGTTCTGGGGAAATCTATCTCCAGATCAATCAGAATAAATGATAGCTCACGAAATCAGAAATCCTGTGCTAATACACATGTTTTGTTTTAAGACTTTGAACAACTGGAGACTTTTCAAGACTAGATATTCATTTCTAACACATGATCAAGTTTGAAAAAAATGTTGCAAAACTCAGGGCTTTTCATCAATTGCAAAGCAACAACTGATTGTTATTATATTATTCTTGTCTGATGAATTAAAAATAAGGAAAATAATGTTTTTGTATAAGTTTACTTCTGGCTTATGATCAGAAAGGTTGGTCAAGGAACAACAACCAAAATAAATGAATGCTAATTCATTGATCTATAATAAATGCTCACCATATTTACTGAATGAAAGAATTAGTACATTACTTAAAATTTTAAAACCCACCAATAGAAATGAGTATTATTACTGCATTGAAATTAACTGAGAACTCTGCCATGCATGATTTATTATATACTAACTTTTGTACTATGTAGTTTCAGTTTTGTTCATTTTATTTGTAATTAAAATAAAAAGAAGCATGCTCTAACATAGCATTTCCATGAAGACTTTTCTTTTAAGAGTCACCTTCCCACATTCCTCTCTGCACCTTATCTTTTCTCCTTAAAGATTAAACTACAGCTCTCCCTTCAAGGGGAAGAGAAAATTCTATTTTGAAAACAAAAAACAAAACAAAATTTGCTTAGCAAACCCAAACACCAGTGCCAAATTGGTGATGGTTTTAGGAAGTTTTCATGATTGCTGAAAAAAGTTCTTAAGCCAAGGCACACTTGAAATTCCTTGCTAAAAATATCAGGTGAGTTACTTGAATCCTTGCTGTAGGTTTTGATTGCTATTTGGTGACTTTCTTAGTTTTGGTTCAGTGGAAGCTAGTAGCCTTTTGTCTTATGGTGGATTATGTTGCTGGATTTTCATGTGTTGAACCATTCCTGGGTTAAGCCCACTTTGTTATGGTCGATGATGTTTTTTGGTATGTTCCTGGATTCAGTTTGCAAGTTATTGAGAATTTTTGCATCAATGTTTGTAATGGAGATTGGTCTAGTTTCCTCATATCCCTCCCTGGGTCTTTGTGTGGTTTAGGTATTGAAGTAACTATGGCCTCACAGAAGGAGTTTGGCAATTTTAATTTAGTGGAATAGTTTCAGGAGTATTTTATTTAGCACTGTTTTTAAAATGTTTTGTAGAATTCTGGCCTGAAACTGTCTGGTTCTGGGCTCTTCTTGGTTGAAGATCTTTAATGACTAATTCTATTTCCTTAGGACTACAGGTGTACTTAAATTGTTTATGTGATCTTGATTTAATGTTGACAGGAGGTATTTTTATAGAAATTTATCTTTTTGTTTAGATTTTCCAATTATGTGACCTATAGGTTTTGAAGTAAGATCTAGTGATTCTTTAGGACTTCATGAAACTGAAAAGTGTCTGTAAGGTAAAAAACACTGTTAGTAGTACAAAACTGCAGCCTACAGAATGGGCAAAGGTCTTCACTAACCCTACTTCTGACAGAGGGCTAATATCTGTAATATGTTTTTTAAAAACCCAAGAAATAAAACACCAACAAACCTAAAAACCCAATTAAAAATGGGCTGCAGAACTAAACTGAGAATTCTCAACAGGGGCATCTGTAATGGTTGATAAGCACTTAAGGAAATGTTCAGTGTCATTATTCATCATAGAAATGCAAATCAAAATGACTCTGAGAGTCCATCTTATAGTTGGTATAATGACTAAGATAAAGAAACTCAAATAACAGCACATGCTGGCAAGGCTGTGGAGCAAGGGAAACATTCCTATATTGCCAGCATGAGTGCAAACCTGTACAACAATTTTGAAATCAACCTGGAGATTTCTCAGAAAACTGGGAATTTACCTCAAGACACAGCTATATCACTCCTGGTCATATGCTAAAATGTAATTTCACTGTACCACAAGCACACTTGTTCAACCATATTCAAAGCAGATTTATTCATAATTGCCAGAAATTGGATACCACCCAGATGTCTATCAAGCAAAGAGTAAATAGGGAAAAATGCAGAACATTTATACAAAAGAACGCTACTCAGCTATTAAAACAAGGAAACCATTTAATTTTAGGCAAATAGATGTAACTAGTAAAGGTCATCCTGGGTGAGGTAACTTGGATCCAGGAAAACGTGTATGATATGTACTCATATATGGGCATTAGCCATAATGTGCAGGTTAACTATGCTACAATCTGCAGATCTAAAGAAGACAAGGAATGTGTAAGAAAGGATCCTCTAGTCTCAGTCAAAAGAGGAAATAAAGTAGACACCTGAAGTAGATGGAGGGAGGGAACTGTGTGGGAGAGAGGTGGGGATTGGGTGTGGGGGGAGTGTAGAAGGGGGACGGAGGGGAGGACAGGGAGAAAGATCTGAGATGGGTAGGGTAGCATCTCTGGTACAAGGGAAGCTTCTTCTTTTCTCTTGGAGGAAGCGGAGGGAGGACTGGGTAGAGAGGAAGAAGAGGGCTGGTGTCAGGCTGTAAAGGTATGCAATAAATTTTTTATAAAAGGGCTGGGATGCAAAAAAAAAGTAGTTGACAACTTTTCCTCTGATTTTGAATCTTCTCCAAGCAAGTAATGTCTTCATCTACTTTAGCAAGTTTCATTATTGTTATCAAAAGTGGTTTCTTCTTTTGTACAAATGCATCTCCACCATAGTTTCCTGTCCCGCTAATCTGATAAGCTCCTCTTGCCTCCCTTCTTCAGGTCCATTACCCCCAAGTTTCCTTTTCAAAAAAAAGCAGGCCTCCAAGATGCAGTATTTTGTCTGTGTCCTGATTTGGCTTTTCTTCTTCACTTGATCCATCATCTCATTTGAGTACTCATTTGAGTATTCTATTTGGTCATTATTCCTTTTTAGAAGTATGACTCTGTTACAAAGGTGGGTGCCCTTGTATTTGGGGCATAGATGTTCAAGTTTGAGTTGTCCCTTTGGTAGATTTTTTTCTTTGATGAGACTAAAGTGCCCTTCCCTTCTCTTTTAATTAATTTTGGTTGAAAGTCTATTTAATTAGATATTAGAATGGCTACTCCAGCTTGCTTCTTGGGATTGTTTACTTGGAAAACCTTTCTATAGCCCCTTATTCTGTGGTGATGTCTAATTTTTTTTTTTTTTTTTTTTTTTTTTTTTTGCTGAGCTATGCTTCTTATATATAGCAGAATGTTGGATCCTGTTTAATCATTTTTCTGTTAGCCTGTGTCTTTTTATTGGAGGATTGAGGCCATTGATGTTGTGAAGTATTAGTGACCAATGATTGTCTCTTTTAGTAGGGTGTTGGTGGTAGTGTGTTTGTGTGCTTGTATTCTTTTGGTTTTGCTGGAAGTTTCTTCTTGTGTGTAGTTAATAGCCTTGGGTTGGAGTTTTACTTCTAGTATATTCTGTAGGACCTAGTTGTTGGTCTGACACTATTAATGATTCTCTGCTATCCTTGTAGACATGAGCTTAGCATAACTGTCCTCTGACAGGACCCACCTAGCAGAGAAGCCAAACAGATTTTAAGACTCACTGCCAAACATTAGGCAAAGTGTAGGAAAATTTGCAGAAAAGTAGGGAAAAGGAAAGAAGAAACTGGAGGTGACAGGAGTTCCACAAGAAGACCAACAGAAACAACTAACTAGGGCACAGATGGGCTTGTAGGGACTGATGCACCAACCAAGGACCTAGGGCTCCTACACAGGCGTAGCCAATGGACTTCATATGAGTTCATTAGTAAGTGCAGTAGGGAAGGGGCGGGACATTGTCTCTGATATGGCCTCTTTTGCCTACTTTTTGATCACTTCCTTATTGTTAGGCTGCTTAGCAAGGTCACAGTGGAAGAAGAGCTCAGGCCTGATGTGACTTGATGTGTTAGGGTGCATTGTATGTATATGGGTGCTCTCATTTTCTGAAGAATAAGGAGGTGGCGAGAGGGAGAGATGGTGGGACAGGTAGGAAAGGAGGAAGGAGGCTATGATTTGGTTGTAAAGTGAATAAATAAATTAATTAACTAAAAAATGTAATATTCTGATGTCATTGTTGGCACTTCAGATAATTCTGTCCACGTTAGTGGCTGATAATGAGAAATTGGGATACTTATAATGGAAGAGTCACAGTGTGTTGTATCTCATAGTTGTTTTCTTATTGTATTCTGTTCATCTGTTGGGACTACAACTGCCTTTATATTTCATTTTTTTCTTATTATTTTACCTCTGGTATTGTTCATTAGTTTTATTCTATATTACTCATTCCATGAGTATTCTTTGCTACACATATTTAATGGGTAAAGCATTAATCTCCATAGTAGTTTCACAGAAGCTCTGGTGACTTTTAGCCAATGGCATTTATATTCACTTGTCTCTCTGCTGAGGTTAAGAAACGGATGAGCATATACAGGGAGAAGAGGTCTCCCTCAGTCACAGTCATAGGGGAAAATGGGAGGAAGGGAGGTATGGGAGGATACAAGGGATGGGATAACCATTGAGATGTAATATGAATAAATTAATAAAATGCATTAAAAAAGAAACAGAGACAGTGTTGTTTGTGTTGGGGAAATGCAGTTTAGAATCATTAGAAATATATGTTGCAATATTTCATTAGAAAAAGAGGAAGTAAAGGGAAAAGAGAAATGGAGTAAAGTGAGAATGAAAAGGAAAGTTTTGAGAAACAGTGGAGAGATTACTGTAGGTATAGAAAATAAGTATAGATTACAAAATGGTAGGCCCTTTATAGTAATCTTTTCCAGAAAGATTTAGGTTAAAACACATAAAGTAATAATTAAAGTGAAAAATCGTTAATAACAAAATATCAAAATAATTAAATAATTAAAGTTTTATGTCTTATTCTTTCTTTTTTATTGTGGCATTACTTCTCCCTCCCCTTGGATTGTCTTTTGTATCCATCTCCACATGTTGGGTGGAGTATACTAGTTTCCATAATACAAACACATCGAGTACAGTGTGCTTTTCCTATTAGGAGTTCTCAGCACACTCACAGTGATGTTATGTATCTCAAACAATCATGAGATCAGGAAAGGACTCTTTCTCTCTCCCCCACCCCACTTCCTTCCTCCATCTCCATCTCCATCTCCTCTCAAACAATCAATGAGATCAGGAAAGGACTCTTTCTCTCTCCCCCACCCCACTTCCTTCCTCCATCTCCATCTCCATCTCCATCTCCATCTCCATCTCTCTCTCTCTCTCTCTCTCTCTCTCTCTCTCTCTCTCTCTCTCTCTCTTATCTGCTGATCTCAATTTCAAGTTTCCAACCATATTTCTGTTCCTCTCCTTAGCTCCTGCCCTGCCCACCTACCCAATCCCATGTTCTCTGCATGCCATATTCAGCTTTTGATAAACCTTGTGTTTCCAAGTCTCATGGTACTTACCTGGGATAGCATGATACTGGTAGCTACAGATGAAGCTGGAAGGAGGGAATAGATTGTATAGGATGAGTAACTTCTGTGTCTGGAATATTTCTGCTATTTTTATTTCCACTGTGGAAGATGCTTTAGTTTTTTTTTCCTTCAAAAGATGACCTTATGTGATTTTAGTATTTGTTTATTCACTTCTTCATCTCCTGCTAGTTCACTGTGGAGGAAGATTCTCATGAATAAGTAAATTCATGGTGACAGAGTTATGGGCAATTTCTTTCTACCAAAGTTTTCAACTGTGTCTTCAGGGTAGTTTAAAGTTCTTTCAAGATGGATGGGAGTTCTTGATGTTTTTAAAGTTCTTTCACACATACTTATGTTTTTATTCTAAATAAAATTTCAATATATAATACTTGTAATGATTTTTTAAAAAGGAACGGAATTTAAGGGAAGTACTTTCTAGGCCTTAAGACAATAAAATGACTCCCAGTCCTTTTTCAAAAGGTGTTTTAAAAGTATGAAAACAGACTGTATTTTGAATATTATATTAATCTTAATGACCCTATGATGTAATCATGATAAAAGTCCTGTCTTAGATATGGGCATTGTGCCCCACATATTTCTATAGTGATAAAAGATCACTTAGTTCTTTCTCAAAGTTAACTGAAGCAGAATCTTTTTTGCCTTTGTTTTGTTGAATGTTATAGTTACAAGAATATTAATGTGAGTTTCTAAATTTAAGATGTGTCAGTGTTTACCATTCTATATGTCACTGGACTTACTGAGTTAACATTTGTGACTGAAAAATAGAAGTTAATTTATTTTATTAAGAGCCCATCAAATTAGAGAGTAATAGTTGTGGGGAAGACAGCTTAGAAGTTGTAAAGGAAAGGAAACAGACCTGGATTTGATCAAAATTTATTATATGGATATGTGAAATTCTCAAACACTAATTAAATAACTGAGAAAAAATGTTGACTCTTGAGAACAAGAGAGTGATCAAGGATTACAGGGGAATTGGAGATGAGAAATACGAGTAATAGATCCAGATATATTCACTGTCCTCATGTATGAAAAAATTTAAAGAATAAATTACAAATACTACTAAAAAGAGACAAATGATGTCACATGTTAATTAAAATTGTATAAAACACATTGTTGTGAAATGCAGAAAAGTTTTCTAATGCCTCTTGTATTAGTACTTTATAATCTATAGATGTGCTTAGAAAATAATGCTAGTAGATTTAAAAACTATTAATGATTTGTATAACTGTGTAAATTCAATGTATAACACAAAGTTTCAAGGGAATTCTGTATATTAAGAATCCCAATAGACACTGCGGAGCCAATTTGTAATGAAATAACAACAAATGGCAGTGATACTTCTGTAAATCAAGTTATTCTGTGAGTAGGGTGCTAAGTCTCCAAGAATCATGACTATAAGATGAAAGTGAGTGTTAAAGTGCCTTCCCTTCACATTACCAATTAAAAGATCAACTTACTTTGACTGTAAACTCACACATACTATTACTTGGCCATATTAAGGTCTCTAATTTTATAGTATGGTGATAGAATGTTTTCATGCATCACCTAACATTTACAAAAATAAAGAATATTGAAAGAACATGCTAAATGTGTTCAGTCAACAACTGAGTCCTGTGCAGCATCCTTTGTCTCAGAAGTACCAGAGTGTTCATTTTTCCTGTTCCTTAATTAATCTCTGGGAGGTCTTTACAATAAATTCCCAAGATCAGCAAACTTTTCCCTAAACATTTTAAATATTATGCTATTAAATACATTGTATACCAGCTTATATCTTTTAATGTCAAATTAAATGCAAAGTGTTTAAGAGTATACCAAACCTTTTGAAATAGCCAATACTAGCATCATCTCTGATAGCTCTGTTTCTTTTTAACAGATTCCTGCAGTGATATCTGCTGACAAGACCTACTTTCATTCTTTTCCAGCCACACCAATTGTGTCTCTTTTAAAGTGCAATAAAAATGAATGATAGGGGGAAACTTATTTTTTGTAAGCCCTGATTCATTTATATCTTTGCTCATATCATCCTCTCCTAACCTGTTTCTAATTTTGGCTAAGAAGTTTTACATTGCAAAAAGCCCAAGCTAGATTTTATGTTTCTTTCTTTGATGGATGTTTGGGCTCGTATGTATTATAGTTAAACTACATTGAAAATGCTTTCCTAGAGCCTCTTGTTTCTATTTTCATGGCCCCAGATTTAGGAACTGGAGGAACACAAGGGGCTAGCATTCAGTTCCATGAGAAAGTACCATGTCTATTCCCAAAACTTCTAAAGCCGTTAAGCACCCACACAGGAGAAGCTTGAGCTACTGTTTTATTCAGACTATCTCACTCCAAAGAAAGTTCAGGCTTTCTATCAATTGTAAAACATCTAGGTTCCTCATAAGACAACCTCTCATCTGTTCAGCTGACACATAGCCTGAACATACTGCTTAATAAGAAAGACTAGAAAAACATTGATGTTTCAGCCATTGATATCACTGTTAAAAAATAACTTTCAGAATTTGGCCATTAACTACATCTGCATCCAAGCTTGCATATATTTATTCTGTCAGTGGTTGAAATGAGGACATTTGTCTCAGTGGCTTGTTTGCCACATTTGAAGCCACCTCCATAAGGCAGCTCATCATTTTCTTTGAGGTAGTCTTGGTGTTGCCAGGAGTTAATCTGTCTCATTGTAAATGTGTCTTTGAAATAATAAAGCATGTTTAAAGGCCATATTCTGTATGTCTCTGAGGTTTTTGAAGACCTTATATAACCATCTTATTTTATCTTTCAATAAAATCATATCTATCTATTACACTTAGGATGTATATTCTTGTGATAAAAATAGACTAGTAATTGATATGACCATGATTTGATCAACTAACTTATATAACTTACTTATGCTAAACCACCTGCAATAGTATTTTCAAAGTACTAGAAGTAAACATTGTATTAAAATTGAGTTGTGTAGGTATAACACTGCATATTATAGTAGAAATATAGAAAATGTGTGTGAAGAATAATCTTAAATTTGAATTTCCTGCCAAGACATGGTAAGCAAGTTCTCAGTACTTCCTGTCTCACAAATTTATCTGTTAGACATATTGGGACAGAAGGCTAAAGATGATGCTCCAATGTTATCCAGAATTTTGGGTTACTGTTCACGCAGCAAAACATGTCTATCATCTTCTCATTTGGGAAACTGCTAACCAGCAGAGCCCATGGAGTCCTGTGGAAGAGTGGTGGGGTGGAAGTGGTGTGGGAGATTGGGGTATAGGAGAGCTGGAGAGGAGAACACTGCAAGAAGACTGATATTGACAAGTAACCTAGATTCATGGGGCCTTACAGAGATGTAAGCATCAACCAAAGAACATGGATGGACTGGACTTAGACCCTCTACACATATGTAACCACCGGGCAGTTTGATCTTTATGTAGGTCCCCTAGTAGGTTGAGCAGATGCTGTCTATGACATGGACTTTGCTGCCTTTTTTCCATCACTTCCTCTAATAGGGCTGCCTTGCCTGTCCTCAGAGGATGAGGAGTAGCTCAGTCCTGACGCAACTTGATATACTGGCATTGGTTAATGGGGGACTCCTCTTTTCTGGGGACAAGGGAAATATGGATGGGGAAGAGGGTGAGAGGCATGGACCAGGAGGAGAGGAGAAAGGGGACTGTGATCAAGAGGTAAAATGAATATAGAAACTAAAAATAAATTAAAAAACAACAACAAAAATATAAAACAAATGCCCAACAAATAGATTAAAAGACAAAAAAAAAATTAGATTGAAGTTCTTTTGGGTGTGTTGATGTTCCACTCCTTCCACTAGGAGTTTTTTCTAGGTAGAGGCAGTCCTGTTCAGTGTCCATGACTCCAGCTACTTAGAGTCTCAGCTAGAGTCTCTCCCATATCCTTCCAGAAGCCTGCCCTGTCTATGTGTCCAGCTTGTCACAGGGATGCTCCCACACACAGTTTTTCTTCTCTCTTCAGGCCCTCTGACCTGCTTGTACTCTCGCCAGGTCTCATCTCCAACCTCATTTCTCTCTGCAGTCCCTATCCTACCTGTTCATTCTCCTCTACCACTTCCACTGTCTATTCTGTTTATCCTCTGGATTGAGATTTAAGCATCCTCCTCGAGTGCTCCTTGCTATGTCACTTATTTTCTTTGGGTCTATGAATTGTAGTATGTTTATCCTGTACCATATGGCTTAAAATCTGCTTATAAGTGAGTACATACCATGTGCATCTTTCTTGTTCTGGGTTACCACATTCAGGATGATCTTTTCTAGTTCCATCTATTTGCCTGCAAACTTTATAATTTTCTTGTTTTTAATAGCTGAGTAGTATTAAGTTTCCATGCCTACAAGATGTTCAGGGATAAAGATGGGGCACAGATTGAGGGAATGCCCAACCAATGCCTGGCCCAACCTGAGACACACCTCACCGGAGAAAGCCAACCCTGACAATATTAAAGAAAGTCGGCTGTGCTTATAGATGGGAGTCTAGCATAGCTGTCCTATGAGTGGATCCATCCAACAGTGGATTGAAATAGATGTTGAGATTCACAATCAAATACTGGGCTAAGCCTAGGGAGTCTTGTGGAAAAGTTGGGGATGGATAGGACACAGAGGTAACAGTGTTCCACAAGAAGACCAACAGAACCAACTAGCCATGGCCCACTGGGCTTTCAGATTCTGTAGTTCCAACAAGAATGATGCATAGATTGGACCTAAGCGCCCTATGCAGATGCATCTGATGGGCAGCTCAGGCTTCATGTGGGTCCCATAGTAAGGGGAACAGGAGCTCTCTGACAGGGACTGTGTTGTCTGCTTTTTTTTATCGCTTTACTCTGGTGAGGCTGCATATTGAGGTCACAGGGAGAAAAAGATGCATTCAGTCATGAAGTGATTTGTTGAACTGTGGAGGGTTGTGGTGGTTGGAGTTCCCTTTTTCTAAGGAACTGCGGTAGGGAGTGGGAAAGGATGGGGGAAAGGAAGGGAGGCCGGAGCAAGGAGGAGGGGGGAGGGGGACATGATCAAGATGTAACATGAATAAATAAATTAATTAATTAAAAAACAAAAAGACAAAAATATAAAACAAAGTTCATGTCTTCTTTTGAATAAAAGATTCACTTTCTTTATTTTATGTGTAAGAGTATTTGTCTGTATGATTTTAAATTCACTATGTACATAACTGGTGCCCACAGAGCATAAGTGAGAGTTACATGTCCTGAAACTTGAGTTTCCAGGTAGTTTTGAGCCTCCATGTGAGTACTACAAACTGAACCTATGATCTCTGCAAAAGAAGTAAGTATTTTAACCTTTGAGCCACCTGAACAACCTGAACAACCGCAAAAGTTCCTTTTCAATGACTGAGGGTAATCAGCCATGAAGTAATGCCAAACTTTTCTTAACTTACCGGTGGGATAATCCTGCAACATTTTCAAAGGTTTACATAAGCCAAACCTTTTTCATTCTCTTCACCAATGGAGTTGAGATGTAGTTCTATGCAGCTAGAGGTATCCTAATATCATCTAATGAATGATTAGCATTATGTGATTGTAATTTATTGTACTACACAATTAATAATGATTCCCAAAGCATTCAAAATTTCTGACTACTTAAAGATTACTTTATAATAAATTTCCCATCCAGATATTATTCTTCATATCATTTGCTTCTATGCTTTAATTTTTAGTAATTGAAGAATGGACAGAGATACTGGATGTAAGACTTTTGTGATATATTCTGTCATTTTTTCCCCACCAATTGTGGTTTGGCATTCATTCATTTTTTATAATGATGTAGTCTGGTGAATAGTGAGCATTTATTTTGAGTGCCTTAATTCCTGAAGCATGTTGCCATTACATGTTTAGTTTACTTTTAGAAATGCAAGCTATACTGCCAGCTGCCATGTAAGAGTGACCCAGAATCCTGCATAGTTGATAGTATTAAGATGTCATAGTGTGTGTGTGTGTGTGTGTGTGTCTGTGTGTGTTTTTGTGTTTGTGTGCCTATGTGTTTAATTATGTTTTGTTTCATTGTATATGCATTTAATTTTATCCATCCTAAGTGTCTGGCAAGTATTTTGAAAAGCCTTGCCTTATTTTTCATACTGCTTAATTTAATTAGCATTTGCTATTTTTAAATGTTATTGCATACGTTTAATTTGTACAATAAGATATTTTAATATAAATTCACATGCTAAAATCATTGCTATAATAAAGAAAATTAATATTGTCAGTCATATAATATTATTATTTTCCTGCTAAGAGAACCTAAAACCTTCATTTTAAGCAAATATTTGATATGCAATATTATTAACTTTCATCCTTGTCCCATGCATTTGATCTCTATACATATTCATCTGACATAACCACAACCCTGTATCCTCTGACCTACATCTCTGTATTTCTTCCCACTTCTCGTAACTGACAACCATAATTCTACACTTTACTGCTACTTTTTCTTTTCTCTATGCTTTGTGGCATTTGCTTAAGAACACATGTCACTCCCTATAATTTTAGCCTGCTAGGGGACATTTCAAAATTCAAGAGGAACTTAAAAGAGAAGGTAAAATATAATCTTTCAAAGTGCAGTCTATTTTTACTTTGCAGAACTTTTATCTTGTAATTATGTGTTGTGTGATTGCATGAGACTACCATTCATTTCCTCTTGCTTATTTCACTCACTGGAGAGCATGAATTCTTTTTGCTCTCTGTCCCCACAGAATGGCTTATGTCACTATGTTGAACACTTAGCATAAATTATATTAAAGGTTAAAATATCTTTTAAATATATGAATATCTTTTATATGCAATATCCAATATACTATAAAAAAACAATGACTACAAAAATAATGCCTTAAAAGGAGCGCTAATGAGCATCATATAACATTGATTTTAAAATAGTATATTAATGTAACTTGGTTTTATTAAATATAAAATTATAAATTTATTTAAACTATCAGAAAATTGTACTATTATTCCAATGACAACTTTTTTCAAACACTAGTAACTAAAATATCTTTATTAAAATATTTTTAAACCCTATTCAGATTATGTTTGACCCTCACACAACTCCTCACAGAAGCTCTTCACCTCCCACCTACTCATTCCATCCCCTTCCTTTCTCTCTTTTAGATATGATCAAACAAAGAATCCCAAATATTACAAAATAAAAAAAAAACAAGAAACATATACAACAAAAACAAAGCAGAGCAAATAAAAAACCAGCAAAAAGATAAGAAAAAAAACCACAAATTATTCAAGCAAATGACAAGACAAAAAAAAAATGCCCAAGCAAAGCAATTGAGACAAAAATCTATGAATATACAACCTGAGTCCTTTTGTCTCCTGCCAGTTATGAGGACTACACTGAAGTGTAGTTAATCTTATACCCAGTGAAATTCCACTGAAGAAAACAAATTTGCCCTTTGCAGGAGGAAGTCAGTTGAAGACAGATTCTTTTCTAGGGGTTGGAGATTATGTCCACTTCCCCTATTAACTCTGGAAACCATCTCGTTTAGAGGATCTAATAAATAGTGCATATCCATTGGTAACTCAGATTTGTTTAGTTAAACTAAATATGTCATAAAAAGAAATTAGTGCAGATACGAAGGTCTTAAGGATGGGAGAGAGGTAAAAATGGATGACAAACACTACCTCTGTCTTTTTCATTTCCTCTACTGAGTGAGATTTAAGCATCTTCCCTTGAATCCTATCTTCTTTGAATCTGTGTATTGTAGTATGTTTATCCTGTACTATATGAATAAAATCCACTTATAAGTGAGTACACACCATGTGTGTCTTTCTGGGTCTGTGTTACCTCACTCAGGATGATTTTTTCTTATTCCATGCATAGGCAGAATAGAGGTACTGGTTGAAGAGTGGGAACAAAGTAGGAGAGGAAAATAAGACTGATAATTTTAGGCAGTTTTATAATTTTCAGTCTTGTTTTCTATTTGAAGTTACTAAGAAATTATTAACTTTTCTCTAAAACTGAAAAAGATTTTTATGAAAAATTATAAGCCAAGTACACATTACCAGTCTATTTTCTTTTCTCAAAATGGGAAGTAAATTTTCCTGAAGCTGAAGACTGTGTAAGACATTAATCTCACTGAAAATCAAAATGTTTCTTTTCTTGTGTGGTCCATTGCTTCTGATAACTAAGCTTAGTATTCAGAGACTTACAGAATTAAATATGGCATGACAGGGCACAATTTTCTCAAAATTTCTTAAATTTGGACTTCTTTAAGAGGTTAAAATTTATTAGACAAAATGTAAGCATTTATTTATTTTTTCTGAAAGAAAGTCTAAAATTTCTTTTCAATTATAAAAATTAAATAATCTTTACAAAATCAATGTTTAGATGCTATTCTTTGACTCAATAAAAATGTTTACTTTCTAGAGAACATAATCCTATACTTGCTGGACAATAATCTTACCCTAGTTACACATAGCATGTTGCTCTTTGTCAATATCACACAGTCAAATAAATCAAATAATCAAGAGTGAAGATTAGAAATTAGGACATATTAAATAAGTTGGATATTGAATGGGGAGCAATGTCATTTCTGACTGCTCTTAAACAATTGATACTGGTTCTGTATGGTATCCATGCATTAAAGCTTACAGCAAATTACCTAAACATCCAGCAGCAATGAACATTGGTATTGTCTCATATAAGGAGTATTATTAGAGACATACCCAGAGAGCAAGAGAATAATGAGCAAACACGATGGAGGCAGGTATAACTTCCTTTCCTGAGCTGGGGAGGCATAGGTGGCACTTGGATTTGTAGCCTAGAGCAGTATTGGGCAGAGAAGAAGAAAGGCAGCAGGATGCTGTGCTAGTACACAATTGCATAAGCAGCTGGTAGAAAGGCTTCTTATATTACTTAAAAAGTAGACTTCCATGATTTGGTTTATATAGATGTCAGGTGTTAGAGCAGTGTGCAGGTCACATATTGAGTGACAATAAGCTCCTATCAGACAATTTGAACAAGCCAGGAGGAGACAAGAATATTTTGGTACCATACATAATTAACATTTGATTGACAATTTTAAAAGTAATATTCGAGATCTTTTGTGTTCTGCACAGTTATTCATATCCAGGATACATTGTTTGCTGTTCATTCACATCATACTATAAGGAAAAAGATACTTTATATGTTTTGTGTTATCATGGGTAAGACTGTGTATTCATTTCCACTCAATGTCATAAGATATTAGTATAAATTTAGTGCTACACACACACACACTCACACACACAGACACACACACACACTCTCACACACAGACACACACACACACACAGACACACATACAGACACACACACACACACCACCACCACCACCACCACCACTACCACCATCACCACCACCACCAACGCCTCCCCACTCACACTGATTGATGCACACATAAAGGAGCTCTTTCTCATAAAAACAAGTATTTATTTCTTAAACTGTTTTATTGATTCTTTGTGAATTTCATACTACGCGCCCCAATCCTACTCATCTCTCTGTCCTTCTAATTCTACCATCAATTCTTGCAACCTCCTCCATAAAACAAAACTAAATAAAATAAACGAGTAAACAAAAACAAAACAGTCAAGCAAACACACACACACACACACACACACACACACACACACACACACATCTTGCCATAGATGCTGTGGTGTGTCATGGTGTGTTGCATAGTGTACTCTTTTGGCCAAGCAGCTTTAGATGCAGATGTTCACTGCAATGAGTCATTGTTCTGGTTTAAAGAGTCTTGGCTTCTGCATCACCATCAAAACTGGATCTTCATCAGGAGTCTTCTTGGATATGCTGTTGTTTCCCTGTGTCATGGGAATCCTGAAGTTTTGGATCTTCAGGACTGGTCCTTTCACACACTCTAGCAGTTCACAAATGAGATAGATGTTGGAGTGGGCCAACTCAAAGGCCTGGATCTGGGCCTTAGAGGTCACTGAGTTAGTCACCCCAGCAGGTCTTCTGTGCCTGTGCCACCAGAGCCAGCTTTTCCTTGCCACAGAGTTGAGAGCTTGGGTCATCTCCCTACACTGCCCAGGACAGGGGCTGGTCAAGTTCTGTGCAGCCCTGGGACATCAACATGGTTCCAGGTAGCAGTCCATAAACTGCACATGTGAATGGCCTTTGGTGCACACACAATTATTTTGTAGTATCTAAAGTCCGAAGATCAGCAGAGATCTTTTCAGTGTAGGTTGAGGTTGCTGGCTGGGCTGGATTGTTCTGCAGGTGCTGAGGCAGATATGCTTTGTTTCCCAACTTTTAGTCTGCCTTTGCTTTCTTACTCACCACTGCTCTTCAAAAATTACAATAATGGGGAAGTCTTTGTGTATCACTTTTTTGAATTACTCATCTTAATCCACTTGAAAACCAGAGTCAGTTTGTGCCCATCAGGTTAAACCAGAGTACTCTAGAGATTATGTGATTAGAAACTGAGCTGTCTTCAATCTTCTTTTATTTCCCCATACAAGGCAACATACTTCTGGGCGTGGTGAAGCATGCCTGTAAACCCAACACTCAGGGAAGCCTATACTGGTGGATTTCTTTGATTTCGAGGCCAGCCTGGTCTACAAAGTGAGTGCAGGGCAGCAAAGGTTACACATAGAAACCCTGTATCAAAAACAAACAAACAAAAAACAAAAACAAAAAACAAAACAAAGCCAACAACAACAAAAGGCAACATCCTACAGGTTCTGAAGAATACATTTGTATTATATTTGGAAAACCTATTCTTCCTACCAACTTTTTTCTGTCTATTGATTAAGTTTATATGTGAAGAACAGAGATTAAAAATGCTGAATTAATAAAACAAAAGTCGATTTCTTTAATTATACAAGTGCCCTAATGGAATGAGTATAGCTTTCTGCTTTAGATGCTGCAACTAAGAATAACAATATTTGTGCATCCCAAGGAATGAAATACTAATGGAAAAAAGGCTTGGTTTTGTTTAAAGGCAACTGCAGATTTCTGCAAGACAGTGAATATGAACATGTGGTACGTAAGTTAAGAAATGGTTTCAGAAAGCAAGAATTTCAGCAGTAAAAGTCATGTTCAATCACCCACAACACATTGTGTACCAACTTTTATGATAGATAATGAGTAAAAATGTTTACTTAGAGATTCCTTTTTAAAAGGCATGCAATTTCTTGTCTATGTAAAAAATCTTAAGAGT
Source organism: Acomys percivali (assembly GCA_907169655.1). Lineage (NCBI taxonomy): Eukaryota > Metazoa > Chordata > Mammalia > Rodentia > Muridae > Acomys > Acomys percivali. The sequence goes on along the minus strand of OU015743.1, from coordinate 97,597,049 downwards.
CTGAAGTGTTCTTAGATGCTTAGACATGTAGTAATTTATAAAATAACTTTATTGCAGAGTATTTGCAAATGAAAACCCATCACAAAGGTAAAATAACATTGCCACTCAGAGACTTTCCCAGATGCAATGTTTATACCTCCAGATGAATTTATTTACAGTTAAAAAAACCTTGTTGCTTCATGAATTGTTTTTCTAGTTTTAGAAGTGTCATGATTCTTGTCTTTCTATGAAGTGGATTTGAGCAAAAATAATCATAATTAATTGTTAAGGAAATGATCAACTATTAAGGATGAAAGAATAAGAAATGAACACTTGAAACTACAGAGACGGGACAAGAATGACATATTTGCACACACACATTAATGTAAAGTTCTTCAGCCAGAAATACTTTCAGGATGCATTAATAATATATGAGACAGATGATAATTACTTATGCATTTATTTGCTTAATTTGTATTACTGAGGACCCAACCAGACCCTCACAATATACAAGATGTATACTCTAAACTATAAGGTATCCTAGTTCTTGCTTTTAAAGTATGAGCAGGGCTGGGAAAATAGATTAATGCATAAAGCACTTGCCATTGCATACTTAAATGTCAGCTTTCAGACTCTTAGGATCCAAGCAAATTCCAAGTTGGCCCAACAACCTGACTTTCATATCACTGTTAGGAAAGTGGAACAAAGTGGTTGGTCACACAAGCAAGACAACTAGCTTGATTAATCATCTTAGCACACTCTGGGTTCAGTTGAGAGTCTGTCTCAGTAAGTTGGACAGTGTTGAGATCATCCACAAGCCACCACAGCAATAAAAATGTACATTCCGCCATATATATGTGAGCGCACATGTACATACACACTCTATAAATTCAATGGAGTAATGATTGAGTGAATGAGTGAATGAATGAATTTGTGAAGAATTATGTGGCACTCTAACCTACACATAGTTTATCTATGTCTTTTCTTTTTTCAGATATGTACAAGCCAAGCCATATGTCTGGGGTTAACTGACCCTTTGTACTTCAAGAGATGGTTAGTTATTTGCAAATAGTAGACATTGAGTTATGTATATACTACTGGAGTTTAGTTTGCTTTGATCTGATTGTGACTGTATCCTGATTCTTCTCTGAATAAGAAGTATGCTTTTGACTTTACAAGAGCCCATAGTTCAGAAATTGTACTTTTAGAGTGTTGGAATTTTTAAAAGGTGTGGGCATTTTAAAATAATAGTATGTTTTACTATGATATTAAAATGAGCTCTTGGGGGATAAACAATACATGATATCTTCTGGTTTAATATTAATGTATTTATTGTGTCAAGTGGACAAGAAGCTGTTTGTGGTGGTTATGTATTTTGGTCAGATTGACAATCTATTGTAGCCAGCATACCTTTCAAATGTCATATCCCTGGAAAGCCTGATGCCCCCACATCTAGCATCCATCTGTTTTCAGTCGCTCTTCTACTAGTGTTTTGATTTCATGAGTTACTCCTCTATCCATACTGAACGTTTATCTGGTTTGGCCTTGTACACATCTTATGTGTACAGTCACAGATAGTATGAGTTGATGTATATATGGCCTAGTCATGTCCAACAAATATCTGCTGCTATCGGAACCTATTATTTTTCAGCCTTCTCTTCTACAATAATCCTGAACATTGGAACTGTGGCTAACTGGAAAATAGATTCCCTATTTACAGCTGAGCACTCCATACTCTCTTATTTTATACACATTTCTATTAACTTATATCTACTCCAAAAGAAATTTCCCTGATAAAATTTGAAATATACATTAATATATAGTTACAAAGATGAGAACTTACAGACTAGATTAATGCTATCTACACTTAGCTTAATAATAGTCCTAAGGTTTCTTTTAAGATATATTATCTAGGTAAGCACAAGGGTTTGACCTAGTTAATGATACAAGCATGAATTTTGTCTTAAGGAAAGGACATTAAATTCAATAATGTAGTGCTTGTTTATTCCCGTACCGTTCATGCCACTATTGCACTATTGAGATACCTTGCTGGACAGACATATTGCCATTTGGAAGGTTCAATGCTAGGAATAGCAACTGGTCCCTTTTACTACAGAATGTTGTTTTCTGAGAGGAAAAAAAGAGGAGGGATTCTTATGGTAAATGAATAGAAAACTTCCATAGTTCTTTCTGCTTCACATAAAACCGTTCTTTTTGATATTTAAAGGAACTATTTACTGCCTACCTGAAAATACACTATTTGATTTTCAGCATCCCCATTGAGTTCCATGGTGTTATTTGCAGTGCCTACCAATTTAAGCTCTGAGAAAGACTGTGGAAAATTGTAGTTTATCCCTTCATGTTGATAACATCTTTATTAAACTATCTGAATCTGAATAGCAACTCCTAGTAATTTTTGCACAGTTAGATCCAGTATTGTGACAAAATATTTCCCCATCACCCTACATAATAAATCTTATTAAACAAGTGTGTTTGTCAGTGATATAAGTGATTACTCACTTAAGACTCTATTAATTAGTCTTTCTTCTTCCACATATGACATTTACTCACAAAAAGAATTCCCAAATGTCTTTTGAGTGACATTCCATGTGTAATGCTCTTTAAATATAGGTCATTTATAAGATATGAATACAGAGGTTATTAGACACTGACCAAAACAAAAAATTAAAACTTTTATCAACGGTTAGCACTTTTTTAAATGGCAATTATTTTAAGTAGTTCTGGATTTGTGGGCCATCTATGTTTGATTTTTGTTATTGTTTGTCATTTTGTTCTTGTCACATTAATCCAAGGGGACTGCAACATCATGAACACTATTATATAATTCATAAACAGTTAGCGTGACATCACTACATTAAAACTTCATTCATGTAGATATATTTGCATAAAATAGCTTGTGATCTATAATCATCCAGCCTCTTTGCTAGAAGCTCATTCCTGAAATGCAATCTTCTTGCTATGATTTTTTCAAAATAAAAGAAATAAAAAATAACATATAATTCTATAAAAATGATTGTAAAAATATAGATGGAAAAAAGAAAATAGGCGTGCTCCTAGATAAAAGATACCTACCAAGGATAAATTAATCCTTCATTTGTCAAAGTACTAGGACAATGATTGCTAGAAATAGGCTGGAAAGAAATCTGATAATAGTAAGAATTTTTTCAGGATTCATATTCACTTCCTCCTTTATTCATTTTTTTCAGAAAAATATTGAGCACTTATTATGTTCATGAACCTTTACTAGATGCCAAGGGCATACTATGTAGACATTCTGTGAAAAGAGACAACGAAATATCTTTGGTAGAATCCAAGAAAGAATAGTATGAGATAGAGGTCTTTATAAAATATTTAGATATTTATGTGTCACCTAAGGGGAGTTTCTTGAAAGTGAATATCTCATAACTAGATCTTCATATGTAGTGAAAGTTATTTTACTAATGGAATACATGCATCATAGAGGAAAATTATTATGAAATAATTAATGTGAGTTAATATCATTATAACCAAAAGTAACATCAAATAAATGTTAGTTTGCACACTCGAACAAAGAGTTAGGCATTTAAAATTATGTTATTTCTCTTTGAGAGATGCACATGCAACAAAAACACAATGAGTAATGGTTGACTCCTAATTATTACCCCAGCAGTCACTAATGTAAGATGAGGTTTTCCACCTTGTAAACAAATGTGACTTTCCCATTAAAACTACTAATAAATTAAGACTTTTGTGGCTATTATAGCATTGGAATCTTACCCTTGGTAGTGTGTGTGTGTGTGTGTGTGTGTGTGTGCGTGTGTGTGTTGCTGTTTCTCTGTCTGTATGTGTCTGTGTGTCTGTTTGTGTCTGAGTACGTGTATGTGTGTATCTGTGTCGGTGTATGTCTGTGTGTATGTGTGTATGTGTGTATGTGTGTGTATGTGTGTGAGTGAGTTTATGTGTGTGTGTTAGTAAGTGTGTATGTGTGCATGTGTATGTTAGTATGTTTGTATGTGTACATGCATGTATATGTGTGTGTTAGTATGTGTGTATGTGTGCATGTATGTGTGTGTTTGTTTAAGTGTATGTATGTGAGTGTATATGTATGTTTGTGGGGTGTTCGCATTAAAAAGTTGATGTGTGCATATGTGTGTTTGGAATCCAGGATGCCATGTATGAAGTCTTATTCATTGATTTTTCTACATTAATTTTTGAGATGAGTCTTGCACTGAGCTTGAAGTTCTATTACGGGTAGATTGGCTGCAGGGAAAGCTCCAGGCATCCACTTGTGCTTGGTTTGTCTCCAATTCAGGGGTTACAGGTAAACATTGTTTCACCCAGATTTTTATGTGGCTTCGCAATGAACTCAGGAAATTAAGATTTTTAGAAAAATGTTTTAAAGATTAAATTAAATTTTCCAAGCCTCCAGAATTATTTTTTGATGAATGTCCACTCTAATTAAATGCTAATAAAATGATCTATTTGAGGGTATAATGTCTGTTTTTGCCTCTGTTTCTTCTCCCTGACTGTCTTTAATGGTGCATGGGGTACCTTAAAAACTATTTAATCAATAAAAAGGTCAGCAAATGGGAGACTAAATATTTTAATAACCAACAAAATTACATAGGGATATATATATATATATATATATATGTGCAATGGTATTGATAGCATTTTTAAAAGAATCATTTCCACAAAAATATACCCATAATAATCTGATTAACTACTGTTTTTAATATATTTTATTAATTTATTCATATTACTTCACAATTGTTAGTCCATCCCTTGTATCCTCCCATTCCTTCCTCCCTCCCATTTTCCCCTTACTCCCTTCCCCTATGACTGTGACTGAGGGGGACCTCTTCCCCCTTTATATGCTCATAGGGTATCAAGTCTCTTCTTGGTAGCCTGCTATTCTTCCTCTTAGTGCCACCAGGCCTCCCAATCCAGGGGACGCGGTCAAATATGGGGCACCAGAGTTCATGTGAAAGTCAGACCTCACTCTCCACTCAACCGTGAAGAATGTCCTGTCTGGACACTAGCCCAAGGGTCATGTCCCATGAAGTCTTCACTTATCAGGAAAGGGGGACAGAGGGGCGGACATCCTATTGGGACTCTAGGTGAGAGAAGCTTGGGAGAATGGGGAACTAGAAGGATCCAGAGGGTCCTAGAAACCTACAAGAAGAACATTATGATGGCAGATCTGGGCCCAGAGGTTCTGCTCAAACTATGGCACCAGCCAAGGACAATACATGCAGTAAACTTCGAACCCCTACCCAGATCTACCAAATGATTGACTACTCTTAATTAAAAATATTAGACAAAATGCTTCCTTATGAATTTTATGTTAAAATGGAAAAACAAATTAACGGAGAGAGATGATGTGTTAGGTAACCTACTCCATAGAACTTTTAGCTAAAATGATCCCATTCCTGACTCTGTCAGAGAGGAAACAGTTCCTGAGTCTTCTTTTTGTAATTAATCCATTGGGTCTGAAGTCAGGAGTCATTGGATGTGTGAGGGTGGGATACATAAAAGGGAGACACGAAGAAAGTAAAAGGATAGCATCTATTGTTAGTGTGGAGTTTAGGCTAAAGAAAGAGAGTGTGTGTGTGGTTCACAACAAACAACTAAAGCAATCATGGATGGTCTACAAAGCCAAAGTACTTATAATAATTGTCATTCTAAAAGATGCTAACAAAAGTTATGTTTGATTATTTAGTCAGTAATCTAATAATCTCTGTGTTCACACTTTATAAATGCCTTGTTGAAGAGCTTCAGACATAGGTTTTCACTCAAAAGACTTTTTTTTCCAGAATAAATGTTATATTAGTAATAAGAAAGGCTGATAGAGTCTCTAAAGTGTAGTCACTTTATCTCATGAAATGCCATATGCAGCCTAACTCTGCTGCAGCATTGGTTTTGCCATTTGTCCAATGGGACTATTTATTGGCCTGTTGTGTAAGCCACTGGGAATACTTATTGGAACACCAATGTAGATCACTTAGAACTGTTCACGTCCTGTGGCAAGTACTCTTGAATATTAACTGACCATTTCCCATGCTTGATGTAAACCAGGAATACTTTAGGTCAACTCATTTTTTGGGGGAGTGGGGTTGGAACCATAGCAATTAAAATATGGTAATTTTTTGAAAGAATTGGAGGTGTGGTCCAAAATTTAGAAAATACTATCGATACTGTTACTTAATGAAACCATTTGCATTTCTATGGTCAATATTAAAAAAATTAGGACAGAAAGAAAAATAGATTTTAAAAACTCATATAATTGAGGCATTTTTTACTACAGGTTTTAGGCCAAGGTTCAAAATCCCTATTTGTGACTTGATTGCAAAAAAATAAGGATGGCAAACTTTCCTAACATACATGCAAAAGTAAAACGAAATTATCTTTAGTCAATCATGTTTCTATCTATACCCTATGGGGCTAGAATGGCCAGCAGATGGCACTCAGAATTCAAATGACAATTTAAAGTAAACAGTTCACTACTCTAAACTCTTTATTGTCTCTGAAACTTTGTACTAGCAGGATTTCTTTCTTTCTTTTCTTTCTTTCTTTCTTTCTTTCTTTTTTAATTTCTCTAAAATCTTGGAGGTTTAACAAGACAAAATCGAATTTTCATGGTACAATTCAATTAACAGTCACCAACTCAATTACAGGATTGATAATATGTACAAATTCATTATACTGTGATAAAATAAGTTATTTTATTCCCAAAAAATGCTTTATGGAAACAGCTTTTGAGCTAAAACAAAGATACCTCTTAAAATATCATTCTTTCTATACTAAAGTCACAGTAAACATCGACTAATATATATATTACATATATATACATATACATATACATATATATATGTGTGTGCATGTTTTTTACTTTGAAGGGCCAATTTTAGACTATATTCAGGATCTTTCCTCTATATGAGTGGGATTTTAGTATCACTGAAATTTTTGAAATATTTGGCAATATTTAATATGACTCTTAAATCACCGATATCTCTCTAAAATGTTCTTATTCATAATATACAATATGAGAGACACATGGTACAGTGAATGAGAAGGAAATGACAGGTCATGAAGTAAAATGTTTCAAAATGATGAATTTTTTAAAAACAAATCTCCAAACAGTAGAAAATACTGAAAGAGAGAATATTTTAACTGAACTATGGACTATAAAATATTAATGCAGTGTGAGTAAATACTACTTACCGTGTAAAGTTGTTGATCTCTAGATGAATACCTATGGTTGAATTTTAATCATTCCATTTTTAAATGTTATTTAATTACCTGCAGCATATCTGTGAATATTCTACATGAAGCTGGTAAAATCATGTATCAACACAAAGGTACCATGTTATGTTGATACTAGTGAAAAAAAAATGGGACAAAGCAACAGAGAAAAAACTGTTGGAAGCTTTGTAGTTAATTAAGTTCTTGATGCTCAGGAAGGAAAAACAGGGTGATTTTTGTGAGTGACAAGCACCAGGAGGAAAGTAAGCTACTAGAAAGACCTGAGTACCCAGAATTCAGTGTCTATTTGCACACCGAAATAATTCAGCTAGGAAAAATCATGTGTTCAATTTTCTTGAATTTCCTTTGTCTGTATTTCATGATATTATTCATTAACATTTATTAACATTATACATAGTGAGCTTCAGTAACATGTTTCTCGGCTTCAATACAATGCATTTTGATCACATTCAGTCTTGTTACCCATATTTCCTGTATGTTACACCTCACACTCACACTGATTCTATTTCTCCTTTATACTCCTTTCAATGCTTTTCTTTTCTTTTTTCTTAGTATAGTGAGTTAAATTAAGTTGCTTATAGAGAAATAAATGACAGTTTGTTTTTTAAAATGTGAGTACTTTGCCAGTGACTACACCACTAGGAAAAATCTCTCTCTCTCTCTCTCTCTCTCTCTCTCTCTCTCTCTCTCTCTCTCTCTCTCTCTCTCTCTCTCTCTCTC
>OU015743.1:97544956-97589074 GCA_907169655.1 Acomys percivali | reverse complement strand
CTCTCTCTCTCTCTCTCTCTCTCTCTCTCTCTCTCTCTCTCTCTCTCCAGATTCCATTAACTATGTATAAATCTTCAGAAATAGTTAAGACTTGGTAAAGATTTGGCTTGTGTGTATTCAAAATGCATGATTTTCTTGTAATTTATTCTTAGACAATTGATGAACATCGCACTACACTTCCATTTACAGAGATAAGTTTATAGGATTTGAGAGATAATTTTTAAAATAGGAAAAACAAAGTGCAAGTAAAGACATTAATTTCTCTATGTACATTTTCATACACTTGAGGCACATAGTTATATGCTTATCAGAAAATATAAAGCAGAAGCAACCATCATGTATCATTTACCCTAAACAGCTTTAAAATTAATTATGAAATTTAAATTAATGGTCAAAGTGGAAAAGCTACAAGTTGTCATAATACGAGTATGCATCGCTAGCTTCTTTATAAAACTACATGATACATTAAGATTAATTGGGTGTTAGCCTAGCCTTTAATGGCTGAGCCATCTCTCTAGCCCAAAGAAGAGACTTGATACCCTATAAGCATATACAGGGGGAGGAGGTCCCCCTCAGTCACAGTCATAGGGGAGGGGAATAGCGGGAAAGCGGGAGAGAGGGAGGAATGGGAGAATTCAAAGGATGGGATAGCTAATGAGATGTAATATGAATAATTAATAAAATAAAAGAGATTAATTGGTTGCATATGGATGTTGTATTAATTTTCTATTGTCCTGATAGATTCTATAAGACACAGCTTCTTTCTTTACATTAGGTTTCCAGAGATCTCACATAGTTTTTCTTTTAAAAGACAAGTTCATTTTGAAGAGAAAGTTTCTGGGCATCAAAAGATATACTCCTGTCATAAAAACACATGTGAAGTCAACAAAGTCATTCTTTAGAAGGTTGTAGCTTACTCTAACTTCATGAATTTATAGAATGTAAGAAAGTCGGAAGTGAATATTTGATTTAATTATATTCTTGGTACTTTACTGTCATCTCACAAATAAAAGTATAGAATTATTGGATAAACTAATTTATACTTTTTGTTCCCACTTAAGAAACAAATAACTTGCTAAGCACTTGTAAGTACATCTAGAAAATTTTGTTTTGTTTGATGATTTCTAATTTCATGAGTTCTTTATATATATTTGGGTATTAGCCCTTTCTCAGTATGCCGGATGTTGCTTTGTTCTGTTGACAGTGTCTTTTGACTTAAAGAAGCTTTTCAGTTTCATGATTGTTTATTAATTGTTGACCTAGGAGCCTGTCCTGTTGGTGCTCTGTTCGGGAAGTTGTCTTCTGTGCAAATGAGTTCAAGGCTCTTCCCCAGTATGTCTTCTACAGATTTAGTATATCTAGTTTTATGTTGAGGTCTTTAATCCACATGGACTTGAGTTTTGTGCCTGGTGATAAATATAGGTCAACTTGCATTTTTCAACATGTAGACATCCAGTTAGACTACTACCATTTGCTGAAGATGCTGTCCTTTTTCCATTGTATGAATTTGGCTTCTTTGTCAAAAATCAAGTGTCCATATGTGTGTGGATTTATTTCCAGGTCTTCAATTCGGTTTCAGAGCTAAACAGAGAATACTCAACAGAGAAATATCAAATGACTGAGAAACTCTTAAAGAAATGTTCAACATCATTAGTAATCAAGGAAATGCAAATCAAAACAACCCTGAAAGTACATTTTCCCCAATCAGAATGGCTAAGACAAAAAACGCATGTGACAGCACAGGCTGGCTAGAATGTGGAGAAAGGGAAGCACTCCTTCGTTGTTGGTGGAAGTGCAAACCTTTACAACCACTTTGGAAATCAATGTGGCACTTTCTCAGAAAATTGGGAATAGAGCTATCTCAAGACACAGCTTTTACACTCCTTGGAATATACCCGAAAGATATTCCACCACACAACATGGAAATTTGCTCAACTATGTTTGTAGCATCCTTATTCATAATAACCAGAATCTGGAAACAGCCTAAATGTCCCTCAGTCGAAGTATGGATAAAGAAACTGTGGTACATTTGCACAATGGAATACTACTCAGCTGTTAAAGAGAAGGAAATCTTGATATTCGCAGGCAGATGGATGGAATTAGAAATGATCATCCTGAGTGAGACAACCAGCATCAAGCATGGTATATATGTATATGGTATGTATACTCACTTATAAGTGGATATTAGCCCAACATGGATATCCTTTGACAGCCGTCACTCAGTAGGGAGTCGGGATAGATGCTGGGACTCACTATTGAATCCCAGATAAGAGGTGTATGGAAGAATGGAGATATTTAAGGACTTAGATAATCCTGGAGCCACACAAGAATACCATTAAGCCTGGCTGATCTGGACACGAAGTTGGGGGAGCTGTACAAACTGCTGTACCAACTTAGAACAATGTATGCAGTAAACCTAGATGTCCCCCCATTTATATCTAGCAAATGGACAGCTCATTATCCATGGTTTTAGGGATAGTAGGGACTACTTCTGACATGAACTCTGGTGTCCCCTATTTGACCATTTCCCCTAGGTGCAAAGGCCTGGTGGCACTCAGAGGAAGGGGAAGCAGGCTATCAGAATAAGACCTGTTAGTTTGTGGTTATATGGTGGTGGAGGAAGTCCCCTTTGGTCGCAGGTCTAGTGGAGGAGAGTAGGGTGAAAGAGGGAATGGGAAGGAATGGGTAGATACAAGTGAGGGGATAACATTGGAGATGTAATCTGAATAAATTATCTAAAAGATAAAAAAAATTCAAAAAAAGAAGAAAATTTTGTTAAATTTACTCATAGTAAAATTGTCCTTTTGATAAAAATATCAAAGACACAATTTAAAAACAATCACTAAACAGCAAAGAATAAGATGATACTGATATTAAAAAAGAAAAGAATCCTTCTCTCATATTATATCACCTACCAGCTAGGATGGAGACTCATACAGACAAGTTCTTTTAAACGAGGACTAGACCTGAGAGCGTCTTGCTGGAGTTGTGCTGGTGGGCGTTGTTCATGACTCAAAGATGCCTGTTTGATGAGTAAAATCTTACAACCTTTCTTTAAATAATTTGTATGGTTTTATTTGTTTCTTTAAATAGTTTTCTTGCTTATATTATGAAGACAAAAATATGATCCTATTGTCTACAAAACACTAGTTCTCAGAGGAAATTGTCCTTATCAAGGATTAAAAGAAGAAAATTACAGAATAAATACTAATATGCCCTAGTCATCCCATCTTGGAAGAATGGGGAAACTACACACTTTTGTTTCTGCAGATCTAGCAGCTATGTAATTCTCCTAATCAAGGAAATATCTGAAGCAGCCTATACAAAGAACATGTTATTTTCTAATACTATTATGCACAGCAGGCACAAAGAATACTGTGTGGAGCCATTACATTTAAATTAAAATTACACCTCAGAGTGAAATTCTGTACTAATGTATATTACACTCCTTTAGGGTAGTTTAGCTTCCTTTCTCTGTTGCATTAAGCATGCACTTGACATCTTTTGGAAATCTCCTGAGAGGAAAAAAAACTACACCACCCATTTCGTTCTACTTTGTCTTGGATAGCATTGATGTATGAACACTTGGGAAGGTCCACCGTGGGTCACGAGCCCCATCCAAATGCTGAGGCACTAAAAGGCAGGGGGAGAGTCCAGGATATACTTTCCAGACTTTCTTTAAAAGAAAAATTACTACTTTATTCTTTACTTATTTTAAAATTACATACTTGGAAATAGTTTTACCCCCTTGATGCCTATTTGTAATGAAGGTGACATTATTAAAAATGAACAGAATTCTGTGAGAGACAATTAAATTTCCAAATAAATTTCTTAACCTTTTTCTCTATGTGTTTCAACCGGAATGTCTCAAGGCACAATTCATCTTAAGCCGTATTTTACAATAAATATAGGAAGGAGAGCACACATACAAATGTGTACATAATCTCTGTATAAATAGTGTGAACAACATAATTACAACACTGTGGCATATTCAAATCCTATAATTAACTGAACAGTTCTTCTTTATGTCTTTTCTTTTATTTTCATTTTTTATTTGTTATTTTTACACACAACATCCTGATTGTTATCCCCTTTTTTTCTGAAAGCATACATGACATGAGAAATTAGGCAATGTATACAAATTTATTTGATTTTACTTTACTGTTAAATAACTAGTATGTAGATAGATTTTATATTTATATAGTCTCCATTTCCATAGACTAAATTGATCTAAACAATTAATAATTTTAGATCAAAGTAATTTGTATTTAATGTATATTTTATGATTTTATTTATTTCTCAAGGTATTAATCACAACTGCAATCACTTTAAATAAAGTGCACTTTTTGCAATATCAGTGAAATTATAATCATCTCTAAAAGTTTCTGATTTTCAATCTCAGTAGTTAAATGATAGCAATTTGGTTTCATGTTGAATACACTGAAAAGTAGAAATAATTATAACCAGAGCTCTGTTTTTTAAATAAAAAATTCACATCATTAAATATAAACTGAGTATTCCATACATGAAATTTATAAATATCCAGATTTATTGAGGGAAAACATTCAGTGTGTCTTATGTTTAAACTGGCCTACTGTGATTAAGTTAAATATTTTTGAATCATCCATTTTCCTACAAATGGTGTCATTTTTTCTTTCTGTCTAAGTAAAACCACATTGAGCATATATATCATATTTTCTTTATCTACTATCTGGTGGTGAAAAATCAAGAATATCATCTCTTGTTTGTTGTGAATATTGCAGCAGTGAAGATGAATATTTCCTCTGGTATGCTTATTTAGAGTAGTACTTCAAGTGTAAACAGCCACAGCAACCCGAAGGGAAAGAACAATTCTAGAGGAACCATCAAACCTAAACTCAAATTACACTATGAATTCATAGTTATATAATCTAGGAAGCAAGTGAATTTGAAGTATGACTAGACTAAGGATCAATAAAACTATAAAACATATATAAGTTTATGGAGACTGAACAACACTCTATTAAATGACAAATAACCGATCAAAGGAATGGGGAGAAATTTTCCTAGAATTGAATGGAAATAAAACATCAGAAACCAGAAACACAGGAAACAAAGAAAACAGCTCAGAGAGATGAGCATTTGTTTCTACAAGTTCCTATATTAAATTTATAGAGATCAGGAATGAATAAGTTATTGATACATCTTTTAATTTTAGAAAAATGAAAATTGGCCAAACCTACCTGGCCCCATGCCTTGGGCTCGGGTTCTGGAGAGCATACATGTAAGAACGAGTGGGGAGCACATTCATCACTCCACTTCCCAATTGCACAGGTGATGTGTCCAGCTGTTTTAAGCTCCTGCTGCCTGAAATTCTGCACATTAATACATTACACCTCTGAAGCATTAGACAGAATGCATTTCTTTTTCCCTAAGTTTCTTTTATCAGAACACTATAGCACAGTAATAGAAAATGAAAGTGAGACATCTGTCACAGTTTTAAAAGGTGAAATAAATAATTTAAAGGATTTAGAAAACCAATGAGATTAAAGCCATAATTAAAAACAAAACAAAACAAACAAACAAAAAAAACACAACACATCAGTTTAAAGACACCCAAGTATAGACGCAGGGACTGCTAAATTGTGTCAGGCTTTTAAAGAGTTAATGCTAATGCTTCTCAAACTGTTCCATTAAAGAAAAAAGGGAAGGAATGTCACAAACCCTTCCTAAGAAGCAAGTGTAACCATGAAACAGGAAAGGACCAAAACAGAACCTTATAGTCTAGTCTCCCTGATAAAAATAGATTGTTAAAACCTCAGTAAAACACTTGCAAACAGAATCAAAGAACACATCAAAAAGATTGCTCACAGGCTTTGAAATGGCTGTGTGGATGAAAGGACTTCCTGCCAAGCATTATGTCCTGAGTTTATGGGGACTACATGCTGAAATAAAAGTCAATGCAAGTTGACCTCTGATTTTCACAAATTCATATGCTTCAGTGCGTGTTTGCACAGGGTGTGTGCACATACACAAATAAATGCATAAACAAATAAAGTAATAGAGATTATAATGATGGCTTTAAATAAATTCTATTGCAAAGGTCATAAAACTTTCTTTATTAAGAAGAAGCATAAGCATAGATGTATCAACATATGCATATCAATGAATATAATGCATCGTATAAATTAAGTAATGGACAAAAATTATAAGATAATCTCCACATAGAAGAAAGTGTTGAAAAATACAGCACTATTTTCATAAAAATCTAGAGTAATATATAAATAGAAGGAGAATATCTCAGCATAATATTAAGTGCATGTAAATATATAGTTCTCATTATACTAAATGGAGAAAATTTATAATATCTTCCCAATAAAATCAGTAACAAGTGTAACAACTGTCTTTAAACTTATCTAATATGGTGCTTGAAGTCTTATCTAGCACAATAAAACAAGGGAAAGAAATTTTTAAAATGATAAATGCAAATAAGAGAAATATGTCAAATATCCTTATTTGCAAATACATTTTAATAAATAAAAGTCTCTATCAAAAAAATTCATATAGTCAGCAAATGCTTTCTATAAAGTGAAAGGGTACATAATTAGCTTATAAAAGTTGGTATCCTTACTATAGTCAAATGACAAACATTGTGAATAAAAAGCCAGGAAATAAAGCCATTCACAATGTCCAAATGAAAAAAAGAAAAGGAAAAAAGGAAAAGATCAACAAAAAAACAACCAAACAACCAAACAAAACACAACAACAGCAACAAAACAACTTGGCGTAAGCCAAATCATTAGCATGAGGCTTATGCACTCTACATTGAGAATTTTAAAGGACTCAAGAATGAAATTGGGAATGAAAGTAAATATATAGAAAGATCTAAGGTTATTGACTTGGAGAGATTTTTTTTAAAGCTATTATTGTAAAAGCAATCTACAGAATTGATATAATACTCATCAAACTTACGTCATTCTCTGTAGAAACAGGAAAACTTAAAATTTATATGGAAATAAATCATTATCCATAAAGCAAAATGAGCCTAGAGTTTAAAACTGCAGCCCTGAAGGTATCATCATACCTGATATCAAGTTATGTGTACCAATGATTCATAGTTTCAAACAGAGCCCAGTACAGGCAAAACCCAAAATGCGTACGTCAGGATAAAGGAATAGATGAGCCAGGTATAAACCTACACAGCTACAGACACTCTTATTTTGGCAAAGATACTAAAAATATGCCTTAGTGAGTTCACAGCATATTAAACAAGTAGTCCTGTGGAAACTGGGCACAAGACTGAACTTAGTTACCTAGCTCTCGCCTCGTGAATATCAGCACAGGTTCAAGACGTGAAATATTAGTGGAAACAACAGGGAAAGTACATAAGATCTGGACATGGGCTAGCTCTTTTATAATAGAATCACTCAGTGTGGAAATACGAGCTTTCGACAATGAGATCTCCTAACAGTAAAACAAAGGTGAAGAAAATATGTAAACGTGAAAAAACCCCTCAAAAATCATTAGTAAGAAACTAAACAACCCAATAAGTCGGTTAGTTAGTGAATTCTCAAAAGAAAAAATATAAATAGCCAATAAACATAATAAAATATTCAAGACTAGATAAGTTTAGTTTTACAATTAAGCTTAGTTGGTTAGGGGTTAAGTTGTTTTAAGTCTAGATAGATGTATTTAGGTTGATAGAGATGAGATATGATAGATATTGATTTACATTCAGAATTGTAAACTCACAAAGGTAGGAAAGATGTTTCCTCCAAGGTTGCCTAATATGAATAGGCAAATCACTATGAATGTAACATTTATATAATTCCTGATTGTTTCATGGTCCTTCTTGCTGTATGTAGTTTTTTGTATATATGTGTAATAATATAAATGTATATGTAAAAGTAAAAAAATAATAAAAGAAAAAATCTACATTGACTTCCATTTTACCTCAGTCAAATTGGTAATTATTAGGAATGAAAATGCTGGATGCTGATGTGGCTATGGACTAAAGGGGACCTTTTTACACTGTTGTTGAAATGCAGATAGTCATTATGAAAGTCAGTATGGAAGATTTGCAAAAACTAAAACTAAAAATATCAGATGATAAGAATATATTGTTTGAACTACTTCTCAATGAAATAGAGGAACAAAATTTTTAAATGTTGAAAAGAAATATCATATGAGCAAGCTATACTATCCATAGGCATTATAGAAAGGACTCCAAGTCAACATATCTCAGAGAAGTTTGTAAAATAAAGTACATTGCTTGAAGAAGTATCCTCATTAGCTAGTTTATGCAACCAATTTGGATGACTATAAGTGGAATAATAAATAAGAATAATGTGACTTGTATGCACAATGAAATTTTCACCAATTATATAATAAAACCATGTTATCCATAGGAAAATTGATACAACAATAGATAAGCAAATTAAGTCATTTTCAGAAAGACTACATTTTCACTTTTTTCTTATTTGTAATTCTCTTAGATTTATGTAGATAAATTAATGGATGTCTTCTAACACTAACTCCAAATAACAGATAATATGATCTTTTCATGGAAATGTACATATTTCTACTAAACTTTTTTCAATAATTATTCAGCTACAAATCTAAGAATATTTTTTAGTGTAGTACTCATAATAATTAATGAAAAATAAAATAGGATAAATACTAATCACAAATGTCCCCTGATTTAATAAACATTGTATTGGATGACTTTATTCTAATAATAAAGACTAAACCGACTGTTGTCAGCTTGGCAAAAGCTAATGCTGCAACTTTGGTCTTTATTTGAATACTCTAGTCGAACCCAGTTCTGTAATGAAAATCAGAGAAAGCTAGTGTGGACAAGAATGTTGTCCCATGTGCCTGAAGGCCTTACCTAACTAGAAACCTTAGCATGAGATTTTTCACAGAAGCCAATCTAGATCATGACAACTAAATCATTAAACATCCTCTTGGAATACAATAACGTACTTCTGAAATTGAGTGATGATCTCAAAGTCAATAATTAAGAATTTTTGCTTAAATAATGATATACCTAAGTGTGTACCTATAATAGAAAGATAGTATTCTGGCGGAACTTTAAAGATAAATAACAACTCTACTTCTAAATTTTTAATTTTTTGTCCAAAATTGTGAGGAAAATTAGCATTGCTTTTCTGAATTTCTATATTCTAAAGGCCCATATATATACCTATATATATATATATTTATAAAATTTATATATATACATATATATAAAAGTTATATCAGTACAGTCCTTTATGGATATGTTACTGTATTTGTTATTATACATATAACCTTTGATTTCTCTGTCTAAATTTGCCATTACAAAGGCCTTCATATTGTCCTTTGCACTCAGACTTAAAATAAGATCACAGAAAAATTTTAGCTTCACTTGTTGAATTGATGATGCCTAAATGATTAAGGGAAGGAAGTAAATGAATGTTTCCTAAATATTATGCAAGATTAGTTTGATATTAGCTAACTGTGCAATCTGTGAAATATTATTGGGATTAGTTCTCTCTTACATATCTAAAATCCTCAAATTTTTATTTTATGTTCACCTCCATACACAAACATGTATGCACACAAGGCAAATATACATGAATATACAGCAAAGAAAGTAGAAAGTGGGTGTCATTAACCTGACACTCTTGCAAACAGGAAAAATCTCCTTATGGAGGATGGAAATCAGCACAGTGATCCTGTTTATTATTTGCTTCAACCCTGACCTACAAGTCAATTATTAATAACAAGTCAATTATTCACAACAGCTTTCATGTGCAGCTCTTAAATTACTAGTGAACCCCTCAAAAACAGGCTTTTATGTTGAGTGGATTCTCCCTAACATTTCTATACATCAGTGTCCTAACAAGGATGGAACTGTATCTGTTGTTAAAATCTCATTAATTGTTAAGGAGAGCACGCGTTACAAAAGGTATGTTTCGAAAGTTTTCAGAGGTCTTTTTGGCAGAAAGTCATCAATAATCAATTAAATTGAAACATGTCCTGATAAATAATACTTACTAGCTAAAAATGGCTCTTTGAAAGCTCGGGTAATCCTCATGTATTTTAGGCAAAATAGTAATTTATGTCCCCCAAAACGGGATGTAGCATGGGTGTGTCTTTATCACAATCCTTTACACACTGGCAGAAAGCTATGATAAAGGGACTGTAGAATAATTTCATAAATTTAAAGAATAACATAGTGACAGTTTCCACCATACTTTAGGCCATAGAATACCTGAGTAGGTGGCCTTGGGTTTAATAAGAAGCAAGATGAGCAAGCTGTCATGAACAAGCCAGTATGCAGCATTCCTTTTTGGCTTCTATTACCCTTCTGGTTCCAGTTTCCTGCTCCTAAATTCCTGCTCTGACTTCCTTAAGTGACGGAATAAAAGCTTTAAAATGAGATAACCCCTTCCCTGTCTAAGTTGCTTTGGTACATGGCATCTCAAAGGAGATCATTGAATGTGCTCTAATATATACTCTATATTTTACCGAAGAATTTAAATAAAAACAGCACTATTAGATGATAGATAGATGATATGTAGAAGATATATGTATATATACATATATTTTATAGAATTTTTTACTTTATTTGCATATGATGATTTTATAATATCAGAAAATGACATAAGTCAATAAATATCAAAAAGGCAATTTTAGCATTACAAAATAGAGGAACTGCTTACATTTCTAAGTGTAGAAAATAATAAAAGAAAATCTAATAATAACATTAATAACACTTAGGAGGTCAGGCTGAAAGATATGAGTAAAGATGTTTGTGTCCAAAAATGACAAGAAGGAGTTGATCCCTGGGTCATGTATAGTGGAAAGAGAACAATATCATGAAACGTGTCCTTTGACCTCATACTTATGCTACGGTACACATATTCATACCTGTACAATATAAATAATTATCAAAATGTTATAAAATACTCATGCATGAGTGTTATGAACTCTATTTTTTCCAGCTAACATAAGAACGTAACTACCAGGAAGTTTTCACTTAGCTCCCAAATGACTGCTTTCTAAAGTAATGTTGGTACCACAACCCAGAGGGTGATGCCACCCACACTCAAGGTGAGTCTTTCTTCCTCACTTACAGCTATTAGGAAACTGACTCAAAGATATGGTGTGGAATTTTCCACACGGTGACAAGTCTAGTTCAGTTGCTGACCTTGAGCATTATTTTAACATTATTCTTGATGATAGAATTTTCAGTCATTATTATTCTGCAGTTATTTTGGCTTTGGAGGTAATGAATGTAGGTTTTATTTTTTAAAGATACCTACTATTCGGGCAGTGTTGATGGAGATGACCTAAAAACAAAACAAAATAACAATAACAACAATACCAACAACAATAGCAACAAAAATACATATCCACTTCTCTGGAAGCAGAATTGTTCCTTTAATTGGAACAACTGAGAGACCACAGTATCTCCCTAGAATTGGAGACAGCACTCATAGGGCAAGGTGAGGTGTGGGGGTTGAAGATATAATAGGCCAGAAATAAGGAGCTTTGGGGAAGGAAGTCTCTATGTGCACGTCAGTTCTCCTTCAGGAAGTGATAGATATCAGCAGGGGCTGGTGTGTTGGTCTTCCTATCAAACGTTGTCTGCATCCCAACAGCCCAAAAGTATTATCAGTCATGTCAACTTCCTGTCTAGAGTTTCTCAGTCCACTTGAGGCTTTTAGGTCATTAATCCTGTAGTTGGCAATAGCAATCACCCATTATTAAAACCCTTCCTGTTATCTCTTTTTACCGATGGTGTCCTGATTTGTTTTCTGGGCTCATTCTACCATTTATTCCGTAAACAGGTTGATTGTCCTTAGCCATGCTTTCTGCTATATGCACAATGGAAAATATAACCCAAGATCAATATTATTAAAAGAGACAATAATTCCTATAAGGTGCACAGTCTTCAAAATGACGATTCAGAGGAAAAAATAAGAGAAGGATTTTATGGTGGAGAAATAATTGTTTTGTGATATATATACACATATGCATCCTGCGTTGAATTTTATTCATAACTCTGAATAAAATGGAGATTCCTGTTAATGTTTCAAAAATTTCCCTCCACTTTATAGTACACAAAGTTTAATACTTCTTTCCAACATAGCTTTCTCTAGGGAAGAGTAGGAAATGTGGTCCCTTAAGAATAAGTACACTCAGCCAACCTGGTCATTAGATGTCACTTCTCTTCTAAATGGCCAGATCTAAAAGGTTTATGTTTTTCTTGGCAGCACAATGAAAATGCATCTGACAAGGCAAACAAAAGCTTTAAATAGGAACTACAGATGTGTGAACCATTTGGAGAAGTAACTTGTTCTAAGTTAAAGGAGATTTATGAAAGTCCTTTGAACTAGCCTGGAACAATTCTGAGAGTTTACAGCACATTTAGCTTTTCCCATGTAGTTGTATATTGCCCTGAGTGGTTTTCACCATTTGCTTCTCTTGAGGAAATTTAGTTCCTATGAAAGTGCCAGAAAACTGTTCCTGAAGATGAAATTCTATTCTAGTCACTAGTAGGAAAAAAAAAAAAACTCTACTAGTGTGTTTTGCTTTTCTTACTTTTTTGACAGATTTCAGCATAGAGATTTTTTTTAAGAAAGAAAAAGGAAATATAAAAAAAATCGATAATAGTAAGAGAGCCTTGTTCAGATGTCATGGTGAGGAAAGTTTACTACTATATTAACCAAAGCATAGAGAGCTTTGTTGTTAGTCATGTCTGTCCTCTGAACTTTTCCTAGTGACTTTATCTTTCCCTAGTAAAATTCCCAATATGATTGTCATTTGCTCTAGGCTAAAGTGGAACACTTGACCTCTAACTGTTGGTTGAACACCATTCATATAACTTACAGTGGTAGGCTTTTGTTAGAAGCACAAGATAATTGTGCTTTGTAGTGACCACTCTGTGTTCTGACAACCGGCAGAGGATGTACAAACCTGTACTATTGTATAGCAGGCCATGCTGTACTAAGATCAGTAACATCAACTGATGACACCTAGAGACAAAGGGCAGCCTGTCTCCTCCTGTTTGTTCAAATAATGAATTTAGCTTTAGATAATAGATTATTCTTTACTCTCACCTTTCTCTTCATCTGACCAAACCAGATATATTTAAGTTACTGCAAGGTTAGCACATACATTTAAAGGAATTATTAATTTTAAAATGTACAGGACTCCTCTGAATAAAGCAAAAATTAGCCCTCAGGTCATTTAAATATTAAAAATTAAATATTGTAGTACAATTCTACAAGTTAGTAGACCCAATGGATAGTACCTCAAATATATTGTATCTGTTTTGAAGATTATTGTATAAGAATATTAAAGGCTATAAAGACAATGATGGGTTTTTTTTTACAAGAGTAATACTTAAAAAGAATGTTTATAAAGTTCATCTTTAACCTAGGAAATTTGTTATTAATTTCTAGATAGAACTAATTACTGGTAGAAAGCCACAAAGGAAATTCTTATGAACTTAGTAGGTAAAGAATTGTTCCAGTTTGGGTATGTTTTCTGTATCTTAATATGTATAGCAATAAATTTATAGTTTCACACATTTTAAAATATTTATTTAACATTTATGTTATGATATAATTTTTTGGGAAGGATTGCTATTAAAACCTCCTGGAAGGGAAAATATTATCAGTCACTTTATTTTTGCTTGGAGAGAGACTAAAACATAAAGCTTAATGGAAGGGTTCCTGTCTCCCTGAGTTTTCAGTTATTTATTACCCAGTGTTTACTATGGCAGCCTCAGTGCTTACAGTCTACTTTATGGCATAAGGAAGCATTTTAACTTTCCTTAGCGAAGCAGAAAGGGCTTTTGGAGATTTATGACGAGGCCATGGGGGGGTGAGGTGCACTTTTCTGCTCTCTGCATGATATGTTGAGTTTTCTTTCACCCACAGCTCTGTTTCTTTATATCTCAAGCCAACAGAGAGAGAGAGAGAGAGAGAGAGAGAGAGAGAGAGAGAGAGAGAGAGAGAGAGAGAGAGAGAGAGGCGAGGGGAGGAGCAATTCTTCCATGCCTACCTTTTTATTGTTCAATATTGTTTCTTTGAGAATTTTACAAAGCACTTAATTTTTAACTTTTAAGTAATTCTAGAAAATGCACAATCATTAAGTATGTAAAATAATTTTATAGATATTTTATAGTCAATCAATAGAAACTATGATAGTAATGAACACATAATGCAAATTACAGTCTCAGATACTAGGCTAGTCAGAGTGCTGTATTTTGATTTCTTCAACAAAAACATTACAATCTGCCTCCCACCCAAAACAGCCATTGTGTTTTTAAAACAATAAATTACTTTGTATACAGTGATCCTTAAGGCAAGATTTTTCATGTTACAGTTCACTTTAATGGATGCTATACATGATATATACAACATTGTCTAAGTCATTTGGATATTCCTTATACTATAAGAATTTTAGTGAGGCAGTGGTTGTGCACAACTTTAATCCCAGTACTCAGGAGGCAGAGATAGATGGATCTCTGTGAATTTGAGGCTAGCCTCATCTATATAGTCCATTCCATGATAGCCAAGGCTACATAGAGAAACCTTGTCTTGAAAAATCAAAAAGAAAAAGAAATGAAAAGACAAACTTTGGTAGAGAACCAGCAATTATAATAATGAATCAGACTCTAAATATAAAAAATAAAAATTAAGATCATCATTTCTATATGACAAGAAAACCCTACAGATAGCATTAAAAATACAAACCAAAAAGAAAAAGCAGCATAATCATTAAGCAGTTTCTTGCTTTTAAAATAGGTAGAATGATACCTAAGAGAAAGTAACACTTGAAAAGGACTTTGATACCTAGAGCTCCTTCCCCCCCTCTCTGTCGCTCTCTCTCTCTTGGGCTCTGGTCTCTCTGTCTCAATATTGCTCAAATCATTCCTCAAACTAAGAAACAGGAGGAACACTGACAATTTTTATAAAGCCACAATTACCCTGAAACATAAGCCACAAGAAAATCCCAAAAGAAAAAGATTTACAATCAATTTTACTTATGAATATAGATGTACAATTTCTCAATTAAATACAGAATATGAGAACATGCCTAAGTAGTCTTCATCCTAGAAATGCAGAGTGATACAACATTAATTAATCAACAAATGTAGCCTACCAAATTAACACACTGGAAGAAAAAAACCACATGATTATCTCAGTAAATGAAGAAAAGACGTTTGGCCAGCAACCCTTTATGATAAAAGTCCAAGAAAGACCAGAGATATAAAAGATGTGTCTTAACAAAATAACATAATAAAAGAAGTTTATGGCAAGCCTATAACCAACAGCAATATAAAGAGAGAAACTCAAAGCATTTTCACTAAAATTATGAACATGATAAAGTTTTCCACTGCCCATATCTATTCAATATAGTACTTGAAATCGTAGCTAGAGCAAGGAGACAACTGATGTACATCAAAAGGATACAAATAAGAAGGAAAAAAGTCAAAATAATTTTATTTTCTCATTGTATGATAGCATACATAAGTTACCCTAAAATTCCACCAGGAAATTCCTACAGCTGACTCATTTCCAGCAATTGAACAGGATATAAAATTAACACTGAAATTTCGGTAGTCTACTATATAAAAATGACAATAGACTAAGAAAGAAATTGGGGAAAAGATCTCCCTTGCTCATTATTCTGTAGAATTATTATAATAAAAATTGCCACCCTACCAAAAGCAATCTACATATTTAATGCAATCCCCATAAAAATCCCAACAGTTATTCACAGACATTTAAAGACATTTAAAGGACAGTTGTCAGCTTCAAATGGAAACACACACACACACACACACACACACACACACACACACACACAACAAGGATAGCTAATACAATATTGAACAATAAATGAACTGCTGGAAGAATCACCATCTACAATTTTAAGTTGTACTACAGAGCTATAGAAATAAAAATGTCACAGCACTGGCAGAAAAATAGGCATGTTGGATAGTGAAATTGAATCAAAGATCCATACATAAGTTAGAAAACCTATTTTTTTCTAAAAAGCCAAAAATACCCTATAAAAAAGGCATAATGTTTAGCAAATGCATCTGGTCAAGCTGGATCACTGCATGTAAACTGATGCAAACAGATCCATACTTATTACTTTGCACAATACTGAATTTCAAATGGATCAAAGACTGGACACACTGAATCTGATAGAAGAGAAAGAGGAGGATTGTCCTAAAGTCATTGGTTCAAAGAAAGACTTTCTGAACAGGACACTACTAGAACAGGCATTAAGGACAACAATTAGTAAGTTGTTTGAATCTGAAATCATACGAAAGAAAAGGGACACTATCATTCAGACAGAACTGCAGTGTACAGAATGGGAAAATATTTTTTTTTACCAGATCCACATACAAAAGTGTGGAATTATCTAAAATATATAAAGAAATAAAAAATTGGAAATCAAAAAATAAAACAATAACAATTAAAACTAGGGTTCAGGTTTAAACAGTATTTTCAAAACAGCAAACATAAATGGCTGAGAAGCACTTAAAGAAATGTTCAAGATATTTAGTCATCAACGAAAGGCAAATCAAAACTGCTTTAGACAGAATGGGCAAGATTACGATCACAGATGTAGCTCATGAGGATGAGGAGTAAAGTGAACACTCTTCTATTGCTTCTTGGAGTGCAATCTTGTACAGCCACTATAGAAAGAAAGTGGTAGTCTTGAGGAAGCTAGGAATAGATCTGTCTCAAGATCCAGTTATAGCATTCTTAAGTATATACCCAAAATATGACTCAACCTATGATAGAGATGCTTGCTCATTATAGCCAGAAACTGGAAAAACCTAGGTGTTCCTCAATAGATGAATGGATAAAACATGTGGTACATTTATACAATTGAATATTACTTATGTGTTAAAAATAAAATCATTAAATTCAGGTAAATAGATAAAGCTCAATGACCTCATCATGAGTTAGATAAGGATTCCTGTAGGAAGGGAATTAGATAAGTATGATTTGATGCATCTGGGTGGTAGGAAGGCAGCAATAGAATGATCAAATGGTGAGAGGGAGGGAAAATGAGGAATGAAAAACAAAAAAGAATGGGGCATAAACAGGTAAACCTAAGAGTCATTTGAATGGTTGGGTTGTGCCCTAGTACAGAAGAATTAACCAAAATATAGACATGAAAGTGATATAAATGGAATTGTCAAATAACAACAGAGACGGAATCCTAGCTAGACATCTCTCATCACTAAAGGAAAATTCCATTTCTGGGAGCAGACTAAACCCAATCAATTTGCTAACCAATGTATCCCCACAAGAACCCCATCAACCCAAGCTATTATCAAGTCTATCAGTTGGTAAGGCCCTATTGCTAAACAGAATCATGCAACTCATTGAACATGAGGACTTGAATGTTGTCTCCCTAAAGCATCTACCCCTACCTAACAGTGTAGAGTGTCCTAGAAGTTAATCTTTGTACTATTAAATGAGAAAGGTAAATACCAACCCAGTTACAAACTCTTAAGTCTACAAAGGTGACCTGCGTCCAAAATGGACTAGGGCACTGGTGGCATAGAGCTTGTAGAATTAACCAACCATTATCACTTGAATTTAAGACATGCTTCTTAAGATGCAATCTGAGACTAGATAGTTCAGGGACTTAGAGAAAAAACAAATACTACTCTTCTCCCAAATTATCATAGCAACAAAATCACTCCTAATGACTTCTGTCGTATTTACAAATCAGTGTCTTCATTATCCATCATCACAGAAGTTTTATCCTACAATAAGTGGAAATGAATACAGAGCCCCACACTAGGACAATGTCCTGAGAGGAAGATGCTTTGGAATACCCAGTCATAAATGAGGAGTCTCCACACAGTCACTCCTCACACTCCTCAAGAAACTCTATGGACAATGAGAAGAAAGAATATTAGGAGACCAAGGAGATGTAGGGCATCAAGGAAGCAAGTTTTTATAGCTAAACACAGCAAAATCGAGACACATATGAATTTACAGTGACTGTGTCACCATGCACAGTGCCTGCACAAATCTGGAGATTTTGAGGTTTCAGTGCAGAAAGTGGAAGTGGACAGTACCTATATCTAGCAGTTGATGAGCAACAAGACCAAACTCAACATTTTTGGAATTTTTTTTTTGGTCTCAGAATGCTTTGTCTTGACATATGTTTTTCAAATTCAAATATGTACATTATCTCTAAACAAAAATACAACAATATTCATACTAAAACTCTATGTACTCTATTTCACAAAACTAATATTGTTATGAATATATATATACTATAATATCATTTGACTATGTCCATCACTTCTGCTGCTCAGTACATACTACTATTTCTTTATTTTTTACTTAACTAAATTATTTATTCTTCTTTCATATATTACATACTAATCCCAGTTCTCCCTCCCTCCTTCCTACCACTCTTCTTTCCTTTCATTTCTTTATTCAGCCTACAGGTCTTTTCTTACATATTATAATTTGTAATTTTACGTTATAATGTAATAAGTGAATGTGTATCTCTGTGTCTATATGTGTTTTGTGCACATTTTTGGGTCTGTTTTTCTGTTTGTTTTATGATATTCAGGTTTATTTATATTGATTTTTTTCTAATTTGCCATTACTTTTTTTTCTTTTCTTCTCCATTTCCTTCTCTTCTTCTTCTGCGTCATTAGATATCTGTTGCCTATTGATTTTCTAAAGAGAAAGACCAAGGAAAGTTGTAGAGTTGGGCATATGGGGAGGTATGGATGATCTGTGAATAATTAAAGAAAAGTAAGTAATACTCGGGATATATTTTATTAAAAGTATATTTTTAAACAAAAATGTCTGAAAGAAAATGGGGCATTTAAAAAAAATTTTGCAGCAACCATAAGAGATATGATATATTATAGATAAACATAAAAATTTTTCAGTGTTTTTACATATGTGGTCTGTAGCTGGATCTGGTTATCTGCCTTTGTTTCTCTGTTTTTATTTTTTCTTGGTGGATATTGTGACTGTAGTACTGCCATCATTATGTATTGATTGAGGAGTTTAATTATGTGCCATTGTATGACAATGAAAGTTTGTAAAATTAAAATAAATGCCACCTGTTTTTTTGAAACTTAGAAGTCATTTATAAATGAATCTGTCATGTTCCTTGTGGTTAGATTTATCATACCTATGGAAGACCTGTTATGTTATAGGATAGCTAAGTCCTCATTTCATTGATAGCATGTTTTTCTAGGATGGGTATAATTGAAAATTTAAAAGTTATATTCATTTTTAAAACCCATGCCAAGTATTTCATGTAATATTCCATTACAGTTTACTACTTTTTAATGTCTTTTGTTTTCAGTTCCAGTACCTATTTTCATATTTTTGTTTGTCATGAATGATATTATTTGATTCTGCCTATATTTATAACTTTCTCAAAAGATAAACAATTGTTTTCATTAATTGTTCTCTCTCTAATATGTCATTAGTTTCTGCAAATTTATTTTATGCTTTTATAAAATCAATTTTATTTAAAAATTTTAATATTCTATCTTATCTTACTGAATCTTTGCTTTTCCATTTTGCTAGTATATGCTCTGTTGGGCCTTCATTTTATAAAAGCATGTCTCATAGCAAAGACAAAACCACAAAGCAATGGAGAAACAAAAACTTTCTAAGGGCAATAAAGTTATGAAGTTTAAAGTAGTATATGGAGGTTATTAAGTTATGCGATCAAACATTGACTTCATATAGTTAAATAATTACATAAATATTCTATTTTAAAATTCATCCCTCCAAATAAAATTCCATTGAAGAAACACATTAACTCATGTTCTAATATAAGAAGTATATTAAAACAGAAATATGTTAGCCTATCATATAGACACATTGTAGAATTATACAATTTTTGCCAACAGTCTGTGCACAAAACTATGCATGTTACTAATAGTCAAATGTACTTAGGTAATGCTATCAAGTTAGACCATGTTATTTTTCCTTTGTCTGCAATAACAAGGCCATATTAAATGACAGAACCAACGAATGGTAAAACTATAGGTTTCTCATTACCTAATCTGAGAAATTTGATCAAAACTGTACCACAACTAGACAAAGATTTTTATGTCATATTCTCTTTGTCTATATTTAGGTACTTAGATTTTGAATCACTTAAAACTACAAGATCATGTAATTGATGCTTTAATAACAATTATTCTTTTCCATGCAAGAAATCATGAAAGAAAGGAAAATACAGTTAGAATATATAATAAAATCATATAAGTCAATAAGAACAAAATCTTTGACAAATAGTAAAAACATGTAATCCAAGACAGAGCACATCCAAATAATAAACAAGTTTGTAAACTTCTCACTCTTTAGAAAAATACAAAAATTTAAAATATAAAACATCAAAAGATGAAGAAAAGAAGAAAAGGAGGAAGAAGAGGAGAAGGAGGAGGAGGCAGAAAAGGAAGAAAAAGAATGAGCAGGAGGAAGAGGAGGAAGAGGAGGAGGAGGAGAAGAAGAAGAAATAATTCAGTGTTGGTGAGGATGAGGAAATGTTGAAAGTCTGATGAACTTTTGGAGCTTGAGTTACTACAATGGTAGAACATTAATTGCAGAACTTAGCAACATGAGTGGCATGCATAATTTTTGTTAATAGAAAGCAAAATTAATTTCCTTAAGAAAAACAAGAAAAAAGCCAAATTTGTGTGGAGGATAATGAGGACTGTAATCTAGGAAATATTTTTAATATGTGTTTAACAGGCTTTTCAAGTTTTAAAAAAATCCTTGGAGTATTTCAGAAGACCTCTATAGTAGGCTCCCTTCCTGTTACCTCATGTCAACCACTACCAGTATGTGTTCTCTTTGCCCTTCACAATAAGAATGAAGCATCCTCCCTAGGGTCCTATTTGTTATTTAGCATATTTGGGTCTCTGGATTATAGTATGGTTATCCTGTATTCTAAGGCTAATATCCACTTATAAATGACTATATACCATGTGTGTCTTTCTGGGTCTGGGTTACCTCACTCAGGATGTTCATATCTAGTTACACCCATTTGCCTGCAAATTTCAAGATTTCCTTGCTTTTAACAGATGAGTAGTATTCTCCTGTGTAAATGTACCACAATTTCTTTATCCATTCGATATAAGTTGTTTCCAAATTCTGGCTATTGTGAATACAAACCTGTTATGAGCATAACTAAGCAAATGCCCTTGTTGTATGGTGAAGCATCTTTCAGATACATGTCCAGGAGTGATATACCTAAGTCTTAAGGTGTCACTATTCTCAATTTTCTGAAAAAGCACCAGATTTATTTCCAAAGTGGTTGAACAAGTTTGCACTCCCAGCACTTTCTCCACATCCTTACCACCATGTGCTGCCACTTGAGTTTTTGATTTTAGCCATTTCCACAAGTTTAACATGGAATCTCACAGTTGTTTTGATTTGCATTTCCCTGATGATTAAGGAGGTTGAGCATTTCTTTAAGTGTTTCTTGGCCACTAGATATTCCTCTGCTGAGAATTCTGGGTTTAACTCTTACCCCATTTTTAATTGGATTATTTGGTTTGTTGATGTTTAATTCATATATATGATATATGATTCATATATGATTCATATAATATGAATCCTATATATATATATAGATATAGATATAGATATAGATATTAGCCCTCTGTGTGATGTAGTGTTAGTGGATATATTTTCCAAGCCTGTAACTGTCATTTTCTTCTGTGGACAGTGTCCTTTGCCTTACACAGCAGGGGATCAAAATAACTGCTGAGACTCACAGGGACATTTTGCAGATACTGATGCACCAACCAAGGACCAAACATGGAGAGGACATAGATCCCCTGCTCAGAAATAGTCAATAGGTAGCACAATCTCCATGTGAGCCACATAATATGGGGAGTAGGAACTGCCTTTGACATAGACTCTGTTGCCCATTCATTAATAACTTGCCCCAGGCAAGGCCACAGAGGAAGAGGATGCGGGCAGTACTGATGAGACTTGATAGGCAGGAGTCAGATGGGAGGGGAAGAGAGTTCTCCCTTCCTGAGGACTAGGGGAGAAGAAGTGGGACAATGGATGGAGGGTAGAATCAGCAGCAGAGGAGAAGAGGGAGGTCTACAATTGGGATGTAAAGTGAATAAATTTAAAATAAATAAAATTAATTACAAATAAAATAAAATAAAATAAAAAACTGTTGGGCTGACAGCTTTCAGTTAAAAATTAGTGGGTTATTAGTCAAGAATTTTGATTGGGGAAAGATCAGGAAAGGATAAACAAATTTAAATTGTTAACTTGCTGAGAGTGGAGATGTCAACATGTATCATGAGGTTCAGGCATTAGCTCTGGATAACAATGGCCTCAAAGTCCCAATTTATAGACTGTCATTCCCAAATGCTGCTGCATCTTGCTGCCTTCCATTAACACTTTGGCCTAAAGAAACTACTCCTGATTTTGTACTCTTACATTTCCATAATTATTTGTCATGTGCTTTTCTTGAAACATGTAAACCAAGACCTGTTCAAGCATGACTGTCAGTGTCCAAAGTGAGCAAAACAAGCAAGATATAATGTACTATCATAGAATATTAAATAACAACGTGGATCCACATAAAATATCAACATTGATTATGACATTCAATATGGAAGAAGCTCAATTTGGTATATGTCCAGGAAATGCATTTTTAGAAATTAAAAGTGTGCAAAATTCTATTTCACATGAAGATACATGAAGATTTATGAATACATAGAAACCGAAGGTTACCTAAGTGAAAAAAATCATGGATAAGTTGGTGGTTGTGAGTTAGATCATAAGAATAATTGAAAGAGTGTATTTAAATTTGAACTAAAATTTAAAATAAACAATGAAAAATAAAAAGTAAAAACAATACTCATGTGCACTTAAGATTTTTGGTGCAGGGGTTGGATAGGGGTTCAGTACATCTTGGCAATAATATCAGAAACATCTCATTAATATGAACTCAAGAAAAACAATTTTAAAGCCTTGTTTAATTCACATTTTTTTCTTGGTGCATGGGAAGCAAAGATAGAAAATACAATAACATTTCAAAACTTTAAGTGAGACTTTGTTAATTGTAACCTGATCTTGCAGGATTTGGTCATAGGAATTGTTCCTTCAGAAAAACTTATTAAAATGGAAGTGAAAAGCAGTGATCTAACCATGGTGAGTCACTCATTGACTATAACCTGGCTTTCCTGAGCTATCTATCAGGAAGGAGATCATGAACACTGTGTGAGTATGGTTGTTCAGATAATAAGAGGTGTAATTTACACAGCAGGCAGGGATGAAGTTCAGCCTAGGGAAGTCTCAGGTTTCCTTTTTGATCCTGATGGTTTTTTATTTTATAGTTGATGACATTATAAAATTCATAGGGCAAGCCTGTGTGTATCATCATATTGCTCTATGTTGTTTTTCTGATGAGAAACTACTGGCAATGCAGTGAGGTTCTCGACACCAGCCGCTGAGAAGATTCAGTACTTTAGAGTTTGCTCATTTTGAAGCAGGTCTTTCAGTCAAGAAAACACAACTGATTCTTTTCCAGCTTTGGGTCAAAAGAGGTCATTTTGGGATAGTAATTGTTGATTATATGTTAACATTCACAGGAAGTAGACAGTGGCTATTTTAGGATCAAGATGACAGCTACAAGACATGATAATTTTACTACATTCGGGGGAGTAATTAAATAGCCTTGGTGCTTGGAATGATAAGTACAGGAAGACTGCTCACTAAACACTTGATGATGATGAGAAAACTGAAGCCTGCCTTACTCCAGTTTTATTTTTAAATATAAAATGCAACATAGCTTTTAGCAACACGTTTGAGTGTGTGTAAGAATAAAGTTGAATAGACATTATAAAATTGTTCTCCAATCAAATGCTATCAAAATACCACTGCCTTTACAGATTTTAGAAGGTTTTTTTTTTTTCAGATTACTGAGCAGAAAATACTTTATCCCTGGACTACACACCTTGGATTGTAACGTCCATATCTTCATTGGCACAGTCCAAAAATTATGACAAGATGCTTTAATGGATTTCCATTGATTAAACTATCTTCGTATTTATTGGCAAAGCCAACTTGTAATTCTATGCTAGTCACAGGTAAGCATTTAAAAATAATCTATTCATTGATTTGTGTCTGATTTGCTACAGGATTTTTCTTTATTTTCAAACAAGTGAGCTTAAAAATATTTTTCTTTTGTTCCCTCAGAAAGTTAGCAAAAGATATTCATACATAATATGTATGTGTATTGCATATAATCATATCCAACTGTGTAAATTCATCACTGTCATTGACTCAAATTAAATGTCCAAATTGCTCAAAACATTTGAATAATATTCACTTATTCTACATGCTTATTTATTTATTTTTCACTTATTTTGTTTTTATCCTTTCAATTCAACCTACAAACTGGATCATTTCTATCTTCTCTGCACAGCTACCATTGTAATTGTAGCCCTTTTCTTGTCTTTTTTATTGCTCTATAACACTGGATGACATTTTCTTTTCCTCAGCACTTATATAAAGAAATTTTCTACCTTTAAAGCATATTTTAATTCAGCTCTGCCTTTTATACACAGCTTCAATTTTCATGACATCATCATATTATTTAATGAATAATTATTTGACACTTTTTCTTAAACCTGATAGTGTTCATTTTTAAAAGCTTATCTTTGAAAATGTAAGAATGGGGTATTGAAAGAACCCAGAGGGTTTAGGAGCCCCACAAGGAGACTGTTAAGGCCAGGGAATCTGGACCCAAGGGAGCATGCTCAAACTGTTGCACAGACCAAGGACAATGCATGCAGTAAACCTAGACCCCTGCTTCAGATCCAGCCAGTGGACAGCTCATTCTCCACTGTTTTGGGTAGAGTTGTACTGCCCCTGACAAGACTCTGATACTCCTGATTTGATCACTTCCCCATGGTGGGGAGGCCTGGTGGGCAAACAGAGAGAGGGGAAGCATGCTATCTGAATGAGACTAGATAGGCTGTGGTCATATTGTGGGGGAGGAGTTCCTCTTTGTCAGAGGTCTAGGAGTCTGAAAAGGGGAGGGATGGCGGAAACGGGAAGATACAACTGAGGGTATAACAATTGAGATGTAATCTGAATCAATCATAGTAAATAAAAAAATAAAAACAAAATATAATTTTCTCAAGTATATGGTGAGGTATAGAATCAACTGATTAAACAGAAAGACCGAAGCACTTGGATTTTCTACCTCTGCTGCTTCTGTGTCTTTAGTAACAGTAACTGTTATACTGTCAACTACTAATAACAGTTGTAAACCCCAGACCATATCTCCATTATTCCATCTCTCATGGGGTATAAAAATTTAAACAGAATTACACTCCGGATTTTTTTTTAATTTTTTAAATTTATTTTATTAATTTATTCTTGTTACATCTCTATGGTTATCCCATCCCTTGTATCCTCCCATTCTCCCCTCCCTCCCATTTTCCCCTTATTCCCCTCCCCTATGACTGTTCCTCAGAGGGATTACCTCCCCCTGTATATGCTCATAGAGTATCAAGTCTCTTCTCTGTGACCTGCTGTCCTTCCTCTGAGTGCCACTAGGTCTCCCCCTCCAGGGGACATAGTCAAATGTGAGGCACCAGAGTACATGAGAAAGTCATATCCCACTCTCCACTCAAGTGTGGAGACTGTCCAGTCCATTGGCTAGATCTGGGTAGGGGTTTAAATTTTACAGCCTGTATTGTCCTTGGCTAGTGCCTTAGTTTGAGCGGGACCCCTTGGCCCAAATCTGTCTATCATAATGTTCTACTTGTAGGTTTCTAGGACCCACTGGATCCTTCTACATTGCTATTCTCACATGGTTCTGTTATCTAGAGTCCCAATAGGATTTTAAGCTGCAAGCTGCAACAGAGTAAAATGTAAAAAAGTGGCACCATAAAAGTTAACAGATTTCAAGAGTGAATGGCCAACAAAACACAAATGCTTATTAAGTTTTAATATGGGACAATACAATTATCAAATGTGTCCCCTTTATGTATAGTGTTGTATTTTTAATTAAGCTTACACTTATTTTCTCAGTTTAATCATGTTGATTTTATTCTGTATTTCAACAAACTAGATATGTCTTCTCATGTTCATATATACCAAACTTTTTATATCTTTATTTTATTGAACATGCAGTTAGGGTCTGAGTTTGTATTCTGTAGAAAGATTTTCCATAGGTGCAATTTCTTTAAAACCTTAAAGTTAACAATTGATTTTTTTTTTATTATTTTTGGCACCTAAAAGTTATTTTTCCTCAATTTTCTTCATCTTTGAACTTTAAGTGGAAAAATATAACAGATAGATGGTTTCTGAAAGCTTACATGGAAAGGTACTCATTCTTGAAGCTCTGTAAACTTTGTGACTAGATGTTAAAACATGAACAGTACTTTGTCTAAGAGAAACATCTTATTAAATTATCTCCAATAATTGAAAAGGAAGAACCACCAAGTCGCAGGCAATCCCAAGTAAAATAGAATCACATGAAGTAAACTAAAGTTATTTTATAAATACCATGTGTGTGGACAGTTTTGACAATGGATTGTTGTAGAGACAGTTTGAGAGTAATAAGAAAAACAGCCTGCCTCATCTTGTACAATCTCTAATGTCTAATTTAAAAATCAGATATTTCTTTTGAATACTTCTCTTTATTAATAAAGTGCTATTTCATGTTACTTGGGTTTGTTAGTTCTTTGTGTATGAATGTTTGGCTTGCATGTGTGCATGTGCATCACATATGTTCTGCCCCATGATGCCAGAACAAAGTGTTGCAACCCTGTGAACTGGAGTTAGAGACAGTTGTGAGAGACTTGGATGGGATTACTGGGAATTGAATTTACATCCACTGCAAGAAGAATCACTCTTAACTGCTGAGCCATCTCTTCAGCCCTTCATGTTATATGATTAAATGGTCATTTGGCTTAGATAAAAAAGAGATGTGGTGATGTTTGCTGTTGTTGTTGCATTGTTTTAAAAAATAACTGAAAATCGTTTCATCTGCTGCAAAGGTTAGAGTTTACTCTCTTGTGTATATCTAATATGTCCAGTGGTGGAAAACATGACCCTAAAGTGTTTTCTCTTTCATCTACAAGTAAGTTAATGAAGTGAAGTATTTTGACTCTGATGGTAAATTCTATTTCACACTCTGTTTTTTTAACATTGTAAATTCCTACACTGACCATCTTAAAACAAGCAACCTTCAGACATTCAGCAAAGCTGAAAAAGTTTCTCTAAAGACCTTAATTGATAGTTTTGTTTATTTTGTTTTGAGAGCTTGTTTTAGCATAGACCATGAGAAAGCAATTCAAGATACACAATTCTCAATTCTTTTTTTTTTTATAACAACACTAATTTTAAGTGAAGCAGTTTTTTTCTGTTTGCATAATTTTAAATAAAGGTGTAAGGGATATTTAGAGGGCTACAGTTATTGGCCTTTTACCAAAATCTAATTTGGATTTTCTTTTTATTTTTTAAAATATATTTTATTAATTTATTCATATTACATCTCAATTGTTATATCATCCCTTGTATCCTCCCATTTCTCCCTCCCTCCCATTTTCCCCTACTTCCCTCCCCTATGTCAGTGACTGAGGGGGACCTCCTACCCTTGTATATGCTCATAGGGTATCATGTCTCTTCTTGGTAGCCTGCTATCCTTCTTCTGAGTGCTGCCAGGCTACCCCATCCAGGGGACATGGTCAAATATGAGGCACCAGAGTACATGTGAAAGTCAGACCCCACTCTCCACTCACCTGTGGAGAATGTTCTGTCCATTGACTAGATCTGGCTAGGGGTTTGAAGTTACGGCATGTACTGTCCTTGGCTGGTGCCATACTTTGAGCAGGACCCCTGGGCCCAGATCTGCCCATCATAATGTTTTTCTTGTAGGTTTCTAGGACCCTCTGGATCCTTATACTTTGCTATTCTCCCATGCTTCTCTCATCTGGAGTCCCAATAGGATGTCCTCCCCCTCTGTCCGACTTTCCTGGTAAGAAAAGACTTTCATGGGACATGCACCTTGGGCTAGTGTCCAGATATAAGTGAGTATATACCATTTGATTCTTTCTGCTTCTGGGTTAACTCACTCATGATCATTTCTAGTTTAATCTATTTGTCCACAAATTTCGGGAATTCCTTGTTTTTAATAGCTGAGTCGTATTTCATAGTGTAAATGTACCACCGTTTCTTTATTTATTCTTCTACTGAGGGACACGTAGACTGTTTCCAAGTTCTGACTATTATGAATAAGGCCGCTATGAACATGGTTGAGCAAATCTCCTTGTTGTGTGCTGGAGCACCTTCTGGGTGTATTGTAAGGAATGAATAGCTGGGTCTTGAGGAAGCCTTATTCCCACTTTTCTGTGATAGCACCAGATAGATTTCCAACGTGGCTGTACTAGTTTGCATTCCCACCAGCAATGAAGGAGTGTTCCTCTCTCCCCACATCCTTGCCAGCATGTGCTGTCATTTGAGTTTTTGATCTTAGCCATTCTGATGGGTGTAAGATGGAATCTCAGAGTTGTTTTGATTTGCATATCCCTGATGATTAAGGATGTTGAGCATTTCTTTAAGTGTTTCTCAGTCATTTGATATTCCTCTATTGAGAATTTTCTGTTTAGGTCATTTCTCAGTTGGGTCAGTTTTTCCTTCTAAAAGTGGATACATAATTATTTTAAAAGTTCTATCATATTGTAAATGTTTTGTGATAATTTCCCACTTTCACTGCAGCATTCTCCAAGGATGATGATGAGAGCAATGTTCCCCTAAGTTAGCTGATGGATGTCACAGCTTTTATGTCTTCAGTTTCTCAGCCTAACAGTTCTTATATGCTATGTCAATTCAATGAAAGAACCTCTTGGGAATAAATTAGTACAGAGTGGAAGCTAAAATATTTAACTTAAAATGAGTATTTATTTTAGAATGGAAATGCTGATTGAGTCAATATTAGAAAAAAATAGGCAATTATATAGTCTGCTTACTTCTTGAACCACCTATGGCTCTATAAGAGAAAAACTTAAAGAATTACTTTAGTATTTTAAATATAACTTTGTTAGTATTTTTGAGGATGATGATAGCTACCTTCAAAAGTTTTTATCTCAGGATCCCTTTACAGTATTCAAAATTATGGAACATTAAATAAGGCTTTTATTTATTTGGGTTATAACTTTCAATATCTACTGCATTATAACTAAAAGAGTAAAATTTCTAAAATTATGACTTTTAGTGCAAAAGTGCTATATTAAAAGTTATTCAAATGTCATATTCCTATTAAAATACAAAAATTTTCAAAATCAAAATAAATTTAGAAAAATTTGTGATTCTAATATCTACTAAAAAGGCATAGATATTGTTGGATTTTTTGTTTACATCTTCATTCATTATGGGTTCTGTAAAATTAATGAAAACTAACCATCTTAGGGTATTTCAATTGGAAAGCCCCCAGATGTTAATTCGATAGCAAGGGTCCTAGAGGTGGTATCTTTAAACAAGAGAAGATGGAGTAAAGTTAAATAAGCAGTGAAAGGAGAAAAATTGAACAGAAAGAATCATATAAGCCATATATTTAAATGTTCATAAAAGAGAAAAATTCTAAGTTTTTATAGGACAATAGGAGGATTATAACATGATTGTATTTTACACTTTAAAGTCATGGGAAAAGGGATTTTAGTTTTTTAAAACAAAGTGATAAATATTGCATGTAATATATGCATTGATTGCCCCAATCAAACCATTATAAAATATATCTTTTAAAATATCAAATTATCTCTCCGAGCATACAAAATCAGTATGTCAGTTACAACTGTAATAAAGTGTACTATAAGAGGAAATATAAGATTCCAGTTTAGTGTAAGCACAATGATCACTGTTTTGGCAGTTGCATATTTACCTGCATATATTTTGTGAATTAAGATATTCTTTAATTAGTGATCGCTTGGCATGTGGATTTCAATTTCTTCCAATGCTAATGATCATTCCTGAGGATGTTATTCACTTGTCATTAAGTTGCTTTTCTTTCCTAGAGGACATAATGGGAATTCCATTTTCACCAAATGTGCCAAATATTGAAACAAGTGGCATAATAAGGGGGAAGAAAAATGCAAAGTTGCAGATTTGAGTATCAGGACAGAAAATATCATGCAGTCTTGAATAAGCAATGTTGTATAATGAAGACATAATTACACACTTATTTTAGGCAACAAAATAGTAAAAATAGTAAGTGTTGTGGCAATGATAATTTTATCCACACATGATATTTTCTCTTTGTTTAGAGATGAATATTGATACTGATATCTTTAGTATAATGATTACATGTTAGATCTAGATGGAAATGCATTACTTTGTCTACACATTATGAATATCCCAAATATTTTACTACTAAAAATAATTAATATATCACCACTTTTTATTTATTTTTTTAAATTTTATTTTATTAATTTATTCATATTAGATCTCAATGGTTATCCCATTCCCTGTATCCTCCCATTCCTCCCTCCCTCTCATTTTCCCTACTTCCCTCCCCGATGACTATGACTGAGGGAGACATCCTCCCCCTATATATGCTCATAGGGTATCAAGTCTCTTCTTGGTAGCCTGCTATCCTTCCTCTGAGTGCCACCAGGTCTCCCCATCCAGGGGACGTGGTCAAATATGAGGCACCAGAGTATGTGTGAAAGTCAGACCCCACTCTCAACTGTGGAGAATGTTCTTTCCATTGGCTAGATCTGGGTAGGGGTTTGAAGTTTACTACCTATATTGTCCTTGGCTGGTGCCATAGTTTGAGTGGGACCCCTGGACCCACATCTGCCTATTATAATGTTCTTCTTGTAGGTTTCTAGGACCCTCTGGATCCTTCTATTTGCCATTCTCCCATGCTTCTCTCATCTAGAGTCCCAATAGGATGTCCTCGCCTCTGTCCCAGTTTCCTGGTAAATGAAGACTTTCACGGGACATGCCCCTTGGGCTAGTATGCAGATATAAGTGAGTATATGCCATTTGAGTCTTTCTGCTTCTAGGTTAACTCACTCATTATGATCATTTCTAGTTCAATCCATTTGTTCACAAATTTCGGGAATTCCTTGTTTTTAATAGCTGAGTAGTATTCCATCAATATGACTACTTTTTAATCTTTGAAAGTGTCATACATGTATGTTATGTATTTTAGTCCATCTTACCCTTTATTTCTCGTCTAATTCCTAAAATTTCATCTAGTGACACCTGATTTAACAGTAAATTCCTCTTCTACTTTCATGTCTCTGTGTATGCATGTGTAGAAAAAATCTTTATTGAGTTTAAATGGAGCTGCTTTCATGAACACGGGTGGAAGTTCATAAAGAAAATCATGGGCCACATATCAATGTTTACAACACTGTTTAAAAAAGTGGTATCCTATTATTAAGCCACATTTTTTCATCAATAGTGTAAGTCTTCACAAATCTTTCCCCCTTCCAAAATGAACAAGGAAAGGAACCCAGCCTTAAGTCTTATAAAGATGACCACAGTTACAATGAGTTCAAGATAGTCCTGTTCATGTTTAGTCAAGAAGAGTCCTCCATGCTAGCTTGGCTTTAAATTTTTTTATTCCTTTCCACAATATCACTTGAGTCTTGAGTGTGCTTGTGTGCCATCGAGATCTTCTTTAAGGTTCAGTAGACTCAGTCAGGTATTCTCTTCATTTTAAACCATTATGAGTCACAGTACCAACTATTGTACAGTGTAAAAAGCTTCTCTGATACCTGTTTAGAGCTACAGTGATCTATGGGTGCAGAGATCAGTATTTATAATCAGTTTGATATTACTTTCATTTAGCAAAATAGTCGCTAGATTCTTCTCCTCTATGGATTATAACCTTCAGCCACAAGTACTTGGTCAGGTTTATAGTATTAAGTATTCCTTCCTGTGGATTGGGCCTTAAATTAAATATGAAGGTGGGTAGCTAACTCATAACATTCGTGCCACTATTGTACCAGTGGAGATTTCTTATCAAGTCCATCATTGCTGGAGTTCACACTTGGTTAAAGTTTCTAGCATCTTCCAGCATTATGAAAGCTATATAGCAGGGAATAAACTTCCAGGTCAGCATTAGGCTCATTTTTCTCCTACCTTTTGACTAAATATATGCTATAGCATTTTACCTTCAAGTTCTAGTGAGCAATAAAGATAACTTGCTATAAACTATAATGTTTTGGGTGTTTCTACATATTTTGTCATAGAATTTATGTTTGAAAACATATGGGTTTCTTCCAGAAGAAGCATTATTACTCTGAATAGGGTACCTCCACTTTTACAATTTTGTTTTGCAGGCATATAAAATTGTAGGTTGCCATATGACTTTATTAAACATCCTTGATAAGAGTTATCTTTCCTTCTTCCCTCTCTTATGGCATATCTTGCCATCCTTACTTTCACTTAAGCCCTTAAACTGTTCTTCATTTTTCAGTCTCCCCCTTAAAGTTTCTACTCCTCATGACTCCTTCGTAAAATTAACCACTGTTATAAAGTATAAGTTCTACGTAGAGGTTTCTTAGTGAAGCACTTCATTATTATTTCTGTAAATGAAGAACTCTTTTACTCCTGTTAATTATCCCCACCACATTTTGTCTGAAATGAATAATCAGTGCAATCTCATTAATTTTCTATCTAGAAAAAAAATAAGTAAACAATAACAAGTAGGGTGAAAAAAGCCACCAAGGTCATTTAAATCAATACATTAACTTAAAGTGCATATTTGCGTAAAGAGAATGCTTTGTTCATTGAAACTCCAGTTGTTCCAGCACAAAGTGTGTTCAAGGCTTCTACCTTTGCATTTTACTTTAAACATTTAAAATCAAAGCAGAAATTATTTTTGTATTTTCAGTGAATAATTTATTCTACTTTCATCTGTGAATGCATTAAAATACTTCTGGGAGCATGATGGCAAAATATTTATACAGTAATGAATTCTGAAATTTTGTTCCTTAAGATAAATTAGAGCATCCTTGAATTTTTCACTTGAATTTTATAATTTTTAAACATTTAAATATTACCACTGTACTTAAATGTTAAATATTTACACTGTAAAATTTAAATATTAAACTGTAAAATATTTTTCTAAAATTTGAAACAATATAAAAATGTATTAATTACATTGTCAAAACCAGTTAGATGGTGTGAAAAATTTCATGTGAAGGTCATTTTTATAAAATATATTTAAAAAATCTAATTTCAGGAGAAAGTGGAAAGTGTCCGTAAATATCTGCTGTTGCTACTGAAGCCAAGACCAAGTGATGTCCTTTTATTCTTGTCATCTCATAACACATTTGCACAAAGTTTTAGATCCAAAAATTTTAAAGCTTATTTATGAAATGAGTTCAAAGATCTATTATTATTTTAGAGAATTTAATAAGACTCTGAAACTGTACAAAACTAGGAGGCAGGTAGCCCCCTCTTATATTCATTACTTGCCCAATATCCTGCTTTGGTCCTTCAGATACATCCATTTTTCCATTTGTTCAAGGGATCAAAGAAAATAAACATATGATTTTACTGTGTGCAAAGACTGTGAGAAATTTTATTTTAAATTTGTCATTAAACAAATATCATAACTACTGAATATATGAATGAAGGGTTAAATATCTGTCTCAAAACAAATCGAAAGCAACTCTTTAGTACATGTATACAGATACATTAGCAAGATATTGCAAAATCCGCAGACCTGGTGGCACTCAGAGGAAGGACAGCAGGTTACCAAGAAGAGACTTGATACCCTATGAGCATATACAGGGGGAGGTAATCCCCCTCAGGAACAGTCATAGGGGAGGGGAATAAGGGGAAAACGGGAGGGAGAGAAGAATGGGAGGATACAAGGGATGGGGTAACCATTGAGATGTAACAAGAATAAATTAATAAAAAAAAAGATATTGCAAAATCCATTAGTATAGGAAAGTGTTATACCACTCATGAAATAATAATTAATCACAGGTCACATTAGAAATTAAAACTTCCTGGCAATCTCTATGAAGTCAAAATATCCAGAAAAACAGGCCAGGTCTCTAGTCAAGTTTGGCGAATTGACCACTCACACATTCTCTTTTCATAGGGCTCAGAGCTCAGACAAAAAGTTCCTTTTGTAGCATCCCTTCTCTGACACAATGTCTTCCACAGAACTGACCAGACCTGTGACGTTGGCATCTTAACATAATTATCCTCAATTTGAATAAGTTGATATAGAAAATTATTTAAATAATCATTAAGGCCACAGTGACTTGATGTACAGAAATACTCATTTATCTGCCTCAATATTTGATGGCTGAAATTCTTTCATATATAGCTTCTGAAGAGAATCTAGTTTTCACTTTCATGAGGGTAACAAAACAGTTTACAAAACACAGTAAAGTTGCTTGTATAAATTTTATGGTGTATTAAGCAAAACAATATATAATCCAATATATATTCAAAAGTTCTGGCTGCTGGTGGTGGTGCATGCTTTAATCCAAACTTGGGAAGGAAAGGCATATGATCTCTGTGAGTTTATAGCCTGCCTGGTCTACAGATTAAGTTCCAGAATAGCCAGGGCTACACAAAGAAAGCCTGTCTTGAAAAAAGCAAAAGCAAAAACAAAAACAAAAGGAAAGAAAGAAAAAAAAGAAGAGTATTTTTTTTTCAATTAAAAGTTATAAACTTTCAGGAATAGCCTGTTAACTAGCTCTCATACAAAGAATATTATGATTTATAGTTCTGTGTGCATAATTCTGCTACAAATTATGTACAAGTGACAACAAAAGGATGTATCTTTTGTAGGCCATGGGAAATGTGGATTTAATAAAGTACAGTCATTCTTTTGATATATAGCTACTAGAAGGTTGGACATTGCAGAATCCCTTTTACTTGAACTCAAATCAGTAAGAATCTTTGATAAAGGAGGCATATTCTGATAACTTCTTTTGTGGTTACTAAATAAGAGATATAGTTATTAAGGACAGAATAATCAAGGCAAATGCAAAGAAATATAAAAATGATATGCATGCCAAAACAATAAAAA
Source organism: Acomys percivali (assembly GCA_907169655.1). NCBI lineage: Eukaryota > Metazoa > Chordata > Mammalia > Rodentia > Muridae > Acomys > Acomys percivali. The sequence goes on along the minus strand of OU015743.1, from coordinate 97,554,013 downwards.
TATTACTAATCAAATGATCCAACAAAATACAGTGAGCATTTTGATGAATGAATCTCAGGGAGATAAAGTTTAATTTGGCCATTTTGGAAACATGCTTACTATTTGTAAATTATTGTCTGTTGATAACAATAACCACTCTTTTTGATTATTACAAGGACAATGGACAGGAAATCAGTGCTAATAGATAAGTGTGAGCATCTTCTCATAGTTGATCCTCTACAGGACTGTGGGAATAAAGCAATATGCCTCTGTCACAGAACATATATGCTAAGGTTGGAGGCATTTTAAAGCCAGCAGTAAGCAAGCCATACTTTTGTCCAGAAGAAGACTAACAGTATCTTTCAGGGACGTGAGCATACTAGGCCTTTGTTCCAGAGAGTACTGTAGTAATATTCTTGAAGATTCACTCTCACCATCACCCCTGTTGATGATACCAAAAGAATTAAAGCCTAGTATCCAATCCCATGTCCTTCAGCCATGTTCACTTCTCATTTCATAGTATACTTTTCCTGTTTCTCTTCATTGGTGTGAGATAAAGTTTCAGTGTTTCATCCTGTTTCATCTCCAACTAAGCCGCCTGAATGCTGGGTTAGAAGCATGCAGTATCATTCCAGCCTTGTGTTATAATTTTTTTGGTATCATGGTTTGGTTTTTGATGAATTTTCTTATTCCATCAAACTTTGATTTATATGATAGAGTGAGTCACCAAACATATACATTATTTTATCATATAGCAGCTAATGAACAATTATGTCAACAATACTTTAAGCACTGTACTGAGATCCAGTAAAGATTGGATCTAAGAGCACATCTCCATAGCCCTAGACTTAACCTGCTGAGTAAGTTCTATAAGCAATTAAAGATCTGTTTAAGAAGCTAGGTGGCATTCTTTTCAAGTTACCTCATTGATCTATACATATTACGTGAGACATTAATCCAAATACAGCAGTTTGTACCTTAAGGCCAGTATTATTTGGTTTTTACTCCAGGTCCCTGGGATATCTAGTTTCAGGTTCTTGGTCACCTAAGCAATATTAGGTACAGGTTCCATCTTGTGGAGCGAGCCTTGAGTAAAATTAATTATTGCTTGGTTACTTCCACAAGCTTTGAACCACCATTGCCCAAGCATCACTTGTATGTAGTACTCCATTTTACATAAAGGATTTGTATTCTTTTGGTGATTGTGTTTCACTTTCAAGATAAGGCAAGTATACCCTTGTACCAAATATGCTATAAAATATGAGAGAAGACTCTATGTAGGTCCTGCATCAACTTCTCCATTTTTAATGATTTCTGTAGACCTTGACTCAAAAATGAGGACTTACTGTCAGTTTATGGATCCCAAGGGCACCTTTGGCCAATCAGCATTATTTGATTTTACCCATGGGCCCTGGGCTATCTGGTTTCAGGTTCTTGATGATCCAAGAAGCATTGAATATGGGCTACATATAATAGAATAAAATGCCACTTTTATGAACAAGATTCCCATGTTGACATTATCTTTGCCTTGGACTCCATATCAGCTAACAGACATTAGAATTTTACTTTACATATTAAAACTAGATCTTGTTAGAGATACAACTTTTGGTATTAAACCCTCTACTTTTTCTACTTTTTACCATTATTAGCCAGGAGATATTTGTCTAGGTGGGGAATTAACAATTATTAGTTATAAGAAAAGACTGTAGCAAATTGTCTCATAGCACTAAGAACTCTTTTTTTCCATGAAAGATGCAAGAAATTAAGCCATAATCTGCAATTTTAATAGTATTTCAGGCAAGATGCAAATATTGTTCAAATTATGATCACAATGACTTGATGGGATTACAACAGTCAGCTGTGATGCCTTATAAATTAGTTTGGTGAAGCCATAATAGTGCTTTTTTAAATATGATGGTGTTCAAGGGTGTGCCTAGAATGAAGAATGCACTGATATCTTTCCTATCATAATACTTTCTGAGTTTGAATTTCCTTTCTCCAGGTAATATTATTACAGCTTTCTTTATCCATCCCCGAAATTGTTCTAGATACTATATTCTAAATAAGGTATATTCTCAAAAACATACCTTATCTTTTCCTACAGCTCTCTCCTATTTAACCTATCAATTTGTTTAATAGTGTCAGCTAAAAAAGGAATTTTTTTGTATAAAACTTGGAGAGAAATATATCTACCTCTTCAGTTCATGTTTATCACTTAGAGACTTGACATATAGTCCATTTAACCAAGTGATCATTATCACTGTCTGTGGCCATGTCTCTTCAAAAAGTCAACTCAGGATGTTGAAGTAGAATTAATTGAAACTACTTTGGCACTATTTTATCTACTTCACTGTACTAACCAGGCTGACCTTAAGTTGATGCCAGGGAAATAGAAAAAATAGTAGGCCCAGCAAAGTTCAGGAAGGCATCTTAATAAAATCTCTGATAGTGCAAAGGTTTAAACCCAGGACTCTAAAAATATAAAGTAAATGCTTTACTACTGGACACTTCATACAGGTGCTAGAATATCTCAATTAGGAATATATCTATATAAAATAAAATTCAAATTTTAAATAGTTTAAACGTAATTATTATAGGGCAAAAGAGAGTAGACAATAAATGACTTTGAATGTTAGAGATATGAACATTTGATAATTTGCTTATTGTTGAGGGACACTCAATGATACCTAATTGTGTAGTGATGTACAGATGATTCAGAAAGTTAAAACATTTATATATCCATTTAATAAATCACATTATATTATTGGACTTCATTTCTAAGACCAGACCAATAAGTATAACCAAAAAAGCTAGAAAGCTATCCAAGGTGGTAAAGTGCTTGCCATGTAAACATAAGGACTTTGGTTCAGTTCAATGACAATGATACATGCGAACTTGTAATCTCAACACTGAGAAGGTAAAGCCAGGCAGATCGCAGATCTTTGGAGTTTTGTAAATAACAAGCTTAGCATGGCTGGCGCATCCTAAATTAATGAAAGATTCTCCCTCAACCAAGGTGGAGTGTTTAGGGGGAAAAGCAACTAAGTTTAACTTCAGGCATTTACATGCAGTGACACATATTATACCTTTACACAAGACACTTGCATACTTATACATGTGCATGCACACAAAGCAAAACATAAGGGCCTATAATGTAAAAATAATTGTCCCCAGTAGTGATGTACTCTCAATAAAGGTGAGACTGTGCCCAAGATTCAATATTCCAGTTTTCCTATAGTAGGCAAAGATCAACCCCAGAAACCAATATGTTTTTATTTTGTTTGTTTTGTCTCTTTTTTTTTTTTCATGATGAAACAAAATAGTTGACTTTTGTTAGGAGATACAAGTATTGGCTTTTGTAGTACCCTTAGCAACAAAACAGTCTTGCACTATTTTCTTCCTCTAGGATACAAATGTTGTTTTCAAGTCTAGGATGATGAAGGCACAAAGAAAAGGAAGTGTGAGGGCTTACTTCAGGTGGAGGGTTATTTTTAAGTTTGATATTACTTGAGCTCATAGCATGAACCGTTATTGTTAGATTAAAATGAATGTCGTAAATAATTTGATTAGTATGTATTATTTGTTTTCATTCTTTACAAACAATAAAAAGGTATCTGTTAGTTAGGAGTGCTTCATTTTCCAGGTGGCATACCGAAAGTGGAAAGAGTCCTAAGCTTATTAAGATGCAACTGCTTTTAATCAAGAACAAATATAAGAGCAGCTGAGTTCTACCCATGGAGTGGAACCACCATGCTTAATTTTCCTTCTTCATGGTTCACTTTACAAATAGATGGAGCTTAATGAAGTAGAAAGAACACACACTTCAGAGCTTAAAGTTCAAGTCAAATAGGAACATGTTAGAAGCTTAGAGGACTCAGGAATATTATGCAACTTACTTAATTATCTCTTGGCTAAGAAATTAGATCACTACCCACTTCACTGCAGTAGTTATGTACACTGCAGTGATGTATATATTTCATTTACCAGATTAACACCAAGACAATAAGAGAGCACTAATATCTCCTTCACGGTGTTTATAACATTCTAAAAGCACCTCCATCTATAATCATCTTTCTAGTGATTGTAGGAGCCTGTGTAGTTTCATAAGGCTTCAAAATCTACCCAGAAGTTATTGACTTCAGCATATTTCCAAGAACACTAACCAAACAGTCAAAATAGGAAGCTGTACACTGCATTGTTAAAGGATAAAATGCAGCTTCCCTTGAACTGTACCTTGGATCTGATTCTCTTAAACAATAACACATTAAATACACTAAATTTCTAAAAATTTCATGTTTGATATCCATGGAAACTCATGAATATGAACAGAATATTGGAAGCAAAGGGGATTTAAAGTAGCAATTGTACTTGTTTTTGAGCAAATCTTTATTGTGAAAATATGCTCAACTTTCAAAATTGTGAATAAACAGACTAACTTTATGTTTATTACATTTCTACGCTGATTATGTCTGTTTGTTCTTAAAGAACAAATTTGAGTCAGATATTATGAATAAACTAAATAACTCTTGAACCTTAATGCAAAATACTATAGTATTTTTGCAGAAACGTCTGTCTATTTTCTACTTCTATAATGTATAGTACATATATCTGTGTCTGCACCAAGGAAGAGATTAACATTTTCTGCTATCTAGACTTGAATAAAATAGCCATATATATATATGTATATATATATGCATATACATATGGAAATTTTATATATTACATCATTTATAAAGATATAATATATACACATATTTCAAAATGATACATGTTTATTTGAAAGAGACTATCACAAAGAGGTCAAGGAGAAATGATGCCAATGGTCCATTAAGGTGCCATGAAAAATAATAGGCTTACAAACAAACAGATTTTATATCTGATTTAGATATAGTATAAGCATGTTCATTTTGACATTATTTTTATTGAATGCTTATTCAGTTTGGCTAAACTTTCAAATAACAATTTTGTTTAAATAGCCCAATTGAATTATTTAGTTTAACTGGAGAGATACAGGACCCGTTTATTTTTTCTTGAATTGACTTATTTTTCTGCATGTAAATCTGAGCACCAAAATATGTCTGCTGAATTATTTTTATCACTTCCTGCAGCTAGCCATAAGGCTAATTTTAGTGGAGGTTTGAAATTGGGCAATAGAATAAAATAGTTTTGACAATCTGGTCAAGACCCTAATTTATACTCATCTTTAAAGTTAAGGTTAGCCTTTTTCTTGGCTCTAAGACTAAAGAAGACCTAAACATTGAGACCTACCATTAAGTCAAGCAAAATAATGCAGCTAAATCATAGTTATATCTGTCCCTGTATATTTTCTTTCTTTCCCATTTTACAAATCCTGCCTTCATGTGTCCATAGCTAGGGTTTTGACTCATGCAGGAAATAACAATCTATGCTGGCTTTGCCTAACTGTAATCTGTCCTGGATGCTTGTTCCACCCAACTCTCAATAAAATAAGTTATTCAAAAACATTGTATTGAAATTTTTTCCAAAAGAACTTCTTCCTTGGCAATTATTAAGTTCTCAAGAAACAGATGGTGAGATGGTACTTTGGGTGTATGATGTGGGTCTAGCAGTTGAGAGAAGTAGGAAGAATTAGGCATAAACAGGCAAGAGATTGAGGTGTAATGACAGTCTGAAAGGGCTTTGGCCATTACAGCAGCAAGCGGTGCCACAAATGATAGTTTGGCGAGGAATGATCAGACCCATGCTCCGAGTGATTTGCTTAGTCAGCACCTGTGTCTCTCTGGGGAGCTGGGGACTTAGGGACAGCTGCTCCTAGAACAGACATCTGGACAGTGTAGACTGAACTCTCCACAGCTGAGCAGAAAGTTGTCTTTGAAGAACAGTCTACATGAAATCTTTCTGCGTCATTTGGATTCATGTGATCCAGTAATTCAAACCAAAATCTTCTGTGCTAATGACTTAATTCAACAATTGCTTAAATGTATTCCTTAAAATAACTGTTAGGAACTATGTTTGGGAAAAATGTTTTGTGCCCATGTTACTTTTGTTGTTGTCTGTTTGTTTGTTTTTATTCTTCAAGACAAGGTTTCTGTATATCCCTGGCTGTCCTGGAACTTGATTTGTAGATCAGGCTGGCTCAAACTCTCAGACATCCACTGGCTGCTTCCTCCGAAGTGCTCAGATTTAAAGGCATGCACCACTGCCACCTGGCTTATGCTCAAGTTCGATAATACCATGAAACACAGTGTATTACACAATTCAGGAATTTCCTTTGCTGTAGGATTTATACATATTCAATTGTAAATATTTAAAAGTGACTACATAGTGGCATACCAAGAGGAAGTACATAAGGTATTTCCCAAATTCATATATATTTTTTAATTTTAAAAATATTTTCAAAATGTTTTAAGTACATGGATTGTTAAAGAACACTAATGACTAATACAATGCAATTTAGGAAATTTACTTACAGAGTACAGTTCATAAAATTTGCATGTTTAAACAACTTCTAAAAATAGAAACCTTTAATGCAAAAAAATTGATGCAAATACCATTAATATATGTGTCATGAAGAAATTTGCTTCTATGTTCATTACAGCCAAGATTTCCCTGCAGTCCTTGCAAGAATATTACCTGCTGTGTTAGAAGAAAAATGAGCTAGGATGGTCTAGGACCTTGTTCAAGAAAGTGAAGTAACACAAAGCAACACTTCAGAAAAATCTAGTGAGCATTTTCTGTGCTTCCCACTTTTCCGCCAAAGAGATAGTTCTCAGATTGGAAAGCCTAGAACCATCAACATAAAAGCATATCAGATACCAGGATGGGCAGGTAGGCACTGAAATTATTCATAGAGTTCACCTGGACTAATTGGGATTCACAGAGACTGAACTAACAATTAGGGAGCCTGTGTGGTACTAGGGACTCTGCCTATAGGTTATAGGTGTGCAGTTTGACTTTTTGGTGACATTCCTAACAGAAGGACACTTTTGTCTGCTTTTTGAGAACTTTGTCCTCTAAATCTACTACCTCTTCCAGCCTTGATATGAAGGTTGTTTTGCAGCTTAATATGCCCCTGTTTGGTTGTTTTCCTTGAAAAGCCTGCCCCTTTTTTGTAATGGGTTATGATGAAAAAGAGTGGATGGAGAAGAGAGGGACTTGGAGGAGCACGGGGAGGAAAGACTGCTGTTGGATTGTAATATAGCAGAGAATAAATTAATTTAAAAAATCAAGCAAGAGGAAGTGCTGATAAGCTAAGACTTTTAGGGCTAGATGATTTTTAAGAGTGTGATTAAAATGTTTACCTTAGAATCAACAAATTTATTGAAAATGAGAATTCTGAATAAATATTATAAAAAAGCTGATTGATAAATATTTGGTGAACATTTACAACAATAAAAATTCTCCACAAGTTAATTCTGTCAAAATAACTTGATTTTATTTTTAATTGTAATTTTATGAACTACTTAATATAATAATATAAATATTCTAAAAGTTTGTGTAACATACAATATGCTAGACTGTTTTTTACCATCTGCTGCATTATGTAACAAAACATTGACTGATATTAATGTTGTTTTGTTGATTCTTCTTTGGTTTAGTTGATTCCTCTTCTCCTAAGGATCCTTGATTGATTTAGTGAAGTTCTCTTTACCAAAGAAACAGTTTGTATGTCACTGAATGCTACTTTAGTCATATTTTCCAGAACTTTATCCTATCTAGTCTGGCATTGCTATCAGTAACTTGGATGAAAACACAGAAAGCATGATTTGATTATCCTCAAGCAAAACAAAATTAGATGTGCTCAATGGAGTTCAAACTCCACATTAGAAAACACTAAGGGGCTGACAGTAAAGCTTCAGGTTGAGATCAATATAACAACAGCAGAGGGTAGTACACATATTGTCGTGAAAATCCCTGCCACAGTATTTGATATACAAAAGCTAAAATTCATAAATCTCATAAAATAGAATTTCAAAGTTTAAAGAAACTACTGACAATATCATCCAATACTTTGTGTTAGATATTTAGAAGTTTAATATCACTTTACATTGAAATTGTGGAATTGTTTTGTTCTAAGATTAAACTTAGCCATTTTCTACTTTGCCCTGAAAAAGAAACTACTGTGGTACATTCTGTCTTGGACGTGGTATTTTAATAAAAGGTTGACACACTTTGAAACTAAAGAACCAAAGTATATAATTATGTCATGTGAAAGAAAAAAGTTTTAGTGAACTGTAGCTTGAAGAAAGCCAGAGTTAAAGATTAATGTTATGTTTAATATAGTTATAAGTAAAATGGATTAACCTGTAGCATGCTGTTCTTGAGTAAAAGATAAAGGTGTTTATATGTTTGTATATTAGACTCCTAGGGCTACCAGAGCAAATTACACAAACTGGATAACATTAAAAGCAGAAATTTTTTTTTTGCACTTATGTAGGCAGCAAGGCATCAAAAAAGCTTTTTACCGTCACATGTCTTCAGGGAATGATGCCCCCTGACTTGTCCAGTCATTAATGGTGGCATTTCTTGGCATTTGTTGGTGTGCAGCAACATCTCTCAAATCTACGTTCCACTGTCAAATTCTTTCTTTCTGTGTTTCCAAATGACCCTCTTAGGAGGACAAAGAATATTTAAGGTCTGTTCTAATCCACTGACCTCATATAAATGCTCATATCTGCCTAAATTCTATGCCTCGAAAAAGTGTCACTCTGGGATTTCAGGTAGATATGAATTTGGGAGGTATGCTGTTCAACACGGCACAGCTGGATTTCTTTACTTGCTTTTAGTGGTGAAAGAAATTTTCAGTTATTAAAAATGAACCTCATGTCTACTGTGAAAACAGACTGCTTTAAAAGACAATGAGTTCAGGCCCTGAGCTTTATAACCAGAAGCCAAAAGACCAGTTCACTAATTTTGAAACATGGTGCTCTATCTTTGGTAGTAGGGGAAAGCTAGAACTAAATCAGGCAGTCTTGAGTGCTTCCCCCTTTTCTTTGAGTTTGATGAAAAAGAATAATTTTCCAAATGTCAGCGGATACCTTATCAGAGGTAAAGAGGATATATATATATATATATATATATATATATATATATATATAT
>OU015743.1:97531227-97544169 GCA_907169655.1 Acomys percivali | reverse complement strand
TGAAACTATTTTTAAAAAGCCCTCAATGAAGTGCTTTTTTTTACAAGTACCTTGATCATGATGTCTCTTTACAGCAAAACAACATTGATCAAGACAATGAGTAAAACACAACATACTTATAACAAATAGTATATGCAAAAAAGAAAGGAATTTTACAGATGTAATCAATGTCCAAACCCATTTGGTTCTGAATTAGTACTGGGTTAATGTAACTTATTTGGATAAATGTCATTAAACAGAAATGAAACCTTCAGTGACGTGAGAGACAGAGTTTTCCTTGCAAGTGATAAAATAAGTATTTATTTGAAAAGCCCACATGGAAGAGAACAGCTAGACTCTACTACATGAGGACAACCTTCCGAAGAAACTCCAAGTCTGTTTCCGTCCCTCACAAGAGGAAGCTGAGATTAATGCAAAGATGGTAGCAGGGCTTCATTTTGTGACCATGAGCCAAGAAAGTCCAAGAAGCCATTAGTAACCAGAAACTGGACTGGACAATGAATGAAGAACCAAAGAGACTTGAGAGAGAATATGTCCTGGCAAACATTTGCTTTCAGCTTCCAGGATGGTAAGAGAAGAAACTGTGTTTGGTTGAAGGCATATTGTTTACGGTAACTTGTTATAGAAGCCACATGAGACCATTATAGACATGCATATGCTAGACACACCGTCTTGGAGAAGACTCTTCCCTGACTGAGTCAGTCTCCAGGATAACATACAGTTCATTTAGCACTTTACTCAGCACCTCGGAGACACTGACAGCAGAGGAGAATACATATGTGAATTTTAACCTGTAAAACTCTGAGAAAATTCAATGTTTGCAGTCTGAAGCTCCCAAACTTAAAATTTCTTATGCAACAAGTGGAAATTAACACGTTTGAGAGATGCAATGTCTCTGATAGTCTATGGTAATTTTCTTTGAGTCTGGAAGCTTTGGCACGATAACTAGATACTTATATCTTCCTAATCTATTTGATGTATGAAAAACACACACCTAAGCAACTAATTTAAGATCAGTTTTACAATCAATGTAATGGCACAATAATGTATATGCCTTAAGGTCAAATGTATGAATTTTTCTGCAAATACTTGTTTCTATTAAGATCACGGAAAGGTGGTGGCAATTGTTCATGAGTTATCGTTGAAGGCTTAGTCAGAGAGGATGCTGTGAGTAACAATTTAGACACAGAGACTTAGTGAATAATTTATAGCAGGCAAAAATAAAGAAATGGAAAAAAAAGTCTCTGCAAATTATTTTTATACATGTATTTATTTGCCTGGGATTTTATATGTTTTTATTTTTGAAATTGCAATTTATTTATTTTAAAAAGTATTTGTTCATTTTTCATCCAGATCACAGGCCACTCCCTTCTCTCCTACTTATCCCACTTCTGTCCTTATTACCTCCCTCCTCCTCTATTCCTCATGAAGGGGAAGCCCCCTACTACACACCCATACCAGTTGGAAATTTCTTTTTGATTAGATTTCTTCCTTTCCTTTCCGTACTCCTAACCCTCAAAGATGCCCTTCCTTGCTCTCCTTAACATTCATGGCCTCTTTAAGAAATCTTTGGTATTTCTACTTGTTAAGCATAACCAAAGCTTGCGCTTCTTGCAGGGTGCCTTTCCATAATGGTCAATGACATCCATCTGAAATTGTCATCTAGCCTTGGACTTGACATGAGTGGTAATTTGAGAAGAGAATGAAATCATTGACCAAAGCAGCCTTTGCAGCACAACTTATGTTAAATATGTGTTTCTTAACACTTGTCCCTTTTTTAGAATCATAGAGTCATACAATGCAGGAAACCAAGAAAGGATAATATGATTAGAGAACATGATTTCAAGGTTTTCATTACCAAGACTTAGTTATAGTCATTCAAATCTTTTGGAAGCAACCAACTGAGACTTACATAAATAAGACTCTGTATTAAAGTAGTTGAATAATTTTGTCAAAGATAAAGAGGCAAACATGAAGAAAACAGGAAGGAATCATGGATAATCTCCATCCAATATGGATATACTAATAAATAATTTATGAATGTCATATATAAGAATTTCTATGTGACCAAACAAACAGAGTCATTAGTCTTGAAACATTGTGCAAGCAGCCATCCCATGAACTGGGGATGTAGTGCCAGAGACTATGTTCCAAGAGATAGATAAATGCTAAGGTCTTAAAATAATTCTACAAACATCCTTTTAACAGAAAACACTTAGCTTAGGAAATGAAAGATTAAAGTTAAATATAAACCTGGGTTTTTATATCTGAAAGATGAAGATAACTGAAAGTGTAAATACACCCATTTGTAACTTGTTGATTAGTAAGTATATGTATTGTAAAATCTTTCTTTTGTTTATACGTACATACATATATCTCTGAAAATGATTGACACATAATAAATAATAGATACTTACTCAGTAAATAAATTAAGGCTTAAGGCTTTATTTTCGCATTAACCTGACATTTCTTTAATTAACATGTTAAAAGTGAGAAGTAAGCTTCTTGCTACTGGAATATTTCAGCATTAGAATGTCTGGACAATTAGGTAAATGATATTTAAGCAATTAATATGTGTTCATCATTTTCAAGATAATTTCAAGCAGTTGATGAGTTCTGTGACTAAAAACTGCTTACTCCATTGTTGACTGCAATGATGTAACAGGGATTTGCAGTTTAGAAACAAGAGGCACAAGGAAGTAAATTATCTTTGTAAGGGAATATTTGAGAGAAAACATAGTCACCTTTAAGCAAGTCTCTAAAATTTTAAGGGAAGGAAGAAAAGGAGGGAGGGAAGGAGGTAACACACTCAAGAAGAAATACAGCAGCAGGTGTGCAGATTTTAATTTACACATATCTGAGTTGTTCTGACATTTCCAGTTTTGGAGGAAGCCTCATTTCTGTCAGCTTTGGCATGCGAGGGGAGTAATAAAGTGCCCATAACAGAGGAGATTTGGTCTTAATAAATTTAGACAGACTGCACAGGTAAAGCAGGGTTCTAATCACAAAATAAGTGTTCTGTAAGCAGTGGTGCTCAACATGATCATTACATCAAATTTCATTTACTTGATAACTATAAACACTGATTTTCAAATTTTCCTTAATTTTCAAATTTTAATATGATTTTATCATTTTGTTCCCTTTCCTTCCCCCCAAACATTTCCACAGACCATCCTTGCTCTTTATCAAATTCAATGCCTATTTTTAATTTTTACAATAACACACACTTAGAAATAGATCTTACATATAATATTATATTGCTAAGCACATAAATACAATCTGCTTGGTCTGTTTAATATGACATGTATGTAATTTCAGTGTTTTTAGGTTTAAAAAAAATAGAGAAGGCTGCTATGAAGATGGTTGAGCAAATGGTCTTGTGTGCTGGAGCATCTTCTGGGTGTATTCCAAGAACCAGAATAGCAGAGTCTTGAGGAAATCTTATTCCCTGTTTTCTGAGATAGCTCCAGATAGATTTCCAAAGTGGCTGCAATAGTTTGCATTCCCACCAGCAATGAAGGAGTGTTCCTCTCTCTCCACATTCTAGCCAGCATGTGGTGTCACTTGAATTTTTGATCTTAGCCATTCTGATAGGTGTAAGATGGAATCTCAGAGTTGTTTTGATTTGCATTTCCCTGATGACTAAGAAGGTTGAGCATTTCTTTAAGTTTTTCTTAGCCACTCAATATTCCTCTGTTGAGAATTCTCTGTTTAGTTCTGAGCCCCATTTCTCAATTGGATTATTTGGTTTGGTGGTGTTTAATTTCTTGAGTTCTTTATATATTTTGGATATTAAACCTTTGTCAGATGTAGGGTTGGTGAAGATCTTTCCCAGTCTATAGGCTGTCGCTTTGTTCTCTTGACAGTGGCTCCTGCCTTTCAGAAGCTTCTCAGCCTCATGAGGTCCCATTTCTTAATTGTTGACCTTAAGGCCTGGGCTGTTGGTATTCTGTTCAGGAAGCTGTCTCCTGTGCCAATATGTTCTAGGCTCTTCCCCACTTTTTCTTCTAACCAATTTAGTGTCTCTGGTTTTATGTTGAGGTATTTGATCGACTTGGACTTGAGTTTTGTGCATGGTGACAAATATGGGTTCAATTGCATTTTCTTTACACGTAGACATCCAGTTAGACCAGCACCATTTGTTGAAGATGCTATCTTTTTTTCCACTGAATAGATTTGGCTTCTTTGTCAAAAATCAAGTGACCATATATGTGTGGATTCATATCTGGGTCTTTGATTCAATTCCACTGATCAACCAGCCTATTGCTGTGCCAGTAACATGCTGTTTTAATTACTATTGCTTTATAGTACAGCTTGAGAAGATTCTGCAGCACAAAACAAGAACATTTGCTCAACCATGTTCATAGCAACCTTATTCATAATAGCCAGAACATGGAAACAGCCTAAGTGTCCCTCAGTAGAAGAATGGACAAAGAAACTGTGGTATATCTACACTATAGAATACTACCCAGCTACTAAAAACAAGGAACTCCGGAAATTTGTGGACAAATTGATTGAACTAGAAATGATCATAATGAATGAGTTCACGCAGAAACAGAAAGAGTCAAATGGTATATACTCACTTATATCTGGACACTAGCCCAAGGAGCATGTTCTATGAGTGTCTTCACTTATCAGGAAAGTGCGACAGGGGAGGACATCTATTGAGACTCTAGGTGAGAGAATCATGGGGGAATGGGGAAATAGAAGGACCCAGAGGGTCCTAGAAACCTACAAGAAGAACATTACGAGTGACAGATCTGGGCCCAGGAGTCCTGTTCTAACTATGGCACAAGCCAAGACAACATGTGGAGTAAACTTCGAACCCCTACCCAGATCTACCCAATGGACAGGACATTCTCCACAGTTGAATGGTGAGTGGGGTCTGACTTTCACAGGAACTCTGGTGTGCCATATTTGAGCACTTCCCCTGCATCAGGAGGCCTGGCAGCACTCAGAGGAAGGATAGCAGACTACCAAGAAAAGACTTGATACCTTATGAGCATATACAGGGGGAGGAGGTAGCCCTTGGTTGCAGTCATGGGGGAGGGGAGAAGGGAGAAAATGGAAGGGAGGGAGGTATGGGAGGATAGAATGGATAGGCTAACAATTGAGATGTAATGTGAATAAATTAATAAATATATTTTAAAAATCACAAAAAACCTAGAGAAGACTGAATCATTCCTATAACTATCTTTGCATAGTTTCTTGTTTTGGGGAAATTATTTTCATGGATGTGTGGAATAAACGAATATCTTTTAAAGTTTATGTGTTATTGATTTGAAGGCATTGGCCACAATTGCTGCTTTTTGCCCAAACACCTCATTACTAGGGGAATAATGATGGCTTTATAGAATGTATCAAGATGAACTATTTGCTGGGCTCCATCAGAGGTGAAACCTTAGCAACACTTCTGACTTCTATTTCACTATATGCGCCTTTAAAACTTCTATTCTCCTTTGCGCTATTGTGCACGCTGAGGGATAAGAAAGCCTTACTATGGGTCAGATAATGTGAACATCTGAAAGGTTTTTTTATTCCACCTATTTGACACTTTATAAAATTTACACTGACATTTTATAAAGTACCCTTTTCTTAATCAAACCTCCAAGTATATTTCATTTACGAATGTCTTGTTCAAAACACTTGTCATTTGGAGAGGCTATAGTACATCTAGTTCTATGTACATAAACATGTCATTTTCCAAGGAAAGGAAGCCTCATTCTGAAGAGAACCATGTAAACAGATGTCACACTGTCAGCATGTCTACTGGGAGTGAATTTCTGCCCAGACACTAGACTTCCTTAGGGACCTGCTCTAGTATCCCAGCTGTAAAGAGATAACTGCCCCAGGCTCCCTCCAGATTTTTTTAATTTAAATGTTTCAAATCAACAGGAATTTATGTTTTGTCTGTTTTTTATGATAGCTTATATGATTATATTTCCCATTAAGACTTATGAATCTGAGGCTTGGCTCATATAAAAGTTTACAAGTAATTTTAATAGTTCAGGAAGCCATGGATATCAATGGCCCAGAAGAAGGTGGAGTGATGCTGTGCTGTTCCCAATTCTCTTAAAGTTGCAGCACAATGTCCATTCATTTCAGATTCCCAGTCTGTAATTGACATGTGAAGTGATATGTCTTAACAAGAAGGGGACCGTTTGCCCGGGAAACATCTTCATTCACCCTTACATAACTACATGTCTTCTTGACATTTCTCAGGAAGCCCTGCCTTATAAATTTAGTTTTGAGGTTTGTTTACCACAAGGACTCAGATAGATGGGATTCATTCTGCTAAAAGCATTCCAAAGATAAGAACTCTCCAGTGAAAACTATTATTATGTTTGCCAGTGGGACAATATTACCATTTTTACAAGGAATCTTGGCAGGGTTGGCCTCTTTCTTTTGTGGTGCTGGGTTTTCCATACTTAGGAGAAAATATAGCCCACTGACGAGAATGTGAACCACATGCATCATGGGTGTCTTTGATGCTTCCACACTTTCATATACAGGTTTTTGCAAGGTTTTGAACCATAGACAGTGCCCAAGTTTAACAAATTTAAATTGGAAATAATCCAAGGGAACTTCCTCTTCTTAGATTTGTTTTCTCCTGTGAGCCCAGCTTATACCTTTCTTGTGAAATGCTAGACATAGTAGTGTACTTTGACTGGCAAAGATTGACTATCCCACAAATTTCTATTTCCAACTGGAATGGAAGAGTTGTTATAAAACTTACATATGTTTATTATGGACCTACAATAACTAAATCAAGAAAATACATTACAAACTGAAGGTGGTTCTGATTACAGAAACTAATATTAATAGACAATGTACGTTGTACTGTAGCTGTTCTCTGTTGTTCCTCATCAGTCAGAGAAGTACATTGTTATAAAAACATGTCATATGGGAAACTAAAAACCTTAATTTTAATATGGTTGAAATTATTTGGAAACTTACAAGTATCTACAAAAAGACTGAGGGAAAAAGCAACAAATCTTCAACTTTAAAGTTATAAAAAACCAAACTTTCAGAAAACGCATTTTACAAATCACACAAGTATATGTTTATCAAAAGATTGAGTGGGTGGGGGATATAGACTTTTAGAATGATTGCATAGCTGGGTTCCTACCTGTAGCACTAAATTACAGACCAGGAGTGGCAGAGAACACATTTAAGCCCAGGTAGAAACAAGAGAACTAACAACAGTTGAAGGCCATCCGTCATATAAAGCTAGCCCAGGCTAGATGAGGCCTAGATTTACCCTCCACTGAACAGGAAGTTTAAGACAGATTGAGTATATGAGATCTTGTCTCAAAACAAACATACAAACAAGCAAACTAAAAACAAGACCTTGAACAAATTAGAAGAGTTTTGAAATAATAATTATCTTGAGTTCCTACAAATATTCCAGGAAATACCTTGATTTTGAGGAAGCAATTTTTGTGGAGTGTCTTTTTAAGTGTATTCTGAAAATGTATAAACTTGATGTCTGTTTTTCAGCAAACTGTGGTTGACAATTGACCATTAAAATGAGTCATAGAGAAGAGAACATATAAGACTTATTCACATATATATATAAAAATATTAAAAATGTTAAAAAGACTTCCTAGCCAAATATTTGATTAAATGTATTATATGTACAACATAAAAAAATTATATCTGTAATAGACAGTATTTGTCAGGAATTGTTCTAGGTTTGAAATTAAATATAAAGAGATGATTTCCTCACTTAGAAATGGACATTTTAATAGAAAGAAGAACTAATATTCTGCAATTTAAATAGTCACATAGTAAACATACTTAATAAAAACTGTTGGTAGTTTCAAATTATACATATATATATTTTTTAATTTTATTAATTTATTCTTGTTACATCTCAATGGTTCTCCCATCCCTTGTATCCTCCCATTCTTCCCTCCCTCCCATTTTCCCCTTATTCCCCTCCCCTATGACTGTTCCTGAGAGGGATTACCTCCCCATGTATACGCTCATAGGGTATCAAGTCTCTTCTTGGTGACCTGCTGTCATTCCTCTGAGTGCCACCAGGTCTCCCCCTCCAGGGGACATAGTCAAATGTGAGGCACCAGAGTACGTGAGAAAGTCATACCCCACTCTCCACTCAAGTGTGGAGACTGTTCTGAACATTGGCTAGATCTGGGTAGGGGTTTAAAGTTTACCACCTGTATTGTCCTTGGCTGTTGCCTTAGTTTGAGCGGGACCCCTTGGCTCAAATCTGCCTATCATAATGTTCTACTTGTAGGTTTCTAGGACCCACTGGATCCTTCTACTTTGCTATTCTCATATGGATCTCTCATCTAGAGTCCCAATAGGATGTCCTCCCCTCAGTCCCAGTTTCCTGGTAAGTGAAGGCTTTCGTGGGACATGCCCCTTCAGCTAGTATGCAGATATAAGTGAGTATATACCATTTGAGTCTTTCTGCTTCTGGGTTAATTCACTCATTATGATCATTTCTAGCTCAATCCATTTATCCATAAATTTCGGGAATTCCTTGTTTTTAATAGCTGAGTAGTATTCCATAGTGTATATGTACCACAGTTTCTTTATCCATTCTTCTACTGAGGGACATTTAGGCTGTTTCCATGATCTGGCTATTATGAATAAGGCTGCTATGAACATGGTTGAGCAAATTTTCTTGTTATGTGCTGGTGAATCTTCTGGGTATATTCCAAGGAGTGGAATAGCTGGGTCTTGAGGAAGCCCTATTCCCAGTTTTCTGAGATAGTACCAGATAGATTTCCAAAGTGGCTCTACTAGTTTGCATTCCCACCAGCAATGAAGGAGTGTTCCTCTCTCCCCACATCCTCTCCAGCATGTGGTGTTGCTTGAGTTTTTGATCTTAGCCATTCTGATAGGTGTAAGATGGAATCTCAGAGTTGTTTTGATTTGCATTTCCCTGATGACTAAGGAGGTTGAGCATTTCTTTAATTGTTTCTCAGCCATTTGATATTCTTCTGTTGAGAATTCTCTGTTTAGTTCCAAGCCCCATTTCTCAATTGGGTATTTGTTTACAAAATTAGGATTAGAAAAAACTATATTCAAATAATTAATTAAATTATATGAATACATATGGATATAAATCAGTTTACTTCATTTCATTTATAAGATGTAAAAAATAGGAAAAAGTATTTTTCCAGCTATAATACATATGAATATGAAAAAATTTTAATTTTAATACATTATTTTATTTTTTAATTAGTTTAAATGGTACAATTTCATAGACCAAAATAACAATTTGTTAGATAGCCATTAGATAAATATTCATGTTATTATTATTTTAATGCCTTCATTAACTAAATGTATATCCTTGTATTTTTATTAAACATATATATGTATCTTTGTGACTAAATATATATATATATATATATATATATATATATATATTACAATTTTTGGTAGACTGTTTCTAAAAATACTTACCCTACTGTCACAACATTAGAAAGCACACATTCTTTATGCCTTATTTTGAAGGTTCACAAGGTAAAAGTTTATAGCCATGGCTTTTAAGAATCCATCAGGCTTTTGATATATCTGTTCTTGTCAGTGAATCTTGAGCATGTTTAATGACAATTATAATTAATTATATAATTACTTTAATATCTGAAGTTTCCAAATTCCACATTTAATTTTTGCTAGCATAATATCAAAACACATAGAACCAGTTTTCCTAGAGGCATTTCCACTAACATACATAATGCACTTTGCCTGTGTCTACATGTGGCTACATGTAAGGTTTTTTTTTTTCCTACCTTCTCTACCATTAGAATCCTTCATTCCCCTATGTACGCAAAATCTAGAAACCCAAATAAGCAAAAGAGCTGATAATTGTTAATCTGAGTCTGACTCAATATGCAGAGTAAGATCATCTAACATTTTCAGACTATCCCACAGAGAACACTAATTAAGTCTGGGATTTCTCAAAATTTAGAAACTGGACCACAAATCCTATTCCTAGCTTGTTTAACCTTTTATCCAATTTTATTTGGTCCCCTACAAAGATGCTATTTGTACTAAATCAGCAGGAAGAAACCTTAAGAGAATGATGTCCCATTTCCTTTAAGAGGGGTGGGGTAGGTTTTTGATTACTTTCTTGGGCTATAGAGGGTTATTTTTCAATAGCAGTTGGTTATAAGTTATTATTGGTTTTATTTAAATAGAAAACAAGGTTAGACTCAGGGATGTCTCTTTTCCTTTATCTCCCATTAATAGGTTTGGAGATAGGGACTGAAGAGAAAGAAGAGAGGTATATTGAAATACATAGGGAAGATAGAACAAAAAGTAGATTAGTGACTCTACTCCTCAACTTACTGCCTCAATTGTCACTGACAAGATTATTTTTAATTCACTGGTATAGAATTTTGTATATAGATGCAAATAAGTTTAATTTTAGATATAGTGCTATAGAATTCAAATGTAAGCTTATTCTTCAAACACAATTGATATATTTCTACTCTAATATGAGGTATTGTACTCATATAACTCAATTATAATACAAGGTTTACCTCCAATACGTTGAAAGTGCTACTTCAGCCTGTTTAGGATAAATAAGTTATACAATAAGTTATGATTTAGTTGATCAAATCATTGTCATGTTACTTACTAGTCTACTTTTATCAAAAGAATATACATTTTAGGTACAGCATATAGATTCTATAGAAAGATAAAGTTGGATAGTTAGATAAGGTCTTCAAAAATCTCAGAGACCTGCAGAATATGGCATTTAAAAATGTTTCTATTGTTTCAAAAATTCATTGGAAATGACACTGATTTGCCCCTGGAAACACACAGCCTACCTCAAAGAGGATTTTTGGGATCAAAGGATCTCCTTATGTAAATGGCTTCAAAGTGCCAAACAAGCCATTGGGGAAATTTTCTCATTTGTACCACAGACAGAATTTTGCCTAAAAAAGGGCAAGCTTGGAATAAAGCAGAGTAGACAACCAAACTCTGCCAAGACAGGATAAATAAGTCCTCAATAGTTCCTGCCTCACAAATATGTCTGTCACTTATATAGATCCAGAAGACTGAAGAAGATGCTCCAACATTACAGAGAGTTTTGGGTGATTATTCAGGTAGCAAACTGTCTCTATCATCTTTTCATTTGGAAAGCTACCAACCTGGACTCCTGGCACACTCAGGTAATCAAGTTTATTCCTTCTCAAATCTCTAATGGAGTTGAAGAGCAGGTTGCTTAGTTTTACAATGAAGCTTAGTTGTTTAAGGGTTAAAATGTTTTTAGGAGTACATAGATGTTTTAACTTGATAATGACAATTTGTGATGGAGACTGATTTACATTCAGAATTTTAGATGGTTTAAGATCAGAAAGATGTTTTCTTAAAGGCTGTCAAATGAAAATTGCCAAAAAACTAAGAATGTAACATATATATAATTCCTGACTGTGTCATGGTTCATCTTACTGTAAGTAGTCTATTGTATATTGAAGGAGAGATAAATGTGTTTTTGTTAAGATCCCAAGTATGGGATCAGATCGGTCTTGTGATAATAGATGAGGTTAATCCACTAGAAGACAAACCACCTAGTGCAGGAGCTTGATTGTTGCCAGCTGAAAAGAGCCCATGAACAGACTCTGGGATGAGATAAATAAATGAGCCCAAACTGGAGGCGAGGCCTTTGTAGACTTGGGATAGATTTTGGCTGTTCATCATTCCACTTGGAGACAGTCCTAGAGAGAACCACTCGAGGGAAGCCTGCAGGGCTCTGGGCTCCTGATGAGGTTCTGGGTTCTGGTTACTCCAGGTTCCAGCAGAAATAATTCTGCTGATTACGCCAGGAGAATTGTTCCTCGGAACTGATATTCTTACAGTTTTGTTATTCTTTAATCCTTTTCTCCTATTGTTTCGTTTAGTTAGGTTATAAGAGACGTATGTTCGGTTAATAAGTTTGTAATAAAATATATTGCTTAAGAAAATTGAGCCAACAGTATCTATGTGTAATAACAAAAATGCATATGTAAAAATTAAAAAATGTTTAATTAATAAAAGAAAATCTAGTTACTTCCATTTTCTGTAAATGAAATGGCATCTATTTTTCTTTATATATAAAATGTAATATTGAGCATATGTATTTATATGTATATATAAAGCTTAAGTGTATATGTAATGATACACAACACACACATGCACACCCACATATATACACATATATAATTTTATTTATCTATTTCTGAGCTGAGGGATACCTAGTTTGGTTCTACAGCTTATAAGGCTCCATCATGTTTCAGTAAACGTTACTGGGCACTTTGATTGGTGTAATTTGATTTTGTGGAATGTATATCTTCATCATTTGAAGGAATCTTAATTATTAGTTCAGTCACTATGGATTTGGATGGTGACTGTACTAATTTACATTCCTGCCAATGTTCTGTCATGGGTTAACCGACTCCTCTTCTATACCAGCATTTGTTGTTGATGCTTATATAAGATTTGTATTCTGACTAGGGGAAAAAGGAATCTCAACATAACTTTGTTTCTTATTTCTCTGATGGTTATTGATGTTACCATCTTAATCAAAATATCTCATTTCCTGTCAGTGGCAACGGAGTGTGGTAAATTCTATGTGAGCGTGAAAGACTATCTACCTGGAGTAAGAAGTGAAAGTAAGAAGATGATTTTCATGCCTGAAATACAAAACAAAACAGATTTTACTTAAATAAAAAAAAACTATAAATAAATTGTTTACTTTTTCAGTGAAATATAAAAATCCTGCTGTTTTGTTATATTTAAGTCCTAATCAAATAATACGAAAAAAGTACTGACATTTCCAAACTAGGGTTTCCAGAGAAAAGAGGACAGCCTCCTCGGCCTTCTCACCTTCCTCCTCTTCAATCTCCTCCTCCTCCTTCTCCTCTTCAATCTCCTCCTCCTCCTCCTCCTCTTCAATCTCCTCCTCCTCCTTCTCCTCTT
>OU015743.1:97455516-97524477 GCA_907169655.1 Acomys percivali | reverse complement strand
TTCTTCTTCTTCTTCTTCTTCTTCTTCTTCTTCTTCTTCTTCTTCTTCTTCTTCTTCTTCTTCTTCCTCTTCTTCTTTTTCTTTTTCTTCTTCAGACCAGTATTATTTTGTTTTGCTAGGTCCCTGGGTTATCTAGTCTTAGGTTCTTGTTCACTCAAGCAGTACCAGATAAGAGTTCCATCTTGTAATGGGCCTTAAGTCATATCAGTTATTGATTAGTTACTTCCACAAACTTAGTGCCTTGATGTGCCTGGCCTATCTTCCAAGCAGGACACTATTGTAGACGAAGGACTTGTGTAGCCAGATTGGTGTTTAATTTTCTCTTTTAACAGCATGCAGGATACTTTCTTAAACAAATGATGGAATATATGGGTTAAGGCTCAATGTAGGGACTAGTTCCTGGTATATATGTTCAATGAGTTGTAAATCCTCTTCAGCAACAGGGCCTTGCTTTCAATTTGTGAAGAACAGCCCATATCATTGGCAATGGCCTGTATTATTTGGATATTTCTGTGGGAACCTTTTGGCCAACACCTCAATTAGATATAACACAAACCTGATAAATGGTGAGTTGAGTCTCTAGTTCTATCATTATTTGGCAAGTTTATTTAGATCATTTTCATACATGTACATTTTATGGAGGTTCTACTATTTTAAGTTTCCAAAGTACCCCTCAAATGCTCCTTCATTTTAGTTGTCTCTCTCACATGCCCTTTCACTACCCCCTTCCCTTTGATCCCTGAATTGATCTTCCCATACCATGCCCTCCTCATACTTAAATATCTATTCCAGTTCCTTTTCATAATGAGATATATCTGTTCTCTCTAGTCCTTTACTCTACCTACAGTCGGTGGTTCTATGGTTGTATTTGGTTACCCTTAATTTAACAGCTAATATCCATATATAAATGAATATATATATTTTTTTCCTGGTCCTTGGATAAATTACTCGGAATGATTTTTTCTAGTTCTGTACATTTGCCTGCAAACTTCATGACGCTATTTTTAAAATAGCATCGTGGTATAAAATTTCTTTATCCATTCATCTGTTGAGAAACATCTATTATTTTTTCAATTATTCATTATTGTGAATAGAGCAGCAATGAATATGTTTGAATAAGTTTGAATAAATGGTAAGATTAAATGCCTTTGGAAATATATCCAAAAATGCAGGTAGGTCAATTTCCATCTTTGTGAGGAACTGCTACATTGATTTCCATAGTGGCTGTGCAAGTTTGCATTCCCATCAGCAATGTATGACTCCTCCTCTTATCCCCTTGCTTATCTTACATGAAATGAGGCAAGCTGCATTAAGGACTTAAAAAATATATTTCCACTAAATTCATTGAATTTAAAACCAAATCACAATTGAATATAATGACACTAAACCAAACTGAAAACAATTGAAGGTTAAGCACAAGAGAAGTTAAAATGCACTGTCTTGAAAGGACATTCAAATTTTACTACTATATAAAGGACTCTTTTGTAATACTCAGAAGAGCTTGCATATTGCATGTTCTTATGCACAGATTCATTATCCACACTAGATAAGTAATCTCCAAGCTACATTCAACAGTTTATCATCATTTACTATAGTTACTTTATGTTCAATAAATACCTGACATGTCCAAGGATATTGGAAAAACTGGTCATTTAAAATGAGCATAGGTGAAATTTCTTTTTAATATAAAATCAAAAAATTATTGTCTAGTATTTAGAAATATTTCTAGGTGGAAGACTATATTACAGAGGAATTTCAATGCTTCCAAGAACTTTTAAAAATTCTTTAAATCACAAAGCACAAAATGATCTTTACAAACTTAACAATTTATATTTTGTGATGTAAAATTTAGTGATGGAAAATGTATAAAATTTTCTTCAGATCACCTTCTATTTAATGAACAAGATATATGATTGCATGCATACTGTTCTACATTGTCTTAAGAGTGAGAGGATCCCTCGATCATGATAAAGAATATTTTTAAAAACTATTAGATATATAGAAGTGAAGATCAGTTTCTGCACAGAAAAAAAAGTATATTGAGTATGTCATGAAGTGCTGTGATTCAGCACAATGCAACGCTGTGGTCAGACACTCTTTGTAAATATTTTTTGGCTGTTCCTTTTCTTTTCTCTCTTGCAATTACATGCTTCAGTGATTTATGATGGTAATAACAAGCCATAGATTCTGAAGCAATAAAATTATTACATTGGAGACTTCTATTTGTCTGCAACATCTTCTGGCAAAAGGAAAGTTATATTGCTGCAGTGAGGGAGGAATCTTTTCAATATCAGTCTCAAAGCAAATGACAAGGCAATTGATGGATCCTATGTTTTGGAATCATACTGTAAAGGTACAATGATGTTTTTCACAATATTTAAAGGTTTGAATGTATTACTTTTCTTTCATGAGAGATGTATTTTTGAAATAATTTTACTTCATTAGAATAAATTAAAATGTGTCACAAGAAGTGTGGTACATTTGTGACCATTTGTTCTGTGGGAACAATGTCATCTGTGCCCTCCCCACTTAAGCGTCAGGGGTTTTTTGTTTTGTTTGTTTTGTTTTGTTGTTGTTGTGTGTGTGTGTGTGTGTGTGTGTGTGTGTGTGTGTGTGTGTTTAGCTTTCTTGCTTGTTGGTTAATGAATAAACTTCAACTTACAGGATCAGATGTATGAATGTATGGTTCAGAGAGAGCTATCCTTATGTCAAAGAGAATGTTTACCATGGGAAGTTGATAATTCACAGTTTTTAGTTACTTCTCTGCCCTGGAATGAATTAAGATAATCATTTACAAAATATCAATTCTCAAGCCACATATCTGTACGTTCTGTAACGATTTGGGGAGCCTGATACAGGACCATGAACATTATCTGAGAACTGTCACAGTACAACTAGGACTAAAATAGAGTGCTGTTCCATAACAAGAAGATAAGTGGGTTGATCTCTATCAGCAGTCATGAGTTCACTAGCCATTCAGACTTCTACTACTGATGACTTCAATAAAACTCATTTATAAAGATTAAATATCTTAGAAATTAGTTTCATGGTTTTTTTTCCTTTCTAAGATTTCTACATCATTAGTAGAACAACTTAGAACGACTTAGAGGCTGTGGTCCAAATAAACCAAGAATGACTAGCCATGATTGGAAAGTCTAACAACCAGAATTGGCTCGGTCTCCGAGGCTGGATGTCTTATGTGGCCTTCAATAGACACTAGAATCCTCAGGAACTGTGCTCTAATGCTAGTGATGCCATGGTGTTGCTAGCAAGCTGAGCAAAAGCTTTCTTTTTCCTTATATAGGCTTCAGGAAGATGGTATGGCACAGATTAAAGATCTGTCTTCCTGCGTCAAAGGTTTGGAATTGAAGTGTATCACTCAATCATAAGAAAGCAAGATATCTTTCACAGGTTTGCCATCCATTTCTTGATTGTAGTTCATTCCAGGTGTATTCAGTTGACAATCAATAATAGCAATCACAAAACACAAATATAATGATTAATTTTGAATGTGGCAACTGAACTTAAAATATTTTTTTTTTATCAAAAGGCAGAAAGTATCCCAGATGGAGGCACCAAACGCATACCTTGTTTGTTCAGCAGAACAGCAGTGTCTACACAGTGGCCAAAAGATCAAACTGACAACTACAAAACACCCCAGGTAAGAGGGGCCCAAATTGTGTTGAGAAGAGTGGGTCTGGCCTTGGCCACCCAGCTAATCCACAGAAAAGTCCCTGCATCACTGCAGGCACAGGGTCAGGCACCACATTCCATCAGGGTGCACATCTCCTTACCTTTGGGTCTCAGAGGGAGCTGTGGGCTACAAAAACATTAGCATAGTCCATTGTCCTCCACTCTAAGGAGTCTGGATGGCCCACCTGAGCAGATCTCTGTTTGGAATCCTTTCCACTTACTCCAAATTCTGACCATCAGAGACCACCAAATTAATCTCTCTGCTAATACCAGAAACATCACAGTGGGAAGAGGTCGGTATAAGAACACAAGCAACAGATCCCAAGGTCATTTGGTAGCATGAGAAACCAAGAGTAGCACCACAACCACAAGCCCTGGAGATACTATCACATGTGATGAACAAGAGAAAACTTTCAAATATGAGGTTAATAAAATGATAGAGTCCTTAAAGAATGAAAGTAAATAGCTCAAACTAGAACAGGAATACACAAAGAAAAAGATGAAATAATTGAACGAATCACCTAAAGAAATTAATGAACTATAGGAAACTACAATCAAACAGGAGAAAGAAATAATAAAAGGATTCAAGACCTAAAAATGTAGATGGAAGCAATGAATAAAGCACAATCTGAGACAATGCTGGAAATGGAAAATCTAGGGAAGAGGAAGGGAACTGAAGACACAAGCATCATCAACAGAATACAAGGAATGGAAGACAGAACCTCATGGTAGATGATATGATTGAAGAAATCAATACAACAGTCAAAGAAAATGTTAAATCTAAAAACCAACAAAGAACAACAAGAACTTGGGACACTATGAAAAGACCAAACCTAAGAATAATAGGAATAAAAAAAAGACTCCCAACTCTAAGGCACAGAAAATATTTTCAACAATAACATAGAAGAAAATTTCCCTAAACTAAAGAAAGAAATGCTCATAAATATTCAAGAAACCCACACAACTTCAAATAGATTGGACAAGAAAAGAAACCCCTCTTGCCACATAATAATGAAAACAATAAATGTATAGGACAAACAAAGAACATTAAAAGCTGCAAGAGAAAAAATCCAAGTCAGATAGTTATAAAGGTAAACCTATCAGAATGATACCTGACTTCTCAACAGAGACCATGAAATCGAGAAAGGCCTACATAGATGTTGCACAGACACTAAGAAACCACAGATGCCAAGTCAGACAATTATACCTAGCAAAATTTTCAAACACCATAGATGGAGAAAAGAAGATATTCAGTTGAAAACAAAAACAAAAACAAGTCTCTTCTCAGTGACCTGCTGTCCTTCCTCTGAGTGCCACTAGGTCTCCCCCTCCAGGGGACATAGTCAAATGTGAGGCACCAGAGTACATGAGAAAGTCATATCCCACTCTCCACTCAAGTGTGGAGACTGTCCTGTCCATTGGCTAGATCTGGGTAGGGGTTTAAATTTTACGTCCTGTATTGTCCTTGGCTATGAGCATATACAGGGGGAGGTAATCCCTCCCAGGAACAGTCATAGGGGAGGGGAATAAGGGGAAAATGGGAGGCAGGGGAGAATGGGAGGATACAAGGGATGGGATAACCATAGAGATGTAACAAGAATAAATTAATAAAATAAATAAAAAAAATTTTAAAAAAGATAAAAAAACAAAAACAAAACAAAGCAAAAAACAAATTTAAACAGTACCTATCCACAAATCCAGCCCGACAGAAATACTAGAGGCAAAACTCCAACACAAGGAAGCTAATTTTAACCAGAAAAACAAAGAAAATAAAAAACCCCACATCTGCAAAATCAAAAGAAAGGAAACATAGACACACTCATGCACACACATGTCATACACATGCACACATGTCACACACACACATGTGCACACACACACACACACACACACACACACACAAACTCATTACCACAAAGAACATAAGAAAGAAAGAAACAAGAACCAATTACCACAGGTCATTAATGCCTTTCAATATTAATGGCCTCCCCTTCCAAGTAAAAAGACACAGGCTAAAATAACGCATACAAAAACAGGACTCTTCATTCTATTGCATACAAGAAACAGACTTCTACAAGTTAGACATTACCTGAGAATAAAGGGCTGGAAAATGTTATTCCAAGCAGACAGACCCAAGAAGCATGCTATAGTAGCCATTCTAGTATCAAATAAAATAGACTTTCAACCAAAACTAATCAAAAGAGATGGGTAAGGACACTTCATACTCATCAAAATAAAAATACCCAAAGAGGATATCTCAGTTCTGAATATCTGTGCCCCAAATGCAGGAACATCCACATTTGTAAAAGAAACATTGCTAAAGCTAAAATCACACATTGAACCACACACATTAATAATGGGAGAATTCAACACTCCACTCTCCCCAATAGACAGATTATCAAGACAGAAGCTAAATGAAGAAATAATGAAACTAATGAATAAAATGGACCTACCTCATATCTACAGAACACTGCACTCAAACACAAAAGAATACACCTTCTCAGCATCTCACAGAACCTTCTCCATATACATATTCACAAATCAATCCTCAACAAATACAAGAATATCAAAGTAACCCCTTGCATCCTATCAGACCACCATGGATTAAAACTCAACAACAGAAACAACAGAAGGCCTACAAACTCATGGAAACTGAATAACTCCTTATTCAATGACCTCTGGCTCAGGGATGATATATAAAAGAAATAGAAAACTTCCTAGAATTCAAGGAAAATGAAGGCACAACATACTCAAACTTATGGGAAAGAATGAAAGCAGTGCTAAGAGGAAACTTCATAGCACTAAGTACCTTCATAAAGAAATTGGAAAGATGCCATACTAGCAACTTAACAGCACACCTGAAAGTTCTAGAACAAAACAAGCAGGTACACCCAAAAGGAAGAGATGGATGGAAATCATCAAACTCAGGGCTGAAATAAACAACTTAGAAACAAAGAGAACAACTCACAGAATCAGCAAAGCCAAGAGCTGGTTCTTTGAGAAAATCAACAAGATACATAATCCTCTCATGCTGGAGAGGACATGGAGAAAGGGGAATACTCCTCCATTTCTGGTGTAAGTGCAAACTTATAAAACCACTTTGGAAATCATTATGATGCTTTCTGAGGAAAATGGGAATAGTGCTACCTCAAGACACAGCTATAACACTCCTGGGCACATATCCCAGAAGACATGCTACCATACTACTAGGACACTTGCTCATTCATGTTTATACCAGTTCTATTCCTAATAGCCAGAATCTGGAAACAACTAGATGTCTGTCAACTGAAGAATGGCTAAAGTAACTGTGGTACATTTACACAATGGAATACTAATCAGCTATCAAAAACAAGGAAATCATGACATTGGCAGACAATTGGATGGAACTAGGAAAGATCATCTTGGGTGAGCTAACACAGACCCAGAAAGGCACTGATGGTGTATACTCATAACTGAATATCAGCCCAACATAGATGTCCTCTGAGAGACTCCACCCAGTGGGGGATTTGTATCCTGGCCTTGGGAAATTTCGAACGAGCATTCCCCTGAAAGAGGGAGTAGGGATTGAAAGTGGGGCACAGCGACAAGAGAAATAATGAGTCAAGTCTGGAAATTTCTCATCAAAACTCTCTTTAATGTAGACAAGTAAGACTTTATATAGCAAAGTCAACAGGATCTATTCTAATCCCACTTTCCCTAGCCCCCAGGCAAGAATACAATCACCTGAATAGCTCCATGTAAGAAATTCCTAATTCTCAGGGTAGTTCCCTGTGAGAACTTCCCTATTTCTCTAGGTAGATAATCCAAAGATAGGCTAGAGCACAAGACTTTCCTTTTCAAGGGTGAACAACTCAAAGGTCACAGCCTGCAACCTAAGCATGGGATTTCTAACATGGCTGAATTTAGCATGGCTCCCCACAGATTTGGATAGCCTGCAACCTAAGCATGGGATTTCTAACATGGCTGAATTTAGCATGGCTCCCCACAGATTTGGACAGATGCTAAGACTTGAAGTAGGACTATGGAAGAAGCTCTGTGAATTGTATGGAAAAGTTGGGATACAGATGGACGAGGCTTGGTGTGGGAGGAGAAGTTGTCATGGGCTCCACAAGGAGACTATCAAGGCAGGTGGATCTTGACCCAAGGGCCCTGCACAAACTGATGGACCAACCAAGGACATTGAAAGCAGAGAACCTTAAGCTCACTAGTTGTAGCCAATGGACAGCTCATTCTCCATGTAGCAAAGGGAGCGAAGGAGTGGGTGTGGATGACTGCCTTTGACAGAAACTCTGGTGCTGGAGATTTGATCACTGCCCCTTGGATAAGAGGCCTTGTGGGAAGGAACTGCAGGCTACACCGATGATGGCTGATAAGCTGTGATCAGAGAGTGGTGAAGAATGAGCTCACCTGTCAGAGGTCTAGGGGAGGGAGGCTGTGAAGAGGAATATAAGAGTAAGGGGATTACAATGGGTATGTAGTTTGAATAAACTCTAATAAAACAAAATATAGGCAAAAAAAAAAAAACAAACAAAAGGCCTATGTCACCATATTTTTCCGCCAACTCAAAGAGATAGATGTTTAATGAATCATCATCTTCTGGCCTTTGTGAGATGTCTTTTTGTTACATTACAGTCCTATATAACTGTGTATTATGAAAAACTTTGTGACACATTCATGCGAAACTGACCAAGTATAAACTTACCTCATTCTTCATCTAGCTGAGTTACAGGGAAATATAAATATCAATTTCTGGTGGTATAATAATTGTTTAACATTAAAAACATAACTTTTGCTTAAAATTTAAAAATTCAGCTTGAGAGTGTAATATTTTCAGGTACTATACAAACA
Source organism: Acomys percivali (assembly GCA_907169655.1). Lineage (NCBI taxonomy): Eukaryota > Metazoa > Chordata > Mammalia > Rodentia > Muridae > Acomys > Acomys percivali. The sequence continues at coordinate 97,515,936 of OU015743.1, read as the reverse complement.
CTCTACAGATACTGTCAACTATAATAACATTATTCTACCAGGAACTTGGAACCCAGAAAAAACTTCCATAGATGGCATTTTCCAGCACTAATGTCAGAAAAGAAGTTCATGCTAAAACTTGGGTTTGGCTAAGTATGTTGATGGTACATGCCCATTGATCATATTGATCATACTCTTTCTTGATGCTTTCTTCTTGGGAACAAAGTGCTCTATACTGCTAATTCATGAGATCTAGTCTAGTTTGAATTTGTCCTACCTTGGCCCTTTATTTTTGAAATTTATCCTATTTTGAAATGCCACATAAATTGATAATCAATGTCAGAAATCCTTTTACAAATATTTCTTCTAGATCACCTATATCAAAGTGAAGTTTTGTTTTATGAGAAAATTAGAACTTTTAGAGTTGGGGACCACTGCATAAATGACATAGGTAAATCATTCAACATAACCAAGACTGTGTCATTTGTACAAAATGAATTAATTTCAAGTGAGATCATTGCAAACTGATTGTGACACACAAGATAAAATTGTTCTGTAATTTGGATTTGACTGCTAGAGAATACAATATAGAAAATGCAAGCAGTTATTCATACATTTCAATTTGATACTAATTAAGCTGTAGCCATAAGCCACTCTCTCTAGTTTTCAAATATTTTACTTTAAGTAAGTGGAAATGATTACAATCCGAATGATGAAATATATCTGAAATACATTTTTATCCCAAAATAAAGACAATTACTTATAAACAGGCTAAAAATACAATAAATAAAACACATAAAATGCTGTGAAGGAAGGAAGGAGAGTTTTTGCATTTCTTAGTGCTATAGCATTGTAATTCTCATCTCTCTATTTTATCCCTCAGGTAACACTTTCCTTATATAAGTGAACATTATAGTCACAAGATTATTTCTTTTTCTTTTTAATTTTTTATTAATTTATTCTTGTTACATCTCAATGGTTATCCCATCCCATCCCATCCCATTCTTCCCTTCCTCCCACTTTCCCCTTATTCCTCTCCCCTATGACAGTTCCATAGGGGGATTTCCTCCCCCTATATATGCTCATATGCTCCATCCAGCACACAACAAGAAAATTTGCTCAACCATGTTCATAGCAGCCTTATTCATAATAGCCAGAACATGGAAACAGCCTAAGTGTCCCTCAGTAGAAGAATGGATAAAGAAACTGTGGTACATATACACTATGGAATACTACTCAGCTATTAAAAACAAGGAATTCCAGAAATTTGTGGATAAATGGATTGAGCTAGAAATGATCATAATGAGTGAGTTAACCCAGAAGCAGAAAGACTCAAACAGTATATACTCACTTATATCTGCATACTAGCCCAAGGGTCGTGTCCCACGAAAGCCTGATGTATATGGAATTGAACTACAGTAACCATGTCGTTCAGGTCAGTGCTCTACTTCCTTGTTGGCTGTAAGTTTAAGTCTCACTGGGTAACAGAGACTCTGAAAGTTCAGGAATAAAAGGAAGAAGTGAACTACATATACAGAAATAGCTAGATGCTTCCAAAAAAAAATTGCAGGTAGTTTAGGAAATGACTAGCAATTTGGAGATGAGAATTCATGCCCTTTAAAAGCTTCCATATAGAAAAGGAGGCAGTCAAAACAGTGAAGCAGCCTAACAAGTTGGGAAAAAGCACTTCCCAGCTATAAATAAAATGAATAACATATAGATTACATAAAGGACTCTAAAAACAAAATGTGAAGGAACCATAGATTTTCATCAAAAATTAGACTGTAGATATTACAGAGAATTACCAGGGAAGGACTACAAATGGCATATGTAGTTCAAAGGTATTTAGCACCCTTAGCTAGTATGGAATTGAAAATTAAATGTAATTTATAATTCCATCTCACCACAGTCAGAGTAACTTTCATCAGGAAATCAAGTGACAAAGATTGCTCGTCAAAGTGTAGGGAAAGAGAAACCCCAATTCTCCTTTGGCAGTGCAAACTTTTCCAGCCATTATGGAAATCCTTATCAGTAGTCTTTCAAAGGCTATAGCTAGTGCTACCATCTAACTAAGCTATTTCACTCCTAGGCATACACCCAAAAGGACTGTACATCCTACTATAGAGGCATTTACTTATTCATATTAATTTCTGCTTTATTCACAGTACTGAAGAAATTAAATCATCTTAAATGCCTATCATCTAATGGACAGATGATGAAAAAGTTGTATATACATATATAAAATTATGTTTAGATGTAAATAAAAGTATAAAGCTTGCAGAAAAAACTGAAAGAATTGCAAGATAGACTAGTAACAGGTCGTCCACAATTAAGAGAACAAATATCATATATTCTCATTTATGTGGATCTTAGCTTATAATTTTTACATTTGTGTGTTTTAGTTGCAGTATCTAGATGACAGGATGTGTGGAAGTAAATACTGGGTAGAAAACAAGTGCTGCCCTGGGAGGCTAATAGAACTCATGTAGTAAGAGAGCAATAGAGGGACAACAGGCTGAAAAAGGCTCAAAGGGTCACTGTTGTCAAGGGAAAGAAGAGTGTTATAAGGAGGATCATCTAAAACCTAGAGGTGTGAAAAGACATTGTAGAAACCCAGTACTTTATAAGCAAACTGCATGCGAGGATTTAGAAAAAGGAAATAGATGGATTGATAAGATCATACTTAATTGTATATATGTATGAAGTTGCCAAAATTAAGAGAATGTTTCTATTTACGTTCATTTGTCCGTAAATTTCTGGATTTCCTCATTTTTCTTTTATAGCTGAGTAGTATTCCATAGTGTAAATGTACCACAGTTTCTTTATCCATTCTTCAACTGAGGGACATTTAGGCTGTTTTCAGGTTCTGAATATTATGAATAAGGCTGCTATGAACATGGTTGAGCATATGTCCTTGTTGTGTGGTGGATATTTTTCTGGGTATATTCCAAGGAGTGGAATAGTGGCTCTTTTTGGAAACCCTATTCCCAGTTTTCTGAGAAAGTGACAGATTTCCAAAGTGGTTGTACAAGTTTGTATTCCCATCCTCAATGAAGGAATGTTCCTCTTTCTCCACATCCTCACCAGCACGTAATTAGAAACGATCATACTGAGTGAGTTAACCCAGAAGCAGAAAGACTCACATGGTATATACTCACTTATAATTGGTCACTAGCCCAAAAGGCATGTCCCATGAAAGTCTTCACAGGAGAATGTGATAAATGTGAAGACATCCTACTGGGACTCTAGGGAAAAAAAAAAAAAAAAAAATATATATATATATATATATATATATATATATATATATATATATATGAGATGGGGGAAATAGAAGGATAGAAGGATCCAGAGGATCTTAGAAACCTGCAAGAAGAACAATGTAAGGGGTGGATCAGGGCCCAGGGATGTCTGCTCAAACTATTGCACTAACCAAGGACAATACTAGTACTGAACACCTACTCTGATCTAGCCAATGGACAGGATATTCGCTGCAGTTATGGGGAGAGCAGGGCCTAACTCTGACTTGAACTCTGGTGGCCCATATTTGATGACCTCCTTTGGTGGGGAGCCATGATGGCACTCAAAGAAAGAATAGATAGGCTACTGAGATGAGACTTGATAGCCTGGGACCATAAAGTGGGGAAAGAGAACACCCTCCATCATGGACCTAGGGGAGGGCAATAGGATGGGGTGGGAGCAAGGGAGGAACAAGAGCACACAAGTGATGGGAGAACAATTAAGTTGTAATCTGAATAAATTAATTAATAAAATAAATAAATAAATCATAAAAAAGAAGGCATACAGAATGCAAAAGGTGCAATAGGGAAAGGGAAAGCCAGGTAAGTAGAGGGGAGGGGAGAAAGAAAATAAAATGTAGTGTGTACCAAAACATCATAAAGAAACCTGTGTCTTTTTAAGCCAATTAATATAAAAGTAAACAATTGAATGAATGGATAAACATATAACTAAATAAAAGAGATTTTTTTGGGGTTTTTTTTGTGTTTTTTTCTTGTTGTTGTTTTGTTTTTTGTTTTGTTTTTGAGACAGGGTTTCTCTGTGTAGCCTTGGCCTGTCCTGGACTCATTTTGTAGACCAGGCTGGCCTCGAACTCACATCGATCTGTCTTCTGAGTACTGGGATTAAAGACCTGTGCCACCACTGCACAGCAAGAAGAGGTATTTTTAAAATGAGTTCAAAAAAGAGATATTAAGAAGGTAGTATAGTGGTGTATTAATTTAGCTAAATTGTAATCCTTCCTCAGGGCTTTTAGCTGTGTCCAGCATGGGCTTTTTCCTAGGTTTACAATCAATCATTAGGTCTATCACTTCCTGTGATATGTGTTTCAAATCCAATCAGAGATACCTGTGTTATGTCACTGTCATGCCTCTCATGGCACTTATGGTATTGCATGGCAGGCTGGTCCTGTAGTTAGCAGGGTTCACAGCTAGGAAATACCAGGACATTGTCTCTCCTCCAGCAGCAGCATTGCATCTTCCAGCACAATGAAAACTAAAGCAGAAAGAAAATGTCCAGCCTCAGTTGCATTTGATTTCTCTACATCATAAAACTAAGGTATGTATTTTATTTAAAATAGAGAGTTTTCATTTAGTTTAGGGAGGCAGACAAAAAAAAAAAATGGTGAGACCATCTTTTATTTTTAGGGCCTCAAGAGTCTCCCTTACCAAAATCTCATATGGAGGAAATCCACCCCTAGCACTCAGGTTTTTGTTTAATAACCCATTCTTTCCAGGAGCAGCCTTTTCTAGTCATGCATGATATCTGTGCTCTATATTTTCAAGTTTTTTACTAGCTGTATTCTCAAATTTGCTTACCTAATAGTTGATTTCTGTATTTTTTTCATAGCCCGTTTATTTTGACTAAGCCAAATTCTGTTCATCACCTCCCACCCATTCCCCTTATTTTCTCAACTTCTCCCTGCATAAAACTTCTCATTTGCAAGCCGGGAGTGGTGGCGCACGCCTATGATCCCAGCACTCGGGAGGCAAAGGCAGGTGGATCACTGTGAGTTCAAGGCCAGCCTGGTCTACAAAGCGGGTCCAGGACAGCCAAGGCTACACAGTGAAACCCTGTCTCAAAAAACCAAAAAAAGAAAACTTCTCATTTGCATCATATTATCTCAAGTCTACTCCTCTCCTACTTAGGAAATCTATGAAGGAATGCCTTTCTATTTTTCTTGCTTCCACACAAGAACTCCAAATTGAACACATACATTTAGAGATTCCAAGTTAGGAGTCACATGACAAGGGGAAGATGTAGCGTTTACTTTTCTTTGCCTTGTTTATGTCATTCAGTATAATTTCCCCAGGTCCATCCAAATATCTGCAAATCTCTTAAAACTAATTTTCAATTATATCAATTATCAGTGAATTTTAGGAAGAATTAGTAGGCAAAATTACTAAGTTGATAGATATTTATCAAGTTTTTCTTCCCCCTTTTTTTTTTTGTTCTTGTTTATTTGTTTGATTTTTTTATGTATTTTGAGATGGATTTTTATGTGTAACAGTGAATGTCCTGGAATTCACTCTGTAGTCCAAGCTGGTCTGGAACTCAAAGGTCCACTGCCTCTAGAGTGCTGTGACTAAGGACATACACCATCATGCCCAACTAATATTTTTGAAGTTTCTAAGTTTCTCAAGATGTATTTTATATTTGATCATTAATTAAGTTTTTCCCAACTGTGTCAATAATTTACAATGAAAAAGTTTACTATGTATAATGTTTATAGAATGATGTCATACTTTTCTCAACAATTTTTTACTTGTCCTACAATTTTGTTTTTTAATTATTAATTAATTAATTTATTTATTAATTTTGCATCCTAATTGTAGCCCCCTCATTCTATCCTCCCAGTCCCTTCCTCTCTCCCTCTTCTCCCTCTGCCCCCTTCCTTATGTCTTAGAAAAGGGGAGCTGTCCTCCACCAACCCAACCCAGCACTTCAAGTCACAATAGGACTGAGCACATCCCCTTCCATAGTGGCCTGGCAAGGCAGGCCCACCAGAGGGAAGTAATAAAAAACCGTGCAACAGAGTCCTTGTCAGAGACTGTCCCTGCTCCCCTTATTCCCACATGAAGACCAAGCTGTCCATATATGTAGGGGGCCTAAGTCTCATCAAGGCATGGTTCTTGGTTGATGCTTCAGACCTTGCTGTGGTCCTTTGATTCTTACATAATTGGGTAATGTTATCTAACATGAACAATAACTGGCAATAGGAAATTTGCTTCACTCTCAAAGATTTGAATCACACAAAAGACCATCTAAGAAAAACTTTTAAAAATTAATGAACTAGAATGATTGATCATTGCCTTAACTGAATGATGTAAATCAGGTAATATCTTCCTGAAATTATGAGAAAAATGTTGACTGCCACATATCCATAGGCAGTTATTACAGCACTTCAGACAGAGGCTATAAGAAGAAACAAAGAAGTCTGGTGCCACTTACTGACCTTACATTAAAAGTCTCTCCATGGCCCTGCTATGAAAACACAAAGATGAAATTTAGACCATGTATGACAACAAAATCACAGTTACTAAATAATAATTATCCATCTGCAAATTGAGGTAGAAAAGTTGTTAGGATTTCCAAACTTCAATTTTACTTTTGTAAGGAAGATGTCATTGATCTATCAAAAGTATGTGAAATGAATGGACATTGTAAGAGATGCAGTATCACCATTCACTTAAAGTACACTTTGAATCTATAACTTTAATATATCCTTATGTAACCATCGATTTCTTCTTTAGGGACTAATTCTTAACATTTAAGCAAATGTAGAGAATAGAGTTCTTCCTTTATTGGGTTCTTTTTCACAGACTTTACCAAGGCTGTTAGTTTTTCTTTGAATGTTTGAAACCTTATACAATAACCACTGTAACTGAAAATCCTTGGCCATGACAGACACTTAAACAACTGAAGACATCTAGTACATCCCTTTCCAACAGCTACTGTTTTCCCATCCACACAGCTATGTGAGCTTCATCCATCATGTATGAGACAGTTACTATATCAGCACAGTAGTATTTGGCTCAGAACTGCTTTCTTTTACCTTTACTCCTATAACAAGTCTATGTAGTAAATAGTTTCTTTTAAAATACATCCATATATAAAATGTACATTTGACTACTAGTGAATGACACATTTGGGAAGAAGTAGCCTAGGAAATATACTGTAGCCCAATGTAACTTTTAGAGTGTAGAATTTAATAAATGTAATTCCTTTAGAAAAAAACTATGGAAATGATATTTTCAAATTAAAAGTTATATAAAAATACTAGAAATTGACCAATCTGTTAACATTTCAATTTATTTTTAAAACATTAAATAAATATGTAAGAAAGAAGATTATAAACATTTGACAAGTTGACTATCTTGCATAAGAAAAATCAAGAGGTAGAATTTACTTTAATTTTTTACCTTAATGGGAACTAGAAGAACAGTTTTGAAAAGATAAATGCTCTCATTAGCTAGAATTAAATCAGGAGGCTCCTGCTTCCAAAATGCAGAAGACAACACATCAGTCTTATAAACAAAGTTGAGTTTAGACAAAAGTATAGGCAAAGATTACAGCATTCAAATTAGAAATGTAGAGGGGGAATACATTTGATGTGATGACAATTTTATTAATAATGAATAGACTAATATAAAAGTATGCTTATATAAAATGATGGGACATATACTTTATATATAAACAAAATCCATATGTCCTGAAGAAAAACAAGAGTGTAACAATATATTATTATTAGGACAACACATGTAAATGGTTTGTCTCACTCTTCAGATAAGTAGTAAATTTTGGAGCCAGGGATGGTGGCACATGCTTGTTATCCCAGCACTAAGGGATCCAGACACAAGCAACTCTCTATGAGTTTGAGGTGAGCCTGGTCTACAAAGAAAGTTTAAGACAGCCAAGGATATACAGAGAAACCCTATCTTGAAAAATCAAATACAAAACATGTAACAAACAAACAAATCAAAACAAAAAAGGCAATATCATAATTTACATTGATTACAGATTATGTAAAACAACAAAGTAAACGTTCATGTAGATGTCTATTTCTATTTATTCAAAATAAATATCAAGGGGAAGATAGCACTGAATAATTCCATTAGTATCACAGGTATCCAAAATGACTGCATTCAACAAGCACAGTGTCTGAGCAGGTGGAACTCATAATCATACATTTCGGTAGAGCCATGGACATTTCTCTGAGAACTACTCTGAAATCAGAGACCATACCCACCAATCCTAGGAGGGCTCCTACAGGAACTTCCATCTTTCTGTCCAGGGCACTTCCTGATCCACCCCAGAACTCCAGCAGTACCAAGAACTACAAGCCAATGCCTGAGAACATGAGATAGTTAAATGACAGCATAAAAATATAATAAACAAAACCAGAGCAATATAACATCTCCAGAACCCAGTTATCCCAAGCAAGCAGCCTTAGATCCTCAACTGAAACACAAGAAAATGATGTTAAATTATGCTCATGAAGATTATAATGGCCTTTAAAGAGGATATATTTAAAGAAATAAAGGAAGATACAGTTGAACAGATTAAGAGTATTAAAGAAGAGCTATAGGAAAATACAAAAAAAAAAAAAAACAAGTGAAAGAATTGAACAAATCATTTCAAGAAATGTGGGAAAATACAAGCAAACAAGCCATTCATCCACACACATTAATACTGGGAGACTTCAACACCTGGATCTCACCAAAGGACAGGTTAATAACACAGAAACTAAATAGAGAAATAATGACAGTAAAGATGTCATGAATCAAACGGACCTAACATACACCTACAGAACTTTTCACGTAAAGAATATTCCTTTTTCTCAGCACCTCATGAACTTTCAAAAAATTAGCCACAAAACAAGCCTCAACAGATACAAGATGACTGAATTAATCACTTGCACCTAATCAGACTACCATGTACTAAAGTTGGACCTCAACAACACAAATTAAAAAATAATAGCCAACACAGACATAGAAACTGAAGAATTGTGTACTCAATGACATCTGAGTCAGGGAAGAAAAAAAATACAGACTTCCTAAAATTCACTGAAAATGAAGGTACAATATACCCCAACTTTTGGAACAAAATGAAAGCAGTGATAAGAGGGAAATTCATAGCACTAAGTGGAGGAATGGAAAGATACAAGGGAGGAGATAACAGTTGAGATAAAAGCTGAATAATTATAACAATTAAAGAAAAAAAAAGAACTAAAGAAGAATATAGGAATTGGAGAGAAGCAACTTAATGGCCTTCCTGAAAGCCCTAGAAAGAAAGGAAGAAGGCACAAGTAAGAGTTAGACAGCTGGAAATAATCAAACTCAGGGCTGAAATCAGTAAATTATGATCAAAAAGAACAATTCAAGGTATTAACTAAACCAAGAGCTGGTTCTTTGAGGAAATCAACAAGATAGACAAATTCTTAGCCAAACTACCTAAAAGTCAGAGAGAAACTATTCAAACCAAGAAAATCAGAAATGAATTTGTTTTTGTCATAGAATATCTTGTTTTCTCCATCAATGGTTATTGACAGTTTTGCTGGGTATAGCAGTCTGACCTGGAATCTCTGGTCTCTTAGGGTTTGGAGGACCTTTGTGCAGGCGTTCTGGCTTTATAGTGTCTGCTGAGAAGTTGGGAGTAATTATGATAGTTTTGCCATTATATGTTATTTGGCCCTTTTCCCTTGCTGCTTTTAATAGTTTTTCTTTTTTCTTTATATTTTGTGTTTTGATTATTATGTGATGGGAAGATTTTCTTTTCTGGGCTATTCTATTTGATGTTCTATAGGCCTCTTGTATGTTTATATGCATCTCCTTTAAATTGGGGAAATTTCTTCTATGATTTTGTTGAAAATATTTTTCGGGCCTTGGAGTCGGGCGTTTTTTCTTTCTTCAATGCCTATTATCCTCAGATATCATCTTTTCATGGTGTCCTTGATTTCTTGGATGTTTTGTGCCAGGAATTTTTCAGAGTTAGTATTTTCTTTGATGGTGCTTCAAATTCTATGATTGTACCTTCTAGTCACAAGATTCATTCAACCATCTCTTGGATTCTCTTAGAGAAGCTCCCCTCTGTGTTGCTTGCTTTCTTTTGTAATTTCTCTAGTTCCTGTCTTTCTTCTGGGTCTTGATCATTGTTTCCATTTTCATCTTCAGATCATCAGCTGTTTTATTGATTTCTTTCATATGTTTTTTTGTATTTTCCTGAATTTCTTCCACTGCTTCTCTATATACCGCTTTTATGTCTTTAACCTGTTTGGCTGCATCTTCCTCCATTTGTTTATGGATTTTATTCATTTTCTCCATTACCCTCTTCATTACTAAGTATTTGAGATCGTTTTCTTGTATTGCAATTGTGTTTGGGTTCTCTGGAATGCTTTCTTTGGTATAGCTAGGATCTGGAGATGGCATATTGGTTTGATTTTTGTTGTTTATTGTTTGTATGCTGGACTTTAGTCATCCTGCTGTCTCTGATGGTGGGAGGTAGCTTCTGGTGTCCTTTACTGGTTGTTGAGAGTTTATTTTTGGTGAGTGGTTATAGGTCGAGGGCCCTTGACTATGGGGATCAGGGAACTCTTCACTAGAACATGTAGGTGACCTGGTTTCAGCTCCAGGAAACTTTTTCCACACCCTGGTTCCTCCACTGAGTCAGCAGAGGTTGGTGCTGGTGCTCTGCAGGCCCAGGATCAGTTTGAGATAGTGTATGTCGAGCCTGTTAGCCTGTCACCTATTTAGAGATCACATTTCTAAAATCTTTCTAGAATGTGAAAGGAAGTCAGATTAGATTTTTTTGTTAGTTTTGTTTTGTGTTATAGTGTTGTTTTGTTGCATGTATATATATATATAGTGGATTGAGGGAAATACTTTTCATGATTTAAATTGCTCTTAGTGAGACTATCACGCTACCTGGACATTTATCACAAACATTTTCATTCTGTTCCATAAGCATTATTGAGTACCTTGGGAATTCTCAGCAATCTATAATATGTGAATGACTTGGTTTTGTGACAAATTCAGAAGTCTGTGTAGTATATCAAAGGTTCAGAAGTGAATTATTTGTCTAAAATAAGTCTATACTAGAAATGACAGACTAACTTTCAGGTAAACTTCTGTCTATTTATTAGCATGGCATATGCTGAAAAAAATGTGTTTCAGATTATGTAACTAATCCTGTATTGGGGATTTGGTGAAAAGTTCTAATGGGTTTTTATATGAGCAGCATATTTTTAAGTTCAGAAATAAAATAGTCAATTCTCTAAATAAACTAAAATGGTCAACTTTATGTTATATTTGGAAAGAATAAAATGAGGTTAAGGAAGTTGAAACTACATATTTGGTCAATTTTCTTTTGTGAAGAAGAAATATGTGATAAAAGAAAAAAGAAAAATTCAATTAATTTCTATGCAGTTCTGACTACAGATACAAAAATCTAATCCCTAGTTTCTCCCAGAGTTATATTTTGAGCTATGTATTACATTAGCTGATAATACCAATATGAAATCACACAAATATCTAGATTAAAATGGAGCTTACATTTAGTTAGTCTTATGAAGACAAAGCACCAAATATTTATTTTGTAAGCAAAACAGAAATACACAATTTATAAATAGCATTGCCTATGACTTTTTGAAATGTCCATGAAAAGATATAATTTGTTAAGAAGGAAGACATTATAATATAGCCAACACACCATAACTGTGTGACAGAGTCAATCAAACCAATGTAAATAAATAAAGCACTTGAATTTGTACTCAATGTGAACAGATATTTTCTTATTAACAGTGGGGTGACAAATATTTGCATAGCATACCTATTCTTTTAGTTATCTTAAATAATCTAAAACTATTAAAATAAACAAAGGAATGTGCATGCATCATAGGAAAACACTGTCATTTATACACTGGACAACTTGAAGATTTTAGCATTCACATAGGTTCTTAGAGCAGACTGATGGATTACTATATGAGATGACAGGAAAGTGATCCTGGACAGAGGAGGAGTTGATGATCTAAAACCATAATCTGCAATGATAAGCACAATAAGACTGAGATAAAAAGTGGAGCTTTTCTCATAAAAACAGAATACAGTTAACTCATTCATTTTTGGCACTGGGGATGGAAAGCAGTATGTACAGTGACAGATTATGTGCTTGACTTAGCAACAGGATGACATTTCTTCAAATTCATTCCATTTCTTCAATGAAATATGAAAAGAGTATTCTCAGATATTAGATATGGGAAGAGAATGTTGAAGTTTTGCTTGTGATGAAATGACATATAACAAGTACCTTGAGAATGGGTAATGAATGGAATGCTGAGGCATTGTATATTGCCAGTAGGTAAAAGACTCTTTTGGGAAAAGTAAGGGTATTCTTTTTTGTTTATCTAGTCACATCATACTGTTCCAGTATAGCTTTGTACCAACTAAAAATTTAATTTATCCAAAATGTGATTTTGTCTGGTAGTCAATGGAGAGAAATAAATGAACATATTTAAAGTAATTTTTGAGAAAAAAATTTTAATAGTGAACTAATGAGGACCATTAAGGATATCATATCTGTAAAGTAAAGGAGAGTGAGCCATAACCTGTCAATTAGATAAGGATCTTGGGGTTTCATGGTGTCTGAGATGAAAGAATTGGAAAATCAGACACTGATGACACTGATGAAACCTTGAAACAAAAATCAAATTCTGGCAGCAGGTTTTAGGTTATATCCAAGTAAAAGAACAGATCACTGATGGTAAGAAATTAATGAATCATAAGCTAAATCAATAGTGTTGAGCATCTGCACAAGACTTCCTAGAAAGAAGCTGTGCTTACAAAAGCTGATTGATTGATTAAAACTTCAGTGGTAAGTAGAGGTTAGAGTGCTGCTGTTCCACCCAGGTCTTTGGCAGTGTTTGTCTTTGTAAAGATCCACTCCATGTTCTCCTCTATGGCAGGTCTAACAAGCTGATAAAAGATTAAAACTTAGGAATGTGTTAACTTAATAAAATGTTATTCTTTATCAAACAAAGGCCCCAGAATACAGTCACATGGTATCTGGGGCCTACAACCTGCCAAGCTGTTTTGTTTTGTTTTGTTTTTAACCAATGTATTTGTAACTTTCATTGTTCTGTTATGTTAAAAACTTCATGAATTTGCTTTTAGGTTGGAACATGGAATTTGAGATAAACCAAAATCTGTGTTTCTAGGCCATGGCTGTTCAGAATAAACTTTTATTTGCTTTGCATGAGAGCAGTATTTTTGAGTAAGCAAATGAATCAAATCTATAGATACAGAAAGTACCAAAGATGGGGATCGGAGAGTGATATAATGAGCAAGGTATTAGTGGTACTCATGAATAAGAAAATAAATGTGAGCTGGGCATGGTGGCACATGCCTTTAACCCCAGCACTTGGGAGGCAGAGGCAGATATATTGCTGTGAATTCAAGGCAGCTTGGTCCATGAAGAGACCTCAAGGACAGCCTGGACTGTTATACAGAAAAACTCTGTCTTGAAAAACCAAAACTACAACATCAACACAAAAAACTAAAGCACCAAAGAAACAAACAAACAAAAAACATGTGGACCATGTGAAGTTAGTAGACAATTACACCCTTCAAGTTTTCATTAAATAAATCTTTATTTTGTGTAGCCAGAAATCATATATGGTGCTGGCCCAATGAGGAACCATGAGAGACCTTTGAGTTCTGTTTGGATATAAGTATAGAAAGTTTCCTAACCTTCAGTCTTGGCTCAGTGTTCCCCTGGTTGTTTTCCTGCTTCTCTTATATTATGTCAGCCATTCTCTCTTTTTCTCTCTCTCTTTACAAGAAACTCTTTAATTTAAGGAACCAAATGTTGGCCAAATCATACAATATATTCAGTAAATGCACACCAATTACATAAAAAGAGGAACTATCAGATACTGGGGCTAGGAGTACATCTTTCAGATGACTGAGATTCTGGGCTTTGTTTTCACATCTGGTAAGAGAGAAGAAAAGGAGGACTGAAAGAAGAAAGAAGAACATCTAACTTGAAAAAAATTGACAGTCTCTTACTGTGTTTTACCACCAAAACTTGTCATTTACACTATAAAAAAGTCATCCTCAAAATAAGACCAGAGTATTTCTACAAGAAAAAATTTTCTATGTATATTCTGATTTATTAAATCTATGAAGTCATGTGGAAATACAATCACAAATTACTTAAAAATATTTTGAATATTTTAATGAGAACATCTAGTTTGTGAGTTCATCCATATAATCTCTTCAAGTAATTTTCAGCAGACATTAAATATCTAAGAATCGTTAAGCTTTGCAGAAAACATCACCTAGAGGAGAAGATAATCTTCCTTTTGACTGTTCAAGAAAGGCTACAGAAGTAGACTCTGTGTTCTGAGCAACCTATATGCCTGTAATTCAGTCCTGCTGTGCCCTAATTAAATATATTTATTTTCGATTTCCATTTCCTTATTGAGAAACATGCAACCCGTACAATATTGAAATGTTTGTCACATATATACAACTTGTAAATGTCCCCAGTATTAGAATTTTATAGAAAATCAAAAACTCTATTGTCACAGACATAAGGATAAGTCATAGAGGCTTTGTGTGACAAAGTTACAAAAATCTCCCGTTGATCACCACTGCATTTAAATATTATGTATGATCCAGGTGTAATTTTGTCTAAAAATATGCCATTTTTCTTAAAAATTGTATTTTTCTCTTTATTCCCAAGCCCTAGGGAAATTCATACAGGGAAAACTTTTTCCCACAAATAATATTGAAAGAGGGCATCAGATCAAAGGCTTGAGACCATGACAGAGTTTTTTGCTCTAACTGTGAGCACCCAAGCAGAAACTGCATGAAAGAAAGTTAAAACCTTGACATAACAGTACCTGGCTAGATACGGTTACCCATAGAAAAGTTTCTTTAAAACCTGCTTTGAGAGCAATAGAAGGTGGGCTTGGAATGTCATGCATTGCATATATTTTACAATAAAAGACCTCTTGGCAGTTAGCCTGGGCTTGGATAGCACACCTGTTGGTTTGGGGCTGGAAGTAAGTCACATTTTTTTCTTTATTAGAGAACATTTAGCTCTAGCTATGTTGCTATGGCAATATTGTAAAGACTATAGTTTTAGTCCAAGGAAATTTATGATTAAACTTTCCTAAGTATTGTTTAAGAACTAATAATCAGTTTATACTGACTATTGCTTGGAAATTGATTGATTTTTTGCTATATTCTTTATTGTAGGTTATATAGAACTTTTTGCATTTCCTTGTTAGACTGTTCTTTTGCTTTGCTGATTTTTTAATGACCTATTGATTGTAGAGATGAGAAAAATCATGATTTAATTGGTAATGGAATAAACTGAACTTCGCTTTAAATAAAATACTGGGGTTGGCTCAAGGAGTACAGCAAGAAAAAAGAGAGATAGAAAGAAAGAACCATGAGCAAGTAACAGACACAAGAGAGTAAGGTGGAGTGATATAGGCAAAAAAAGAGATAGGCAGACAGGGAACAGCAAGCAGGATGAGAGAAAGATGAGTGACAACAAACAAGAAGAAAGACAGAAAAGTAATGTTAACAGCAAGGAGTCAGACAGAAAGCAAGTAAGACAGAGACAGAGACAGATAGACAGAGGGACAGAACATAAATTCTCCTGGGCTTTAAGAACTTCAGATTTGTATCTCATATGCCTGGTTCTGCAAGTATTTCTTTTTCCTCTAGTCCTCAACAGCTAGTTGCTATACCTAATTGTTCCTCAGCATTTGGTTTCCAACAGCATTTGGTTAACCAGCTGTTCACCGCCTGCTCAGTTCTCCCTACCCTGGATCCACCTCTCCAATCTCCCCTTCACTGTTCTGGAGCGGGCCTGCAGGAGTAGCCCTCTATGTTTATATGTTGCAACACAATGCAGGTAGTTGCCTACAAGTTCTCAGTAACAGAGGAGAGTTTATATGTAAACTAATTTGTTGCAAATGAGGCAGATCCCAGGCTCTCTTAGAGGCCACAATAGGAGGATAAAAGGAAACTAGTTCTGTGTCCTTGTTTAGGGGCCACATTTGGCAAGATCTGGTCTGAGGCTGTGGGCTCAAAGGAGGTAAGCAGGCCTTATGAGACCTGAGTGACCAGCTTCAATACTGTTGTGTGCTCAGTCTCTAGTGCTCTTAAAATATCATGTGTTTCTCTTGTACAACATGGCTCAAATAGCTTCTTGCTGACTTCCTTCCTTGTGTGAAAATTTTCTGTTGACTTTGTTTCATTTTTCTTCTATAAACTATATATATGATGCTGTACTTTTACCAAAATTAATTGGCATAAGTCATAAGCTTACACAGTACCTCTGATCCTAACTTTCCTATCTTCTGTGTCTTCTAATGTCAGGTCTCAACATTAGGACACTAACACAGTAGAACTAATTACCTGCTTGTCACAGTCAATAGTCATACACGTGACAATAGATTAGAGTATAAAATAAGTAAATAAACATGGATAAGTACCTTGTGTGTGTGTGTGTGTGTGTGTGTGTGTGTGAAAGACAGAGAGGGAGAGACAGAGACAGAGAGAGAGACAGACAAACAGACAGACAGACAGACTACATATACACACATACACACTCTAATTTGTTTGTTTGTTTGTTTGTTTTCGCTAATGAGCATAAAAAGCAAGGACATCCTAGATTTAATGTTAGTTTCTTATCTTTTCTCTCAATAAAAGAAACTAGAGATTGTGGACAAATTCTGATATGGGCCTAATATACAAAATTAACATAGCTAGTCCTCTAGTGTTTGATGGTGAATCTTGGCTGACAACATTTTTTTTTAAAGATTTATTTATTTATTATTATGTATACAGTGCTCCGGCTGCATAGATACCTGTAGGCTGGAAGAGGGCATTATATCATATTACAGATGGTTGTGAACCACCATGTGGTTGCTGTGAATTGAACTCAGGACCTTTGGAAGAGCAGGCTGTGCTCTTAACCACTGAGCCATTTCTCCAGCCCAGCTGACAACTTCTATACATTTAATAACTTATATTAATGATACTGGTATCGAGGAAATTAGCCTTTTGTTTTTTGGCTTCTTTATCTTGTTAATAAAGTAATTTAGATATTTTCTTGGAAGAACACTTGAAATTTTTTGTTAATGTTTAAGAGAAAAATAACACACCAGGAAAGGTTTAAATATTGGAACTTACGAGAAGGGAAATGAAGACAAAGAAAAAAGAAAGCCATGCTATGAAGAGCAAGCCATTCTGAAATGTAGTCTCTTGCTAGTCGTGAGAGTGCAGCTTCAGAGAAAAACATGAGATGAATGTCTAGGAAAGTAGGTTTTAGACAGTAACAGAATTCAAATAAAAAAATTAAAGAAAGGGAAGAAGGAGAAAATAAAGAGGAAAAATTATATTGTTTTTGGATAATTTTGAAAAACGGGACATTTCTGCTATGTTAAGTGATGAAAACTTCTAACATCTTGAGTGAGGGAGGGCTTCTGGGGAGAGTAAATACATTAATAAATTATTCCTTGTTCTTAGTTTATCTTCATGTAAACCAGCTTTATTGGGAGGCAGACTCTTGGCCATATGATTGACATGCCAAACTGGATTTTTCTTGCACAGAAGAGAAAATACTACATGGAATTTTAAGGATAATAAAATATTAGCGTTCTGTTGTAGGGCCAGAGTTGAAATTTCATTCTACTCTTTTGATCAGGAGAAGGTAATTTCCTCTTAATGTTTTTCAAAAAGCCCAGATACCACCACCATTATTACATGAAAATGTAAATACTAAGGTGCAGCAAAACTAATGATTATCCTTTTAATGTTACCAGGGAAATAGGAGATAGAACCCCAAACCTCAGTGGCTGCTAAGGCTACTGTAATAATACTGTGACTATTGTATGCTTTATTAAGGTACTTTCAATCTAAGAAAATCATTGGACAAATACAAATTATTAAATATTTTTAATATATTATTTGGATTTTGACTTCATGTTCTTAGTTTTGAATCTGAACAGATATCTATGTAGTAAATTTTTATATAGTTTCTTGTTTCTCTGCTATAGTCATATTTCATAATTAATTAATTTAAGCAGGAGATAATAAGATGGAGAATATGAAAATGAATATTGACTCCTTGAATTTATCTGGAAAATTCTAATAAGATTAGGATTATTACTTCCTTAAGTGTCTGGAGTCGGCCTGGTGAAACCATTAGTGCTTGGGGTTTTCCTTATGTGAAGGCTTCAAAGTATCTTCTCAATTACCTAAATACTTAGAGAACACTCTATGTATTCTATACTTGGGTAAATATTCATCAAGTAAGATTTGTGAAATAAAATGACATATTACCGTGGGAAAAATAAGGGCTATGAATGAAATATTCAATGATGTGCACCTGCCGGGCAATCAGTCATACTTGAAGAGAGCCAAGACCCATTCAGAGAATACCTTCAAGTATGTCTTTAAATATGGAGGGAAGTGTATTAATTCTGCTTTCCCAGGAACTGCATGATAAAGGTTTCTCACAAAGTAGATACCAGATAAATACTTTTCATAAACTATTTTCAGTATATCCATGCTTCAAAAACACCTATAAGACACATCGTTAAGGAATACTAAAGAGTTTCAGCTATTCTTGAAGTAAGCTATATCATTTTGATTTTCCTTTATTTGCTTTAGTGAATATAGGAGGAGAAAGTGTTCAAACTATTTCTAAAGTATAAGGTACTTGGTTGCTTCCTTGAGCTATAGAGGGCTATTTTCAGTGGGAATTAGTTGTAAGTTATTATTGGTCTTATTTGGAGAGAAAACAAGCTTGGACTCAGGGATGTCTCTGTTTTTCTTTATCTCCCATTCTTAGGTTTGGAGATAGGGGTTGAAAATAAAGAAGGAGAAATACAGAAATATATGGGGAAAATAGAACAAAAAGTAGATTAGTGAATCTATTCCTTAACTTAAGTCCTCATTGTCACTCACAAGATTATTTTTAATTCACTGGTATAGAATTTTGTATATAGATACAAAATAAGTTTAATTTTTTATACAATGGTATATAATTCAAATGTAAGATTATTCTTTGCACACATTAAACATGTTTCTATGTTAATATGAGGTATTGTACCTATATAACTCAATTATGATACAAGGCTTACTTCCAATACTTTCAAAGTGCTATTGCAGACTGTTTATGATAAATAAGTTACACAAGTTAATTGTTAATTGATAAAATCATGATCATATCAATTACTAGTCTATTTTTATCACAATAATATACATCTTAGGTGCAACAGATAGATACAGTTTTATAAAAATATAAGGTAAAATAGTTAGACAAGGTCTTCAAAAACCTCAGAGACATGCAGAATATGGCATTTTAAAATGTCTTTCTATCATTTTAAATATTCAGTGACAATAATACAGGTTAACTCCTGCCAACATGCAGCCTACCTCAAAAAAATGGATGAGCATCAAAGAATCTCCCTGTAGAGATAGCTTCAAATGTGGCAAACAAGTACTGGGAAAATGTGTTCATTTCTAACACAGACAGAATTAAGCCTAAAAATGGGCAAGCTTGGATGCAGGTTAAAGCTGATGGCCACACCATGCCAAGAAAGGGTAAGCAAGTCCTCAATAGTTGCTCCCTGACAAATATGTCTGTCAGATATATAGGGCCAGAAGTCTGAGGCTAACGCTGCAATGTTATAGAGAGTTTTGGGGGACTACTCAGGTCAATCACCTTCTCATTTGTGAAGCTATTAACCTACACTGCCCATATACGAAGGTAATCAGGTTTATTCCTTCTTTGTTTTTTGTTTTTTTTTTTTTGTTTTTGTTTTTGTTTTTGTTTTTCGAGACAGGGTCTCTCTGTGTAGCCTTGGCTGTCCTGGACTCGCTTTGTAGTCTAGGCTGGCCTCGAACTCACAGCGATCCGCTTGCCTCTGCCTCGTGAGTGCTGGGATTAAAGGCGTGCGCCACCACTGCCCAGCTCAGGTTTATTCCTTCTTAAGTCTCTGATGGGGTTGAAGACCAGATTGTTTAGTTTTACAATTAAGCTTAGTTGTTTAGGGGTTAAGATGTTACTTGGTCTAGATAGATGTTTTAAGTTGATAATGATGAGATATGATAGATACTGATTGACATTCAGAATTTTAGACACACAAAGATAGGAAAGATGTTTGCTTCAAGGCTGTCAAATACAAATAGCCAAAACAACTAAGAATGTAACATTTATATAATTCCTGATTGTATCATGGTTCTTCGTGCTATAGGTAGTTTATTGTACATATGGGTAATAATATAAATGTATGTGTAAAAAATAAGATTTAGTGAAAAAAATAAAAAAATAAAATAAGAAAGAAATGTATGTAGTCATCATCTAAAAGATCAAGTCACATTATCTTTCTCATGTATATTGGTGCATGACATTAAGCTCTATCAAAATAATAAATTTTATGATGGCTATTAAAACATGAAGTGAAATGATTGACTTACCAGAAGAGCACTGTGTGGATGGGAAGAGGACAGTTTTAAATCTCCTTTAGAACTTGAATGATTTTTATCTTATAATCTGTTTTGTGTTCCATTTAGGCAAGTATAATTCAAAACATTGATCTCTGAAACATTGGTGGAGCTACATATACTCAAAAATATATGTCAGCAAATTCAATAACAGAATAAGTTAATTATAGGTTAGGTTTTTGCTAACTTGTATTGTCTATTATATCTTGTCTTCTTTTGAGAAACATCCATGTTGGTATCTAGAGAAGGTGGACTATTATACTCCCACTAGAGGCACACAAATGTTTACTTTTGTCTCCATCCCAGCTAAAATTTGTTTTTATTTATTTTCTTGGTACCATTCTGATTGTGATAATATTAACATCTCAAAGCAGTTTTGATTTTAATTTCTGTGATGTCTAGGATTACAATATAATTTTCAGCCATCAGAAGGATGAACATTTGTTGTTTATAAAGTGGATATTACTGGAGAAAATTACATTAAATGAATTAAGTCAGTCTAGTAAGACAAATATTAAATATTTTTCTTACTTCTGTGCCCCAGCTTTTATATAGCTACATAAAATCATTTACATATAATTAATATAAAAGTAGAAGTGAACTGTATGAGAGAAAAGAGGACTAATGAGAAGGAAGAGGGAAAAAAGAGAGTAAAAGGAGAGTCTGCTCAGAATTTGGAACACACTTCAATGAAAACATCTTAAAACATAAATTTATGAAATAAGAAAATAGTTCATTAAAACAGTAATACTTAAATACTTAAAGTATTTACTTTAAGTAAATACTTAAAACAGAAAGTTAAAGTATAAAACAGAATATTTTTAATGTCTATAATAAAAAAAACCAAGTACATCTGGAGCTAGAAAGATGGTTCAGGGGTTCAGAGCTCGTGCTGTTCTTGCAGAGGACCTGGATTTGTTTCTGAGGACTGACATAGTAGCTTTGGCTGTAACCTCAGCACAAAAGCAGGTATGTGATACATATACATACATTCCCATAGAATACACAATATAAAATATAAGGAAAAATAAAGGAAATGTGTATTAACTTTTGTGTACTAAGAGCTATGAAATAGCTACTTACTTATTAAACATTTGTTTATTGGTTTCTTATTCTTACCTTTTTTAAGATAGACTCTGTTGAGGTTTATGTAAGAAGGACCCTCATAGGTTCAAATACTTGAAAACTCTTCTCCAGTGGTAGAAACATTTGGGAAGGATTGGGTGGTATGGCTTTGTTGGTGGATGTATGACACTGGGTGTTAGCTTTGAGGTTTTAAAAGCTCATAGCAGCCTTATTCATAATAGCCCGATCATGGAAACAGCCTAAATGTCCCTCAGTAGAAGAATGGATAAAGAAACTGTGGTACATATACACTATGGAATACTACTCAGCTATTAAAAACAAGGAATTCCCGAAATTTGTGGATAAATAGATTGAGCTAGAAATGATCATAATGAGTGAATTAACCCAGAAGCAGAAAGACTCAAATGGTATATACTCACTTATATCTGCATACTAGCCCAATGGGCATGTCCCACGAAAGCCTTCACTTACCAGGAAACTGAGACAGAGGGGAGGACATCCTATTAGGACTCTAGATGAGAGAAGCATGGGAGAATAGCAAAGTAGAAAGATCCAGTGGGTCCTAGTAACCTACAAGTAGAACATTATGACAGGCAGATTTGGGCCCAGGGGTCCCGCTCAAACTAAGGCACCAGCCAAGGACAAGACAGGCAGTAAACTTTAAACCCCTACCCAGATCTAGCCAATAGACCGGACATTCTCCACACTTGAGTGGAGAGAGGTATATGACTTTCTCATGTGCTCTGGTGCCTCACAGTTGACTATGTCCCCTGTAGGGGGAGACCTAGTGGCACTCAGAGGAAGGACAGCAGGTCACTGAGAAGAGACTTGATACCCTATGAGCATATACAGGGGGAGGTAATCCCCCTCAGGAACAGTCATAGGAGAGGGGAATAATGGGAAAATGGGAGGGAGAGGAGAATGGGAGGATACAAGTGATGGATAACCATAGAGATGTAACAAGAATAAATTAATTTAAAAAAGTGGCAAAAAAAGTAAAAAAATAAAAAAATAAAATCTCATCCCATTCTTAGCTCTCTCTGCCTTGTGGTTATTGTGTGAACATATGGCCTCTCAGCTATTGCTCCAGTGACATGCCTGCTTGCCTGTGTTCCCGCTTCCCACCATAATGCAAATGTACCCCAAAACCTTGGGAATCATGAGCCCCCAAATTAAATGCTCTCTACTATATATTGCCTTTGGCATAATTCTTTGCAATGACAATAGAGAACACTAGGATGTAATATAAGTCACAATTTAAAAGAAAATGCGAACCCCAAATTGTGTTCACTGCAGATTTGTAAATAAACTGTTTATACTACTATATATATATTATTCGAAACTGAATAAAATAGGAAAAAAGATAAATGAAGTATTAAAAGGGCCTTTAAAGCTTGAAATAGAACATTTTATCTTAACTCATAGACTCAATATAAGCATGATTTTATTTCACTCTAGCAATTCAATAAAATACATTGTTTATTACCCATCTACTTTTTGGGGATACACTATATTATAGTTTGCTATTGTAACGGAAACTTGTAATAGAAAACATAATGCAGAAATATCTCAAGGACAATGATCTAAACAACATAGTACCTAAACATTTACAAACTTATTGTGATGATCATTTGTAAAACTGAGTGTAGAATATTATCTGTTCTATTCATCTAAAAACATTCAGCCTTATAGTAACCATTTAGTGGCACTCAAAATGACTTTTGATTAAACTTAATGGAACATCAAACTCTTAAATGTAGCTGTGGACATATTCCAATATGTAAATAGATGCCATACATGGTAATCCTGGCAAGATACATATCCTAGACTTAGACGTTCAGGCTAACAATTTTGACACCATTGTTTTGAAACATTAAAGAATTTGAAATTAAAATCACAAATCTAACATTGAAGCTTAAAGCTAATATATGATTTGATTTCTAAATGCTTTGCTGGAATCAGAGCCAAGTAATACTAATTCAATGAAGTTGTACTAAAATAGAGAGAGCAATTTGTCTCAATAAAAAAGGCCTTTTCTTTATGTATAGAAACCATACTTCATCTTCAATTAGGATGAAGAACAGTAGCCTACTATCAAGAGTTAAGACTATAAAAGTTTCTAAAATATAAATCAGAAACCAGAAATGATCAATTTGGTCCACTTCACGTTTTGAATTAACACTGAGCATATTATCATTATTGGTGTTTTAATGTAGAACTTGCACTTAAAAGCCACTGTTACCAATTTAAACTCCATTGTAAGACAAAATATAATATTAATGTTTATAATATCATCTGCAAGCAGGTTTAAGAAAATTATAGACCACTACCTACAAAAAATTCCTATTCAATGTAAGGATGTATATGCATCAAAATATGAGTTGGATGCTGGTACTTTTAATTGTCTCCTCTTTTCCTTTCCTCATTTATTATTCACTCTCTCCCCTTTCTCTCTCCCCATCTCTTCCCTCTTGCTATTGTCCTCTACTGTATGTAAAACTGAAAATTGGCCTTGATTTTAATTTAAAATGTCTTCATAAGCAATCATACTCTAACATATGGAGTGAGTGAAATTTTACTTTTCCCTATCAGTAATTTCTATAATATAAAATATTAAACATTCTATTTTAATTCACTT
Organism: Acomys percivali; assembly: GCA_907169655.1. NCBI lineage: Eukaryota > Metazoa > Chordata > Mammalia > Rodentia > Muridae > Acomys > Acomys percivali. The sequence continues at coordinate 97,491,690 of OU015743.1, read as the reverse complement.
CTACATAGTTTAAAATCAGATAAACTCTATGTTACTCCCCACTACTACTTTATTTTCTGTATATAGCTATTTAGTTTTCATTATTTGTATAATGTCTGCCTTTTCCACTTGAGTTCAATAGCTGAGATCAACAATCAATTAATATTGATCACTTGCTGGCAAGGATTTTAAAGTATTACTTTCCTGCTAAATTATTCAAAGTAAACATGGGGAGTCTGTGTTTCTATGCTTGGAGCACAGCAAATGTTCAATAAATGTTGTTGAATGCTCATCACTTCTTTTCCTAAAATGGCTGACTGGAATATTATATCACAAGGGATTAGTAAAACACACTCAAGGTGTATTTCTTTGGGCTTTCCCAGAGATTAGAATATAATTGAGATGGGAAGGCCTGGAGGGAATATGGAAAATAGCATTGAGTAGTCTGAAGCTTTTTATAAAACAAAGGTTGGAGCATGAGGGGCCAGGTATTCCTGAAAATCTTTACAGTATTGCTGCTGATTCCAATGTCTGTAACCTGCAAATATGAGCTCATATAGCTGACTCTGCAGTGAGCTTTCATATACATATACATTTATGAGTTTAAAAGAAAAATACTCATGGATGCAGATCTCATATTCAGATATTAGGGTTTGTTTAGAAACAAAAAAGGAACCCCACAGTGTTAGGGAAAGCCACAAATGTTGGGGAGAATGAGCTCAGAAATGAGATTGAAGAAAAGTTATGTTTTTCTAGATATTTTAGAAAAACAGGAGAACAGGCAAAACTGTGTGGATGTGGTCTTTCTTACTGCTCTAGTTGGTAGAAACTCTGGGAAGGAAAAGTACTACCTCATTACATGGATGAGTACTTACCTGTGCTTTTATCATTGCTAAGGTAAGCCAACTTTTCTATGGGATAATTCTACTTTCCTGAGGCTAGGCCACCCTTAATGGAGAAAGCAACAGCACACCCCTAATTAGAGACAGATTTTATTCTTCACTATACTATCACACCTCTGATGTAACTATAAAATCATTTAGATGATCTGAAAATGGGAAATATACTTCATCTCTTTTTAATGAAAGTCTGGTGATCCAGTGCATAAACTGCACCAGAAGAGATCATTGCCTGATCTGCAGTTCTAGCTCCCACCTTCACATAAAGAATTTAGTAAGGAGTGCTCATCCATGAAGAGATATGAAACCAGAACTCTCTATATACTTCCTGGCTTGAGAACAATGTACATAACTTTTGGGGTCCTTTCCCTGACATGGCTGTCCATTTCAACCTTCTGTTCCCATCATTCTACCCATCCCCCAAAGAGTAACCTTACAGCCATTACGAAATTGGGTCCATGACTCTTCTGGTTGCCTAGAGTCAATGTGGGAGCTGAATGTTGTTGTAGTATGGGTACCCCTCCAGTGAGTCTTCCTGAAAGACCTAAAAATACATTAGTGATTACATTTGTATAATCACCAGATATAAAAAGAAATTGTATTTGATATGTTACCTAGTTTCAAATGGTTAGTTTTAAATACATATACATTGTAGTACTTTAAATAGACTCAGCAGAATGTATTAATATATGCATATATATTTATATGTGAGAAAATAAGTAAGGTCATATATTTGAGAGAGAGAGAGTAATGGGTAGCATGAGTAGAATTGGAAATGGTAGGAGGAAATGATAAGACTACAGTACACATATAGAAAATTCTCAAACAAAATTAAAAGAAATAATAATTATTAGGAACACCTACATGAAGACAATCAAGGCTGGTGGATCTGGACTGTGGGGGGGGCTGCACAGACTGCTGTACCAAGCTAGGACTATGCATGCAGTAAATTTAGACCCTCTATTCAGATCTAGCCAATGGACAGTGCATTCTCCACACTTGTGTGGAGAGTGGGAACTGACTCTGACATGAACTCTGGTGCCCCTATTTGACCACTTCCCCTGATGGAGAGGCCCAGTGGTACTCAGATGAAAGGGAAGCAGGCTATCAGGATGAGACTTGATAGGCTGTGGTCATATAGTGGGGGAGGAGGTTCCCTTCTGTCACAGGCCTAAGGGAGGGGAATGGAGTGAAAGAGGAAGGAAGGGGGAATGGGAAGATACAAGTGAGGGGATAACAATCGGCATGTAATCTGAATAAATTATTAAAAAAATAAATTAAATTTAAAAACTGAACTTTGAACAGACTTTTTTTTTTTAAAAAAAAAAGAACAGTTGTAACAGCAAGGAATACATTTCTATTAATTTACATGCTCTTCCATCTAACTCTCAGTAACATCTTCTACATGTGATCTCAATGATTTCATTCTAAACAATTCATCTCAAAGACGTAATTCTGATATAATTCATGGTGTGGATATGATTTAGAACATAGAAGGTGATCTAAATAGCTCTACATATGCTTTGCACTGGTTCTGGTTTTCATGGGTTGCTATGCCTACTTAGGGAGCAGCTATCCAGACTGTGGTTTCCCGTCCTTTTTCTAGAAAAGAAAAGAGACAGTGTCAAGTCATAAGGTACAGTGGGCTTTCCTTTTGCTTCATATTGTGACATGACTAATCTTATCCTTTTTCAGAAATGTAGATTAACATTCAGCAGTGCCTTCATCACACCAACCTCAGTGGCAGCACCAATAGCCGCACATAGCCACAACCTATCCGACATATAGTAAATCACTTTCCCAAGGACTGTGAGAAAGGATCAAGTGATACAACATGGACCTCATATGTTTCCACTGTGTGCAAAAATTAAAGCCAGTTTCAACCAAGAAATCAGAAGGAACTTCAAGACTCACTAATTCTTTCCAACACTAAGAAGAGTGTTTTCATTCATCCAGACTGGATTTAAACCATATGATAGACTAGCATCAAAGATATTCTTGTGAGATATGGACAGTTTGTCAAGTTTCATTTGGATTTTTCTCCTAACTGCTTAGTTTTCTTGCCAATTTCTCCTTACTACTTTGTATTATTCTGGTTAAATCCAACAATAAGGAATGTATAAATATGCTTTGTCAACCAGAATCCCCTCAAAAGCCTTATTCAAGATACTGAAACATAACACTTATCCTCACCACATGCCACCAGCAAAAGGATCTCCAGAAACTCAAAATATTCAGAAGCATATTTTTGTTTATTACTTACTGCTGACATTCTTGAAGGGTTAATGTGAAGGGACTTCTTCAATTTCCTTCCTAAATTGTGTGGATGCAACTTCTTTACTCAGTAATAAAATAGTACTCTCAAACTTTGCCAAACAATGTATAGATGCCTCCAGGTTTGGCTCAGGTGTTTGTTAAGTATTAACGCATAGTATGTTTTAAAAAAAGACAGTAGTTTCTTTGAACATAAGGATGTGGTGAACATTTTGTTAAGCTCCATATATAAGAACAAGAGAAGAACTTTCATCATGAAATATTTATGCCACATATAAAAAAGAAGCTGAAAGAAAAAGAACAAATGACATACATACTTTTGAAAAAACTTTATAAATTTTCTAAGAGTAAATTGAGATAGAAAAAAGAAAAGGAATGAACATCAAAGGCTTTAGAAAAGATATTTATAAATAATTTACAAACTTGTTTAAATATTTATTAGTTTCTTTTCTCACACATAGTTCTCCTGATCCTCACTGTTTTCCATGCACTTATTACATTTGGATATTTTAAATAGAGAGGCTGTTTTGACAATAAATAGGGAAACTTTAGAGTCACTCTTGTCAGCACTAATATTTCTGTTATTTATTCTGATTAAAACTTGAAAACATTGTGGCCATAATTTTAACATGGACTCACAGTAATGTTTAGTCAGTGTGAGATATTATAAGCCTTCAGATTGGAAAAGGAAAAAGCATAAACCAAAGAGTCTGTCAGATTGCCTCAAAAATGCAGAGACACATTTCTGATTGTGGATCTACTTATAGGTACTATTAAGAGTTAAGCCAGCACTCAGCATTCTTGTACTTCTAGGTGGATAACCAAACCAGAAACTGTTATTTAATTCCAATTTTTAAATAATGGGAAACTGATCCAGGGAAGTCCTAGGGTAACCTTGGCATCAACATCTTCCTGGCCTGGATGCAGATTACTCTTAGTTGCAGAGAATTGAATTAGAACAAAAACCGACATATACCAAAGGCCATGCGAATCTGTGGTCCATGCTTCTTCCAGAGACAATGTTGATTTCTTTTATCAGGACTTCCTAAGGAAGACTTGCTGGTGTCTGTAGTCCATGCTGCGATGCTGTTATGGTCAAAGATGGTTTTGTTGCAATGGTAGTGATGACTGACTCCAGACTCAATATTAATAGTGAGAGATGACTTCTTTCTGGTTGCTGACACAGGCGAGATAGCATCACAGAAGGCACCCATCTCCCTGCCAACCTGTCTAAGTTAGAGTCTCCTGAGGAGCCAAAACAGCTGTGGAAGCTCTTCATTGGAGGGCTGAGCTTTGAAACAACCAAGAGGAGCATGAGGAGCCATTTTGAGCAATGGGGGACACTCACCGACTGTGTGGTAATGAGAGGTCCAACACCACTGTGGAGGATGTGAATGCCGCTATGAATGCAAGAACAGACAAGGTGGATGGAAGAGTTGTAGAACCCAAGAGAGCTGTGTCAAGAGAAGGTTCCCAGAGACTAGATGATCACTTAACTCTGAAGAAGATTTTTTGTTAGTGGTATTAAAGAAGACAGTGAAGAGCATCTCCTATGAGACTACTTTGAGCAGTATGGGAAAAATGAAAATGAGTCTAGGACAGTCAAGGCTACACAGAAGAACCCTGTCTTGAAAAAATAAGAAAATGAAAAGAAAAAAAAAGAAAAGAAAAAAGAAAAAAAGGAAATCATGACTGAAAGAGGCAGTGGGATAAAAAGGGGGCTTTGCTTTTGTCACCTTTGCTGACCATGCACAGCAACAGGCTGGTTGATCAGTGGAATCGAATTGAAGACCCAGATATGAATCCACACACATATGGTCACTTGATTTTTGACAAAGAAGCCAAATCTATTCAATGGAAAAAGGATAGCATCTTCAACAAATGGTGCTGGTCTAACTGGATGTCTATGTGTAAAAAAATGCAACTGAACCCATATTTGTCACCTTGCACAAAACTCAAATCCAAGTGGATTAAAGACCTCAACATAAAACCAGAGACACTAAGTCACTTAGAAGATAAAGTGGGGAAGAGCCTGGAGCATATTGGCACAGGAGACAACTTCCTGAACCGAACACCAACAGCCCAGGCCTTAATATCAACAATTAATAAATGGGACCTCATGAGGCTGAGAAGCTTCTGTAAGGCTAGAGACACTGTCAAGAGAACAAAGCGACAGCCTACAGACTGGGAAAAAATCTTCACCAACCCTACATCTGACAAAGGTCTAATATCCAAAATATATAGAAACTCAAGAAATTAAACACCACAAAACCAAATAACCCAATTGAGAAAGGGGGCTTGGAACTAAACAGAGAATTCTCAACAGAGGAATATCAAATGGCTGAGAAACACTTAAAGAAATGCTCAACCTCCTTAGTCATCAGGGAAATGCAAATCAAAACAACTCTGAGATTCCATCTTACACCCATCAGAATGGTTAATATAAAAAACTCAAGCGACACCACATGCTGGAGAGGATGTGGGGAGAGAGGAACACTCCTTCATTGCTGGTGGGAATGCAAACTAGTACAGCCACTTTGGCAATCTATCTGGTGCTATCTCAGAAAACTGGGAATAAGTCTTCCTCAAGACCCAGCTATTCCACTCCTTGGAATATACCCAGATGATGCACCAGCACACAACAAGAAAATTTGCTCAACCATGTTCATAGCAGCCTTATTCATAATAGCTAGAACATGGAAACAGCTCTGGATAAGATTGTTATTCAAAAAAATCATACTGTGAATGGCTACAGCTGTGAAACAGGAAAAGCCACATCAAAGCAAAAGATGGTGGGTGCTTCATCCAGCCAGAGAGATTGGGGTGGTTTCAGAAACTTGGTGGTGGTCATGGAGGCAGTTTTGTTGACAATGACAATTTTGGTTGAGGAGAAACCTTCAACGGCCTTGGTGGCTTTGGTGGCAGCTATGGAGCTGGTGGATAAGGTGGCAGCGGGGATGGCTATAATGGACTTGGTAATGATGAAACAATTATGGAAGTGGTAGACACCATAAAGATTTTTGGCAATTACAACAATCAGTCTTCAAATTTTGGACCAATTAAGGGAGGAAACTTTGGAGGCAGGAGCTCTGGCTCATATGGTGGTGGAGGCCAGAACTTTGCTAAGCCAAGACAAGTAGGTGGCTGTGGTGGTTCCAGCAGCAGCAGTAGCTGTGGCGGTGGCAGGATGTTCTCATTACATTACAGGAAGGAGAGAATGTTTAGCAGGAGAATAAAGTGAGAGAAGTGACAGGGAAGTTACAGGTTACAGCAGATATGTGAACTTAGACAAACACAGTGGTGGCAGGGCCTAGCTGCTACAAAGAAGACTAGTTTTTAGACAATACTCAGATGTACGGTCAAGGACTGTATTAGTGACTAATTGTATAACAGGTCACTTTAGTTTCTGTTCTGTGTAAAGTGTAAAGCATGCCAACAAAGGGTTTTACTGTAGACCTTTTTTCATCCATGCTGTTGGTTGCTAAATGTAATAATCTGATCGTGATGCTAAATAAATGTCTTTTGTTAAGAGAGAAAAAAAGTAAGAAAGCAGTAATATCTTCAGTGCAACAATTTTATTAGTACTGACCAGCAATTGGTTTAAGAGAAGATGCTACTGATTTAATATATTTGCCTGTCTGTCTATTTACCTATTATCTATCTATCTATGGTCTATGTTTATCAGAGTTAGATGATGTAATTATTGATTTTTGATCAAACAAAGATCCTGAGATTATTGTCACAATTTCTTTATAATTGGTTATTTACTAATTACCAAAAAAAAAAAAAAACTTAAGCACCTTCTATGTGCTCTGGGCGATCTTTGTTCTGGAAAAAACAGTGATAACCAAAGCATCTACATGTGTTCCTAATGGAATATATAGTCGAAATACTTTATCAACTATAATCTGTTACACAAACCAGGAGTAAGAATCCAATTTCATAACTGTAATTAACATTGGGCTGTGATTTTAACACTTTCTAAAGATTAGCAAATCACATTTAAAAATGTTACGAAAAGAGTTTGGAAAACTACAAGCCAGCAGGCAGTTTTAAGTTTTAGAGTTAATTAATTATAAATGTAGGTTTTTGATTTATCATGTTGTATTTTTCATGTTTGGTTGTTATCTCTTAGAAGCCTACCCTTTTCAGGTAAGAGGCGAGAAAAGAGTGATCCAAAAGGAAGCAGAGAAGGAGGAACTGGGAGGAGTAATGGAAAGAGCAATTATAATCAGGATATATTGTATGAAGAAAGAATCTATTCTCAATAGAAGGGAAAAAAAGAGCATACTGTAATGTAACTAAGGAATAAATCATAGCAGGAAAAGCACAATATCACTATAGACTTCTGAGCACTCATTCTATAATACATTGATCCAGCCCAACTGCCTTTAAGCAAGTATTATTAACAGAAAGTATTTGGGAACTTAGTTCATTAACTCCTAAAATTTGATGTCATGAAAAATTGACCTACTATACTAAAATAATATTCTTATCGCAAAATTCTGCATATATTTTTGTCTGGTAGTAAATTCACTGGAAATAACATAATGCCTTTTGCTATAGCAGGATATACACCTTGTGTTGATTCAGATCAATTAATTGAAAGTTTATTCTGAATTAACACATTTCCATTGTTTACTAATGTCAAATACCTTACTCTTACTACAGACTGAATTCATCCCCTCTATTTATAGTCACTGTGACTGCTGATATGAACATTTACTCACCATTTTCAAGCTATTGTAGTCTTGCAAACCCAAACTTCTTCTAATTCTGTTACTCACACCTAATTGCTTTCCTTTCTCAAAGGCTCGTAGATATGTTTTTACAGAATTATTATTTTAAGGTTTTTTCTGCATTGGCATACTCTTCTATAATTTTGTTTATTTAAAGGATTATATTGGACTCAGATTTAATTCTTTATGATGTTATAAGGAATCTAAATTATTAATTGCCTTATCAATTGTTTCATCTTGTTTTTTATTTTATTGTCTTTATTATTCCTTTTATTTGTAATGATCTATAATTTATTAATTTTGTAATAGTGTATGTTTATTCAAAATGTATCTTTAATAATGTATCCTTAATGTATCATGATAACATATGAGAATGAACCAGTAGGCAAAGGATAGTTAGAAAACAAAAACATAATACAACAGTAATCACAGACAATTTTAAATTTCTCTTCTAATTCTGTGTGAACTACAGTGGCCATAAATAGGTCATTTATAGATAAATGATAGATAGATGATAAAAAATTCTGTGATCAGCTTTACATAGCCAATCTGAATTCTGAAAGCAGAAATCAGCTGTCACTAACATATGAATTGTCATGCATCCTCTCACAGAATCAGACTGAAGACCATCTACTCCTGTAAGCATCTTTTGTCTTTTTTTATTTATTTAATTTATTCAGATTACAACTAAATTGTTATTCCCTCACTTGTATCCTCCAATTCCTCCCTCCCTCTCTATTTCACTCTATTCCCACCCATCCACTAGGTCAATGACAGAAGGGGACCTTCTCCCCCACCATATGGTCACAGCATAGTTAACCGAATTAATTGTTAGAAAATAAAACAAAATTTCCCAATACAACAAAGTCAAATCTTTTTATACATTTTTCATTTAAAAAATAATTTTATTTCTATTCATGTGTATGTGTTCAGGCGTCCATAGAATCCAGAAGAAGTTATTGCAACCCAAGCACCTAGGGATAAAAGCAGTTGTGAGTCATCCTGTGAGTTCCAGGAACTGAAAACAGATCCTCAGTAAGAGGAGCAAGTGCTCATACTGCTACTCCTTCACTTTCGCTATCAAGAACAACAGCTTTTAGACAATTATAGTCAAAAGTTTCCATATATGGCCACTTTACACAAGAAGAACCAGAAATATATGATCTATTCTCAGGAGAGAAGACAAATGATGATTTGTAGCATATTTAAGGCAGGTATAAATATTCTCAAGGATATAAACTATGCTGAAATAGATGAAAATATAGAAATCCTTGGAAAAATGATAGACATTTTAAATTTCTCATGGTAATTTGAAAGTATAAAATATATCTTTAAAGCAAAAAAGTCATTTTCAATAGTCTGTTAAAATTTAGAGGAAATTGTCCATAAATATAAAGACTAGTCTATAAACTTATTTAATCTTAGTCAAAGTGAAATTACATTTTAGAAACAGCCTATTGAACTCTCTACAATACAAATAATAGTACATGGTGAAGGATAAAAGGAATTGAGAGTGGGATAAAAGCTACTATCAAATGTTGGAAAGATATGAATTAATAATTTTATAATAAGGTCAATAAATAAAGGAAGGAAATAATACAGAAACCAATAGGCAGACCTAGTATGTTCAAATTTTTGAAAATGTAAAACACAAATAAATTACTTTAATAACACTGAGATAGAAATTACGATCGAAATACAAAATTGGACAATTCTAACTTGGAATTACTAACCACAAAAGGCTCCTGAGCAACATCTTTGATACAGTTAGAAGGAGAGAAAATATATACCTGGTGTTCAGGATTCTAGAAACACATTCATACACACACACATCCCACAACACACACACACACACACACACACACACACATACACACACAAACACACACTTCTATGTATAGTTTCATACCAAAACATTAGAGTGGTTTATAGAAATATTATTTGTCCTCAAAATCATATGGTTTATATAATATAGGTTAGATTATTATCCACGTGCCATGTAGTAATACCATGATGCCAAAGTGTGATGTGCCCACCACATCCAATGGACTCTGTAAAAGAAGTGTCCAGTAGAAAGGGAGTCCCATGGGGAAAAAAAGACAAGTACCACAGGGAGAGCTGCTCCCGAACTGAGAAAACAGTCTTGTCAGATACAGTACAAGTGTGAGAATGACTTGTCTGGGAAAGATAAAGGGAGACCTAGATACATACCAAATTTCATTGTATCTTCAGATTTTAAATATTCTTTTTAACAGTTACAGTCCAAAAATTTTTGGCACTTTATTTTGCTCCTTTTCTAAAACTAATGCTGTATTTTCCAGTGTGCTAATTCTAGTTTCTTCTTTTCTGTACAATGAACTCTGGCACAGTCTCTGTCTTTACCAAATGAGCTGCAATCTGATCCTGAACTTAGATATTAGCACCAATCCATTTCAACTGATGGTTTTGTTCCTGTTGTATAGGAAGGCTTCAAGAAAGCCAATAGTCAAGGTTGAATGTGATGTACTTTTAGTACTTTAATGATGTACCCTTGAATGGCTTTGTTTTTCTGGAAAAACCTCCCCAAAGAAGTTGTAGATGAAGAACACAAGAGCAGGAACAGATGGAAAGTTTACAAAACACTGTTCACAAATATGCTCTTTTGCCCAACCAACCAGCAATATTTTCTGTAGCGAAACATTTATAAGTGCATTCTCGTACAAATTTATATCCACATAATCTCAAAATCACATTTAATGCTGGAGTCATCTTGATTCAACTCAGCTCATGCCAACTCAGTTTTCATCCTGACACAGAACTCATAGAGAAGATACCTATACTACACAGTACGTGATCAGTACACACCAGCATCCTTTCTGCGCTGATACCCTCTGAAGCATGCTGCTGCAAATTCCCCTTGAAGGTATGATTTCTCTCTGTAGCTGCTAAGCTCTATTTACTTTCTGCACAGCTTCTGATTAATTTCAGTTCTGTTGTCAGCCCTTACCTCTCATATAAACCAGGGGTTATGTTTTCTCTGTTTTTGTTGACTATGGAATTATGATGGTTTCCATTGTGAGTGACCTCTGAAAGACTGCTGTTTATTTGCACAACCACATTCTTCCTTTAAGTCTGCCCTTGTATTTTGAAAGAAGTAATTTTGACTGATATTTCTTGATTATTTACTTACAAGTTATATTACTTAATTAATCCTTTGTGTATATATGTGCATCTGTATATGAAGTATGTGTATGTGTGTGCATGTGGGTACATAGGTATGAGGGCACAAGTAAGTATGAATGTCTACTAAATCATTATCTATCTTATTATTATTTTCTTTAGTTTTGTTTTAGTTTTTCAATATGTAAGGGTTTATTTTTATTCGTTTATTTTTGAGTATTTCATTCATGAGGAATGGTTTAATATATTTGCTAGCACTTCCTTTCCTCCTTCAAACTCCTTTGTTTCTCATCCACTCCCTTTCAAATTCATATCTTCTTTAATGATTACGTGTGTGTGTGTGTGTGTGTGTGTGTGTGTGTGTGTGTGTGTGTGTACTTGCTGAATCTGTTTAGTGCTGCTCTATATCTATTTAGAGTTGACTGCTTGGCATGGGATAATCTCTCAGGTGTTCAACTTTGGAGAAAACTGACTTCTCTCTCAGCAGCTATTAATTGCTTTATAGTTCTTCCTCTAGAATTAAAGCATTGGCCTGTAAACCATTGTCTTTGTGCAAGTCTCTATTAAGTGAACATATTTTTATTTTTTGAGATTACAATCATTTTTTATAATTCATGTATACAGCTTCCTTTACGTACATAGTAGACCCTATCTCACAGCAGATTCTCAGTCCTCTGCCTCTTACTATCTTTCTTGTCACTCTTTCACAATATGTGCCAATCCTTAGGTCTAGAGTTCTTTTGTAAATATACCATATTGTTCTGGTTTACCATGGTAAGTTTTTCCTCTACTATTTTAATCAGTAATGGTCTCTGTCCTCTGAAATAAGAAGGCTTCTTTTAGAGAGATGAGAGATACACTTATCTTTGAATATAAGAATAAGTTTCTTAGAATGGTGTTAAACATTGTAATTTTGGCAATAATAGGTTCTTGTTTAGGGTCCGTGATCTCACCAGCCAAAGGCACATGTATGGCTTTAAATATTGGGAAAGAATTATCTTTTACAGACGAGGTCCTACATTGAAATAAATGGCCTTTAGTTACACGAACATTAAGTGCGATTATTACTTCCTTGATAATATATTTCCATATAAATTATTGTTGCAGGTCACAGGCTTTACAGTGGGGACCACTGGTTGCTCTTTCTATCTTTGGTTGCTTGAACAACATCTTCAGATACTTACAAGAGAGAATCATTGGGAAGGGAGATTTCAGGTTAGTTCCAGCTGGATTCCTCCAAGCCCTGTGTCTGAAGTGGGTTGTATCTTCAGAAATAGGATTTTACCTTCAAGCACTGGGAGGGCAATCTCAGTAATTTATATTGCTTTGAGGGTGTCTTGGCATATCCTAAACAACAGCTTGAAAGTAAATTTTTCCTAACTGGCAATGGAGTTTTTCTTCAATAGTCTATGGTTCTTGTGGGAATCATTATCATGCTAAGTGGTGTAACTTTGTTTGAATTACAAATATAATCTATCTATCTATCTATCTATCTATCTATCTATCTATCTATCTATCATCTATCTATCCATCCTCTATATATCTATAAATCATCATCTATTGACCTATCAATCTACCATCTGTCATCTACACAAATGTATATATTTACAAATTATATAAATATATTATAATTTATAATGTAAATTATTCCTTCTTACCCAATTCCTACTTCTATTTCTTTCTTCCTTCATAACAGTTTCCCCCTAACACTCTGTGTGCTTTACTCAACTTCATATCTGTCTTTTAATAACACCCTATGTCCAGCTATTGATGCCCATATGGACATGAGTGTAAGCATCTACTAAAGCATCTTATCAGAAGATATATCCTCAAAATAGAATGATTCTACTCCCTTAGAAATTAATAACTGCCCACAGCTTTGAGCTATTTGAGCCTGATATCCTACACCAATCTATGCCAGAATTTTGACTGAGCTGATATTGAAGAGGAGTTCCTGATCCTACCCTGGAGGTAGCAGGGATTGCTGTGATAGCCGCTGTTACTAGGGTCCTGACACCTGAAGGCAGAACATTTTACCTAAACAGAAATCAATTTATCCATTGAAATATCTCCTACCCCTGAGGTTATTTTTTAATATCCTTCCTGAAAGTGAAGACTCAAGTATTCTCAACTGCTGAGACCAAACAAAAGCAGACATATTTGCTTTCTCTTAATCTCTCAACTAAATCAAATTATAATTTTGAGTTAAATAAATAATGAGAATCCACATTCTTTTTATTATGTAATAAATCAAGTTATATGACTTTTTCATTTCTTGTGGTCAAGTGTCTCAACATTGATATTGATTATTTAATTTTCTATATACTTATATCTAATTCATCCTGAAACTACGATCTTAATTCATAGCTGAGTCTTCAGGCAATTCTTTTTAACTCTAGTTCTTGGAGTTTATAGTGAATCTATACAGACTAAACTTTTTATATTATTTTTAGTATCTTTTATTCAAATTTCTTTTCTTTGTTATTAAAGACATTTATATACAACTTATCCAATAAAGTTTTGAAAATACCAGTTAATATGTTTAATTTATATATTATATATGTTCATAAAATATATTATATCATAAATTATATATTATATAAGTTATATATTATACACATATCTGTTCACATATTTCCTTATACAAAAATTTATTTCCTTAGGCTTAATTTATATTCTAGTTTCAGAATGTAGAGAACATCCAATTTTATTGTTCTTGAAAGTCTGATCCATACAAAATTTTTGCAAGTTTTCTTTTTAAAAAATTATTTATTTTAATTTATTCACATTACGACCCAATTGTTATTTCTTAGCTCTTATCTTCTTGTTCCCACCCTCCCTCCCTCTTTTGCCCTACTCCCCTCCCCTAGATCTCTGAAAGGGGTGGCCCTCCTCCCCCACCATATGACTACAGCCTTGGCCTGCATCCCCTTCCTCTGTGTGCCCACAAGGTTGCCTTGTCAATGGGCAATACTCAAATCACTGGCACAAGATTTCATGTCAGAGGTAGTCCCCACTCTCTGCTAGGTCTTTGTGGAGAGGAGAATGGTGGTTTTGCTTTCTGTCTCTCTGTCTTTCTCTCTGTCTTTGTTTCTGTCTGTCTCTCTGTCTCTCTCTGTCTCTCTGTCTGTCTTTCTCTCTGTCTCTGTCGGTCTCTCTGTCTCTGTCTCTCTGTCTCTGTCTCTCTGTCTGTCTGTCTGTCTCTTGTCTCTCTCTGTGTGTGTGTGTGTGTGTGTGTGTGTGTGTGTGTGTATGTGTGTGTGTGTGGCGCATGTAGAGGCCAAAGTCAACTTCAGGTAAGGTTCCACAGGTGCTTGCCAAGTAAGCTGGAAGAACTGCAAGCAATTGAATGGTTTCTACCTCTACCTAACCCTAGGACAAGGAGGGCTCCCACACCCTGCACAATAATTTTTTATTTTTTTTAATTTAATTTATTTATTCTTGTGACATCTCAATGGTTAGCCCATCCCTTGTATCCTCCCATTCTCCCCTCCCTCCCATTTTCCCCTTATTCCCCTCCCCTATGACTGTTGCTCAGAGGGATTACCTCCCCCTGTATATGCTCATAGGGTATCAAGTCTCTTCTCAGTGACCTGCTGTCCTTCCTCTGAGTGCCACCAGGTCTCCTCCGCCAGGGGACATGGTCAAATGTGAGGCACCAGAGTACGTGAGAAAGTCATATCCCTCTCTCCACTCAAGTGTGGAAAATGTTCTGTCCATTGGCTAGATCTGGGTAGGGGTTTAAAGTTTACTGCCTGTATTGTCCTTGGCTGGTGCCTTTTTAAAATACTGATTTGGAGGATCCAACTGAGACCTTCCTGCTCACTTTCCACATCTCTGCCTCTTCACAAAACATGGCCATCTCCTCAGCTTCTTAGTCTTTTCAGCCTTTTCAGTCTTGGGTAGTTCCTAGACTCTCTGGCCCTCCTAGTTCTTGTTTCCTTTTGTGTTTCTTATACTTCATTTTCCTCATTCTACAGTTAGTCTCCTATAAATTATCCCCAAGTGACTTAATTCTCACAGGATTCTGTACTTACTATACATTGGTATCTCCTAAATTTCCCTTCAATCTAAACCTTTCTCCGAAGATAATTCCTTCTATTAGTCTGTAAGTCTTAGAAGCCTAAAGTTATTTTCAATTGACTTAATTTATATCCTAGTTTCAAAATATCATCTATGTTTCTTTTTCTCCATCCCCTCTTTTCTCCTTTCCTCCCTCTCCCTTCCTTCTCTCTCCTTGTTTCTTCTCTTACACACATACACACACACACACACACACACACACACACACACACACACACACACTGAGCCACAAAAATAGAAAATTTTATGTTTCTTATGATCTGCTGTCTATTGCTGTTATGGTATAGTCTAACTCTAAATATCCACACTGCTAACATTTAGGGCCCGTTGAGATATAATCTCTCTATAGCTGCCATAAATTCTTAAGAGAGGCAAACAAGCATCACTGTTTTGAAGTCTACTGTAATATAATATGACACATAAATTCCTTCAGACATCGAGTGGTTGAGTTGCAGAAACAGTAAGAAATGATGACTTAACCCTCCTTTAAAATTTCCCTTCATAGTATCTGAGAGTACTATTTTCCAGTAGTGTTAAATATTTATTTTGTCCTATATAAGGTTTTCACTTTATGCCTAGAACTTTCAGCAACAAATATGAAGACTGACAATGTGCAAAAAGTAGGATACCCAAAGTTATAAGATTTGATTTTATTGTTTTTTAGTGTGTGTGTGTGTGTGTGTGTGTGTGTGTGTGCGTGTGTGTGTGTGTGTGTGTGTGTGTGTGTGTGTGTGCGTGCAAGTATATACTCATGTGTAGGGGTGCCAGTGAAAGCCAAACCATTTTTAACCACTAAGCTTCTCTCCACTCCCAAAAGATATAGAATTATATTTTCAACTACATTATCCAATGTTCCTCTGGTGAGCTAACATAATAGAAATGCAAATTTTTGGTGTTAAAATATTTAATAGCATATCATTGCATTTTTAATATCTTCAGATTTATTTTAGTAATTCTGTTAAAATTTTTGACTAATTTAATATACTTTGTATTAACTTAATTTTTAAAAGCCATGATTATTTTGAGTAACTAACTTTAGAAGCTAAAAAATCCTATAGACCTTTTTATTTTATTTTTAAAGTTTGAAATTGTGAAAGAATGGAAGAGCATTATTTTTGTTTTTAATAATTTTAGTGTTTGATTAGTAAAATTTAACACCTGTTAATAACAAAAACATAGAAAGAAAAATAATGAGGGAAATAAAAATATGATCAAAAGAAACAAAACAGATATTTCTCAGAATTAGATATGATCATAAGATCTTTTTATAAAATTGCTTTTCAATTTTTAGAATTCTAATTAAAATATAATTACATTACTTCCCCGTTCTCTTTTCTCCACCCAGTGCTCCCATATTCCCTCCCCTCTTGTGAAACTTTTCTAATCTTATTCACTCTATCTCAAATTGATGGTTTACTTACACACACACACACACACACACACACACACACACACACACACACATGCATGCACAACTTGCTGAGTCCAGTTAGTGTTGCTTGAGTGTACATGATGTCAGGGCCAATCACTTTGAATCAGATAGCCATTTAGAGGCCTCATTTCTGGAAAAGTCTAAATCTCCATCTCTCAGAAGCCATTAGTTTCTAACAATTTGTCTAAGGGTGGGAATCCTGGGATTTCCCCCTTTTTATGTTAGCAAGTCTATTGGTATCATAAATTCTTATATCTTGTTTAGGCAGCCACATGGTTGAGGTATCATGGGTTTAGATATGCTCTCAAGCAAAGTTTTTATTTCTAGGAAATACAAGCTTACATCACAGTTCCTGTTCCCCTGTCTCTTCCAGTATTCCTACCCTTATTCTGTAATGATCCCTGGGCCTTAGGTGAAGGAGTTATCTTGTAGATGTTTGTGCTGGGGCTGGAATCCCCACAAATCAGTTAGATTAGTCAATTATGGCCAGGTGGGGTTTTCTGTAAATGAAGAAAGAAAAGAAAAAGGTGAAAAGAGACTTTTTTTTTTATGAGAGGAGAGTGACACACATACATGGGAATAAGCTACTTTTCAGGTACTGTTAGGAGTTACACTGGTCTAGTAAAATGGTCAAAGTAGTTTATTTCTAAGACCTCAGAAGCCTCAGGTAGTTGGTCAGGATTTTAGTACCAGCAAGGTTTCCCCACTGTTGAATGAGCATTAAGTACAATTAGATAGTTGTTGGTTACTGCCAAGATATGAGTGCCACTGTTTCATTGTTGGTGATGCCTTGTCATGTGAGCTATTCCAGTAGTTCATTCATGTCACAGATAGATAGGACTATTTATTTATTCCACCCCTTTTTATTTTTCATAGCACCTTCAGTTACTGTAAAAACCAGACTACTGGAACGGTGATTTTAGGTTAGAGCCAACTTGAATCGTTAAAACCCTATGTCCAAACCATGGAATATTTTAGTAGTAGATACTTACTTTTTACCTCTGAGAGGCAACTAAGGGCATAAGAAATAGTCTATATTGTTTTAGGAGCCTCTTGTACTACCCTATCCAACAACCTGACTGGAGGTTTACCATGCTTTGTATACAGGTTTTTGTTAGCCTAAGACGTTTTAGAGTAATGTGTTAGGTTGACTTGGAATAGTTAAATAATTAGAATCCAGCTTCTAGTGCTTTTTTTCACCTTTTCAATAAATGGAATATGATGGCTCTTAATTTACATGTGCTTACCATCCAACTTAATAAGTACTTATGAAGATAACAGAGGGCTTTCAAGAAAAAATTAATAAATACCTCAAAGAAATAGAATCAAACAAGTGAAGTAACAGAAATACAAGGAAGATATGCGCCATCATATCTCTCAGTGTTCCCTCTCCTAACTTGATCCCTCTCTACTACCACTACATCTGTCTTTTCTACTTCCCTTCCCAGTGATATTTGAACATCTTCCCTTGGATTCTATTTGTTACTTATCTTCTTTGGGTCTGTGCGTTGTAGTATGTTTATCCTGGACTATATGGCCAAAGTCCATAATAAGTGAGTATATATAACCAAAATCAAAGTGTCAACCTAATTAATACACATCATTTTAACTCTATTCTTAAATATCTTTGGCATTTTTCTTTGCCTCATATATCTTCCCAAGAAATTCTAGGAACAATGAGCAACAGCGACCAACTTGAGTGCTGGCAACTCAATCCAAGTCCTCTGCCCAAACAATAAATAAGCGCTCTCGACCACCAAGACAACTCTTTAGCCATCACTTTAGTGCGCAAGTTACCTTTTATATTAAGCACGATCCGGAAAGTGTGAATTGATTAACAGGCATAATTGTAGAGGTGCGAGTTAAGTATTTTCCATTTACACATATTGTCAAAATATGGTTCTGGGTATTTCCCATAGGCGCCCCTTATCCTGTATCATTTTTCTCTTTTCCACAGGGAGAATACCATATTTTTAAAAAGTCTCACTTTGGCTGTATTATTTTAGTCTATGAAACAGATGGCTTTCAAATTACTGAGGCTGCTCTTGAGAAATGTGTTAGAAGTGCAGTCTTATGCAAGAAAATCTTTACACAATTTCTTTTTTATGTGAATTTCATTTGTGAGACTGAAATTTTCATGGAGATGATAATTCATAAAGTTAAAACAATAGAAATTTAACCTTTTCTGTCTTTCTTTAATTAATAAAGAATGTTAAAGGGAGATGAAAAAAATCTTTGAATAGACTAATGACATATTAGTAAACAAAATTTTAAATAAATTTAAGTTAATTCAGGGCAGTAGAAGAAAACAATTTTAATTCTCATCAGTTCATTTATTTTCTCTTAGTGTCTTCACAAACAAATTACCTTATACTTTTAGAATGAGTCTATCATTTTCAAATCTAGATGGTTAATAATCTAATAATGTCTTTTAACCCTATCATATTCACTTTTCATAATGTATACCAGTTACCTTCCTAAAACATATACTTTTTATAATGTTCAAATGCTTTAAGATCTCAAGTAGACTACCAGGTGAGACACCTTCCCCGTTCCCCTGCTTGCAGATTCCTCCAGGCAAACTCAGCAGCAGTGATGCCTGCCACATGCCCTCTGCTTATGTAAGTCAACTCCCAGGCCCCAGCTCTACCTGAAATCCTAGAGAAAGCAGCCATCAGGGACTACCAGAGATAGCACTCCTTATAGACTATCAGAGGCCAGCAGCCAGCAGAGCCTACCAGCAATCCCAGAAGCCTACTGCCACCAGAGACCACCATGCTTGCCAACAACAGGAACAACCAGATGGCTAAAGGCTGATATAAAAATACACTCAACAACACCTAGGGCAATATGGCAACACAAGAACCCAGCAATGCTACACTACAAACCCTGGCTATCCTAACATACCTGAAGTGGAAAAAAATGTAATCTTATGAAGATAGCAGAGGGCTTTTAAGAAACAATTAATAAATCCCTCAAATAAATAGAATCAAACATGTGAAGTAACAGAAATACAGGAAACATATCTGCCATCATATCTCTCTCTGTGTTCCCTCTCCTAACTTGATCCCTCTCTATTACCACTACATCTATCTTTTCCACCTCCCCCTCCCAGCAATATTTGAGCATCCTCCCTTGGATTCTATTTGTTACTTATCTTCTTTGGGGCTGTGCATTGTAGTATGTTTATCCTGTACTATATGGCAAATGTCTATAATAAGTGAGTATATATTATACGTGTCTTTCTGGGTCTGGGTTACCTCACTCAGGATGACCTTTTATAGCTCCATCAATTTGCCTACAAGTTTCATGATTTCTTTGTTTTTTATAGATGAAAATACTCTATTGTGTAAATGTACCACAGTTTCTTTATGCATTCTTCAGTTGAGGGACATCTAGGCTGTTGCCAGATTCTGGTTATTAGGAATAAAGCTGCTATGAACATAGTTGAGCAAATGTTCTTGTTGTACGGTGGACCATCTTTCAGGTATATGCCCAGGAGTGGTATAGCTAGGTGCTGAGGTAACACTATGCCCACATTTCTGAGAAAGCACCAGATTGATTTCCGAAGTTATTGTTCAAGTTTGCACTCCCACCAGCACAGCAATGGAGGAGTGTCCTCATTTATCCACATCCTCACCAGCTTGTACTATCACTTGCTTTTTGATCTTAGCCATTCTGACAGTTGTAAAATGGAATCTCAAAGTCATTTTTATTTGTATTTCCCTGATGATTATCGATATTGATCATTTCTTTAAGTACTTCTCAGCCTTTCATGATTTCTCTGTTGAGAATTCTGTTTAGCTCTACTCCACATTTTTTAATTTGGTTATTTTGTTTGTTGGTGTTTAATACTTGAGTTCTTTATATATTTTGGAAATTAGCTCTTTGTCAGATATATGATTGATGAAGATCTTTTGCCAATTGGTAGACTGTCATTTCATTCTATTGACAGTGTCCTCTGCCTCACAGAAGGCTTTTAGTTTCAAGAGATCCCATTTATTAATAAATCTTAGAGCCTGAGCTGATGGTGTTCTGTTCAGAATGTTGTCTCTTTTGCCACTCAATTCAAAGCTGTTCCCCACTTTCTCTTCTAATAGATTTAGTATATCTAGTGTTATGTTGAGGTCATTGATCTACTTGAACTTGAGTTTTGTGCTGGGAGATAAAAATGAATCTAGTTGCATTTTTCTACATGTAGACATCCAGTTAGAACAGTACCCTTGTTAAAGATGCTTTCTTTTTTTCATTGTATGGTTTTAGATCCATTGTAAAAAATCAAGTGTCCATAGGTGTGTGCTTTTGTTTCTGGGTCTTTGCATCTATTTCATTAATCAACCAGTCTATTTCTATGCCAGTACCATGCAGTTTTTATTACTATTGCTTTGTAGTACAGCTTGAAGCCAGGAATTGAGATGCCTCCAGAAGTTATTTGATTTTAAAGGATTGTTTTAGGTATTCATTTTCTTCTATTTTTGTATGTTTTCACATGAAGTTTAGAATTGTTCTTTAATAGTCTGTAAAGAATTGTATTTTTTTTGGTTGGGGATTGTATTGAATCTATACTTTTGGTAAGATGGTCATTTTTACTATATTGTTCCTAATGATCCATGTGTATGACATCTTTCAATCTCCTGATATCTTCTTCAATTTCTTTCTGTAGAGACATTAAGTTCTTGTCATGTAGGTCTTTGGCTTCCTTGGTTATAGTTACACCAAAATACTATATTATTTTTGGCTACTGTGAAGGATGTAATTTCCCTTATTTCTTTCTCAGCCTGTTTTTTGTTTGTATGTAGGAGGGCTACTGATTTTTTTCTTTTACTTAATCTTGTATCCAACAACTTTTCTAAAAATATTTATCAGCTGTAAGAGTTCTCTGGTGGAGTTATTGGGGCCACTAGCATATCATCCACAAATAGTAATACTTTGACTTTTTACTTCCCAATTTGTTTCCCCTTGTTCTCCTTTCGTTTTCTTATTGCTTTATCTAGGACTTTTAGTACTATATTGATGATATATGGAAAGAATGGGTAGACTTGTTTTCTCCCTATTTTAGTGGAATTGAGTTGATTTTCTCTCTATTTTGGTTTTGGCTTTTAATACATTTACGTATGGGCTTTATATCTCTTGATTTTTCCATGAAGGAGTGTTAGAGCTTGTCAAAGGCTTTTTCTGCATCTAATGAGTTGATCGTATGATTTTTTTCCAATTTGTTTATTTGGTGACTTACATTGATGGGTTTTTGTATGTTGAACCACCATTGCACCCCTGGGATGAAGCCTAGTTGTTCATGGTAGATGATAAATATGTGAGTGTGGGGATCTGACCTGGGTAGAGTGGAAACAGGAGGATAAAAAGCCTATAGATAAAAGAGAAAATGGTGGTAGGAGCAGCTCTGTGGTAAGCTGGAGATCTAAGTCAGGGTAGGCTCCTGCATGAATATTAAGGGAAATCTTAGAGAGACTTCTAGTATCAGGGGCCACAGAGTCTTAAGAGTACACTCTCTAAATAGACAAGACTCATAGTAGAGGGACGAGAATGCCAACCCATCCACAAAAACTTTTACCCAAAGTTTACCATGTCTACAAGATGTGCAGGGATAAAGACAGAGGAAAGATTGAGGGACTGTCCCACCAATGCCTGATGAAACTCAAGACCTACCCCAGGAGACAAACCAACCCTTGACAATATTAAGGATACTCTTCTGTGCTTTCAGACAGGAGCCTAACAGAGTTCCCCTCTGAGAGGCTCCACCTAGCATTGCCTTGAAGAAGATGGTAAGATTCACAGCCAAACATTGTGTGATGCATAGAGTCTCATGGAAAAATGAGGAGAAGAAAATGTACCTAGAGGTGAGAGTAGATTCACCAGAAGACCCACAGAACCAACTAGCCAGGCCCCCGGGGGGGATTGGTGAGACTAAAATAACAACCAATGACCATACATGTCCTGTAGCCCCCAACAGAGATGTAGTCAAGGAGAGGCTCAGGCTTCATGTGAACCCTCTAGTAAGGCGATCAGAGGCTATCTCTGATACATATTCAAATGCCAGCTTTTTAATCACTTCCCCTGATGGGACTGCCTTACCAGGCCATAGGAGACAAAAACAAGTAAAGTCCTCATGTGACTTGGTGAGCTTGGGTGGTCAGGAAGGGGCAATCTGCTTTTCTAAGGAATAGTAGAGGGAAGAGGAGCTAGGAGGAAGGAGTATACTGCAGGAAATATTTGAACTCAGGTCAGAAAAAAAAAAACCTTAGAAACAAAGAGAATAATGCAAAAAATCAACTAGAAGATGGTTCTTTGATAAAATCAGCAAGATAGACAAACCCGATCTAACTAAAAAAAAAGAGAGAGATAATATCCAAATAACAAAATCAGAAATGAGAATGGTGAAATAACAACAGACACAGAGGAAATTCAAATAATTATTAGGTCTTATTTCAGAAGACTGTACTCCACAAAACAGGAAAATGTAAATGATATGGACAATTTTCTTGAGAGATAACAACTTACCAAATTTAAATCAAGATCATGTTAACAATTAAACATCCCTATAACTCCTAGGAAAATAATTGTAGTTTAAAGTCTCCCAACAAAAGGGAAAAAGCCCAGAGACAGATGGTTTTAGAGCAGAATTCTACCAGACATTAAAGGAAGAGCTAATACTAATACTCTTCAAATGATTCCACAAAATAGAACATAAGAAACATTGACAAACTCATTTTCGGAAGCTATAGTCACCTTGATACCTAACACATACAAAGATTCAACCAAGAAAGGAAATTTCAGACCAATATCCCTCATGAACATTAATGCAAAAATACTCAATGAAATACTTGCAAACTGAATCTAAGAGCTAATCCAAAATAACATCAACAGTGATCAATATTCTTTATCCTTAGGATACAGGGATGATTCAACATATGAAAATCTGTCAATGTAATTGTCATATGAACAAACTGAAAGGAAAAAACTCACACGATTATCTCATTAGATGCTGAAAAATCTTTTGACAAAATTTAGCATGCCTTCATGGTAAAAGCATTGGGAAGATCAGCAACATAAGAACCATACCTAAACATAACACAGGCAATATACAGGAAACCAATATTAAACATCAAATTAAGTAGAGAAAAGCTAAAAGCAATCCCACTAAAATCAGGACAAGACAAGCCTGTCCACTCTCTCCATATCTATTCCACATAGTACTTGAAGTTCTAGCTACAGTAAAAAAACAAAAAACAAAAAACAAAAAACAACAACAAAAAAAAAACAAAAAAAAAAAACAAGTAAATGAGATCAATGGGATACAAATTGGAAAGAAATAAGTCAAGGTATTTCTGATCACAGTTGATATGATAATAAATATAAGTGACCCCAAAATTTCAAGCAGAGAACTCCTACAACTAACAAACACTTTCTGTAAAGTGGCTCTATACAAAGTTAACTTAAAAAAAAAACAGTAGCCCTCTTTTATACAAAATATAAACAGGATGAGAAATAATTTAAAGAAACAACAGCCATCACAATAGCCAAAATCAATATAAAATATCTTGGTGTAACTCTAACTAAGCAAGTAAAAAACATGTATGGCAAAATTTCAAGTCTCAGAGAAAGAAACTGAAGAAGATATTAGAAGGTGGATAGATCTTTCAATGTCATGGATCTGTAGGATGAAGAGTAAAATGGTCATTTTACCATAAGCAACCTACAGATTATATTGAATTCCCATCAAAATTCTAATGTAATTCTTTACTAGCCCATGAAAGGGCAATCCTCAACTTCATATGGACCTTCATATGGAAAAATAATAAACTCAGAATTGCTCCCCTACACATATGTAACAGATAGGCAACAAAGTAATTATGAGGGTCCCCTAGCAATTAAATCACAGACTGTCTCTGACATGAACTCTGTTGCCAGCTTTTGGATCACTTTTCCTTAGCTGAGTTGACTTGTTGGGCTTCAGTGGAAGAGGATGTGCTTAGGCCTGCTCCAAGTTGATGTACAGATGGAGGCGGGGAATCCTGTTTACAGAGAAGAAAGTGGGGGAGGAATATGTTGGGAGGGCAGGACCAGGAGGAGAAGAAGGAGGAGTCTATGATAGTGATATAAAATGAATAAATAAATAAATAAATGTACACAGATGATAGAAAGATAGCTAGACAGACAGATGGATAGATAAAAAATTTAAAAATTAAAAAATCTCAAATCTTATATTTTGGCATAAGTGTTTTAATCATTCTGAATATCTAAGTTCCTTATAGGTTTGTGTTGGTGTAGTCTATCCATGTACAGTATTTACAAAGGGAAATTGGATAGCTTCACAGGCAATTTCTGCTCTTCATAAACCAGACTTGCTGCAAACCCAGGTAATGATTCCTTGTGAAGAAAGCACCTCTGCATTCAGTCCCAGCAGCTCTAACCTTCCACTTGAAGGTTTGCATCCTGGTCCATGTATTTTTGTATCAATGTCTCAATCTGAAACTTAGTGCCAGGACATTCATGAGCCACTGCCAATATTTGCTTAATTGCAAGCAAAAAGGAGAAAATAAAGACGTTTCCCCATCCCAGCTTACTATTCTAGAGTTCGTTGTCTTCTCAAAGTATTTTGTTGAAATCATTCTCAAAATCATCCCAAGGTATTCCAGACAGCATAGAATGGAAGTCTGTTTTTTGTTGTTTGGTTGATTTGTTTTGAGAGTTTGTTGTTTGTTTGTTTGTTTTGTGTTCCTTTTTGTGGGGTTTGGTTTAGTTTGATATTGGTAAGGCTCTGTGGCTTGTTCATGGTACTTCAGTAAGCCACTAACACAGTTTTGCAATTGTATTTCTCTGTGCATGTGCATGTGTATGCGTGTGTGTTCATATGGTTGAAAACACCTGAACATGTGTGCATGTGTTCCTCTCTTTGATGTCAAGTGGTCTATCTTGGATGTCATTAGTTAGACAAAATATACTTTCTTTTTTTCCTAAGCCAATATCCTACACTTGGCCTGGAGCTCACCAAATAGGCTAGACTACCTGGTCACAAGACCAAGGAATATGTTGGCTCTGTTTCTTAACAATTAAACTTTATTATACAACCCAACTATTTTACACAAGAGGTCAAAAAAGGTAAAGGGAAACAAGAGTAAACCTTCTGGTATCCATTCCATAGGATGGGTCCCTAGGTGTCTCTGGGCTGTGCATTGGTCTGGCCTGTTCACTAATCTTTTTCCCTGATCCACGTGCACTTAAGTTCTGTCCAAACCTACTGCTCCTTTCGTCCTTGCTGCCTGGCTCTCTCTCACGTGCATGGGCCTCTGTCTCCTTCTCCCATCAAAGTTCCATTAGAAACACAATATTCCGGGTGGAGTTCCCCAATCTGTTCTTGAATTCCAGGCCCAGGATGGCTCCACCCAGTCTATCTCAAAGTTAATCTCAGGGAGTATTTGTGGTGTGTCAAAGGGCAAAGCCTGACAAGAGTGTTTTCACCTGTGACAAAGTTTACAATCCTTCCCACAGGGATAGTACTATATCTACCTCTCCAACGTTAGGCTAACAAGTACACTCCAGTGTGCCTAGATTTTTGTACAGATTATGAGGATCAAACTTGCACCATAAGTTTTTTTCCAACAGAGGCATCTTCTCAGCCTCATCGTTACATTTGTATTCTGCTTATGATTTTTTGTTGTTATTTACTCTGACATATGACAATTCAGCTTTTTCCCCCAGGCTAGAGGAGCCCTTCATCTATTGGTCATTCTGACACCTGGTTCATTAAAGACTTCTTCCTGAATGTGTGTACTCTAAGACCTTTGCATTTGTCCATTTTCTTCTATTCTTTCATGCATTTCTACTTTTAAAGATATAGCTTCAAGATTACTTTTTTTTAAAATTGGAATTGATTGCCTCCTCCCTTTTATTTCTTTTCATCTTGACTGAGATGTAGAGGTTGAGAAATAACATTGTTTTAAACTATGTAATTATAGAAGCTAGAGTGGAATTTGATAGTACATATGGGAACTAAAAGGGACATAATCTTCAGTTATCCACACACCATGAGATAACGTTATCATCATATGGATATGTATCTTCAAGTAATAGTGTTTATGACTACTAAGACAGCATTTACAATGTAACTATATAATTTATTGTTGCCTCCTTCACAACATGTATTAAACACTGCTTAGTAGCAAAATCATCTTCAAAGAGTTGCTAATGCATCATGACACCTAAAAAAAAAAAAAACCTCACTTAACTCCTTCGTGAGATTGTATC
Organism: Acomys percivali; assembly: GCA_907169655.1. Classification (NCBI taxonomy): domain Eukaryota; kingdom Metazoa; phylum Chordata; class Mammalia; order Rodentia; family Muridae; genus Acomys; species Acomys percivali. Next base: position 97,464,862 of record OU015743.1, on the reverse strand, counting down.
TGGCTTGATTACAAAAACTCTGTGACAATTGCTTCCTAATTTAGTATTGACTACTTCTAAAATGGGATCATGAATGGTCCCTGAAGACTGAGATTTTAAACATTTCATCCTCAGAGTAATTCTTTTGGAAGTTGTTGGATCCATTAAAAAGTAGGACCTAAGCCAAGCAGAGAAAGGTAAATCTCTGTGAGTTCAAGGCCAACGTGGTCTATAAAGCAAGTCCAAGACAGCCAAAAATACACAGGTAAACCCTATCTTGAAAAAACAAAGCAAACAAACAATGCCCCAAACTAAATCAAACCAAACAAACAAAAGTGGGACCTATTGACAATTCTTCACATCATTGTAATATGCTTTTGAAAGGGATCCTATGGCCCTGGTGTTTCTGTTTGCTACTTGGATTGTGACATAATTCCAACATATAATCCTGTCATGTTGTGGTGCTTCATCTTAGACATAAAATAATGGAACAATTAGTCATAGACCAAACCTTCAGAAATCATTAGCCAAAAATATATGTTTCTTTTCTGATGTTCACTGTGCTAGGCATTTTTATAATTGTAAGAAAATGCTAAGACAATTGCTCACATATGTTCTTATCCATCCTTATTCTCCAACAGTGATTTCCATTGTAAGCACTCATTAATGGCTCAGAAATAAGAGTTATTTATATTTCTAAAATTATCCTTCTGGAACTTTGTTTTGGTGAATATAGAACTGTGTTGAGGAAGAGCTATTAGAAATAAGAAGTCTGTCTCACACATTTCAAAACTCCAGACAGTCATTACAAATTCTTTATAGTGAAAAATATTAGGAATTCTACACTTTTATTGTAGTAGGAGATTGAGAAAAGAGATAGGAAATATTTTTGAAAGTTTCCCCTAGAAATATCTTCCTTTCTACCTCACCATTTCCTGCATTCTGACATTTTTTAGTACATTAAGGTATTCTATAACAGAGTAAAATAACTGGTCTTTAGGACTGTGAAAGTCATTGTACTATGTTAAGTGGTGTTCAAAAGAAAACAGAGAAGTGGGCCTAACTTACAGGAGAGATACACATTGGTCAATCCCTTTCTTCTCCTTCCCCTTGAAGAGGTTCTATTTAAATAAGACAACACTGACATGCATGGTTGAGAGTGTCTATATCTAGAATATATTTTCACATATATGGGAGGGTAGATATGTAGTTCTACCTATAAGCATGGAGAATAACTAGTTGAACGACTTCTAATAACTGTGCAATCAAATTATCATGTTAAAAAATTTGTAGCAATTTATTTAGACTCTTTTTCAAAAGAACAAATGATATAAATGTAACTTGTATTCACCACATGTTATTGTTGTCTGAGAGGCTTACTGTTGATTAAGCTCATGCTTTCTAGCTCTTTCTGAACTCTGCCTGGCTGGTTCAACTAAGTTGTTCTGACTCATACTCCTCACCCAGCTGACTAACTCAAACGGGATTCTCTCAGTGCTATTAAATTGCTCTGCCTGGCTTCAAGTGAGCTCTAGCAATCTGTTTTAATCTTAGGGACCCCTTTCATTCTCTGCCTCATTCTGTCTTCACTTTTGCAACCTGTCTCTGTAATATTGTCCCAGTAAAAACTGCCTCTGAAATGCTGTCAACTGAAGTGCCACGAACTCAACTCCACTACACTGCCTCTCAACTGACTCCCAAGTGTTGACTCTCAAGTGACTGCTGACTGACTGACTTAGCTGATTTCCTTTATATACTGTTTTTTTTGGGGGGGGTTATGAGCCAGGGCTTCTCTGTGGAGCCCTGGCTGTCCTGGACTCACTTTGTAGACCAGGCTGGCCTTGAACTCACAGAGTCAGCCTGCCTCTGCCTCCACCTCCTAAGTGTTAGAATGGAAGGTGTACATCCCCACTCTGCACTGCTTTTAAGTAGACTCTCTACCCTATATTCTCTTATGCAAGTTGGGCCTATCCTATCTCTGACTCATTCTGTCAAATCTTTCTTTGATTTGTCACTTTATCTGTCTCTAAATTATATGTCATTGTTTAGGATTAAAGGTGTCTAATGAATCCTTCCTGTATTCAAGTCAGATCCCACAGACACGGGTCTTTGGATTTGATTCGCTGCCAGAGCAGCCATGTTGCTACATCAAATTTTCTCTAATATATGGGAAATGAACAAAGAAAGGATTAATCCATAGAAAGCATTAAACAAGGTAACAGGGGGCTGAGGAGACAAGATAAGAGGAAACGTGAATCTACTGAAGTAGATTTTGTTACAAAAAATGCCATAATGTTATCTAATTTTTGCATGTGTATTTTAAGAAAATAAAACAATAAAAATAAATTAAAAGTCCCAAAATAGGGTTTTCAACGACATTGTTAAGATACCCAATTGGTGAAATGTTATATGAGAATAAGAACAGTATTCTATCTTATTGTTCTATAACTTAGTGAAATGCTCAGGGCCTCCAGTCATGTCATTTCTGTAACATTTGAGGAGAATTGTGTAAATGTCAGAAAAAAGAAATAAGAATATGACGTTGATTAATTTTCAGAAGAGAAATAATCTTTACTGCTGTTGCCTTACATGTGAGATATTTTTCAACTTAATATGTAACATTACCATTTCAGTCTTCCCAAGATTGCCCAATAGTTCTATTATTACATTTAAACACAAACTTTTCACAAATGTCTCTCAAAAGAGAGAGAAAAACAAACCAAAAAAAAAAAAAAAAAAGAAAAGAAAAGAAAAAAAGAAAAAAAAATTCAGTTCCAACTAATCTCATTGAAAATTTAAAGAACAGAGAAAGTGAGAATTCAAAATAGGTAGTTCAACTGAAAGATGCTTGGACACTGTATAACCATGGATTTAATTCAACTTGTCTGTTTCTAAAACTTAGCAAAATTTCACACTTTTATACCAAATACAACTTAAATCAATAGAAGAAAAAAGTGAGTGTAAAAACTATTTCAGTATACAATAAGTACACTATTTATATTAACTAATAAAAGAGAAAAACGTCAGTATGAATTAGTACCTTATACAATGTTTAGTGGTTTGAATAAAAATAGCTCACATAGGCTTAAAGGGAGCTGCACTACTTTGGTGTGTGGCCTTCCAGGAGGAAGTATGTCACTGCAGGTGCCCTGTGGGATATCTGAAGGCTGAGCCAGGAACAGTGTCTCTCCCTTCGTGTAGACTGTCTATGCAAATGTAGACTCTTGACTACTTCTCCAGCACCATCTAGCCTGTTGCTGTGCTTCCTGCCGGGATCATAATGGACTAAATCTCTGAACTGTAAGCTAGCCTAAATTACATGTTTTCTTCTATAAGTGTTGGCATGATCATGTCATCTCTTCACAGCAATAAAACACTAAGATACACTGTTATGAATTATAGAAAAAGTATTCTTGTAAATTTTCCACTCTAAGTAGCATGCTTAATGTGCTCTCTACTATACTCCTTAAATATGTAGGGAAGGATATACGTCTGAGAACTGAGAGCAGATCATGAGGCAAGTATATGAGCTATCTGTTTTCTAGTTTTAAGCATAAAATGGGCTGTAAAGATGGCTATGTATTTATTTAGAACGCCTAAGCCTCCTTTTCTTCTTTAATTCTGACTTTACCACTGTCGCTTCCTAAGCTTGCTGTTACCCTTGTGCCTTATGGCAAGTTAGTGTGATAACTGTGAGTCTTATATGCCAGTATGAAAAAAAAATCCTAGCTTTCAATCTAACTTAGTATTTTCTTTTTGTACATTCTTTTTCAAGTAAATTAAGCTTCCTGTTATTGGTTTTAGGTTAAAAAAAAAGTAGGAAACAGGACAAAGCTCATAGAATTGCTGTGAAATTTCAAATACTCCTTACAATGTCTAATTTAGCGGGAGCAAATGTACAGTAATGCTGGTTCCCTCTCCCAGGAGGATCCTGGCCCCATTCTTCGGCAGACGTGCCATTTGTCTCCCTTGGCAAATCTCTGCCATTTTATCAACCCAGTCACCTGGGATGCCTTCTATCCTCCATTTTCAGGTCCTTTTAATTTCATGCCTGAAGTATTTCAATAGTCTCTTGTCTCTGATCTCCAGCTTATTTCCCCTTCCATCCCTCTTGTTCACTGTTGCCAGACTAATCTTTCTAAAGTGTCATCCTGATGCTGCCATTTCTTTGCTTAAAATATTTAGAGAATTTCTACTAGATACAAAGTGAATTCAAAACCATTTGCTGACAGCAGAACATGTTGCCACAGTAGGATTTAACTAACATTTGTTACTTGGAGTCTAAGAACCAGGCATTTTACACACATTTCCTATAATCCTCAGAGCAATGAAGCAAGACAGGGATTGTTATTTCTTTTTATAAACAGGAAATTGTGGATCAATCAGAGGTTGGAAATAGCTGAAATACAGCAGCTAACAGGTAAGAGTGGATAAAAAGGTCTCTTGTTTTGTTTCCCGGAAAAGGTTTTGTCCTTCTTCAACTACAAACTTCCAAGCAAATGAATACTTACTCCATACAGTTTACATTACTGTATCTCATTTGTTTCCAGACATTTGGCTCCACGGTGATATCTACCATTAGGCTATGAATCCCTCGCAGGGAAAGAGGCTAGTCTATTTTCTTTTCTTCATCATATAGCTCATATCTGGAACAGAAGGTATATTCAGAAAAACTACATATTGACTGAAAAACTACTATATTAAACAGAGAAACAAGACATTAATGATGTCTGATGTGGTGGCTGAGATTCAAGAACAATTTGAGTTCTTCACAGGTAACATTGTTTCTAAGACAGTGAAGGTGTTAAGCCTGAGAAAGGTATTTTGGAATCAGAGGAGGGACTGGGGAAGAAAACCAACTGTACATTATGCATTTAAAAAATTTTAAATTACATGATGAATTTTGCCTATCCTGTTCTAGTCTCTGATTAATAATTGTGGGTTTCATTAGCGTTCAATTCACAGTATACCTTTTATGTTCAGTGAATCGGCTTCCTAAGGACCTATTCTAATAGTAATCTTATTTTATAAAGAAATTATATCATATGTCTTAGGAACAAACTATCATTTTATTGTCTACTTGAGATATTCACAGCGTAACCTTTATGACTTTTTTGTTTTGTTTTCTTGTTATTGTTTTTGTTTTGTTTTGTTTTGTTTTTGAGGTAGGATTTCTTGGGGTAGCCTTGGCCATCCTGGACTCAATTTGTAGACCAGAATGGTCTTGAACTCACAGAGATCCACTTACCTCTGCCTGCCCAAGTGCAGGGATTAGAAGTATGTGACACCCCACCTGACTGCTCAGGGTAACTTTTAATAAATAGTAATATACAACTTTTAATCGCTCTCTCTCCTCTCTCTCTCTGTCTCTGTCTCTGTCTCTGTCTCTGTCTCTGTCTCTCTCTCTCTCTCTCTCTCTCTCTCTCTCTCTCTCTCTCTCTCTCTGTGTGTGTGTGTGTGTGTGTGTGTGTGTGTGTGTGTATGTGTGTGTGTGCATGCTGGATTTTTTTTGGGTGGTAGCTAAGAAATGATTAGAGGACATTCATTTCTGCATCTATGCGTTTCAAATATATTTGTGAGGAATAATTTAATACAAAATAGTTACAAGTTAACCATAAAATTTAATAAATATAGTGACTCCCAAATTAGAAAAAAATAGATAGAAGTTTCCCATTTAACTGCTAATACAATAAGAAGATGGTTAGGGCTCTAAAACATTCAATAAAATCTCTTCTCACACAAACAAGCCCACAAGCATGAATTTCTGAGTTGAACAGCTTCATTGTTGGTCCCTCGATAGTTGAGTCTCCTTCCAGAAGAGAATTGGCAATAAACATTTCATAATTCCTTGCCTCCTAGCACAAATGGTTAGTAGTATAAGTGAGCAAAACTACTCTTGGAAACAAATTACTAGTACTTCAGGAGAGGAAATTTTGGAATTAACTACAAATGCAATTTTGTACTTCAGTTGACATATTGGATAACAACAAAAATTAAAAAATAACTCAAATAAAAATGAAATAATCATACAAATATCAAAAATAAACATTAAATCTTTAGTAGTACTGTTTCTTGAAAATTCAATTTTGATCAGAGCTGCTTAGATTTTTTTGAATTATAGGTCATAAAGAATTAACAATAAGGGGAAAGAAACATGGAGCAACAATAGATATTTATCATGATTGTAAAAATGCTCTTATTTATTTGATTAGGAAAATTTCCATTTTCTTCCTGAGTGACCAGGCCTGTCTGCTTTGCAACATAATTGGTTTCGGCTGCTAGCTTTCTGACAAAGTGAATTATTTCTTGTATGTCTTGTGGTCCTAGGAGAGATCTCAATATCTACTGAGTTTAGTTTGAAGCAGCTCTATTATGAAGTGAAACGGGAGAATGAAATCATGATTCCTCTGCATGAAATGTTCTGCATACAAATGCAGTCAGACACAGGAAATGTGATCAATTCCTGTCATCAGTGTAGGGAATTTGTCTTTTCATTGAAAGCATTCCATTTTTTTTTCTCTTCAAAGTGATAAAATTTAAAAGTCTTTATAACTGTAAGCTTTCAAAATAAATTAATATATTTTCTTGCTACTTGACTAAAATTCATATGAAGTACAGATGAATATGGCCCTAATTCTTGATACCAACTTAGAATATAGTTGTGAGGGAAAATTGGGTATATGTGTGTGTAAATAGTCAGGAAACAGTTTTTCAAGGTATTCAGTTATAGTTTCAAACTGAAGAGACAGTTTAGTCTTGTCCTCCTCAGCATGGACCTAAGGCCCTACTAGTTTCCCTTCTTTGGCCCTTCCAGTCACTTGCCTGGTCTACATCCATTACATTTGTGACTCTTCCAGTGGTCCACTGGTCTATACTTCCATTGGTCTATACTCTTCCAATGGTCTATACTAGTGACCCCATAGCCACAAGACTTGGCTGAGACTCAAATCGTTTACTTGTGTCCTCCTTATCTACTTCCACTGTTCCCTGTCAGGGACCTCTACCCCAGACCCCTGCTGCATGCCTTAACCTCTTCATCTCAGTTGTTCTTCATTCCTTTCAGACAGGTCTCTATCCTCGGCCAGATCCAAAGTACTACTAGTTCTCCCTTTGCATCCCTCTGTTGAGCTACACAGCAAGTCTTACTTAAGCAAACTCTAGGATCATCCCCTCCTGCTAGACTATCATCAACCCTGCCCACTACACTGATCAGAGACTTCTTGGTCTGAACCCAAAGTCTGAACAATAATTTTAGATCTGGGGATAATCAGACTTATATGCTAAAGTACAGTATAGACTCAATATTGAAAACTAAACATTCTTCCTCTGTTCTAAATCATGTCAGATTTGCATAATAACAAGTAAATAACTGAGCACTCACCCAAACAGCCAAGACCAGATTAAAAACACCACAGAAAACTTCAAGCATTGTAACTCCAGATATCTAGGTAGTATCACAAAACAAAATATGAACAGCAAAGGCCATTTGACTCCCAAGAAACTGGCACCCCTTTGAAATACGGCCCAAGAAATACCATTAGCTGAAGCACAAGGAATACAAAATTAGCAATTATGAATAAGTTCAAGGACTTAAACACGAATGGTTATATAAAATAATAAAAATAATTGAAGACATTAAGTAGAACTTAACAAGTAAATGGAATGAATCGCTTAAGGAGTCAAACTGAAATAATGTTTGGAATGAAAAGCAAAGAAAATCAAACAAAAAAGTTTAGATGCAGGTATCATTTACAGACTAAAAATAGTAGAAGAGAGAATTTTTAGTATTGAAGAAAACATAGAAGAAACAGATAACTCAAAGAAAAAGTTAAAATAATAATAATAATCATCATCATCGTCATCATCATCATCAGACTTAAAATACAAAGTCGGAAACTTTGTGAAAAGAGAAACTATGAAAAAATGATTAGAAGAAGGAGAAGAATTCTAGGTCAAAAACACAGAAAATATTTATAACAAATATATAGAAGAAAATTTTCCAAATCCTAATTGAAGGTTCTTATCAAGGTGCAAAAGGGATTAAAACTCCAAGAAGACAGATCTAAAAAGATACTGCAAATGACACATAATAAAATAAGTACTGTATATACAGGACAAAGAAACCATTTGGGAGGAAAAAATAACAACTCACATGTAAATCTAGGCTCATAGAATGGCCCCCAACTTTTCAATAAAGAGTCTAAATTATGTTTTTGAAGATCTTATCTGTTTTACCTTATCTGTATATAATCATACCTATCTGTCACACCTAGGATGTATATTCTTGTGATATAAATAGACTAGTAATTACATGACCATGATTTGATCAATTGATAATTAACTTGTCTAACTAACTTATCTTAAACAGCCTGCAATAGCACTTTCAAGGTATTAGAGGTAAATCTTGTATTCTGCTTGAGTGGTATGTGTGCAAAAACTCATATTAGACTAGAAATATGTATATATATACATATATATATGTAATGTGTGAAGAATATGCTTAAATTTGAATTCTATACCAATGTATCAAAATTAAAATATCAGAGTTCTACAGAATATGGCATTTAAAGATGTTTTTATAATTTTAAGGATACTTTGACAATAAAGCAGGTTAACTCCTGGCAACACCCAGCCTACCTCAAGGAAGATGGTGAACATCAAAGAACCTCCTTATGGTGATGTCTTCAAATGTGGCAAACAAGCCACTAAGCAAAATGTTCTCATTTCGACTACTGACAGGATTCTGCCTTAAAACAGTCAAGCTTGGATGCAGGTAGAGTCAACTGCAAAACTCTGCCAAGACAGGGTAAGCAAGTCCTCAACAGTTCCTGGCTTATAAATATGTCTGTGAGATATATTGGGCAGGAGCTGAAGACAATGCTCCAAGATTACAGAGAATTATGGGTGACTGTTTAGGCAGCAAATTGTCTCTGTCATTTTTTTTTCACTTTGGAAGTGGCTAAGCTGCACTTCCTGTTTATTCAGGTCATTAATTTTATTCCTTCTCATGTATCTGATGGGGTTGAAGACCAAATAGGTTAGTTTCACAATTGAGCTTAATTGTTTAGAGCTTAAGATGTTTTAGGCCTAAATAGATGTTTTAAGTTGATAGAGATGAGATATGATATAAATTGATTTATGTTCTGAGTTTTAGACTCACTAAGATAGGAAAATGTTTTCTTTTAGGTTGCCAAATACAAATAGCCAAAACACTATAAATGCAACATTAATATAGTTCCTGATTGTTTCATGGTTCTTTTTGCTCCTTGTATTTATTTTATATATGTATAATAACATAAATGTGTATGTAAAAATATAAATAAATAAATAAATAAATAAATAAATAAATAAATAAATAAATAAATAA
>OU015743.1:97419231-97455506 GCA_907169655.1 Acomys percivali | reverse complement strand
TAAATAAATAAATAAATAAATAAATAAATAAATAAATAAATAAATAAGAGTTTAAAAATAAAAAGGACTGGACCTATGTTTTTTACAAGTCCTGAGAAAATATAAATGCCAGCCCTCTCTCTTTTCCTCAACAAAACTATCAATTACAGTAAAATTTGGAAGAAACACATTTCATGTTTAATATGAATTTAAGCAATTTTGTCTATGTATTCACTAAATTAAATTAGGGCTGCTTACCTGGAACACAGGAAACTAACTATACATCTCTCAGTAACCATTCAGAGCCAATGGGATGTGAAAAGGAGATGAACTCTTCCAAGTGTGTCCCTGCACCCATGCTGGCTTGTTAAGAGACTTGCTCTTGTGCAAGTCTTCTGCAGGTAACAACAGCTCCTGCCATGTCAGTCATGGGCTTTGCCTATGTTTACAATGTCAGGAATGATTTCCACTTCTGAAGCCATACTCAGGTGTAACCACAAAGTCTTAGTTATCAGATCCCTCCCCCAAACACTCACAGCATTCAGTAGACAAATCTTTCATGGCAGATCATGCAAAAAACCCAGTCCATTGAGACCTTTGATGGTCTTTCTCTATCCTAGTGGACACTGTGAATGATAGCCAGCAGGAAGGAGGCTCACATTCAGTCTTTAGACTGTAGACTTTGCCCATAAAGATGAGGGTTCTAAGATTATGGTATCCAGCACTTGTAATGTAGTGTGGAAAGTGTTCATTAGGTCAGAAGACAAACTCCCCACCCTTGTAAATCAGTATCAAGTATCTCTATGACTGAGCTTGAAGCAGCACCTGTCTGATCCAAAACCAGTTAACACAAGGACACTAATCATTGATGCAAATACACACTGAATATACATATATGAGGAAGATGGTTTTAATACTAGCATTCTATCAATTTAAATGCAATATTTTGTTATGGTTTTAATTTGTGCTTGGTTTCATAACCATTGTTTTCAGCTATCTGTTAGCCTTATGTTATGTATATCTTCTTTGATATCATCATGATGAAAGAACTTACACACTCTTATAACAGCAGCCAAAATTGTTCCCCATCAGATTAAAAAAAAAACTGTTTAAAAATGAAGTAAATATAGTACACAAGAAAAATCTATTTACATTATTGAGAATTAAAATCTATTATGCATGACAACGTAAATAAACCACATAAGTCACAGCCAGGTAAATATCAAATTAGCTTACTTATACATGGAATTTGAAATTTAAATTCACAGAAGTAGATAGTTAAATGTAGATACTAGTGACTTTGAGATATAAAATGTAAAGAAACAATCATGTTCTAACTGCATTTTATTTTATTTAAAATGGGCACACTCGGAAGATCCAGTGCATAGCAATATGATTACAGTTAGTAATAAGTTGTACCCTTCAAAATTTTTATGAGCATATTAAAAGTGCCTTCATCATAAATAAATTATGAGACTATGATGTAATGGATATTTTATTTTATTTTTTTGTAATGGATATTTTAATTAGGCTTATTTGCCATAATATATACATGTATTGAAGCCTTTTTATATTTCATAAACACACATAATTGCTGAAATAAAAATGTTAAATTATGAACATCTACTAATAAAAAGGAAGTAGTTGAATGGCTTTATATCAATTAACATACTTACAATAATAATGTTAATTTTTCTTCTGAAGTGTAAATTTAGTATTAGCATAATTTATTATTGTCCTATGTCTAAGAAATAGTATGCATAATGAATTATATACATTTTTATGGGACAGCTGGGGAAATATGTTAAGGTGGGAGAATATTTTGCCACATTCGAGTAAAATTCTATAGACAGGTAACAATACATAATGCTAATCATCTCATGCTCTTAATAAGTTATTTAAATATTCTTTGTAATTCATTCAACAGAAACACTCAAAACACTCATACCACTTCCTAAGTGTTCATTATAATATACCATGGCAAGCAGCCCTTCTCTTACTCATTAATACAGCGAGGACCCATGTATCTCTTTCTACTCTTCCCATTGATGGTTTCTAACTCCTATAAATGATTTCCAGGTGTGATTACTTACAGATGTGGGCCAGAAGACTCTAATTCATGGAATGTCATACACCATGGATTTTTATTTCCATGGAATATTCCTAACAAAGACAAAGAACAAGTGAGTGCATAGCTTAAGAGATAGAAGTTCATTTTCTCCAAAATGTAGAAACTGAATTTAAATTGATCAAGCTATCATAATCAAAAGTAGTAGTAGGCAGTCTGCTATTTTTCCGAGAATTCTTTTATTTGTGCTATAGAAGATTGCAGCCTGCTGTGTCCTTACATTGTCTTTCTCCTGTGAATGTATTTTTTATCTAATTTTCTTTTCTTTTAGTGACAATGTCACAATACAGTAATGTGTTATTTTAGATTGATTGCCTTCTTAAAGGTCTCATATCTAAATACAGAATCAATTTCAAGTAAGGACTTACACATGAATTTGAAGTAGGAAATGGTGGACAGTTACATGATATGAAACCATAATTACTATTTTCAATGAACTGACCAGTTTGTCTTGAAAACTATTGGATTTCAAATTTTAATTTCCAATATCAAATAATTTTCCTATGAAATATTACCAAATGAGTATATTTAAAGGCAGAAAACACCACCAGTCTATTTTTGAGAAAGCACATATACAATGCATAAGTCATTTTAAATATATTTTGAGTCACACTCCATTTTACAGCCCACAAATGTTCCTTGCATTCCGGGAGGTCTGCCAGCACCAGGGACAGCCAGGTGGAATCCCCTGACAAGCCCCTATCTTCTAGGTTCCCTTGGTTCATCACCAAATTGGGCAAAATGCACCCGGTTGGTCCTCTGCTTTCCATTTTCTGGTGCACAGCTTGCCTGCATTCCTTGTTGCCTACCAATACATAGCACAATCAGGAAAGACTCTGCTCCCCAATCTCATGTTTTCCAAGTTTCCCTAAAGCACAACCAACAGTGGTAAGATCCACCCTTTTCCCTGTACTCCATTTTCCATCCTACAACTCTACCTGCATTCCTGGAGGCCTGCCAGCACCAGGGAGAAGAAGATGGCCATAGCCTAGCATTAAGAACACAGTCCACAAGATACAAGGCAACAGAGCCCATCTCTTCTACAACAATAAGCCCAATGTCTCCTAACACAATAGAGTTACCAGAAAATGACCTTAAATCTAATCTTATGTAGATGACAGAGGTCTTTAAAGTGCAAGTGAATAAATCCCTTAAAGAAATACATGAAACAAGAAATGAATGAAACTGCTCAAAACCTGAAAACGGAAATAGAATGAAGAAAACACAAACTGAGAGAATCATGGAGATTGAAAACCTAGATAAGAAAACAGAAACTCCAGACATAAGCATCATCAACAGAATAAAAGAGATGGATGAAAACATTGCAGGTGTAGAAGATATGATAAAAGAAACTGATACATTGGTCAAATAAAGTGTTAAATATAAACAGTTTCTAACACAAAACATCTAGGAAATTTGAGAAACTGTTAAAAGACCAAAACTTAAAATAGTAGGACTAGTAAAAGGCCCAGCTCAGAGGCCCTGAAATTATTTTAAGTTTTCACACACTTTATTTTTTATTCAATTGAAAGCCGGATTCCAGCACCCACCAACTCTTAGCTCCTCCCAGTACCACCCTCAACACCCCCTCTCCAATTGCCCCATTCCCTTATTCTCAGATTCTTGTTATTATCTTCATCTTCCTTACTGTCTTCCTTCTTGGCATTCTTCTCTGTCTTGCTTTCCTTGGCTATAGGGACAGCTTTCCTATTACAAGGAGTTGCTATCCACGCTTTGGCTTACGTGGCTCCTTTCTTTGCAGGTGTTGCAACTGCTTTGGATGGTTTAACTTTCTTCTTAGCTGATGTGGCTGATGCCTTTTTGGCTGAGGTAACAGCTGTTTTGTTTGTTTGTTTGTTTGTTTGTTTGTTTGTTTTAGCTCTTGAGGCATCTATAATCCTTTTTGTTTGTTTAAAAAAAGCAGTTTTCTTCATAGGAGTTGTAGCTTTCTTGCTTTTTTTCTGAGTGATAACCACCTCTTCTCCACTGCTCTTATCTTTTCTCATATTCTGACATTTCTTCATCTTCTTTCTCTTCTCCAACATTTTTTTTGGGGGGAAGAGCCAATTTTTTTTTTTTAGTTACCATGATTTTTACTGGCCTCCACAAGTTTCAACATGATGGCATGGTGACCATGGTGTATGTGATGAATTAGATGCACACAATAGCCCACAGGAACCCAACCAAGTTAACTATGTTGGCCATTGTCACTGAAGACACTGGAGCATGTATGACTTAGTGCCATCTGTAGCTCCTATGTGAGGTTAAAGTGCCATTTCCCATTCCATAGTTTTTCTCTTCAGTCTGTTAAAGATTTCCTTTGTGGTTAAAAATCTTATTAGTTTGATATATCTTATTGCTTTGTTTTTGCTTTTTTTCATGTGCATTGGAGGCTTTACCAAAGTTACATTATTTTCTATCCTGTGTCTTGATTGTTTGTCCTATATCTTCTGGTAATTTCTTTGATCTATTTTAAAAGATTTCAGTATAGGTGTTAAGTGTCAGTTCTATAACTATAAATATAGTTTTCCCATTATCACATATTGAAAAGATGACTTTTTTTGGTTTATGTTTTAGGAGTCTTCCTTAAGAATCAGCTGAGTAGAAATGCATGTGTCTACTTCTGAACTCACTATTCTGCCACACTGTGATTTGGGTTAGTATAAGTTTGTAGTACATTTTGAAATCAGTTCACATGATTCTTTTAGATGCCCTCTGTGTTTACTCAAAAGTGTTTATACATTTGAAGTCATTAGTGCTTCCATATCAATTTTTGTATTGTCTTTTATACCTTATGAAAAATGCCTTTGGCCATTGGTGAGAATTTCGTAGACTCCGTAAGTTTCTTTGGATAACATGGACAGTTCAGCTATATAAATTATATATGATGTACACTATAATTATTTTTATTTTGGGATCATTCCTGTATTTCGTCAAATTGAGTTTCATGGATTTTATTGAAGATGTCTTCAATTAACTCATAAATATAGACACCTATGTTAGGTATATAAACACAATAATTTACTACATTAATTTGAGAAAGAAAATATTTTATAGCAATGTAAATACAGTGATATACTTCATAAAGTTACTGATCAACTTTAAGAACACATAAATATATTTAATGTGTATGTCTCTACCAAAATAGCACTGAGGAGTTGGAAAGATAGCTCAGTAGTTAACGGTACATACTGTTCTTGCATGCATAAGATTTCAGTCCTTTCTCAGGGTTAATTGACAGCTCTCAACTGCTTGTGAATCTAGAATCTGGGGATCTTCAGGCATGTATACTTTGAATTAAACGAAATAAGTAGAAACTAGCAATGCTTATGAAAAGTATCAAAAACAGAAGAGAAATATTTATAGTATTCTATGGAAATATAATTTAAAAGTATAGCTAAAACTTTGAGTTTTGCCTTCATAAAGAAAAAAACAATGACTTATTCAATTATGTTAAGTGAAGTAAATCAGTAAGGTCTTTACTTCGCAAGATAAGCAAATGAAATAAAATGCAGAGATGCAATAGAGAAATAACCTTTTTAAAGGATTTATTTATTTATTTTGGTATTTCCAAACAGAGTTTTTTTTTGTGTGTGTGTGTAGCCTTGGCTGTCCTAGACTCCCTTTGTAGACCAGGTTGGCATCAAATTTGCAGTGATCCACCTCCTTCTGCCTCTGAGATTGAAGTCATGTGCCACCACACCCAGCTGTTTGTTTGTTTTGTTATTTTTTGGTAAAATATTTTTCTAATTAATAAATATTTATCTAAGCTAAAAATATATGAAATTCATATATTAATATCAGAAAGAAAAGTACAGTTTTGAATTCTTGAATATAGGAAGGTTGAAGAATAATATAAGCAACTTTATGTATAGAAAATTAATAACTAGATGAAATTGGCCAATTTATCCATAAAGAAAAAGCACAAGGCCCAGTGCCTTCATTGGTTAATTCTCCTCAGCATCTAAGGAAACTATTCTGTTATTTCCAGGGAACATTTTTCAAGTGACAGAAAGATAAATAATATTTGCTTACTCAATATAAAGATGTTTATTATCCTAATATTGGAATCAGACTATGCTGTCAAAAGACAACCTCTAACAATATCTGTCATTATCTCAGATGTACAAGATTCAATGACAGATTAGTGAATTAAACTAAAACTTTTACAATTTTTATGCCTTGGCAAATGAAATTCATGCTACTTATGAATGGTGCTTTGCTCTACAAAATCAATTAAGCTCAAGAATAATATTGACAGAATGAAAAATAAAAGTCATGATATTCTGCATTATATCCATAAATACATAAGAAATATTTTAAAAATCATTTATCACCCATTCGTGATAAAAACATAACTCTCACTAAACTCAAAGTAGTTTAATTTCTTTTTAAATTAAGTTACTCTTAATTTTGAAAACAATATCTGCCTGCATTATATGTACCTCCAGAGTGGAACAAGCATTGTTGTAGTAACCAACCACCCTCTCATTTATTTAATGCCCACTGTACAGGGTGAAACCCACACCTCCCATTGTTTAGTGGCCAACAATCTGAGACTGATTATGGCATAGATATAGGAAACATTCAAACACAAATGTTCCACTAAGAGAATATAGCAGTAATCACATTCTGCTGTGCCTAAAGCTCAATCTTTCATTCAGCCATCATCAGAAAAGCTTCCTAATGCAGTAGATTGGAACTAATACAGGTCCAAGAAGTGGAGACTGTGCAGAGAACGGGAAATTTGAGAACGCTGTGTCCAAAATAGAATGTGTTCATCAAACACCATCAAACTTCTGCTCTCCGTGCTCAGAGAGCTATGTCAGAGAGGAGACAGAGGTATTAAAAGCCAGATTTGATTGATGGTTCCAAAACAAACAAACAAACAAAGAAACAAATACTGAACCAACCAACCAGACAAAAAACAAAACAAAACAAACAAACAAACCTGTCTTTCAGACACAGCAGAACTGAAGCATATAAAAACTCGCATAAAGTACGGCAATGTGCAGAAAACCTAAAGAGGTTCAAGACAGAGGAAATCCCAGCACTGAGGGGTGAACACAGGTTCCCATCACAAATAAAATAGTTATATGCAATTAACACTCACTTGCAATTGAAAAATTAAGTCTCCATCATTGAATCTGACTGGGTATGTTTACCACATTTTAGTGTAGGCTCTGTGCACAGAAGTAAACAGCCAACATGAAAAGGAAGCAGTGGTACTTCTGTAGACTTTTTTTGTCTCATATTGTTTTATTTGGGCATTTTCTTAATAGTCTTTTGTTTGCGTATTGTGGCTTCTGATTTTGTGGAGTTTTGAAGTAAGTGTGTATTTCTTTGTTTATATTTTCCTGTGTGTGTGTGTGTGTGTGTGTGTGTGTGTGTGTTTGGTTTTGTTTGTTTGTTTGGATAGCTAGTTGTATGTTTATTTTCTTTATTCTCTAAAAGGAGAGAGAAAGGAAAGATTTACATATAGGGAAGTGTGAAGGTGGAGACCATCTGAGAGGAGTGTGGGAAGGTGAAAAACATGGTAAGAATGTACTTTATGAAATATTTTTCAATTAAAAAATTCTTGGTTATCCTTTGTTGTGAATCTGTTTGTTCTTATTACATTTTCTTTTTTTTTAACCTCCATCCACAAACTGTTGATCTATCATTAAGTCTTCCATATATTAATGTATGGCATGCTCCAATTCCCCCCAACTGCCCTATCCTCCCCCCAACTTCACATCTCCTCTTCCTCCTTCTATTGTTTCTCCTCCTTGTCACTATTTTACATAATTCATTTAGTTAAATTAAAAATGCTCATATAATATGGACTCAGGTCCATCCAGTGGAGTACCAGTAACCTGCCATGGTCCATGTTCCCAATGCTCTAAAGGTGGTGGGACCTGGGAAATGGAGCCAACAAATGAAGCAGACTAAAGTATCATACAATAGCCAACTTTATTCAGAGGCCCCAGTCAATTTGTACTCTGAGATTAAGACGGTCACGTGAGTAAAGTTCTCGTAAGTTCAAATTGTATACAATTAGCAGGACAAGCTGCACAAGGCGAAAACATGTTTTCCATAAAGGCGTATAGAAGATAGTTTAAACATTTAACTGAATAACAACATCAAGCAACAATGAATAATCTGAAGTAAACTCACTTGGCATTGTTACTCCTGAGGGGAACATAAAAACACATTTGAGGAACAACTAGATATTTTGAAGAAATTCAGGTACAAAGACTCTTATTTTATTGGAGTGTTCTTATAAGTACTCAGAATTCGCCTCACAGGTCTCCTGTCCTGACACACAATACTGAAGACAATACAAATGATTAAATAAATAAACAAATCTCTTAACCCCGAACAAATCACAGGACATATATATGCAGTAAATATACAACATTTTCTACATTAATCATATGTTAGGTTTCAGACTAAGTTTCAGTAAAAAGTTGATATTATACAAAGTATGTTAACATCATCAAAAAGATATGATAACAGAAATAAGACTGAAAAAACTTATTTAAAGTAAAATCCAACTTTGTAACAATATAAACAGTATTGTACCCATGTAGACAGATATATAAGCCAGGAAAATAAATGGTCTGTATGTACTCAATGAGTATTTCTGTAACTATGACAAAACCAGTAGATATAAAACACTATTTTCTACAAGTTGTGCTATTAATATTAGACAACTTCTTGCAAAGGTATAAAGACAAACCCATATTGAACACCAAATCCCAGATAACTCAAAGGGAATCTTTGCCCTAAGCGTAGGACTCCAATCTCTAGAACTCTAAGATAAATTATAAGAAAAAGCTGACACAAAATTTATTTGGCAAAAATGTATTGAGGATGGAACGAAAGGCATAAATAACAAGAGAAAAACGGGTGATCTGAATTACAGAAAAATCTTTGAAATATTTATCAAAGGAATACTCTGAGCTGCCTGTGGAGACACACAGAAAATAGCACCGAGATCAAGCCTGATATACATAGTAAAGCCCTTAATAAAAATAAGATATGAGGAAATAGATTATATTGTAAAATGTTTGCCTTGTACATCTTAGTATGTAAGTATAATTCCCAACCCACATAAATATTGGAAAATGGGACACCGTTTACGGTTCAGTCAGTAGGAAGGCAGAGCTAATGAGTCCTTGGCAGTTGTTGACTACACAGCCATATATATTTGGCAAGCTGTAGGTTAGTAAGAGTCCTTTTCATCACAAAATAAAAGATAAACATCTGAAAAATTACATCTGAATTTGACATTCTCAAACGTGTACATGCACTTGCTTAATACCATCAATCATTAGGAAATGTAAGTCAACACTATTATGAAATATCATCATGCCATTAAAATAACTACCATAAAGCAAGGAAAACAACAATTCAAAAACATAAGAAATAATAACTGCTACTGTGCAAAATGTCCTCGTTTCTGTCAGACAGAATTCTGCCTAAAAATAGGCAAGTTTAGATGCAGGCAGCATTGACAGTCAAACTCTACCAAGAATGGGTAAGCAAATCCTCATTAGTTTCTGCCTCAATAGTTTGGAGGATGCTAACCTACACTTCTGGTTCAGATATTTTTTATTCCTTCTGAAATCTCTGATGGGGTTGAAGACTAGATAGCTTAGTCTTTCAATTAAGCTTAGTAGTTTAGGGGTTAAGATTTTTTTTTTATCAAAGTAGATGTTTTAAGTTAATAGAGATTAGATATGATAGACACCTACAAAATATTTTGAACACTGAAAGATCATTTCTCAACTTCATATGGAGAAACAAAAAGCCCAGAATAGCAAAAATAATCCTATACAATAAAAGATCCTCCGGAGGAATCTCCATACCCAATCTCAAGTTGTACTATAGAGCAACAGTAATTAAAACAACATGGTACTAGCACAGCAATAGGCTGGTGGATCAATGGAATTGAATCAAAGACCCAGATATGAATCCACACACAATCGGTCACTTGATATTTTTTAAAAAAAAAAAAAAAGCCAAATCTATTCAATGGAAAAACAATAGCATCTTCAACAAATGGCTCTGGAGTAACTGGATGTCAACATGTAGAAAATGCAATTAGACCCATATTTGTCACCATGCACAAAATTCAAGGCCAAGTGGATTAAAGATCTCAACATAAAACCAGAGACATTAAATCGGCTAGAGGAAAAAGTGGGGAAAGAGCCTGGAACACATTGGCCCAGGAGAAAATTTCCTGAACAGAACACTAACAGCCCAGGTCTTAAGGTCAGCAATTAACAAATGGGACCTCATGAGGCTGAGAAGCTTCTGTAAGGCTGGAGACACTGTCAAGAGAACAAAGCGACAGCCTACAGACTGGGAAAAGCTCTTCACCAACCCTACATCTGACAAAAGACTCATATCCAAAATATATAAAGAACTCAAGAAATTAAACACCACCAAATCAAATAATCCAATTAAGAAATGGGACTCAGAACTTAACAGAGAATTCTCAACAGAAGAATATCAAATGGCTGAGAAGCAC
This sequence comes from Acomys percivali, assembly GCA_907169655.1. Classification (NCBI taxonomy): domain Eukaryota; kingdom Metazoa; phylum Chordata; class Mammalia; order Rodentia; family Muridae; genus Acomys; species Acomys percivali. Next base: position 97,444,881 of record OU015743.1, on the reverse strand, counting down.
TTAAAGAAATGCTCGTCCTCATTAGTCATCAGAAAGATGCAAATCAAAATGACACTGAGATTCCATCTTATACCCATCAGAATGGCTAAAATAAAAAATACAATTGACACCACCTGCTGGCGAGGATGTGGAGAAAGAGGAACACTCCTTCATTGCTGGTGGGGATGCAAACTGGTACAACCACTTTGGAAATCTATCTGGTACTATCTCAGAAAACTGGGAATAGGGCTTCCTCAAGACCCAGTTATTCCACTCCTTGGAATATATCCAGAAAATGCTCCACCACACAACAGGGACATATGCTCAACCATGGTTGTAGCGGCCTTATTCATAATAGCCAGAACATGGAAACAGCCTAAGTGTCCCTCAGTAGAAGAATGGATAAAGAAGCTGTGGTACATTTACACTATGGAATACTACTCAGCTATTAAAAACAAGGAATTCCTGAAATTTGTGGACAAGTGGTTGAACTAGAAATGATCATAATGAGTGAGTTTACCCAGAAGCAGAAAGAGCCAAATGGTATATACTCACTTATATCTAGACACTAGCCCAAGGGGCATGTCCCATGAAAGTCTTCACTTACCAGAAAAGTGGGTCAGAGGGGAGGACAACCTATTGGGACTTCAGGTGAGAGATGCAAGGGAAAATCGGAAAATATAGGGATCCAGAGAGTCCTAGAAAACTACAAGAACATTATGATGGGCGGATCTGGGCCTAGGGGTCCTTCTCAAACTGTGACACCAGCTAAGGACAATAAGGGAAGTATACTTCGAACCCCTACCCAGATCTAGCCAATGGACAGAACATTCTCTACCATTGAGTTGAGAGTGGAGACTGATTTTCATAAGAACTCTGCTGCCCCATTTTTGACCACATCCCCTTGATGGAGAGGCCTGGTGGCAGTCAGAAGAAGGATAGCAGGCTACCAAGAAGAGACTTGATATCCTATGAGCACATACAGGGGGTGGAAGTCATCCTCAGTCACAGTCACAGGGAAGGGGAGTAGTGGGAAAGTGGGAGGGAGGGAGGAATGGGAAGATACAAGGGATAGGCTAACAATTGAGATGTAATATGAATAAACTAATAAAATATTTTTAAAAATATGTTTTTTGATCAAGGTAGATATTTTAAGTTAATAGAGATTAGATATGATAGATACTGATCTTCATTTAGAAATTTAGACTCAACAAGATAGAAAAGATGTTTACTTCAAGTTCACCAAATACAAATAGCCATATCATTATGAATCTAAGAGTTAGATAATTCCTGATATCTTTTGTTTGTTGCTGCTGTATGTAGCTTATTTTATTCATGTATAATAATATAAAAGTATATATTAAAAAAGAAACAGCAAAATTACAAAAAAATAATTACTGTTAGTAAACAGGCATACTAGACCTCTTGTACATATTGTTGGTTGTTTTAGAACTGTGAAAATAATATAGCCTTTTTAAAAATAGCATGTTGGTATTTTACATCATTCTAATAGAAATACTACTTGATCAACAGTACATTTCCTGGACATGTACTCATATGAATTGAAATCATGATATCACTGAGTATCCTGTATTCTTTTTTACCTCAACAAGTATAACACTTAAATTCCTTATTTACCATTAGTGAATGGACAAACAAAATAGGCCAGTTATGTAAAAAAGAAGAATAGTCTTAATTATACTAGAGCATGGGGAACTTTTGAGGACATTGTGATATATCAAATTACCCAGTCCCTAAAAGGAAAATACATTAAAGTATCCATGTGCATGAGGTTTATAGAGTAGTCAGATCCATAGAAACAAAAGTTAGTTGTGAACTGATTTGAGCAGAAACAAATTACCTTCCTAATTTTTTTGTGAAGAATGTCCTACTTCTGAGAATAATGTTTAACTACTGTGTACTTTTAAAGGTTTAAGTTAATAGCTCTCTGATACTTATCATATACATATTAAAATAAAAATATAGGTAAATATTAGATAAGCAATTTTCAATTTTTTCCTGTGGTTTCCCTTTTATTATAGCTGTTTAAAAATATTTACATGAAAAATAAAACAGTGAAATGTACAGTTACAACCATGGAAGGTGCCTTTCCATATCTTTGACTCTTTGGCAGTGAAAAAAATTGAGGAAAAGATATTTTTTAAATTAGCTTTTGAATATAGAGTCTAATGTCTTTTATCTTACATAAAGAAAAAATTCAAGTAAACAGATGAAAAAGGGAACAGACAAAAAGGTTAGCTAAATTATGGTTTACTTGCCTTTTGAAATTTCACCTATGAGATTAATCACCAGGAACAATAATGTTACTTGAAAAAGTCATATAAGCATCCTATAATCAGTATATCACTGAAGTTTGAGGAAAGGTTGTGCTAAGCTGCCTCTGCATGTAGGAAACACTGACAATGTGATGTTACTGCCCTCTAATGGGTGGAATGTGACAAGATTAGTTAAAATTACAATGTATAAGAAATTATCAATAATGATAAATGCAATATACTGTTATATTTGCATAATAATCTTCACCTGATAAAATATGTAGTTGACATTCCAATAAGGTAAACAAGAAATGTCTTAATCCTGTTTCTATCAAAAGATGGAATCTGAAAAAAATAATTTCCATTGTAACAAAATTCAAGATAGGAGCACAATACACCAACTCGGTACTTATAGCTATGCACTAGAATATGATCTTCAATTCACGGCACAGTCTCTACTATTTAGAATTTTAAGCGGAGAATTCGGTCTGTAATAAAATGTATGTATAAATTAATAGTTTAACTATGTATTAAAATGTGCAATATATATAAAATTAAGCTGTAATTCATTTTAAAAACTATACACTAAATAAAGCGATCAAATAAACTGAAATATATCTGTACTATGCATTATATTAAAACAAGCTACATTTGTGCTTATTTCATTTTATAATATTTTAAATTTAATTTTAAAATTTTCATACATGTATGTAATACATCTCATCATGTATGTTCATCTCATGCTCCCCTGCACGAAATCCACTACCCCTCCCACACATCTTCCTCCCCAATTAAACATAAATGTTGCCTTTATTTCCTCAGGTGAGAGGTAAGATGAGAGCCTTACTCAAGCTTTACTTATACATGGCTTGGACTGAGTTCATAGCATTTCTATCTAACTATCCCTAGGCCTTGGCCTGGAAGCTTCTAGCATCCATACAATAAAATCTTCTGCAAGCCCAGACATTGAAGGCTTCAGCTTCCAGCCTCTATCTGCTTACCTAGGCCTAGAATATTTTCAGCCTCCTAGACTTGCTTCTGAATATGCTCACCCTTTCTAGTTCTTTCTGAAGTCTGGCGCTTGTTGGTTCAACTCAGCTGTTCTGGCTCAAAACTCCTCTCCAAGATGACTGATTCAAACTAGCTTCTCTCAAATTCTCACTGAATTGCTGTGCTGGTAAAAAAAAGTGCTTCTGAACTCCACAAACTGCACTCAAGTGAACTACTGCAAACTGGACTAGACTCCCAAACTCTACTTTCTCTATGAACTCTTTTGCTTTCTCTCTGTGCTGCTCTTAAGTAGCTTTTTCTTCATGTCTGTTCTCATGAAAGTTGGGGTTATCTCATCTCTGGCTCATTTTGGAAAATCTTTCTCTCATTCGCCACTTTGCTTCTCAATTAGAAATCATTTTGGGGCTATTAAAGATGCAAAATAATTTCAGGTAGAGATTAAAGGTGTGTCATGTTGAAATTCCAGTCAGAGAGATTGAAAGTGTGTAGTGTCTATATTTAAGCCAGAGGGTTTAAAGGTTTGAACTAAAGGCATGTCTCTACTCGAGCTGGATCACACACAGACCTAGGTCTTTGGATGTGATCACTTGACAAAGCATCCATGTTGCTACATTAAATTTCCTTTCTAATTTATATTTTCTCTCTCTTCTTTCATGTAATCACTGAGTTCAACTAGCACTAGTTTGGAATCATCTATTGAGGGTGGCTAACGTACTTACGGCAATTCTGCCTAAAGGGATTCAACATCCAATTTCTAGCATCAATCAGCTGGCAGTAGCTCCTCATCTGGGATTAGGGAGCCTCAATAGCTTTTCATTAATACATGCTAGAAATTTAACTGCCTTGATTTTTCAATTCTTCAATATGCATCCACAGACAATGTGAATTCATGGGTGCATCAATCATGCTATACACAACGGATAACACTTTCCAGCATCCTTCCCATCTTCTGGCTCCTATACTCTTTTTACCTGCTATTGCAGGAAGTTCCCTCTGCTTTAGGGATAGTGGGCAGGTTTTTAAATGAATATTTTGTGTTAATAGTCTTCATATATAAGTGGCTACTGATTTTGAATGATATGTAAACAATATTATGTTGATATTGGGTTCAGATCATTCAAACTGTCATTTAACAGTGTAGTAAACTGAGGCAAAAGAAGTTATATGAAATGCAAGTGTTGGATCATTGCCTGGTTTTCAGTATTCCATAATGTGTCTCCTCAAATACAACTGTACTTGTACTTAATTTTCATCTTCAGCTTTGCCTTCCAGATATTTGAATGTTAGCACAGGAGGGTCATCCTTACAACTATGACAGAAGCAACACCTCATGGCTCAGTGGTTACCAAAATATTTTCTAGTTACTCATTTTACAGATCCAAAAATGTCACATCAGAACAGAGGGAAGAAATTATATATACATAGATGTGTGTGTGTGTGTGTGTGTGTGTGTGTGTGTGTGTACACTAAATAAAGAAATCAAATAAAATTAATTATAACAGTATTACACATTGTGTCAAAACAAGCTAAGTTAGCACTTCTTTCATTTCTATATTTTAAATTTAATTTTCAAAGATTTCATTCACGTATGTAATACATCTTCATCATATCCATCCACTGCTACCCTACATATATATTCCTATATGTATAAGTATACACATATATATGTATGTATGTGGCATATTAATGTTACCAGTCATAATATACCAAACTCAAGAAGAACATGCTTCCTCTCCTTTATGCTTCAAGTTGTATACTTTCTACAATCACAAATATTTACATCATTCTTTAGAATATTCTATAACAATGGATGTCGAAGACATGCAAGCCAACCAAGCCCACAAAGACTTATAATAGACCTAAAAAGCAAAACAAAAATATATTTAAAATCCTTTATAAGCTTCTTCTCCAACTTGTTTTTCTAACAGAAATTAAATGAAACAGAAAATTTGCTTGTCAAGAAATAAAAATACTTTCTATTTGCTCTTCACTGATATATGTGCCCCTATAAAACTTTGAGCATACAAAAATAAAGATTTGTAAATTTTAGTGCTCCTGAACTGAAGAATAATTTTCAGGTATTTTTCACATTTTCAAATCAAAAGAAAACATTATGATATTAACTTTACATGGGCAATTTGAAGTCTGTCTTTATATGTGGTGTTCCTGGACCTCTATTTTAAAATAGAGCAATTGATTTTTAAAGAAAATTTTGAGCAAATCAAAAAGAGTAACAGTTCTTTAATTGATGGTTCTTAGATACAATTAACTACCAATAACTTTCTAAATATTTTTGTAAGGAATTAGTTTAGACTTCAACTGGGATTAGTAGTCCTTATACAGGGCATAATTTTATTGCCTTTAAAAGTGAATATAATAACTTTTTCCTCAACTGCCTTTTGTCATCAAATTTTCCAGTCAACTAGAGATGATTTTTTTTAAATCAAGAGATATTTGAGAACAACATAGTTAAAAGGCTAAGAAAAAAATAAGAAAGGAATTTGTGAAAATAGTTTGTTTGGACTTCAGCATGCAAATTTATACATGCAATAATGGTTTCAACTGTAAGATATTTATGCACATATGAAGGCTTTAATCTGTCACTGTTAAGGTATTTTGCCAGGGCTATTACTAATGAAATTAGCATAATTTAAAAGCTGCCAGTAAAGAAAATATATATCTAGAAGCAAATAACTCCTATCACAATATGTGCTGGAGTTCTAATTTTTCCAAAATATCATACATTATAATTTAAACAGATACTGTTGTGGTCATTGTAAATGCATTTAGCTGTGCCTTTCTTTAATTAGTATGACAGCACTGAAATTGAAGATGGTCCATGACTGTCATGCTTGACAACAGGAAGCAATCATAGTTTGTATAGTAACCATATAGAGATTTCTTCAATACATTTTATATTAATTCCAGGCAGGTTATATTTTATTTTATTGTTTTTTATTATTATTAATTTATTCTTGTTACATCTCAATGGTTATCCCATCCCTTTTATCCTCCCATTCTTCCCTCTCTCCCATTTTCCCGTTATTTCCCTCCCCTATGACTGTTCCTGAGGGGGATTACCTCCCCCTGTATATCCTCATAGGGTATCAAGTCTCTTCTCGGTAACCTGCTGTCCTTCCTCTGAGTGCCACCAGGTATTCAATGCCTTTGTAAGACATTCTCCTAGATCGATACAATGATTTATATAGTAGATTATTGTTTTAGTATGGTACATCGATTTCTAACTAACAAATATGATGTAGCAAGAAAGATTTCAGCATTTTGGCTCTCATATATTTAGGAATTGTCTTCATTTTGCCTTTTCTTCTTTGGGATGGACAAGTAAAGAATAATGTACATATCAATATTACATGCTAGGACAGGCTTAGTTACTTCCCTGTTGCTGAAAAAAGGTGCAATAATATTTACTGAGAAGCATGATGACAGGGTTAGAATCCATCAGGGAACAAGGCAGCAGACAGACAGATATGGCACTGGAACAGAAGCTGAGTCCTCATGTCTGATCCACAAACAGAGGCAAAGCAAGACACTGGTAATCACATGGACTTTTATAACCCTAAAGCCCATGCCAGTGACACAACTCCTCCAACAACACCTCCTCCTAGTCCTTTCCAAACAGTCCACCAACTGGTGACCCATCATTCAAATGCAGGAGTTTGTGGAGGTCATTTCCTTTCAAACAACCTCAAGAGAGAACAAAGACAATACGAACAAGTGTATTTTTTAACTCAGTTTATTTGCAGAGCCTTCAATGATTTGTTGCCCTAATTGCTATCATTTCAAACTAAACATTATTTTATTAGAAGAATGTCAGGGAGAACACTTAAAATCTATGTCGCATTTTCATTATTTAAAGTAATATACTTCAAATGGAATTGAATACACATGCTTCATTGTACTATTCCGGAATCAAGTAAGCCCATGGGAGGGTTTTATGAATATCAGAGTTCAACTCAGTTTAATGTCCTTACAACCAACTCATAACTGAATACCCCTCAACATCTAGTGAACTTAACAAAATACCATTTACATGAAGTTATAAAATATATCAATGATATATTTGTCTAACTCCTAGTTTTCAGCTTTTCAGTAAACAAAGCAGAAATAATGAAGCATTGTAGTAATATAGCATTAATATTCTTTCCCAGGGCTTCCCAGTGCTTTTCTAACACATAGGAAAGATAGTCTCCACACATATGAAAGACATGAGAAACCATTGATGTTTGTCACAAGTTGTAGGTATCTTCTATGGCTTTTGTAGAGCTGAGAAATGTTCCAAAGTATTTTAAGATTGTGAAAATAAAATGAATGCATCTATGAAGTTAAAATAATGTGGCAGTAACAATTTCTAAAACCACCAGTATGTATAAGGCAGAAAAATAAGGAATATTATCACAGTTTCCACTTAATTGACTGATTCAATAAATAGTTGCATTAGCCACTTAAATATTGTGTTTGGTTGTATCATCATTTTCCTTTCTAATGTCTCAAACATTGAGCCCTATATGAACAACATATTAATATTTGTTTTAGCTCTTTAATACTTATATTATTATGAGAAATATTGGGTTTTGGTTAATGACTTAGCTTTAATGCTGAAGGATCAAACCAAGTCTTTTAGATGTTATAATATATTAGTCATCTCTGTGCTACTATGATGAAATACCAGGAGCACTGACTAATAAGGAGAAAAAGGTTTTCTTAATTCTTGTCATTGAGACTAAAGGTCAGGACTTGACAGTTCCATTGAATGGGTGTTATGTATAATAGAAATCATGTATAAAGAAAGCACAAAAAGTATGAGGTTGAGAACAGACATTCTCTATGATAGTAACCCTCTTAGAGAAATACTCCACATCCCTGGTGGCCTAAGACATCCCATTTATCTTTCTTTTACAAGAGTTCCACAAATTCCAACAGTAACCTGGGAACTAAGCTTTCAATAACAATGGGGACACAACATTCACAAGCAAGTCATGGAAGTTGTTACTTTCCTAGAATTGCTCAGCAATGTATTTGTGCAGATAATAAAACAGTGATGAAAAACTGATTTCATTCGAGTACCTCAAAAGTATGACAGAAAATAAAATTTGACAGTCATTGTGTTTCTAAATTACTAAAGGGCCTGGAGAGAAAGAAATAAGCATAATATAGCAAAGAAAATCCCATGCCATGAAAAGACAAGTTTATAACATTACAAGCCAAGTGCAGTAATAGTTACTAATCAAACAGAATCCCTTAACACTACATAGCAAAGAACCTGAAAGGAATTGCCTAATTCAAGCCACTTATCTTGGTATATGTCAATATTTCACGTAAGTATGAATATAGCTGCAAGTCCCACTTTGCGGGAATCTATTTGTTAAAAGTGTGGTAACCCCATTCCTCTGCCTTTCCCCTTTGCAGCACATAAAACACTTTACTGGCTTCTCAACATCTCTAAGATTATCATACATAATTTAAACGACTAAAACCACTGCATGCTTTCGAGCAACCATCTCATTGCTTTGAATTGAATTATGATGTCTCATTTATCCCAAGGAAAAAATTCAATTTTCCAAAATCATCTTTTTCTTTAAACAACAAAGGCATGCTTTTGTTTCCTACTCAACTAATTACAAAGAAGCTGACATTTGTCCATTAGGAAAAGGGTATTAATGTCCTGATGGAATTAGTTAGGTTTGAAAACTAGTAATGGCCAAGAAAAGTTTCAAAAATAGCCTCAAAAGAAATTAAGATAGAAAAATCATTACTGGTCCCAAAATGTCATGGTTTATTTATATTTGAATGCTGAATCAGGAAACTGCCACGTGGTTGAACTGCTATTAGTAGAAATCATTGCCAAAGGGAATAGAGGTTTATTTTATGTTTCTAATTTAAGTGATCATCATTTTATGATGTGTTCCCAGTGGATTCATAAATAAGTTTATCTTGATTGCATTTACCACACACAGGAAGAGTTACCATGGTCCTTTTTGGGTCTTATTTCTCTAATTCTAAACCACAAGATACTTGGAGGTTTATGACTCATGAAGTCAAATTCAATTAACTGTTTAATTTCAGGGTCCTTGGTCTTATGTGACATCTAAACTACATGATTTTTAGATTTTGATTATAATTTGTAATTCTAGAAAACCCATGCTAAATCTTTGAATCTCAAGAGAAGAGTAATTATTTCAGCATGAACTCTACAGTGCTCTTTTTTCCTCCTATGGCTTATATAATGTGCTACCTTTCCTGGAGTATGGTGTTCAACACAGGATTCAACTGATATGGAACTTAAGATGCTGCTTACCTGGTTCCACTCATCAAATCTCCTGACCACACATGAGCTGCAGCTATGTTATCATGGGCTCCATATCTTATCATTTAAAAAGGACATTTGTCAACTCAAATTCCTTAAGCAAGAGTGATTTTTAAAGAAGAAACTTTACATTTAGGATGCAAAGAAACATTTAAATTATGTTTAGTTGTATAAAATTTGCATCTTATAAACTAGAGAGCACCACCAGTGAAATGTGCCTGCTTTCTGCATTGGGACATTAATATTAAAGAAGAACAACTCTCCTGATTAGTTTAACTAATTAATTAGTTAAAATGTTATTTATAACAAAGTGATTGCTCTTGTCATTAAACCAAACACCTATGCTTTCTAAGTCATGAGTCTTAGTGAGATTTTAAAAGTTTATAGTGATTAAAAACTGAGAACAAATCATATGAGTAAACATTTTATTTTTGGATGTTTTTCATAAAAGTAAGTCTCTATTATTTTAACCTAAACAAGAGTGCAGTCTTTGTTATACAAAGCAAGCCAAGACACTAAGAGCGAATGATAAACAAAAGCTATGTGTACAGCAAATGTAATAAGACTTAAGGAGAATTGCTCCCATAGCGACCACCTTTACCAAAACTGGCCTGATTCCAGTGTTTATTTATTATTACTTATTGTCATATCCAACATATATATCTTTATAGACCTCAAATGAAGTTGGCCAACCTTGATTTTCCTATAAACAAATAAAAGCAGCCTTGATTTATTGTTCCATATTATGACTAAGAAAAAAAAGTATCTATTATTGCATTTTCTCTTTGTCAGTTTAGAAATACACAATTTTACCACTTGAAGTGTGAAATCTATTAGAAAGAAAATAAATTTACTTTATTTGTAATATAATCTACAGAGTGGTTTTTGTAACCCTTCACCCACATAATAGTAAATTCATTATTCATATAGTGTGGAAAAATCTTAGAAATTAATTTCCAAATCATAGTGAAATCATGACTCATATCCATACACACAAAAATAATACTGAGAAAAAGAATTTAATTTACTTATAAAAATTAAAGGACTGGGAAAAATTAAAACCCTCAGTGCAAAGAAAAATCCTAAAAGTAGATTTATAATTTATATATTTACTTATTTATATGAGTGCTTTGTTATATGTATGAGTCTTTTGCCTGCGTAGATGTGTGTACATCACATGTGAGCCTGATTCATAAGAAGGTTAGAATATGGGTTCAAATATGGTGGAACTGGTGTTACAGATGGCTGTGAATCAACATTTTGATACCCAAACTTGGGTCATCTGCAAGAGCAACAACTGTTCTTTACTGTCCAATCATCTCTCCAGCCACACAGTCCTCACCAAATAGTTTTAAGTAGCATGTTTTAAAATCTGGGGAATTTGAACATTTAAATAAATTCTTAGTCAATTGTATTTCTTCTTTTGAGAATATCCAATTCTCTATAGTTTCCCTTTCATTATATCTATTACTTGTGAATGTAAAATGAACTTAATCTCTATGGCATTTTCACGTAATATACTGTTGTTTTCCACTCTTCTTCAATGTTGCTTGCCTTCCCACTCTTTAGATAAGCTCCCTGCTTATTTTTTCATTTCCTCCTTTATAGCTTCTGTATCCTGTTATTTTCTTGTTTAGAGCTTCTTCTCATTCTACCCCCCCACCTTCGCCCATTTTAACTTTCTTGGTTTCGGGGATTACTCACATCTAAAAATTCTGACAAAGACTTACCCATTAGGAGAGAACCAGTTCCCTGACCCTGTTAAGGATGTTTTGTTCTGCTTGAAGACAGAAGCCTAGTAGAGTTGTCCTCTGAGAGGCTAAGCCTAGAAGCACCTTGAAACAGAAGCTGACATTCACAGCCAAATACTGAGCCATACATAGAAAGGAGAGACTATACATAGAGTCTCTACATAGAGAGTTGAGTCTTGTGGAAAAGTATGAGGAAGGAGAAAATAACCTGGAGACATCAGGAATTTCAAAAGAAGATCAACAGAACCAGCTAACCAGGATTAAAAAGGGCCTGCTGAGACTGAAGCACCAACCAAGGACCTTGCATGGATTGGACATAGACCCCTACAAAGTTGTATCCAACAGGCAGCACAGGCTTCATGTTGGTCCTCTATTAATGGGAGTGGGGACTTTGTTTGACATGTACTTTCTGGAAACATTTTCAGTTATTACCTCCTGAAAGGATGTTTTTTGCCAGGCCACCGAGGAAGAGAACATGCTCCACTCTGATGTGATTTGATGAGCTGGAGTGGATGGGAAGGTGAGGGAAATTCCCATTTTCTGAGGAATAGGGGAGGAGGGATGGGGAACAGGGAGTGAAGGTGGGACTCAGAAGAGAGGAAGGATGAGGCGATGACCAGGATGTAAAGTGAATACATTTTTTTTAAACTGAGAGCTAAGAACACAGATAAGGGAGAATATGTGATGTTATCTTTCTAGGTCTTATTTACCTTACTTAGGTTTATTTTCTGTTTCCATCCATTTGACTGGAAGTTTTATGATTTTATTTTTCTTTACAGTTGAGTATAATTCCTGTGTGTATATGTAGCACATTTTTATTGTCCTTTAATTGATTTGCCGTCATTTAGGAGTCATTTAGCAGTCATTTAGCAACGATTACCATCTCCTTGCTATTGTGAAAGAGTAGCAATCAGCATAGCTGAATAAGTACCTGTGTAGTGGGGATGCTGTATCTCTTGGACATGTGACCAGGGGTAGTACATCTGTGTCATACTGTAGACCTATTTTCAGCCTTTTGAAAATTAACTACATTGATTACCAAAATGGCGAGACAAGACTGCAATCTCAGCAATAGTGATTAAGGCATTACGTTTTCTCCACATCATATCCAACATTGTTTTTTTTTAATTTTTAATTAATTTACTCTTGTTACATCTCAATGATTATTCCATCCCTTGTATGCTCCCATTCTTCCCTCCCTCCCATTTTCCCCTTATTCCCCTCTCCTATGACTGTTCCTGAGGGGGATTACCTCCCCCTGTATATGCTCATAGGGTATCAAGTCTCTTCTCGGTGACCTGCTGTCATTCCTCTAAGTGCCACCAGGTCTCTCCCTCCAGGGGACATGGTCAAAAGTGAGGCACCAGAGTATGTGACAAAGTCATATCCCACTCTCCACTCAAGTGTGGAGAATGTCCTGTCCATTGGCTAGATCTGGGTAGGGGTTTAAAGTTTACAGCCTGTCTTGTCCTTGACTGGTGCCTTAGTTTGAGCGGGACCCCTTGGCCCAAATCTGCCTATCATAATGTTCTACTTGTAGGTTTCTAGGACCCACTGGATCCTTCTACATTGCTATTCTCCCATGGTTCTCTCATCTAGAGTCCCAATAGGGTGTCCTCCCCTCTGTCCCACTTTCCTGGTAAGTGAAGGCTTTCGTGGGACATGCCCCTTCGGCTAGTATGCAGATATAAGTGAGTATATACCATTTGAGCCTTTCTGCTTCTGGGTTAACTCACTCATTATGATCATTTCTAGCTCAATCCATTTATCCACAAATTTCGGGAATTCCTTGTTATTAATAGCTGAGTAGTATTCCATAGTGTCTTTCTGCCTTTTAGTTAGTTTGGCTAACAGTTTGTCTATCATATTTATTTTCTCAAAGATCTGGCTCTTGGTTTCCTTGATTCTTTGAATTCTTCTGTTTCTAATTTATTGTTTTCAGCCCCTCTACCTATCTTGTGTGTGTCTGCTTGTTTTTTTTTTTCCAGTGTGTGCCATTAAGTTGCTTGTAAGAGATGTTTCTAATGTCTTTATGAAGACATTTAGTGCAATGAACTCTCCTCTTAGTACTGTTTTCATTGTGTCCCATAAGTTTGGGTATGTTATATCTTAATTTTCATTAAATTTTAGGAACTCTTTATTTATTTCTACATTGACCCAGTTGTCAGTTTCTGTGTGTATGTGTAGGCATTTTGTTACTTCCACGGTTGTTGAGGTCGAGCTTTAGGCCTTGGTGGTCTAATATGATAAAAGGTATTTTTCCAGACTTCTTATGTCTGTTGAGGCTTGCTTTGTGACCGAATATATGGTCAACATTAGACAAGGTTCCATGACATGCTGAGAAGAAGGTATAATCTTGTGTTTGGGTAAAAGTTTTGTAGATATATATTAGGTCCATTTGATTCATGACATCTGTTAGTCTCATTATTTCTCTGTATCCCTTCAGTTTTGTTGACCTGTCTTTGGGGGAGAGAGGGGGGTATTGAAGTCTCCCACTATTAATGTGTGGGGATTGCTGTGTGATATAAGCTTTATTAATGTTTCTTTTACAAATGTGGGTGCCCTTGTATTAGGGTATATATGTTCAGAATTGTTATATCATCTTGGCTGAATTTTCCTTGATGAGTATGAAGTGTAAGAAATGTCATTTCCCATCTCTTTTGGTTAAGACTAATTGAAACTGTTGGAAGACCTTGCTTTAGCCATTTACTCTCAGGTAATATACTCTCAGGTAATGTCTATCTTTGTGTTTGAGATGTGTTTCATGTATGCAGCAGAGCGTTGGGTATTCTTTACATATCCAATCTGTTAGTCTGGGTCTTTTTTATTGGAGATTTGAGACCATTGATGTTGAAAGATTAATGAACAGTGACTATTAGGTACTTTTATTTTGATGTTGGTGGTAGCAGTGTGTTGTGTACTTGTCTCATTTTTGTTTAGCTAAAGTGGAGTTATTTATTTCCTTTGTTTTCTTTGGTATAGTTAGCCTCCTTAGGTTGGAGTTTTACTTGTAGTATCTTCTATAGGTCTGGATTTGTTGATAGATATAGTTTAATTTTTGTCATGGACTATCTTGTTTTCTCCATCGATTGTTCTTCAAAGCTTTGCTGAGTATGGCAGTCTGGAGTGACATTTGTGGTTTCTCAGGGTTTACAAGACATCTGTCCAGGCCCTTCTCTCTCTTATGATCTCTGCTGAGAAGTCAGGTGTGATTCTGATAGGTTTGCCAATGTATGTTAGTTGGTCGTTTTCCCCTTGCTGCTTTTAATATTTTGCCTTTGTTCTGTACATTTATTGCTTTGATTATTATGTTGTAGGATGATTTTCTTTTCGGGTCTACTTTATTTGGTGTTCTGTAGGTCACTTTTATGTTTATAAGCATCCCTGTCTTTAGATTGGGGAAATTTTCTGCTATGACTTCATTGAAAATATTTTATGGGCTCTGAAGCCGAGCATCTTCTCTTTCCTCAATTCCTGTTTTCTTTTGGCTTCATCTTTTCATGGTATCCTTGATTTCGGGAATGTTTTGTTTTAGATTTAACATTTTATTTGGTGTTGCATCAGATTCTTCCACTGAATCTTCTACACCTGAGATTCTTTCCTCTATCTCTTGTAGTCAATTGGCAATGTGATCAACACAGCCATCTTAGATCCTATGACAACTGCTTGTTTGTTTTCTTCATTTTTCTTTCAAACTAAAGTTTTTATCAGAAAAATGATCTTATAACTTGTATTTTACTTTATAATACCATTACTGGTCTTTGCCAAGAAGTATTGACTTTCATGCGAGGTTACATGTGAGAAGTAGGGTTAATTTCTTGTTTCCACATTGTTCTAGATGCTCAAAGAATCGGTAATGTACTTTAGGAAATGAATAAATAGTTACACAAACCATTTATATCTTATGTATTATACGGCTAGCAGTTTTTATATTTTGAAAACTCAGAGAAAAAGTGTGGAAGGCATATTTATAGTAAAAATATTTATAAAGCTATCTCTTTGCCCTATATAATGAGAAGCTAAACACAATATTAAAATGGGAATTTCTATCTCCATGTTTGTTGTGTGTAGGTCTTCCTTTGATATATATTTGTCTCTTTAGCAATGCGGCAAGAGTCAGGAGTCAATCTCCATGTCCCCCAAATTGCATCTGTCAGATTCTGTCCCTATACTTAATGTAGTTTCTCATTAAAATTCATCTATTGTAGAAAGTTCATATCTTCTTCTGAATGTACCTTAGATAATGCCTGTGTACTTTTGATGTCTTTGGAGTTCAAGAAGGATAGATGAGTATTGAAGAAAAGGTGATGACAAATAACAAAGCCTTTTGGGTACAGCAATGATAAAATGATGCCATGTAGTTTCTGACCAAATATCTAGGAAAACAGAATTATTGTTCACATAGTATTTTGACATGCATTGCTTTAATTTATTCTTGTTTTGTTCAACAGTCCAAGGTTTATACTGAAGTGGTTGTCTGGATCCAATTTTATTTGGATTTTTTTTTCAAAACATGTGATTTGGAGACTTACTTTGCCTGCTTTCAGAGAACTTTAGTTTATTTTCATTTGTTTTAAACATTACTTAATTTTCAGCATCTGGTCTTTTACTACTGTACCTCTCTCCTCCAGTATCTGATTTTGAAGTTTTCTGTGAACTCTGTGGCCTACTTATAAAGGCACCATGATAAGATGTTTGTTCCCTTCTGTCCAACAGTGTTGAGGTGACAGGGAACTCCACAGACCTGTATTTGCCTGATAGTGACTCCCCCAAATATGCCATTGTTGGATCAGAATTTCTTGGCTCTACCAGAAAGGCCCACATTAAGAATTTATTACTGTCATCAACTTCCATTCCTGAGTAAAGTGCCACAGGCAATTAATGTCTGATGAGAAAGAGGGAGAGAATCAGTCTTCCCAAGGACAAATTTTTGAGAAGTCAGCTTTTTCCTAGTGGTTATCCACAGACACATGCACACAAGAACAAAACTAAATCCACTCAGTAAGCTGTGTTTATGTATGTGTGTGTATACAAACATAGCTATATACAAAAATTAAAGAAGTCATGAATTTGAGAGGGAAGGGACACATGAAAGCATTGTTAAGGAGAATAAAATTTGGAAAGGAGGTAAGCACTATATACCTCCTATAATATATATGAATTTTCAAAAGTTTAGAAATTATTTTTACAGCCAGAAAAATTAATTTAAAAAAGAAAGAAAAACACTTCACTTCAACTGTTGACCTTGTGATCCTTACTTAAAAAGCATTATTTCTTTGTTTTTTTTTTATTTCATTTTACTTTTTATGTTTTTGTTTTACTTTGTAATGGGGAAATTATGTAACAGAATCACATGTGTTTCTGCTCATTACACCCGTGTACCATTCTCTGTCTAAAACAGCATGGAGAAATATGAAAAGTCAGCTCAAAGAATTCTTGAAAAGTACCTACAATGCTTGTCTTTCTGCATCTGGATATGTCACACAGGATTATCTTTTCTTTTCTTTTTTTAAACATTTTTTTACAGTTTATTGGGATTACATCTCACTTGTGCACTCCTGTTGCCCCTCCCTCCCTCCCTCTTTTACCTATTTCCTTCCTAGACCTCTAACAGAAAGGGACCTCCTCCCCCACCATATGACCACAGTCTGTCAGGTCTTATTGAAATAGCATGCATCCCTTTCCTTTGAGTGCTACCAGGCCTCCCTGTCAAAGGGAAGTGATCAGATTGGGACACCAGAGTTCATGTCAGAGGCAGTCCCTGCTCTGTCCTGTTTGAATGAGCTGTCCATTTCTAATACTATCCTATAAGTATAGGATACCCAATACCAAAATTCACAGACCCAAAGAAGCTAAGTAACAAAGAGGGCTAAGGGTGAAAGTTTGAATCCTACCCAGAAGTAGAAATAAAATAGACATCAAGAGTAGATGAAGAGAGGAAACGGGGTGGAAAAGGTGGGAGGTTTGGGAGAGGGATGAGGGTGAGTATCAGGTTGGGGAAAGTGGGATGGGAGGCTTTAGGGCTGGGAGAGAGATGGGAAGTTAATGGGTGGAGATATCTGGGACAAGCTGGAGACCTGTGACAGGGTAAGTTCCTGGGAGGCTATGGTGTGATTCTACCTGAGACTCCTAGCAACAGGTGGTATGGAGACTAAAGTGGTTACCCCCTATACTGAGGCAGGACTTCCAAAGTAGGAAACCCAGAAATCCACAATGGAGGAAAACAAAACTTTTGAGCCAAAGGTTACCTTGCCTACAAGATGGGCAGGGATAAAGCTGTGCCAGAGTTTGTAGAATTGGCCAACACTGGCTAGCCCAACTTGAGACCCGTTCTATGGGAGAGAGCCCACAACTGTCACTATTAATGATATTCTGCCATGTTTGTAGACATGAGCCAAACTACCTGTCCTCTTAGAGGCTCCACGCAGCAGTGGATCAAAACAGATGCTGAGATCCACAGCCAAACATGGAGATCTGGGAGTCTTGTAAACAAGTCCAGAGAAGGATAGAACATGAAAAAGCGCAGCAAAAATTCCATGAGAACCCCAAAGGAGGCAATCTAGGCCTCACAGAGACTAAACCACCAACCTAAGTTCATGCATAGACTGGAACTAGGCTCCCTACACTTGTGAAGCTGATGGACATCCCAGTCTTCATGTGGGTCCCTTAGCAACTGGAGGACAGGCTGTCACTGACATGGACACAGTTGCCTCTATTGGACCACTTTCCAATAGCTGGGAAAACTTGTCTGGCTTCCATGGAAGAGGCTATGTTTAGTTCTGCAGGGACATGAAATGGCAGAGTGGGATTTATATGGGGGAGTCCCTTTTCTGAAAGAAGGAGATGGAGAAATGGGGGAAAAGGGTAGTAGGGTGGGACTGGGAGGAAATGAGGGAGGAGGATGTGATCTGTATGTAAAATGAATAAATAAATAAAGAGAAAAGTCATTGACGATAACTGAGTAACAAAGTCGGTGGACTCTCATTTTTACTTTTTAACTTGTTTCATATGGAATTTACTATTCTTGTAATCCCAACCTAAAATGCATGTGTATGTATATGAATACAAACGTCTTCGGATTATGTTTTATTTACCACTATGGCATTAATGTGCATAGTCTGATGTCTATTGCACACCTCTCTGACACCCTACTTCTGCTTCTTTTGAAAACTGGTTGATCTAGGTCCATGGTTAGGCTCACAAGAACTATTGAAGAAATACCTTTATTTCTTGAAGACTAAAGAAAAAATTATATAAATAAAATATTAGCCATTCTGAACAAAATTAAAGTAACTAAAATCTTGATTTTTGAGCCAGTGGAGTGATATGTATATTGCATTTTCAAGTATTAAATCTGAAAATGAATGCTAAAAATGAGCCAAAATCTTCTGGTTGGTTTACAAAAGAGATAACTAATGTTTTTCATTTAAAGGGACCTAAAATTAAAATATGGTTCTATTAAATAGCCAAGATAATTCTAAGGTTTTCTTTTAACTCAGAAAATTTAAATAAATAATGAAAATACATAAACTACTCAACTATATATAGAAACATTTCATGGTTTTGGAGCCTATATGAAACATAGATGTATATTGTAGTGTTGATATTTCTAATTTTACTACTGGGAAAATAAAGTCATGACTACATATTAATTCATTACTAATAAATAATGCATTCTGATATGCATATTCATATATTACTATATACTTTAGTATCAAATTAAGTATTTATATATTTTTAAATTATCAAAATAAATTCAGTAGTACCTGGGCTCATTAAATCATTAGACTTAATATTTATACATGTAAGTGAAAATCATCTTGTTAAACATGTAATATAATTAATGGTACCTAAGTAACTTTTGGACAGATGTTATAAAATTCCATGTGATATTTCATTCAAGGTTTTTTTCACCCATGTTACATTTTTATAGTAATATACAAGCTCCTTTAGACCATTATATCCTCACTGTTCTCCATAACAAATCTCTTGTGCATCTGGACATATTTTTCTCCTCCCTTTCTTTTGTTCATTGTGAAAAAAAATTTCACAGATGCCTTTTGTATCCAAAACTGTAATCACTGGGTTAAAATATAAAGATGTTTGGCTCTATACTTTTGTTTCCTATCATATTTTGCTAAGAGAAATTCATTGCCTAAGGTTATTTGTTACACACACACATATACATATCTACAACATACATATATATTACATATGTATCTGTATCTATAAACAATAATAACAAAAGAAAAATAAGGATCCAATCTGAGAGGGGTATGAGAGTTATTAGAGGGGGAAAAGGAAAGGATGGAAATAACGAAACTGGATTCCAATTTAAATTTAAAAAGTAAATGAATACAATATCTCTATATGTTATTTCTTACAACTGTATTGATGTCTATAAAATTATTTGATAATTAAACATTTAATTTAAAGAACAAAACCAAACAAGCATACAAACAAATAAAACAACCAAAATGTTTGCCTAAAATTTTACCTAGAGAAGAACTTTATTGTTTACAGAGTGTAATAAGTTATCTTAGATTGTTAAATCATTCCATAAGTACAGTATGTATATTACTCTTTAATAAGATTATAAATTTGGGTTTTCTGTTGTTTTATAACAAAATATTAAGGAATGAATTTTGTACAGCAAAATACGGTTTTTGTATTAATTGAAGATTTTTTTCCAAAAGAGAAAAAGGAGGGAAAGATGAAATTACAAGGTTAAAATATGTTATACAAAAGTTTACAAAAATCTAAATTATATATATATATATATACACTAATTAAACATTTCAAAATATTCTTATATCAACATTAAATACACTAATTATCATGGTTATTTTTTAATTGCTGGTACAAATCCCCACCACTGAGGCAACTTATAATAGAAGGCATTTAATTGGTGGCTCACACTTTGTGTTACAGCCCATGAAAATGATGGTGGGCAACATGGCGGCATGCAGGCAGGCATAGTACTGGAGGAGTGGCTCCAGAAGTAGCTCCGACTAAGACCTCATACCTTTTCCACAAGCTCCATGGAGATTGAGAGCTGAGAATACTATGGGCTTTTGAAACCAAACTCTGTGCAAATGACACACCTTCTCCAACGAGAGCATTCCTCACACTCCTTTGCAAACAGTTCCAATACCATGAGTATTGAAACAGCTATGGGGGCCATTCTCACTCACACCACCAAATTAATATAAAATTAAAAACTAACTTTTATTTATTTATTTTATTATTAATTTATTCTTGTTACATCTCAATGGTTATCCCATCCCATGTATCCTCCCATTCTTCCCTCTCTCTCATTTTCCCCACATTCCCCTCCCCTATGACTGTTCCTCAGAGGGATTACCTCCCCCTGTATATGCCCATAGGGTATCAAGTCTCTTCTCGGTGACCTGCTGTCCTTCCTCTGAGTGCCACTAGGTCTCCCCCTCCAGGAGACATGGTCAAATGTGAGGCACCAGAGTACGTGAGAAAGTCATACCCCACTCTCCACTCAAGTGTGGAGACTGTTCTGACCATTGGCTAGATCTGGGCAGGGGTTTAAAGTTTACCGCCTGTATTGTCCTTGGCTGGTTCCTTAGTTTGAGTGGGAAAAACTAACTTTTAATTTACTATAAAGAAGGTTCACGTTTATAAAAGCTGACTTATAAAAAGCAGCTTTTACATTTTATGCCTATGCACAATGGGACAATTAAAACCTAGCATGTATCCAAATGCCTTAAACCCAAAGATAAGTTTGGGTACAGGTTGGAAAGTTCCCAGTGGGGTGAAGTTTTTTCTTCCCACACTTCCAATTCATTGGTGCCTGAACTATATGGGAAAGATTTCTTCTCCTTGGAGCATTTTAGCTAAATTACATAGTAATAAGACAACACATTTTTATGGACAAATATTTAAATCTATTTATGAAACTTTACTTAGTGCACAAAATTTTACAATCTGCAATCTTTCTTTCTGCAATGCTAACTGAAGTAAACAAATGTTACTAATAACTTATCAAAATTCACCATGCACTTCTTAGACCAAGATAGTACTCTCATTTTTCTCTATATAAAATGGGTTTCTCCTTAAAAACATACACAATTTCCTTATAAAATAGTTACTGGGCATCCTATAATGTAAGATATTAACTATTTATGGTACCTCTTTTAAAGGAAAGTATTACATACAACTATAAAATAATTTTCTAAATGCAAACTAATACTTTGTAATTGTTTGTGGTGTACTTCTACAGTGAACACGAAGAAAATGGAAATCTAAAATAATGAAAACATAGCCAGGTGGTTTGTCATATGGAACAAGAGCACCACATCAAAGATTTCATTCAGCTTTGAGAAAAGGGAATCCATCAGGTACTTCTGATTATTAATTGGGCCACAGAACTTCTGGAACAAAACTTTTCAGAATCTGTCTCTTACGTCAACCTTCCTTCAGTGTCTCAGAAAAAACAAATACATAGAATACAGAAAAGCTGAGTGACATTCACAGTTTTTGTATCAACAATTGAACATTTCAAGTAACAACACTTAAAAACCTCCCAACAACATTTGCATTAAATATCATATTTTGTACTTATTAATTGCTTTTGTATTTAGATATTTTAAAAGTTGCCTGAGTTGTTTAATTTTGGCACATTTGCTTATGTGTTTGAAACAAATTTTGATAATTGTTAGTAAATTTGCAAATGTACTTATTATATTTTCTAATTAATCATATTTTTAATAAACACTTGCTTGCAAAATCACTTCATTCCTTTAAACCAACTTTTCATAAAGTTCAAAATTTCACAGCCATCATAAAACAATTCTATTATTATTCAGTATAATTTGAATTTTTAATAGTAAAAGACTCATTTTAAAATATTCCAGTGGAAATTCAATTATGAAGGAATCCTCTTTTAAATTTCAAGTCATTAAAAAGTAATTGGGCTAATTTTATTTTATTATGACAATTTCATGGTAAGATACAACAAATTAAATTCTCTGAGAAGCCCTACACCATACTTAGACATTCTCCATTTATAAAGTAAGTTACTCAGGACTTGCTCCTGTCTTACCAGAGTTTGACCATCAACTCTGCCTTCAAATATGTCTGTCAGATATATTGGGCCAGAAGGCTGAGGAAGATGCTCCAACATTATAGAGAGTTTTGGGTGACTATTCAGGTAGACAAGGGTCACTGTCATGTTTTCATTTGGAAAGCTACTAACCTGCACTCCTCGCACACTCAGGTAATCAAGTTTATTTTTTCTCAAGTCTCTGATGGAGTTGAAGAACAGGTAGCTTAGTTTTACAATGAAGCTTAGTTGTTTAGGGGTTAACATGTTTCCAGTTCTAGATAGGTGTTTTAAGTTGATAATGACAATATATGATAGATATTGATTTACATTCAGAAATTTAGATGCACCAAGATAGGAAAGATGTTTTCTTCAAGGCTGTCAAATACAAATAGACAAAACACCAAGAATGTTACATTTATATAATTTTGATTGTGTCACGATTCTACTAATATATTGTGTATATGTGTAATAAAAAATGTACATGTAAAAAAATAAAATAAAGTAAAATAAAAAATAAAACAAAAGAAACAAACAAAAACAAAGTATGTGACTCTTGATTCTACTGACATCTGTTAGGGATACCTACTGATATGGGTCAGCTCTATTGTTATAGCAATAGTATAAACCCAAGTAAGCTGTGACAGCATGCATACCATTTTATATATAATAACCCATTTTACTAGGTTTAATAAATATTTAATTTGTACAAAATACAGTTAGTTAAGAATATGCTTATAATATAAAAATGACATTTGGATTTTCCCAACGAAAAAATAAATGAGCAACAGCACTGGAATCTCATTTCTCTTTCTGATTAAATTAAGAAATGAGATTATTTTTCTTTGCTCACAAATTTATGCAAACTGTTTGAATTTTTCACAATCTAAGCTCTTGTTTCTACCCTTGTAAGAAATAATATTTGCTACATGAGGAAAAGATAACCCTGTTTTAAAATATTTAAAGTGATATTATCTTGTTATCTAAACCACTATGCTGTGGTCCATTTATTTTCTGATACTTTAACTAGAAGAAATATAAAAATAAAAGAAAAAATTATTAACAAAATGTGCTTCCACTTGAAATTATACTCTGAGTGGAACCAAATCAAACTAGATAAAGGTATAATTAGAAGATTATTAGTTATTCAAAATCTTAAAACCTCAGATGAAATACTTCATAGAACAGAATTTGATATAGAGGTAGAAAAAAACAAATAGCATATACACTTGCAAGACATATTGTTTGTCAGGTAAAAATGTTTTGTTTACCTCAATGCCTCCTTAGGTGTTTAGGGCATACAGTGTTGCTAATTATTTTAAGCGTCCTTTTATATTGCTCTTATGTCCCATGTAAATACTATATCTGAATCAAAGGAAAGAAAAACAGAAATCAGAGTCATATAATAAGGGTCTCCAAATCAGATGTGATCTACTATTTCTTTCTTAATAGCTTTGCCAACTTCTTCATTTCTGAAAGCAGTTTTCCTGTCACCTCAGGCTCATCTGTATCCAATACTAGGAATGTGCGTTTTTAGCACCATAGTATGCATTATCATACACAAAAATCAATACTAAGATCTAACGACAAAAGCAAATGCTCCTTTCTTAAAGTTTCATGGCCAAAACAATAAACGTTTTATTCATGAAAAAGAATTAAAATATGAGAAAAGAAGACAAATATTTTAGGTATGCTTTATTCTCATCAAAAATCATCAGATGCACATATCTATGATTACCTATTATTCTTGTTTTATTAAGGGCTTCAAAATGTATTCATATCAAATTACTATCTTCTGTAAATCCAAATGGTAAAAAAATAATCAGATAGCATCTGAAACCTGTAATACAGTTTTCCAAATTTTGTAACAATTTGTTTGCTTGAACCCCCAAGTGTATTTGGTAAATGACTTAATTTATGACTTTTATTTGACGATCTGTACTATTAATGTCTACTGTAAACATTTTATACTGAGACATCTTTTGGGACAACTTGAATTCATGTTCCCTTGCCACTGTCACTCATGTTGGGCTGAATAATAAATTATCTTTTACTCTTTTCAAGGTGAGGGATGTATTTTTGCTTCAATGTATTTACTCTTTAGTTTTACACAGTAGCACCATTATAAGCTAATATTTACTAAAATAGCTATCTAAGTATTGTCACTATATCTTAAATTAAATTACTTTTTATTTCTTAAATTAGACAATTATATTTTGAAGCATAAAATTTAAAATACTATCAATGATCATATATTAAAATATTAATATATTTCTTCAGTATATATTAAGATTCATAGAAAATTAGACAGAATAACATCATGGGCCCTCTTTTGTGCCTCTTCAAAATATAGGACATTATGGAAGCATATTTCCAAGATGGTGTCCT
This sequence comes from Acomys percivali, assembly GCA_907169655.1. Taxonomy (NCBI): domain Eukaryota; kingdom Metazoa; phylum Chordata; class Mammalia; order Rodentia; family Muridae; genus Acomys; species Acomys percivali. Next base: position 97,420,077 of record OU015743.1, on the reverse strand, counting down.
CCCAGTCCTCAAAGTTCTCATATTTCTTGCTGATCTGAATTTATTTGTCCAATGCCTACTCTTATCACACCGTCTACAAATCCAGGAAGCCTAAGAGCTTCTAGAGAGGTCTCTACAAAGACTTTGCCTAAAATCTATTTTTAAATGTGTAAAATTATCTTTTATTTGCCTGATATGATTGTTCTTTCAGACACTTACTGCTGAATACCTGGACATTTTCTTGCTCTTTCTGAACTCTGGCTGGCTGGTTCAGCTCAGCTGTTCTGAACCAAATTCCTCTTCAAGCTGATTGATTCAAATGGGCTTATCTAATGTTATGAATTTTTCTTCTCCTGAACTATGTGAACCCAACTGCACCCAAATTAACTGCACTGAACTGCCTGTACTTTATTGTATTGTATTGAACTCAATTCTACTATACTGACTTCTCTACTGAACTCTATAATGTAGCCTACTGTATTGTGTTCTGTACTGTCTCTCTATGGTACACTATTATAGTCTCCAAACTGTAGTGTACTGCTCTCAACTGGTTTCTCTTTATTCTCTGTTTTTTGTGAGGGTTGGGTGTAGCCTATGTCTGACTCATTCTGTGAAATCTGTCTCTGCTTATTCCCTTTATCTGACCCTCAATTAAATGGTCTAATTGAATGGCAGAAAAGGTGATGAATCAGAGAAAATTTGACAGAATAGCATATGCCCAACTCTCCCAAGAAGAGAGAAGAAAGGGAAGCTACTTGAAAGGTAGTTTTTCAGAAAGAGTGGAAGCAGTTTTTCCAGAACAGTAATAGATAGATGGATTGCAGAGAGAGAGAGAGAGAGAGAGAGAGAGAGAGAGAGAGAGAGAGA
>OU015743.1:97377653-97419131 GCA_907169655.1 Acomys percivali | reverse complement strand
GAGAGAGAGAGAGAGAGAGAGAGAGAGAGAGAGAGAGAGAACTCCAGTAAAGATGGTATGAGCCCAAAAATGAGAAGAATCTAGGAGATTATAGCAGATTTTTTAGTTTGTTTGAGTCCAAGCAGAGCAATTCCAGACCGAGAGAGATGCCTAATTAAATAAGTAAGCTGGGAGAGAGTTTAAGCCAGAATATCTGAGTTGAAATAACCCACCCAGAGCTCAGAATGAACTAGTAAGGGTGAGCTTAAAAGTAGTAAGTCTCGGAGAGTGAAAACATTCTAGGCCTAGGTTAGATCGTAAAGAGGCCAAAGGCTTTCAGGACTAGGCTGACGTTAATGGAAGGAGTCAGTAAACTTCTGGACAACAGTTAATCCAGTAGAGTAAAAGTTACTTTTATATTATTTCGATGTGATCTCATGCTAGAGCAGCCATATTGCTGGTGTAAAATTCCACACATCTTTTCCATTTCTGTTTAAGCTTAAAATTGTATACAGTTTAACTACCACAAAGAAAGCTATTATAAATCCCATAAACATAGAAGTCTTAATGTTCTTATGAAGATCCTTTAATGTGATGATCCTTCAGAACTGCAGGCCTGATCATCTGTCCTTCAGCAAATGTCCATTTCAGGCTCAAGGTTTTCCAGTCTGATAGTCTGGAGAGCAATCAGTCTTTCTTTAGTTGTTTTGTTGAGCTGTCCCCATGCAGGGGTATCTGCTTTCTGTGTCTCTTTTTTCCTTGAGTTGTGCCTTTTAAGTGGCTCCTTCTCTTTCTCACATCTATCTTCATCAATTTTGATGGAACCCATAGTGTTTCTTCTTCTGTGGAAATATAGGTAAAACCTCTTCCTCAGCATAACACATCCCTTGAACTCCATTCTGAAGTCAAAACCTCTTTAAAGCACATAGGTTGATCAAATTCATCAGGGTTTCCCCCTACAATCCAGTATCTTTCAGCAGCTATTGTTCCTACCTTGTTGGCATTCAAAAACTTTCAAGATAAGTCATTATTTAGTCTATTTCTTGGAGTTCTTATTCCCCTTTTTTGTTTATTGAGGTACAATTACATCTTTAGGAATCTACCTACAAACTAGACAATTAGGCATTCACATTTTCTCTCTGACTCCACACTAGTGAGCTGGGTACTCACCCATTTAAACAGAAACTATTACATTTAAAGAGCCATATTACATAAGATGGAAATATACAGAGTCTCTAATACCTAGTTTAGGTTTCTTAAGTTGCTATGTGTATTGCTGAAAGAAAATGCCTGCCTTGTGTTTGTTGCTAAGATATGAGCTAACCCCCTTAAGGATTTTCCTTCTGTAAGGAATTACCTCACATATCTCTTGCTGATCTGTGTTCGCTAGTCCAGTGCCTACCCTTACCATACTTTCTACATATCCCAGAAGACTGAGGTCTGTAGGAACGCCATGCCTAAAATCCCTTTTCAAATGACCTCATCTCCCATAACCAAAGATAAGGACATTTTGATGTGGAGAATTATTGGCTGTTGTTTGTCCAATTACACAGTCATTAGGGTCAATATTAGCAGCAATTTTAATCTATTCATCTATTGGTTCTCATTAAGCTTTTTAAATCAACATTTTACACCCTGCAATACATTTTCAAAAGCTAAAGTTTCAATTGGTACATATTTCACACCTGGATCTGGTATTGCATTGTATAGAACAGGTTAATCTATGTACAAAGTCAATAAAGATATCTATGGGACTTTGCATAATCTTTGTGAATGACATAAACCATTTTCTTTGTTTGCCCACCTTATCTTTGGATCTTAAAACTACTACAGTACATTGTATAATAATAGTCATCAAATTGCATCTGCTGCCTTAAGTCAGCATATTGGCGTTTACCTAACAATTGGTCTTTCAAGATATTAACACCTTTAGACATGTTACAATTTTCCATAACTGTAGCTTCTTCTTTTCAACATGTAATCCATTGTAATTGAGAACCAGTTTCAAGTACAGCTTCTGCTAAATCTTTCTAGTCATTGGGGGATTATCCTGTTTGGGTACCCAAGTATTTAACATCTGTCTTACACAGATCTGTGCATTCTGTTGAGGAAAATATATAGGCTATTAATTTTTATAATTTAATGCCTATTTTTGTTATGGCAGTTATTATTAACCTGCTACCTTTAATGTAATTATCAATATTAATAAAAGGCACAGACCCTTAATAGTTTTTAGAATATGCCTTAAATTTTACCTGGGGAAGGGCAGATACTAATCTTGTAAGCTACCTTTTCTCTCCTATCCCATATCCTATGCCAATTGCTCTAATCATTCCTATTTGGGCTACTTATAATCCATAATCCATAAACATGTCTGCTCCTCTCCATGCCATTCTCAGACTTTACTCTTTTTGGCCAATGTTGTTCTCTCTATGATAACTCAAGTCGACCCCCTTCTTTCTTTCTTCTATGGTAGTGTTAACTATTTTCCTTCCCATAATCCTTCTGTTTCAAAGCCCACCAATCTTAGCTCAGTCTCTCACTCTACACTTCCCAGGTGTAGGTCTTTTATTCAGCCAATCAGGGAGGCAAGTTTCCACGGCAATACTTGAGGTATGTGGGTGTTTGCTCTTAAAAAAACAGCAAGCAGTCTTGGCCTTAGGGGGAGCAACCTAGGTAACAATCAAACACAAAGCCCCAGACCATGCTGCTAAGGCATTCCACAAGTCACTATTGACGCTTTGAAAATGTTTATGATTTTGCTTTTTAAAAGGACTCCAGACTAGTTGAACATTGTATAAATTTTTATGTTTTCTGGCATTTGCTCCTGGATTACTGAGAAAGCTAATGGAGATGGTCACTTTTTCTCTTTCATTAAGAGATACTTCTGTAGGTTTAATAAGCAGTCTATCTTGATCCTCAATTTTATTATGAACCAAAGGTTCAAAAGTAAGCACTTCCTGTTCTCTTACTTCTTCTATCTTTTGTCTCTCCAGCTTTTGTCCTATCATAGATAATTTTTCTTATTATACACCTATTTTTTTCATTCTTTTTGAGAGGAAATATGTAAAGTTTACAACTGAAAGTATGGCGGGGTTTACTGACGTGGTCACAGTTGCAATAAGTACTACAATAGGTTTTCTTCAGTTAGCGTTTCTATCCTCTCAATTCCTAGCCTTGGTTTTAAGGATCTGAAATAGATTTTTCCATTTTAAATGGAGGAAAAGTCTATATAATCAAAATTATCTTTTTGGAGTGGCATACTGTGATTAACTGCCCCAGAGACTCCTGCATCTCTGGAATCTCCAGAGTCTCTTTGGGATTCCAGTTGAACTCGAAGAACTAGTGATTCCTCCTGAGATGATCCCAGGTAAATTTTTCCTCTGCAGCTTTCTGACAGATATATCCCATTTTTCTGGGACTTTTCGGTCAGGTATCCTCTTCTCTCTACACTTTTGGTTTGCTTTCTCTTTTTTTAATGATACTGAATTTCCTCTAACCACATTAGGCAGCAGATGTTTTTATTGCTGATAAAAATATAACCCTAACCCTGAGATAATATCTATTTCCAAGTCTTTGTATCGCCTTCTGAATTCTCCTTGGCTCTTTCAACTCAGTTGTTCTGGTCCAAAGTTCTCTCCAAGTTAACAGAGTCATTCTGGCTTCTCTTTCAGCTTACAACTGAATTGCTCTCCTTGGTCTCAAACTACCTCTGACAATATGTTCTAATCTGGCTCCTTCTCATCCCATGGCTCATTCTCTCTGCAATCTGTCTCTAAATCTATTACTTATAAAACTGACACATAATACTCACACTAGACTCCCACTCCTGTTCTACTCCGTGTACTCTTCACTCACCTCCCTGAGATACTCTTTAGAAGTCTCTCTGGTCTGTGCTGTTTTCTTAGAAGTTGAACGTATCCTATCTCTGATTCATTCTGCCAAATATTTCTCTGATTAGTCACTTTGTCTTCCCTTCAATTAGATATCACTTTCAAACATGGGTGCTTTCTTCTAAAAATTGGCTTTACCTTCAAGGGGATTAAAGATGTGTACTAAGAGCATACCTGTATTCCTGCCAGATCATAATGTAATCCAAGGCTTGTCTGGACTTCTCTCAGATCACACAGACCTGAAAGGACTTTAGATATGATCCACTGTCAGACCAGCCATCATATGGGATTAAAATTCCTCTATATAAAATCCAATACTTATTGGAAATCACCAGAATGTTGGTGAAAGACATGGATTATATGGTCTCTTAGAATTTATGGCCATAATAACCACATAACTATAGCAGTTTTGGCTATCTTCACAAGACATTCTGCACACACACACACACACACACACACAACCATACATAAAACCATGACTGTCAACAACAGCAGCAGCATGTAATGTGAATAGGAGTGGCTCTATTGGGAAGATAGGAGTCAGCAGGAGTGAATGAGAAAGGATGAATAGAGAATAATGGTGCTAAATGTCATTTCAATACATTCTATGAATGCATATAATTGTCAGAGCAAATACACAACAAAGAAACTCATCAAAAGAATAAATCTTTGATCTTGAATTTCTAGCCTCGATGATAGTATAGGAACTATTTTCTATTGTTTTAAGCAATATTTTGTAGTCCTGTGTTACAATACCACTAAGAAATCAATATATTATTTTAAAAATAAATAGATATCTAAATTCAACCACCTCATATTGAATTCTCAGTGAAACCAAACTAGTATTTTTTTTATTCTTTTAATTGAGTATAAAAATCTTCACCAAAACTCTTAGACAATCTTTTTAAAAATATGTATTTTTACCTGCTTTCAAATTTTACCTTCCTTGGACCTGAAAACCTAGTTTTATGAATATATACAAATGTGCCAGAGCATGCACCCACACACATACATACATACACACACACACACACACACACACACACACACACACACATACACACACACGGGGGAGGCGAAATCTCTTTAAACCAAGAGTATTAATATCAGTCTCAAGTTAAATTTTGATAATTCCTTCCTCAACTTTCATCCTCATTACAACAAATATTCAAATACTTAAAATATTATAAAATATAACTTCAGTTCGAAAAGAAAATATTATCAAAACTCAGGAAGTAAGCATACAATTGAGTTTTTCTTCATGCAGACACTCTTGATCCCAATGCATTTCATATCCACAATCATCAAATTCATGGTATGAGTGAGAGGGGCCTTTCTTGGTCACTTATTTTGTGTGTATGTGCTTATCCATGTTATGTTCAGAAGTGTCATTCACGTGGATGAAAGTACATGTGTTGATGCTCATGTGAAGGCTTCGTGTTGATATAAAGTGTCTGCCTTCATTATTGTCCACCTTATCTTTTTAAGAAAGGATTTATTATTGAGTCCAGATCTCGCTAATTTGCTTGACTATCCAGCCAGAGATCTCAGGCTACTCCAAGGCTAGACTTACAGCTTTGCCCAGTTATGTCCGGGTTTTATATGTGTACAGCTTTGCCCAGTTATGTCTGGGTTTTATATGTGCACTGGAGCTCCAATGTCCATTTGTTTGTTTGACTAGTTCTTTATCATCCAGCTCATCTCCGATAGTATTTTGCTTAAAAATTGCCTACTGTGATTTCACAGATACATTATAGAAAGACTGTTTAACCAAGACTCTGTCAGACGATATGAGAGCATTAGCTGGAACACAAGAACCTGGCATCTTTACTTAGTAAGATTACCAATACTAACACACAAGAACTCAGAAACCATCTCCGTATCACTTAGAAAATGTTAATACTATTTGTAAAATGTCAAAAGGAATATAAACTAAGTGTAACAATATTTCTTCCTTGCTTCTTTGAAGATATATTGAGCTATTTTACACTTTAAGTTTTCCATTAAAGCACAGTTAAATCTCTGCAGCAAAAATAAACTCACCATGACACAACTTAAAAATGCAAATTGACACTTGGATATTCGGTCATTTTTTTAAAACTTCAATGCTTAGAAAGAATGCTGTCAGACTCTTTTCTTCTCACTATAAGCTATATCAAGAACAGCCGAATTGCTTGCATAAAGTGCAAACTAAATATAAAATAATTTTGTTTTGAATGTGCTTTTCCTCAGTGATGAGGTAGCATTTCTTAAATGAACTCTTTACACAGTGCTAAAGAATTTTTCTCAAAAAAAAAAAAGAAAAAAATAACCATTCCAAAGATAATTTTCTGAGAGTTGTGAGGACATTATTTCTTGATGGGGGGCATTAAACAACATAAATCCACCAAAGAAATTGGAAAGCTTAATGCTCTAGTTATAACTCATGGGTTCTATAATTCTCATGAGTTGTTGTTCACAGGAACGTGTCCTATCGAAGGATCATAAGGAAAATAATGTTAAAAAAATAAGATAGAAACCAAAGAAACACATTGATATCACTGTCAGTCCAAACTCCTATTTTAAACAGGCCTTATACAACAATGACTAAGCATATGTTAAACATGAATCCTTAGTGCCATGGTTCTCCACTCTTCCTGCACACCAGAATCAGTGAAGTACATGTAAAACATCAATATTTGATTCTAGAAATTGGGAGTGAGTGGTCTGCTGTGGGGGTGTCTTCAGTAGCATTTACTTGTTTGGTTGTCTTACATCTCTACTGATGTTTCCTCTTCTTCTTTTCCTCCTCACCTCACCTGCCCCAGTTATACTCCTCCCTGTTCTCTTCAAAAAAAAAAAAAAAAAAAAAAAAAAAAAAAAAGGGCTGACCTCCCATGCATGTCAACATGCCTTGCCATATCAAGTTGCAGTAAGACTAGGCACTTCCTCTCCTATGAAGCCTAAGAGTCACAACTAAGTAGGAGGAGAGAGTCCCAAAGGCAGGGAGCAGAATCAGAGACAGCTTCTGTTTCTACTGTTAGGAGGCCTACAATAAGACCAAGCTACACACTTGTAACACATGTGTGGAAAGCCTAGGTCAGTTCCATCCAGAGCTCCATGGTTGGCAGTTCAGTCTCTCCTTCCTGGGACAAGCTGGAAACCTAGGGCAATGGAAATTCACAAGAATCTATGAAGTTGTCTCTAGCAATCAGGGATAAGTAATAGGCCATCTTCTGCAAGGCTTCGAATCTTTACTGGGAAGCTAACAAAGTCACATAGCCTTTGACCTACAATTTGTCCTAGCTACCAGATAAGCTAAGATAAAGTGGCATAGAAATGTGGGGGGAGTCATCCAATGGCTGGTCCAGTTCCAAACTCAGGCCATGACAGGATGCCCAATCCTACACTTCTTATAGGACTAGGAAACAGGAGGACGATAGAAGCAAAAATGGGAAAAAAATGTCAATGAAATTATTCCTAATGACTCCTAATGCTACACTCATAGGTTGGTTTCTGAGCCCAGTTGTTATCAGAGAGGCTTCACTAATCAACTGAGGAAACAAATGCAGAGACCCAAAACTACACATTAGGTGGAACAGTAACACCTTTAAACATGCCATATGGGATTCTTAAAAGACAAGCAGGTTAGGGACTCACTTTCTGGAATAGAAAAAAGGGAACTTAATTTTGCCTTGATTACTTCATCTTTGAGAATATCTAACAAACTCTTATCCTCTTCTCTATAACCATAAAATAATGAGAGAAGTTGCATTCTGCTCTCTTGGAAAAGTATGTGTTTAAAATATCTGGCATATAAATCAATATTTTTTGTTAACTTGACATAAACTGGAGTCATCTAGAAATAGAAAACCTGAATTGGGGAACTGTCTCCATCAGACTTCCCTTTGGCATGTTTGTGAATATTTTCTTGAATAGTGATTGAATAGGAGAGCTCTCGGCTGGTTATGGGTGTGTCTCTCCTGAGCAGATGGTTCTGGGTTGTATAAGAAAGCAGAATCCATGTAGAAAGCCAATAATACGCTTTCTTCCTCCATTTCTGCTGGTGTTCCTGCCCCAAGTTCCCTTAATGAAGGACTGTGCCATGGAAATATAATCCAAATAAAGTCTTTCCTCTTCCAAGTTACTTTGGCTTATAGTGTTTACCACAGCAATGAATAGAAAACTAGAAGAGAAATAGTCACATGCTGTAGCTGTTCTAGAAATATACAATTTTAAAATAAAATCATATATCACAAAAAAGGAACAACATGGATATAGTGAAACTTTTGCATGGTATTATACATTGGAAGGACAAAGTATTGCCCACATTGAAAGGGATCTTACCATGATTCAACATATAAACATCATCAGAGAAAGTCTCAAATCTCCAAAATCATTCATTGACAAATAAGCCATTGGTAGACATGTCTCCAGGCAAGATATTTCAGAAAGTTCTACAACTTGTCAGTTTACCTTACAGGATGAGACTGAGGCCCAGAGCATGATGGTCCAACAGTGGGAGGAGCTACAACTTGACAGAGACTGCTTAAGTGAATGTTCTTAGCCTTATATTTAAACTTTAATCTCACAACAAGACTCTAAACAGGAACTTGAGAGTTTAATTGAGTCTCTTTGTCTTTCTTTTTATTATGACCATATTGAATAATGTTTTGTTTTGCTTTCCGCTTTAAAACAAGCAAATAAAAAGCTAAACAAAATTTATATACCTTTCTAATTGGCATCTAATAATTGTATGTACATAGTTAATACAGTATAAGCCAGTAAATTAATATATAGTACATTTATATGAGGATAATTTGGAAAACATTATTGTTAAAATGTAATTTGCTTTGTATTGAGAACATTTAAACATCTCTTTCCTCCAGTTGTTTATAAAATTATAATAGCCGACTGTGCACTATGGTGGCCATATTGTATTTTAGCAGGGGTTCTCAATCTGTAGGTCACAATTCCATTTGGGGGTGAAAGGACTCTTTCATAGGGGTTGCCTAAGATCATCTACCAGAAAACACACATGTTTACATTACAATTCACAACAGTGGCAAAGTTACAAATAGGAAATAAGAACAAGAATCATTTTTATGATTGGGGGTTACAGCAACCTAAAGAACTTCATCAAAGAGTCACAGCATTAGGAAAGTTGAGAACCACTGTATCATAGAATGTTAGATCTAGTCCTTTTATGCCCACCATCCATCCTGTCTCTCTCTCTCTCTCTCTCTCTCTCTCTCTCTCTCTCTCTCTCTCTTCTTCTCTTCTCTTTTAGCTTTACCATCTCTGTGCTACAATGATATATTCTTTCTTCTATGCAACATGTTTAAAGTTTTAATGTATGCTTTATTTGAAGGAAATAATCAAAATCAGTCTCCAATCAGGCTTTCATTGTCCATTCAGCTTGGCTAAATTTTAGACAGTTTCCTCCTTTCTGTAGAACTCTGAGTCTCTGTTTTGAACAAACTTATTTCAGAAGAGTTGACATTATAAATCCCTACACTTCCCCTTAGAAATGTAAACCTTTCCACAACCACTCCACAGAACCTAAGAGTAGACTGGGTTGTATCTCAGTCAGTAGATTGCTAGGCTAGCATGAGCAAAATCCTGAGTTTGGTCCCCACCCATAAAACTGCAATCACACAATCACAGCACTTGTGAGATGGAGACAGAAGATTTTGAAGTTAAAGTTATGTTCAACTATATAGCAAGTTTGAAGTAAGCCTGACAGCCATGAGAACTTATCTCAAAAAATACAAAACAAAACAAATAAAGTCTTGAGAGACATGTCTTTGAATAATGTGGTCAGGAAAGATATTCCAGTAATTTCCATGATCTATGGGTACAAGATCCTCACTCCAACACTTGTAAATTCCCTAGCAGTTCCCTCCTAATCACAATGAAATCCTCTGTCATCTCTCTCCAGCACTTCCTCTCTGACTGACTTCCAAGCTTAGATTCTCCATCATTTGTATTAATAAGTTTGAGTCAAGATGCCCACATTGCACTAGTCTTAAATAAAATATTCTTTGTGCAATTTCCCTATTTTATGCACATTTTTTATATCCTTTACACAGTGATTATTGAAGTATAGATATTAACCTCAAAACAGTAAATAACTTATATAGGTATTCGTTTCATTTGTACTTACTTAAAACCTTAAAAACTCCTTATAACTAATTTTATATGGACTTTGTATATTCAATTTAATAATTGATTAATACATATTAAACTTTTGGAGATATGTTTCCAAAAATTTTTGGTAATTTGAAAAGGCATAATAAATAAAATAAAAAACTGAGCAAATGTAAGAAGATATGGCTTTGACAAATATGGCTTAGCAAAGCATAAAATTTATCAATATCTTATAAGGTAAATAAATATTTATTGTATGTAAACCATTTGCTAAGGTAGCCTGAATGTATAAAGACACAGCCACACCCAGAAGATTTTTCTCAGATGCCCTACGGAGTGAAAACTTCCTATCGGTTTTCGAAGTTTCCATTTTGGCTTTGCTTTTTATGCTTTTTTTCCTTTGCTTTCAATTAAATGTTGTTTGATCCAAGAGCCATTCTAGAAGGACCTCACTAATTAGAGATGCTATTTCTACGCAGGTGTTAATAGCTAAAATAATTATTTCCGCATCAGCGTGGAAATTTTTAATTTGGTTCTTTGCCTTAACAGAAAAAAAAGTGACTATGAAGAACGTTTTAGACATCAATGACTATAGTTGGGGTCAAGAAAGCATAACAGCTTCCAACAAAAATTAAAATCTATCTGCTTTCTGAATTTAATCTCTAAACCTTGAGTTCCAGACCAGACTTTAGAACAAAAAGAGAAGTGATCCAGTGGTCCAAATTAGGTAAATTACACAAAGAATACTGTATTCAAGAATACTGAAATCTTGACTTGTGGACATCTTGTCCCTAACGTCTTAATACAAATGGTGGGGAATCTAAACTAGGAAGTCAGCCAGAGACATGGCAGAGTATTTCAGTGTGATTAGATGGAAACAGTCAATTTCCAGTTGTTGGACTTTGTATCTGAATCACAATCAGTAATTTGCTTCTTCTCAAATGTTATTTGTGTATTTACTTCACACTTGTCAAGAGTCACAGTAGACTACACATTAAGCTCAACCTCATCAGACTACAACATTAAGGTGTCTCCTGCACCTAATCAATGTGTAGTTATTTTAATGCTAGGTTTAGGAAGTCCTGGGCTTTCTCCATATGCCTGTCAGTTGAGCTGAATAGAGCCAGTCTGAAATTTGACTGGCAGGAGATACAGTCTCAGAAAGTGCTACCACAGCATTCTCAAAGGCAACATAAAGGCCATCAAACTGCTATATAGCATCAATAACAGAAGACAGCCAAACAACTGAGAAAACCTTTTCACGCCAGCAAGCTGTCTCCTAAATTATTCCAGATGAAAAGGCACATGCCTCCAGAATAATTTGAAGAAAAATTGCTGTTTCAAACTCTAATCCAATCAACAATATCTATTCTTTTTTAAAAAAGATTTCATTCATATTTGATATGAATCATAAACAGTCTTTGAAGTTAATGCTTATAATTGGGCCTGTACCTAATAATTCCAGCAGATGCAGGAGGATCTCTGTGAGTTCGAAGCCAGCCTGATCTACAAAGCAAGTCCAGGACAGCCAAAGCTACAAAAAGTAACCATGTCTCAAATAAACAATCAAATAATATTAGGCCTGTAGTCATACATGTTAAGAAATTCAATATGAATAAATACAGGCTTTACTTTAGATAAAGTAACTGAATAATGATGTAAAAAGATTCTCCTCCAAATAATTTATGTACCTTTACTTTAGGTTAATCATTTACATATGATTATAGAGATAGGTTTCTATAAGTAACATCTTTATTTTATTCATCTTAATTCTATATTTTTATTATCATCTCTTACTTCCTCCAACATTAAAGATCCTCACAATCAGAATGTACTTCTATTACATGTCTCTTATAAGAAACGTGAAACTCTGGGAAAAATGTAAGAATTTCTTAATATCACTCTATAACTCACTCTTCCAAGGTATCTCAGAGTATCAGCCTTTTAGCTATTTCTCAAATATTTAATAGGAAATTAGTTATCATCTATATAAATAGAGAAGAATGATGTCTTCTATAATGCAATACATACTTTCCTTATGGATAGCTTAGATTGATTCTAAACATAAAGTTTATAAATATTCTTTGTTATTTAAACATATGCCATCCTCAAATTTTCCTTCCTGTAGAGAAAACATCTTAATGAGTATCTCATTTATCAATAACGTTAATGAATTTTTGATGTAGATTTATGTTAAATGATATAGAAATAGTGTTATTATGTTTTATTTTTCTTGTGTTTATGTGTATTTTTGCATGATTAGTGCAAGTAGGCCCATGTGTACAGCATGAAAATTTAGAGAACAGAGAACAAACTCAGATGTTGATCCTTATCATTTGCTGTTTGCCACTGTGCTGCATAAAACAGGCTAGCTGGAGGAATTCAAGATGGCGGCGAGCAGTGTGGACTGTGTTCGGAGCTCCAGTGAACAATTCAGGGAATTGCACAGATTTCTGAGCCAGGAACACCAAGGTCCCGACACCATGGCAGCAGGAGTGCTCCACGGTTTGGAAGGACCAGGGTTCAGAGGACCTGCATGCCCCTACACACGGGAGGAGTGCGGATTTTCTCGATCAGAGCAGTGGCGGCACAAGCAGCATCAGCGGCACCAGCGGCAGTGACTGAGGTTTGCATCTCAGAGCCTTCCAGTGGAGGCGGTTAGTATGCTGGCTGGTGGGAGTTGCTGCGGGAGATGGGACACTGGACAGGATTTGGGTCGCGTGGTGCCTTGTGACCCAAACTAGACTCGGCGGACAGTTCAGCCCCAGAGTCCCGGGTACAGCTCAGTGTGCAGTGCTGTGGAGATGCTGGCTCAGCGCAGCAAGCAATTCTGCCCAAGGCAACAGCTCAGTGCAGCCACAGTTCCCCTGCTGTGATGCAGGCTGGGCGGAGAGCTCAATCCCACCAGAGGCACTAGCTCACATCAACGAGCAGTTCTGCTCAAGACACTAGCTCTCCTCAGCGGGAAGTTTTGGGGCGCTGACACAGGCTGAGTTCAGCACACAGATTCAGCCCAGAAGCCCTAGCTGGACTAGCTGGGCAGATTAGGCCCAGAGATTCTAGCTGAGCTGTGCACACAGACTCGGCGGCCCCAAGACTCTGGCTGGACTATCGATGCAGTATAGGCCTGGAGTCCCAGGCTGAATTCAGCGTGCAGTGTGGGTCCATAATCCCTGGCTGAGCTCGGTGCACAATTCCGCCCCAGAGACTTGGGTGAAGCTCGGCATGCAGTTTAGAGCCAGAGTCCCTAATTGTGCTTGGCAGACAGTTTGGGCCCAGAGACTCTAGTGGAGCTTTTGGCACAGTCCCGGCTCTAAGACTCTGGTTGGACACAGTGTGCACTTTGAATCCAGAATTTCTGGCTGAGCTGGGCAGATGGTCCGGGCATGAGTCAATAACTGACCACAGCATGCAGTTTGGCCAAAAGCCCTTGCTGAGCTTGGTGCGCAGTCCCAGCCCAAAAATTCTGGCTGGACCCTGTGTGCATTTTGAGCCTAGAATTCCTAGTTGATCTCGGCAGACGGTTCAGGCCCTGAGATTCTAGCTGAGCTCAGCGTGTGGTTCAGGCCCAGTGTCCCTGGTTGGACTTGGCAGGGAACCCAGAAGGCTGCGGATACCTTGGCCTGACCCAACGCTCATCCAGAGACCCAGAATGATTGCAGGACCCACAGCGCAGGTGAGCTGAGGATCACTGGCTGTGAGAGCCCAAAACAACAGTCCTAACCCCCTGCCATCCACAACAGTGAAACATCAAAGCTTCCAACCTACGGAAATTATGAGAAAACAAGTGAATCTATCATCAGACTCCCTCCATCCAACTCGAGAAGATAACCAACAAAAACAAAGCTGGCAAGATGTCTAAAGGACAGCGTAAAAGCATACGCAAAAAACCGCAAAACAACATGGCATCTCCACTTTCCATCTATCCTAAAGAAAACAACCCAGAGAGCTCAAATACAACAGAAATATGAGAAAATGACCTCAAATCCTTAATAAGGAGAACATTAATGGAGGAAACAAATAAAATTCATAATCAAATACAGGAAGACACAGCCAAACAGGTGAGAGACATAAAAGAAGCACATAGAGTGGAACTGGAAAAATTTCAGGAAAATGCAAACAACCAGATGAAATAAATAAATAAAACGGTACAAGCTCTGAAGACCTATAAAGAGGCAATGGAAGAAACTGAGGAATATACAAACAATCATATGAAAGAAATCAAAAAATCAGTACAAGATCTGAAGACGAAAATGGATTCAATGATAAACACACAGTCAGAAGAAAAACGAGAACGTGAGACCTCAGAGAAGAAGGCGAGCAACACAGTGGTGAGCTTCTCTAACAGAATCCAAGAGACGGAAGAACGAATCTCAGGGCTAGAAGATACAATCACAGATCTTGAAGCAACCATTAAAAAAAATGCCAAATCTGGAAAACTCCTGACACAAAAAATCCAAGAAATTAAGGACAACGTGAAAAGAAGAAATCTGAGGAAAATGGGCATTGAAGAAAGAGAAGATATCAGACTCCAAGGCCCAGAAACTATTCTCAACAAAATCATAGAAGAAAATGTCCCCAATCTAAACAAAGAGATACCTATAAGCATACAAGAGGCCTACAGAACACCAAATAGAATTGACCAGAAAAGGAAAACTGCCCGTCACATAATAATCAAAACACAAAACACACAGAACAAAGAAAAAACATTAAAAGCTACAAGGGAAAAGGGCCAAATAACATTCAATGGCAAACCTATCAGAATTACACCCAACTTCCCAGCAGAGACCATAAAAGCCAGAAGAGCCTGGACAGAGATCCTGCAAACCCTAAGAGACCACAGATGCCAGGCCAGACTACTTTACCCAGCAAAACTATCAATAACCATTGATGGAGAAAACAAAATATTCCACGAAAAAACAAATTCAAAGAGTACTTATCCAAAATTCTAGCTTTACACAAGGTACTAGAAGGAAAACTCCATCCCAAAGGGTCAAGCTACAACCAAAACTACTCAGGAAATAGGAAACTATACCATGGCAAAAAACAAAGCTACTCAAACACTTGATTGGAAACAACATCAAAATTAAGACTCTTAACAGTCACTGATCGTTAATATCTCTCAATATCAATGGTCTCAATTCTCCAATAAAAAGACATAGACTAACTGAATGGGTGCATAAACAAGATCCAACATTCTTCTGCATTCAAGAAACACATCTCACCTATAACGATAGGCAGTACCTCAGGGTAAAGGTTGGAAAAAAATATTCCAAGCAAATGGTCACAAGAAGCAAGCAGGCGTAGCCATTTTAATATCAAACAAGATAGACTTTCAACCAAAATTGATCAAAAGGGATGCAGAAGGACACTTCATACTCATCAAAGCTAAAGTCAACCAAGATGACATCACAATTCTGAACATCTATGCTCCCAATACAAGGGCACCCACAGTTGTAAAAGATCTGCTAAAAAAACTTAAACCACACATCGATCACCACACAATAATAGTGGGAGTCTTCAACACCCCACTCTCACTGAAGGATAAGTCATTGAAACAGAAACTAAGCCGATAAATAACATCATTAACCAATGCCATGGGTCAAATGGATCTAACAGATATCTATAGAACCTTTCACCCAAACAAGAAAGAATATACATTCTTCTCTGCACCCCATAGAACCTTCTCCAAAATTAATCACATCGTAGGTCACAAAGCAGGCCTCAACAGATACAAGAGGATTGAAATAATACCTTGTATCCTATTCGATCACCATGCTCTTAGGCTGCATTCAACAACAACAGAAACAACAAAAAGCCTACACCCACTTGGAAACTAAACAACTCTCTGCTAAATGACACATGGGTCAGGGAAGAAATAAAGAAAGAAATCAAGGAGTTTCTGAAATTCAATGAAAATGAGAGAACAACATACCGTAATTTGTGGGATACATTGAAAGCAGTGTTAAGAGGAAAATTCATAGCACTAAGTGCCTTTAAAAAGAAATTGGAAACATCGCACATAAGCAACTTGACAGAACAGCTGGAAGCCCTAGAAAAAAAGAAGCAGAAACACCCAAAAGGAGTAGACATCTGGAAATAATCAAACTCAGGGCTGAAATTAACAAATTAGAAACTAAGAAAACAGTCCAAAGAATCAACAAAACCAAGAGCTGGTTCTTTGAGAAAATCAACAAGATAGACAGACTGTTAGCCAAACTAACTAAAAGGCAGAGAGGCAGTATTGAAATCAACAAAATCAGAAATGAAAAGGGAGACATAACAACAGACACTGAAGAAATACAAAGAATCATAAGATCCTACTTTGAAGGCATGTATGCCACAAATTTGAAAATCTAATGGAAATGGACGATTTTCTTGATCAATTTCACTTGCCAAAATTGAGTGAAGAACAGATAAACAAGCTAAATTGTCCCATTTCCCCTACAGAAATAGAAGCAATCATTGATAGTCTCCCAACCAAAAAAAAAAAAAAAAAGCCCAGGGCCAGATGGTTTCAGTGCAGAATTCTACCAGATCTTCAAAGGCGAGCTAATACCTATACTTTTCAAGCTACTCCAAAACATAGAATTGGATGGAACATTACCAAATTCATTCTATAAAGCCATAGCCAAGTTGATACATAAACCTCACAAAGACTCAACAACGAGAGAGAATTTCAAACCAATTACTCTTATGAACATCGATGCAAAAATACTAAATAAAATTCTTGCAAAACTTATACAAGAACACATAAAGGATATCATTCATCATGACCAAGTAGGCTTCATTCCAGGCATGCAGGGATGGTTTAATATATGGAAATCCATCAATGTAATCCACCATATAAACAAACTGAAAATAAAAAACCACATTATCATCTCTTTAGATGCAGAGAAAGCATTTGATAAAATCCAACACCCATTCATGTTTAAAGTTTTAGAGAGATCGGGGATACAAGGCACTTTCCTCAATATAATAAAGGCTATCTACAGCAAGCCAATAGCCAAAATCAAAGTAAATGGGGAGATACTCAAGGAAATTCCTCTGAAATCGGGAACAAGGCAAGGCTGCCCACTCTCTCCATATCTCTTCAATATAGTACTCGAAGTTCTAGCCAGAGCAATAAGACAACAAAAGGAGATCAAGGGTATCCAAATGGGAAAGGAGACAGTCAAACTATCCCTATTTGCAGATGATATGATAGTGTACATAAGTGACCCTCAAAATTCCACCAGAGAACTCCTATAGCTGATAAACACTTTCAGCAATTCGGCTGGATACAAAATTAACTCAAAAAAGTCTGTAGCCTTCCTATACACAAACGACAAGCTTGCAGAGGAAGAAATTAGGAAAGCCATACCCTTCACATTAGCCACAAGCAATATAAAATATCTAGGAGTTACTCTAACTAAGCAAGTGAAGGACTTGTTTGAAAAAAATTTCAAACTCTGAAGAAGGAGATTGAAGATGACATGAGAAGATGGAAGGATCTTCCTTGCTCATGGATCGGAAGAATTAACATAGTAAAAATGGCCATCCTACCAAAAGCAATCTACAGATTCAATGCAATCCCTATCAAAATACCTTTTGATACAATTTTGATACAAAATACAATTTTTTAACGACATTGAAGTTCAATTCTGAATTTCATATGGAAAAACAAAAAACCCAGAATAGCAAAAATGATCTTGTACAATAAAAGGTGCTCTGGAGGAATCGCCATACCTGATCTCAAACTGTACTATAAAGCAATAGTAATTAAAACAGCATGGTACTGGCACAGCAGCAGGCTGGTTGATCAGTGGAATCGAATTGAAGTTCCAGATATGAATAGACACACATATGGTCACTTGATTGTTGACAAAGAATCCAAATTCATTCAATGGAAAAAGGATAGCATCTTCAACAAATGGTGCTGGTCTAACTGGATGTCTATGTGTAAAAAAATGCAACAGGACCCATATTTGTCACCTTGCACAAAACTCAAATACAAGTGGATTAAAGACCTCAACTTAAAACCAGAGACACTAAGCCACTTAGAAGAAAAAGTGGGGAAGGGCCTGGAACATATTGACACAGGAGACAACTTCTTGAACAGAACACCAACAGCCTAGGCCTTAATGTCAACAATTAATAAATGGGACCTCATGAGGCTGAGAAGCTTCTGTAAGGCTGGAGACACTGTCAAGAGAACAAAGCGACAGCCTATAGACTGGGAAAAGATCTTCACCAACCCTACATCTAACAAAGGTCTAATATCCAAAATATATAGAAACTCAAGAAATTAAACACCACCAAACCAAATAACCCAATTGAGAAATGGGGCTTGGAACTAAACAGAGAATTCTCAACAGAAGAATATCAAATGGCTGAGAAACACTTAAAGAAATGCTCAACCTCCTTAGTCATCAGGGAAATGCAAATCAAAACAACTCTGAGATTCCATCTTACACCCATCAGAATTGCTAAAATAAAAAATTCAAGTGACACCACATGCTGGTGAGGATGTGGGGAGAGAGGAACATTCCTTCATTGCTGGTGGGAATGCAAACTAGTACAACCAATTTGGAAATCTATCTGGTGCTATCTCAGAAAACTGGGAATAGGGCTTCCTCAAGACCCAGCTATTCCACTCCTTGGAATATACCCAGAAGATGCACCAGCACACAAGGTGAAAATTTGCTCAACCATATTCATAACAGCCTTATTCATAATAGCCAGATCATGGAAACAGCCTAAATGTCCCTCAGTAGAGGAATGGATAAAGAAAGTGTGGTACATATACACTATGGAATACTACTCAGCTATTAAAAACAAGGTATTCCTGAAATTTGTGTATAAATGGATTGAGCTAGAAATGATCATAATGAGTGAGTTAACCCAGAAGCCGAAAGACTCAAATGGTATATACTCACTTATATCTGCATACTAGCCCAAGGGGCATGTCCCACGAAAGCCTTCCCTTACCAGGAAACTGGGACAGAGGTGAGGACATCCTATTGGGACTCTAGATGAGAGAACCATGAGAGAATAGCAATGTAGAAGGATCCAGTGGGTCCTAGAAACCTACAAGTAGAACATTATGATAGGCAGATTTGGGCCAAGGGGTCCTGCTCAAACTAATGCACTAGCCAAGGACAATACAGGCGGTAAACTTTAAACCCCTACCCAGATCTAGCCAATGGGTAGGACAGTCTCTACACTTGAGTGGAGAGTGGGATATGACTTTCTCATGTACTCTGGTGTCTCACATTTGACTATGTCCCCCGAATGGGAGACCTAGTGGCACTCAGAGGAAGGAAAGCAGGTCACCGAGAAGACAATTGATACCCTATGAGCATATACAGGGGGAGGTAATCCCCCTCAGGAACAGTCATAGGGGAGGGGAATAAGGGGAAAATGGGAGGGAGGGGAGAATGGGAGGATACAAAGGATGGGATAACCATAGAGTTGTAACAAGTATAAATTAATAAAATAAAAAACAAAACAAAACAAAATAGGATAGCTTGTCCTCAGAGCTTCTAAAGACTGCCATATCACCATATGCCATCTAGCACGGAGAACACTGGGATTCAACATGTTGCCCCAGCTTTACATAAACATAAGTTTATGTTTAACCTCTTCTGGCATGAGCTTTATTTCAGTTACAAAGATTTGTCTTATTACTCCTTAAAATAGAATTTTTGTCCATATCATCAACCCCATAAAGGTAAAGAACCAACTGCTTTTTACATTGTACTTTAAGGGATAAGATGTCAAGTGCCAGGCAACACACACTAAGATGATGGTTGATGGAAACAAAATTAAGCAGCTTAATCACATGGGTGAATTATGCAAAAAGGATTCATGACCTGACAGTACTGTACAAAGTTACCAGGGTATTTCTGTGACTTTTGTTTAATTTGATTCCAAAGTTATAAACAAAGGGCTGTCCTGGATTGCTTTCTATTGCTATAATAAAGATCATGACCAAAAGCAAATGCGGGAAGAAAAGGATTTATTCAATTTAAAAAAAAAATTTCATGATTTCTTTTTATTTAATTTTTTTCACTTTACATCTTGATTGCAGCCTTCTTCCTCTCTCCTTCATCCCTCACCTTCCATCTCTTTTTCCTCCTCCCTTAGTCGTCAGAAGGGAGGACCCTCCTCCCCTGACATCTGACCTCAGTATATCAAGTCTCTTATGGACTGCCTGTATCCTCTTTCTCTATGACCTGGCAATGCTGCCCCTCCAGGGCGAAGTGATCTACAATTAGACATGAGAGTTCATGTCAGAAGTAGTCCCTACCTCCCATATTATGGGACCCACAAGGGGAAGGTGCTGCTTATCTACTACATCCGAGCAGAGGGTCTAGGTCCTCACCACGCATGGTGCTTGGTTGGTACCTCCACCCAGACTTGTTGGCTCCATTGGTCTTCTTGTGGAGTTGCTATCCCCTCCAAGTCCTTCTATCCCCCAACTCTTCCATAAGACTCCCTGTGATCTGCTCAAAAATTTGACTGTGAGTCTCAGCATCTGCTTATATCCCCTGGAGGGTAGAGTCTTTCAGAGAATCTCTATGATAGGGTCCTCTCCTGTTCCTTTCCTTCAACTGATTCCGAAGTCCATTCTATTTGTCCTTCTAAATAAAAATTAAGCATTCTCCCTAGGGTCCTCCTTCTTATTTAGCTTTTTTAGGTCTGTGTATTATGAAGTGGGTATCTTGTATTTAATGGCTATTATTTTCTTATAAGTGAATATATACCATGTGAGTCTTTCTTGGTCTGGGTCATCTCACTCAGGATTATCTTGTCTACTTCTATCCATTTGCCTGCAACTTTCAAGGTTTCCTTGTTTTTAATAACTGAGTAGTATTCCATTGTGTCAATGTACCAAGTATTTTTATTCATTCTTTGCTTGAGGGACATCTAGTTGTTTCCAGATTCTGGCTATTATGAAAAAAAGCTGTTATGAACATAGTTGAGCAAATGTCCTTGTTGTATGGTGGAGCATCCCAATCATAGCCTTATTACCTCTCCCCCTTCCATCATGGTCACTCACTGGCACTTAATAACTGAAACTTTTAAGTTTAATTGGGGCAGAATTATACACAGAAATTTTAGGTTGCAAATTTTACTTCAAATTAACACGTTGAAATGTTAAAAATACTTTTAGCAACTCTCTTCCTGTTCTTAAAATTTTAGTAAATTTAAAAAACCTAGATTATTAAAACAATTTTGTATAAGAAAATTCTAACACTAGCTGGTTTCATGAATTATAACACATCATATTAGTCAATATAACATGATATGTGCCCTATGAAGCATGAATATAAAAAGCTCGGAATATGTGCATAAATATGCAGAGACTAATAATTATTGACAAAATACAAAGAAAAATAAATGAAGAAGTGTTTCTTTTTCAATAAGATAATGAAATAGCTAAATATTTTCATTAGAAATGGGCTTTGAGAAACACTTTACACCAACTATGCAAACTACTTAATTGATCATAAGTTAAAAATATAACTTCTGAAATTTTAAGAACTACAGAAGAAAGTGTAGGAAAATAAGCCCAATGTTATTCACATGTAAAAATAATAAAAGTTAAAACATTTTCTTTTCATAAAAATTTGCCCATATACCTGAGAAAATGATTTGCTAATCTCGTATCCAATAAGCAGTCTTGATACAAAATTGTAGATATTACACATTAAATATAAATTTGAAAATTGAACAAAGACTAGATATTGAATGCCAAGTAAAATCCTATTACCATGGTCACCTGGGTTGAAGAGATGCCTCAGTGACTAAGACTACTGATGCCCTTTAGAGAAACTGAGTTCAAGTCCAGCACCTATACGTTGGCTCAAAACAATCCATACCTCCAGTCTCATTGGAGCTGATGCCCTCTTTTTGAGTGGTATGCTTAGCAAATATACATGCAGACAAAACACCTGTGCACATAAATTTTAAAATGAAAAAATTCTTATCATTATTAGTGACTGGAGAAATGCAAACTAAGATAACAATGCCAAGAAATTATAGCTCATATTTCAACCAATAGAAATAAAATGATATAACTTCTTTAAACATAGTTTGACAATCTTAAAGTTTTAAATGCATATTTACTATTATTTTTGCCATGTTACCTTTAAGTACCAAGAAAAATTGTAACTATATAAAACTATACATCCTTGTATTTGTTCTGATTCATTTGAAAAATACCTAAAGTTTACACAACAAAACTACCTCTAACAGGTCCATCAATAAATTCTCTTTAGCATTTCATGTAACAGATAAGACCCAGATGTGACAAAAAAAATCACTGACATGTCAAAATGTATACATCTCAAAATAACACTACAGATGAAGCTAGATGAAAAGAAAATACAATGTATTGGCAAATTTCTTATAATGGAATGGCTAACTAGCCTACTATGCCTGAAAACTCCTCCCTGATTTAGTGAGAGAGGAAGGAGCGTGTAAAACATAAGAGGGAGAGATCACAATACAATAGGAGATAAAATAATGTAGATATTTATTATATCAGTATGAGTGGTTGTATATGATATGAACATATTTCAAGAAACTAAACTTCATGAAGTTAGAAAAGTTCAGAAAAAATCCCAGAGGTAGTTTGGGAGAGAGAGAGAAAGTTTGAGAGCGAGAAAGTTTGGGCTACTTAACTAACACTGTATACAAATATTAAAATTTCAGAGAATATATGTTAAAAATATAAGCCTTGAATTATAGATACTCATCAATAACTTTATCCCTACATAAATCACTGAAAGAATAAACCATACAGAATAAATTTTTATTGTAAGTTAATAGTACATATGTCACATCTGTCAGGCATTTAAAATCTTTAAGCTTGTAAATAGAAAGGGTGTGCTGAAATGTTCTAAGGTGTAAGAGACACCTCATATAGAACATTGTTTACAAGGGAAACACCATGACCTCATGCATATTTTACTAGACTAATCAGACAAATGGAATTAGGTTATGGTCCTTTGAGATCTGCTCCATGAAAGGCAGTGCCCCAGATGGTTTGGTACCATCCAGGAACAAGGCAACATTTACTAACTGTTGGGTAGTCTGTAGTCCATGTATTTGAAGGCAAAGAGGACAAAAGAGTAGGTAAAAGGCTGGAGAGATGGCCTAGCAGCAGATACAGCAGGTGGTAAGAACACCTGATGTTCTGCAGAGGGTCAAGTTGGGATCCCAGCATCCACATAAAAGAAGAGAATTGTCTATATACAATTTTCAGGCATCTTATATTTTCTTCTGGCCACCACAGGTATCAGGTATGTACATAACATAGAAATACAGGTGAAATACCAATGCATATAATTAAAAAAGAAAAATAAAGAAATAATTTAAAAGAGTGTGGGACTCGGCTGTTAAGTTTGAAGTCTGACATTCCCAGATAGTTCCTGAGCAACATAGGTGTAAGATGATGGATTCTCTTTCTTAGTTGGGTTCTTTTTCAGCCTGATCTGGGGGACCCCAACACTTCCAATGAACATCACATAGCCTTCCAGGATATTAAAAGCCCATTTTAAAAAATATATGCATAAGAACCCTGTTAAGCAAGGAGCTGGGAGTTCTGGAAACACCCACCCTATGCTAATGAAAGATCCTGGTGTCTTGGTCTTCAGCCTTTAACCATCCCTGGAGATCTTCCCACACTCATAGGATAATTCACTACTGTGTTTCCCCTTTTATGATAGGACTGAGTTACTGTACGTAATGAAGTATCCCTGGCTTTTGTAACTCCAGCAAATCAAACACATTAACTCTCACAAACCCTCCCACTGCCCAAGGTTGATAAGTCACTGTTTCACAGGAAATAAAAGTTGCATCATCTACTACATCAGCACCAGCTGAGACTCATCATTTATCCTGGGGAAGGATGAGCTCCCCTACTCCCCAAATAATTCATAGCCAGGCCCTAGGGCATAGCTGCTGGTCAGCAACACATAACTAGGCAATTCAGGCTTCTGCCATTCACCAGCGTGTCAGTGTGGATCAAGGTGGCTATCATTCTAACACCACTCTTTCCATCTCAGTGCTCTGATCCAATCATAGACTTAATGTCACATCAATCTTACTCAAACTAGCAACTATAATTATAAATACTATATGATAATCTCAGTTTATGAGTGGCTTCCATAACATAATGTACCCACATGATTGTGTTTTTTAAAAAATTGAATGAAGGTTATAACTTAGCAGTAAACCAGAAGGGGAAAATAATGGTATAATCTAATTAGAAAATAATGCATATGTATCTGAAATAAAGAAGAATATCCGCTGTTAATGATAACCTAAACAGTATTAAAGATCCTAGCACTGTTGTAGTATTTATGTAAATCAAATACATTAAGCCAAGTTTCTGTATTGCCTGCCTATACAATAGTTTTCCATATTCTTTCTTGCTAGTATATGCAGGCTTTTTTGTATATCTTAAACTGAAGGGAAAAGAAAACATTTCCTAATAAAACAAATTGATGGCCAAAAGTAATCTTTCTTTAAGAAGAAAGTAAAAAGTTCAATAAAGTAATTAGGAAGCCAAAGATGGCCTTTATATCAGAGCTGTTGAACACTCTATCATATGTGCTTTGCATCCAGACTTAGTGGTTTACCTCCTAGACACATGGAATTGATTGCTATGCTTACAAGGTCCTTTTTATTAATCAGACTAAGGAATTTTCAGGATTTCACTGACTAAATAAGAGCTAAAATGTTAATCCTTGTGTCAACTCCTGTGTAACAAAAACATTTTCATTTACCCAGGAAAAGCTAGCATGTTATTTAGTAATGATTTGTGAATAAAAAGCAGCTTATTTTCTTTTTTTTTCTTTTTTTATTAATTTATTCATATTACATCTCAATTGTTAGCTCATCCCTTGTATCCTCCCTTTCTTTCCTCCCTCCCGCTTCCCCCTCTACTCCCTTCCCCTATGTCTGTGACTGAGGGAGACCTCCTCCCCCATATATGCTCCTAGGGTATCGAGTCTCTTCTTGGTGACTTATTACCTTTCCTCTGAGTGCCACCAGGCCTCCCCATCCAAAGGGACATGGTCCGATATGGGGCACCAGAGTCTATTTAACAAATAGAACCCTAACAGTACAGATGAAATCCAGGAAGCTTAAAATTTGGGGAAAATGACCTACAGATCCTCCAAAACTATTTTGTTTATTTATTGATTTTTATGTGTATGTGTGTGAGCCTGTGTGAATTTTTGTGTTCCATATATGTTCAAGTGCCTATGAAGGCCAGAGAACATGGAGTCTCATGGAAATAGTGTTACAGACACTAATGAACTGCATGATGTGAATGCTCAGAAAAAAATTGGCTACTTTGTAAGAAAAGTAAGTGAATTTAGCCATTTAGGCATCTCTCTAGCCTGACAATTTTTAATGATATTGAATAACTAACTATATATGATATGAAGCTTCATTATATTAATAGTAATTAAAATAACTAACATTTAACATTTTTAACATAAAATGTTTTAAGAGTTCATTTTCTTTTTAAAAAAATCTTGAACATTATTAACTGTGAGTTCTAGGCCAGCCTGGTCTATAAAGTGAATCCAAGCCAGCCAAGGCTACACAGAGGCTCCAGGACAACGGAAGATATATAGAATGCACATGACAGCCAAGGTCACACAAAGAAACCATGTTTCAAAAAGAGGCTTTTTAACAATGCTGATACTTCAAGTTGTTACTCTTTGCTAGACAATGTTGAATTTACTACATATTGTTCAACTAGGAATAAAATACTTTTTAATTGAATTTAATGGTGTTTTAGTGAAAAGTCAAAATGGAGTATTTGTAAAATATGAAAGTTCTTGTTTAAGATGAATGATTATTGGAGGATGACTATTTTTTAAATACTAGAGCTCCGGATGGCTAACCTTAGCTGAGCTGTTGGCTAAATAATATGCTCTAATAGGTGTAGTAATAAAGTGTCCCCTAAATTCTTGTATGTGTGTCCATAGATTAGTAGATCTGTCAAACCTGATCAAAGAAACTTCTATTTGCAACAGATGGTGATTACTACTCAGATCACAAACTGCTGAATATATAGGCTATAACAGATTTTTTAAAAAGATTATGGCCAATGGTAGGATTCTATGATCTGGTGGATATGCCTGCACTCATGTACACAAGAGTATATACTAGAATTATTGGGTTGGCAATGAAAAGAAAAGATATAAATTTTGGAAGGTAGCATGTTGGGGAAAAGAAGGAAACAGTTGGAAGGGTTAATGGGTAGATAGACATGATCATAATTTATTTTAGACATGTATAAAAGTCTCAACAGTAGAGATATGGTTTAAATTTATTATTCACAGAGATTCAAAATGCCTATAAAAACAATGTTTGAAAGATAGTCATTGAAACCATCATGAGAGAATTGGAAGGGTTAATATATATTAAGAGAGAATTACTTCTCATGTGGTAGAAATAACAGGTGAAATGGAAAGTCTGGGAGATGTGACCAAATTGTTTAATTTCATGAAAAAGGTTAATTTATAAGACTTCCTTCATATGAATTAGAGATGATTGTCACCTTGAGATGAAATCTATTGCTACTGAAAATGCTGTGAAAATTACACAAATGACAACAGAACATTTAGAACATCATCGACATGTTCTTGGTGGAACAGCAACACAGTTTGAAAGAAGTATGAATTTTCTGAAGGGAAAATGCTATCAAACAGCATTACATGCTGTGGAGAAATCTTGTGGGAAAGCACAATCAATACAGGCTATATTTTTGTTGACTTATTATAAGAAAATTTCATTCCTAGCCCAACCTTTAGCAACCATGGCCCTGAGTAGCTAGTACCAATCAACATTAAGGCAAGACCTATCCATCATTAAAAAGTATAGCTTACCAAGTACTCATCAGGAGTTTAAAATGAAGGCATATAATTATATTTTTTACATAGAGGCACTACACATTTAAAAAATTTTAAATTTATTTTTCACATATCCTGGGAAGTCAAAATGTTTATATGATTTACTTTATAATACTTATTTGTTTGTAGTTTTCTGGTACTTAACTCACAGTATCTTGGAGATATGCCTGTAGTATATACTCCAAGTAAATCTTACATTTCTCTCTGTGGTTAAGACACCAAACGGGTATTAACCACCATTTAAAACAAACTTTCCACACAGGATTCTTTCCCACACATTATTTGCAATGTTAAGTACTGTGAATTAACTAGAGTAAGTGGATGAACACATATGCTGTCTGTCGTGATCCTGTTACTTTGATAGAAGAATTTGTCTAAGATTTTATGGCTGGTATAGAACCAGCAGGGATAAGTTTTCTTAGGCATAAACTTAGCAAAGAAAAACATCAAATAAGATTTGAGTTTTCTACATTATGTACATTCTGTGTCTCCATTCTCAGCATAACCACTGAGATAGATTTTATACTGAGTTTAATAATGCTTGTTTTCATTTATTTTTCTCTGTTGTAGCACTAAGTCCATGGCAGAAATATCTTAGAAGAGGTGGAAACATTTACTTTGGCTGAGCGCTTCAGTCCTCCTTAGCAGGAAAGACATAGGAACACAGCTCTGCCCCTGGAAGTGGAAGGATGTGTGCACATCACAGGAAAAGAAAAAGAACAGAGTGCTCAGGCTCTACCCTTCAAAGGCTTTTTCACCCCCTGG
This sequence comes from Acomys percivali, assembly GCA_907169655.1. Taxonomy (NCBI): domain Eukaryota; kingdom Metazoa; phylum Chordata; class Mammalia; order Rodentia; family Muridae; genus Acomys; species Acomys percivali. The sequence continues at coordinate 97,391,443 of OU015743.1, read as the reverse complement.
TGACCTACTTCTTCCAGCCACATCTCATGTCCAAAAGATTTATCAGGCTCTTAAAAATTCTACCACCAACTGGGAAACAAATGGTCAAAATACAAGTTTTTTGGATTCCAATCACAACAAATATAATAATTTAAAATGCCACTGGTGATTGTGTTTCTTTCTCCTACACTTGAAGAAGACATAATGATTGATCACATGGCTATAGGAAAGATAACTTTGAGTGAGTCTAGTTGAAAAAAATAATAAAATAAATTGTTTCAGAATACTAGATGTACTGAAACATTATAATTGCCTGTTGTGATAAGAGTCCTTTTACACTTAAGAAAAAGATCATGAAATTATTTCTTGCAATGCTCATGCTGTGCAGGCTAGTTGTTATGTTAACTTGACCCAAGCTGGAATCATGTTGAAAGAAGAAACTTCATTTGAGAAACTTCCCCACCAGATTTGCCTGTGGGAAAGCCTGTGGTACATTTTTTTTCTTGATAAATGAATTGTGTAAGATGGACCAGCTCAGTGTAGGCAGTACTACCTCTGAGCACCCTGGGTGCTATAAGAATTCAGACTGAGGAAGCCAAGGGGAAGAAGTCAGTGAGCAGCACTCTTCCATGGGCCCTTTCTTCAGGTGCCAGCCTCTGTTTTTGTCCTGACTACCCCAGTGATGGACTGCAGTGTGTAAGATGAAATAGACCCTTTCTTCCCCAAGTTGCTTTTTATCCATGATGCTTTTTATCACTGTAATAGAAACTTTAACTAGGACAATGGTCTATGAATCTCAATACACAGAATGTACTGAATGTACTATCAAACATTGTTAGCTCAATTTGAATATCATACAAAGGGATGGGTGCTGCAGTTCATAGGACATGTTCATATTCCTTATCCATAGCCAAGGAATAAACAAAATAGCAATCCTGATTTGTTATTCCTTCTTGCAATACCTGACTGCCATTGTATGAGCTCCAGACAAAAGGTAAACAATATTTTAAAATATTCTATATCAAGAGGTATTACATATTATTATAGATAATTTTCATTTGTTATCATGTTAAAATAAATATATTATATGTTTACATAGTATAAATATTATCATCAACTCACACTCCCAACATTATTTAGAATTGTGCATGGTTACTGTAATCTTGGGGAAAGTTTCATACATTCAAGTTTTCCTCTGTTCTGGAAGTGGCTACTTTGAATAAACCAACTTCAATATAAACAAGCAAAGAAAGAATATACACAGATACATGACTAATAAAATTGAAAGTCATCTATCTTCACTTAAACCAACATTTCCCAAAATGTGGCTGCAATAAATTATACGAAAATAAAATTTTGAATATTATAAGTAGATGGAATAAGTAATATTAGAATAAATATATTTAGTGATAATATGTATAGGAAAGGTGACTTTAAAGGAAGCAAAGCTAAGAGAAGTCCACATACAGAAAAACTATATAAAAATCATTTCAAAGAAAGGATTCTTCTTTTCTCAGTGGCTTCATTTCTTTTTATAGATATTAAGATCGGAAGCTTTCAATGTTTCCTTTGTGCTTCAGAGTTATTGACTAAGAAATTTGAAAATAGGACAAAGACTCTTGCTAAAAGGATTTACTAAAAAATCTTTCTCAGAATGGCCATTGACACTTGTAAAGAATTTATTAGTGTGAGGTAAAGCATGAAGCTGTTAGTGTTTCAAAGCATGAGATCTGCCCTTCAAAAGGGACCAGTGAAGATCCTGCTTAAGCAGTTTTTTAGCATTCAGATTAAATAAGCAAGATTTTATTTCTTGAACAAGCAACTGAAAAAGCTTCCTACTACAGTAACCAAATGATCAAATAAGCTCTGAAGGTAATGACAGAATTTTGATGACATAAACAGCCTTATAGTACCTTTAGACTATTATTTCCTAGAAAAAGAGGAACCCATGACTTCTTCTTATTCTAAAACACATTTTATGACTCAAAGACTGGCTATAAATTAACTTTATTTGATTTCAAATTTCTTCCATGAAAAGATCTCCTCACACCATTAATGGATTAGATTCATCTGTGGAAACAAAAAAAAAAAGAACAATGGGGAACGAACTGGTGGGAACAAAATCTTCCCAGATTTTTAATATATTTCTGGTTTTTGACAATTAATTTTGAAAAGACATAAGACATCACTCTAGAATTGGTAAAATAGATGCAACATATTATGGCAACAGTCTAATAACAATCAGCAATACTTGGAGTTATAACTGAAATGAGTAGATTTTCATCCTTCTTTGGACAAGGGAAAATATTCCACAGAGAGCCAGACAGCAACTCCAAATCACACTGGACATGATTTACTATTGATTATTGTGGGAACAAGCTTGGCTTCTACTCAACAAAAAGATTCTGTTTCAACATAAAGTTCAACTGACACTTGGTTTGCTTATTTTATAGCCAACTATCCATGTGTCTTTTTCAAACTTCAGTGGGATACAGCAGTGAAGTCAGTCTGTTCCTGGTCTGAAGGCAGCCATATACACATAGCTAAAAATACTAATAATGCAACATTTATGCAATTCCTAATTGTTTCTCGGTTCTTCTTGCTGTAGGTAGTTTATTGTATATATGTGTAATAATATGAGTCTATATGTAAAAATATAAAAATAAAAATAATTATCTTTTAAAAGAAATTGTATTCAAATAGTGCAAAACTACCATTATGACCCATAAAAAAGAGAATTTTTAATAACTGATCATCTTAAATGTTTGTTATGTATGTAAGATACTCTGTCTTCTTGTTTAATTTTGACAGACCATATTATTTTAGATCTTTATATATGTTTGTTGATTTTATAACTTTTTGGAATGTAAATATTCAATATGGTCCTTTATAATCTATGGTTTTGATTGTCATGTATTGTAACAACTGCATTTTGGTTTATATTTTGAACCTCTTCCTCTTTCTGCATAATGCTTTGCCTTTTTCTATTTATTTTTAAAGAAATAACTCTTTGTATGATTGAGTCTAAGCATTATTGATTTAGTCATTTTATTTAATTTCTGTCATATTTTTGCTATATTTCTTGCTTTCTGTTGCATAAGATTTTGACTGTTTTTATTTTCTGTCAGAGTTCTAGGGGAATGGAATAGGGCAGAAGAGGGAGGGAAGGTAAAAGGGAGGGAATAACAATTGGGCTATAATGTAAATAAATTATAATAAAAATAAAAATATTGATTAGTTTTACGAACTATAATTTAAAAATATTTAGAAAAGTTTTGTGGGATATAGAGAGAACATGTCACCTGATGGAGTAATCTGTGTATAGCTTTTAATATATACTGATCTATGGTAAATTATATATTATTGTTATTAATGTTTATTTTTGAAAATCTATCTAAAGATAAAAACATGGTTTTGAAAACACACACACACACAGACACACACACACACTCTCACACACACATAGATGTGTATATATGTACACATATGTATATACATGTATATATATGTATATATACATATATATGTGTGTGTCTTTTCATGACTCTTAGGTTTTCAAATAGAGTATTTTACGAAGTATAGGATGCAATAGTTTTGTTTGAATACTTTTTATTATTAAATATTCCTAGTGAATTATTCTCTTTATTAATATAAAACATATTTTATTTCACTACTACTGTTGGCTTAAATCTTCAATGTCAGATATTAGAATAGCTATGCTGAAAAATTTTGGGCTTCTATTTTCTTGCTAAGTGAATTTAAACCATTGAATCTCAGTGTGTTGTTTTGTTTGCTAATGACATGCATTTCATGTACACAATTAGATTGGATCTACTATAATTTGTCAGGAAGTTTGTGTGTTTTAATTGATGTATATTCTAATGTTGATATCGAAAGGGATACAGTATTTTATATGTTTTTTATTGTTTTCCTTATGAATGGGACTGTGGATTACTTTCCTTTACATGTGTTCTCTGTTACTACACTAGGCATCATGAATTCTCTCTTAGCTGTCTATTGTTCAGCTCCAGTCCCGTATAACTTATCCTTCACTGTGCTCTCAAAATTAGAATTAGTTTCTCACTGTGTACAGTGTTTTCTGTTTGTTCGTTCGTTCGTTCATTTGTTTGTTTTTTACCATTGTGACAGAAGTTACTTGACTCCCAATTTTTCTGAGATGTTCTTATGTATACATCAATTTTGAAAGAAAATTGTTCTGGATTTACAAATCTTAGTTGGTACCTCTTTATTTTCAAGAATTGAAACATAGCATTCATTCTATACTAGACTTCTGTGTTATTGATGATGTTATTCTAACAAATTTTATCATGCAGTGGGTTGGCATTTTTTTCTTTGTGACAGTTAAAGTTGTTTCTTTGATCTTCTTTGTATTTTTTCTCTCACATGTGTGTATGTGTGTGTGTGTATGTATGTATGTGTGTGTGTATATGTGTGTGTGTATGTGTGTGTGTGTATGTGTGTGTATATGTGTGTGTATATGTATGTGTGTGTATGTGTGTGTATATGTATTTGTGTGTGTATATGTGTGTGTATGTGTGTGTATATATGTGTGTGTATATATGTGTGTATGTGTATGTATGTGTGTGTATATGTGTGTGTATGTATGTGTGTGTATGTATGTGTGTGTATATATGTGTGTGTATGTGTGTGTGCGTGTGTGCGTGTGTGCGTGTGTGTGTGTGTGTATGTGCTTGTGTTTTTTACATTACGTGGTGTACATTCAGGTGAAATCAAATGTCAACACTGAACGTCTTCCTTATTTCCTTCTCTACATTGCTTATCTTTGTTTTGGTTTTTTTTTGGTTGCTTGTTTGTTTATTTTCATTCAAGCTCTCTTATTGAACCTAAAGCCCATAAATTGGGTTAGACTGTATCAGCAATCTCCAGGTATCTTCCTGTTTCTGTTTTATTTAGAACTGATATTATATATTCATATAAGATATTTATTTTCTCAACTTTTTCCCACATACCAAAATTTTATTCATTTTTTTAATTTTAATGACTGATAATAGATTTCTGCTATGTTTTATTTGATGAATGAAGTCAACATTTCAGAATGTCATTTGGTTCTTTTTCAAAGCTTTAAATTCCTATCTGAGGTTTTTCCTTCACTTTTTAATTTCTCTTATCAATTATTGATCATTTCATTCATTTTGATAAATTTCTTGACTTCTTCATGAATTTGTATCCTTACTTCACTCATAAGTTCTTTTGTGTCCTGTGTGGGCATTTATTCTTCTTAAATATGATGCGCTGAGATCTTTGTGTAATCTTTCACATAATTTATTTTATTTGGCTTATTTTTATAAGGACCTGTGAGCTTTTGATGCATAATAGTGGTATTCTACAGTTTGTTTCTTTATTACTCCATACAAATCCATTAGTTAAAATGAATTCCTCTAGAATATATTTGTTATTTTTTCATATTTCTAGTGTTTGTTTATTTCACTTTATATGTATCTTTTTACTAAGTTGATGTTATTTGGACTTATATTTCTCACTATTATTTAGGGGGAAAACTGGCTACAATAACAGGTACAATGATTTAATACCAGACCCAGTGCTAATCAATAGAAATGATACATATTTCTTTTATTAGTGCTCATGACAAGGCTCACAGACTGCAAAAACACAAATCATGATTGGTAAAAACATGGTTTAGATGGGTTTTTGTTTTGGAGGAGCTAGTTTGTTTGGTTTGATTGGAATTTGAGCTAGGGCTATTAGTATTTAGCTCAAAAAATTAGGATGGGATAGAAAAGTAAAGAGATAGTATGAATAAATACAAAGCATATGAGCTAGAGATAGGAAAAATAACATAAATAATTAATAGTACAAAATAGGTACAGAGAAAGAAAGTACCATAAAAGTAGATTCTGGAAAGATTAAAAACTACATCCAAGCAACTCAACAGTTTAAATGTGAAGGAATAATTAAAATAGAAAATAAAAAGAGATGAGATGAAACAGAAGATAACACAGTATCTCCTCTACTCCCTTAAGTGTAGCCTCCTTTCCTGTAGTTCGTCCTGTGTTGTGGTCTCTGCAGATGAACAGATGGCAACTAGACTCTGTTCTGAAATAACCTAACTCAGTAGGTCTTTTCTTCTGAGATATTTTCCCATGTGGACCCCCTCCTCCTCCTGTCAGTACTTCAAATGGGAATTTCCCTGTCTGCCAGTTCAGACTTGTTTTGGAGGTTTTGGTGATCATCTTGTCCTTCTGTCCTTTTCTATAAGTAAGGTTATGAAAGGATATGACTGCATACCTGATCCTCTTTACCTTTAGCATCAGCCAGTGTCTTCCCAGGCATGTCTCTTGTCAAGACTACACCATATTTCCCAGAAGCACTTCACATTTTACAGAAATGTTGGCTACCCTGATAGTGTCAGGGATGGTTTCTCAGCCTCTGGTGCTCCTGTGTCTCACTGGTCATGGTGCAGCCATCTCCTACTTCACTTTATTTCCTGGTCAGTTTCTCTTTAGTTGTCTGTTCTGAATGTGTATGCTCCAGAGAAAAATATCATCTGCCTGGCACCTATTGCTGATGTCAGTATGATGCAATTATATGCTAGACACCAGAAGTTACTAGCAGCATCTTACTGAATGTTTTAAACCGACTTATTTTCTTGTCCTTCTACTATCTCTACTAAGTAGAGAGTTTATTATCCTTATTTTTTGCTCTGGCTGTTTTGCATAGAGGTGATTACTAGTCTGCCATCTTATGGTAATAAGATGGCTCTTATTTATTCTGTGTTTCTGGTGTGTGTGTGTGTGGTGTGTGTGTGTGTGTGTGTGTGTGTGTGTGTGTAAATATGTGCATGAGTGCTTGTGTTTGTTTGTATGTGAGAGAATATAGAATGTATATCATCCCAAACAAGCCTTGTGTCATAGTAAAATAAGCCGTACGATGCCTAAGGCTGATACCTAAAACTGGTGATCTTTGATGTGCTTGTCACAGAGACAAAAGTTAGAATTCTTTGGTATTGTCCTATTTCTTGAAGCTAGCACCAGTTTGCTTCAGGCACTCTGGTTTTATTGAACTCTAGAAGGAAAGTGAACCATCTTGAGAGGAAGGAACATTTATTCCATGTATAGTATTTCTTTCCTAACACAGGATGAAATTATAAAGTCAAGAATGATATGTTTTCAAGGCTGTAGAATGGATGTGAAAGAGCTTCCTCTGAGCTGAAAGGAAGGCAGAGGGTTCAAATTCTGAAATAAGGGCGTGGTAAACACTGGAGAAAACTAGAGAAGATATTACCAGTGAATGAGGCCATAATTAGGCTATCTGTGTTGACTAGTTGGTGTTCACTGAAGTTAATTTCTAAACACCCATCCCCAGCCATAGAAATTGTAACGATTACATGTCACAGTCAACAGCTAACCATTTCCCGGCACATCACTGGCAGCAAGCAAGGAAAGCAGTTTCCATCCTAGCAGAAGTAACTAATCTCAGTAAGACAGAGGAGAAAATACTTCATTGTCTACAGCTGTCTGAATGCTTTGAACTCAAAGGACCTTGACCTAGACTGAGGACCCGGCTAATTTCCTATTCACATCTCCATATCCCCAAACTGGGTATTACTCCCACACGATGTTAAGGAAAAAAAAAAATCTCTAGACACATTAACCACAAAGAGTCTCAGTCCTTTGACCCCAGGGAGAAGAAAGTCTTTGATTCTCTCTATTTTCACAAAGCCATCCAATTATCTCCACAGCAGGAAGGGCAGCAGGAAGGGCTGTTTCCTCCAGGGGAAACTCCCACCCTCATTCACAGGATGTGGTCAGACATTTGAGTGAATATTTTTTCCTTTTCCATAGACAAGGCAATCCTAGTCATTTTTAATACATTTCCCACAGTTTGTTTGTTCTGACTAAAATTATACCATGTGGGGAAAAGCAACTTAATAGTTTTAATATTTAGATGAATGCATTCTCTTATCATTTTAGGGAAAAAATTTTGGCTGAAGATGAGCCCAATTTGCATCACACTTTGTATATCATCTATAACATTTCTGCTTAAGTACTGTTCTTAACTGAAGGATATTATGTTACTTCTTAAATCCAATTGATATTTTAAAAAAGCCAAAGAATGTCGTTCAAATATTTCTCATTTCTATACCTTCATGCTCAATTTGGCCATAATTACCAACTTATTAAAACAAAATACTTCTTTTTGGATATTTTACTCTTCGAATGTGCTCTTTGTTCTAAAATGCAATTTTAATGTGTAAATATCTTAGGACATGCCACAGTGTTTAAAAATTGGCATGGTAGCGCTCTATAATTTTATAATATTTTATTATATTTAAAAGGTACAAGTGATACTAACATGAGAGAAGCTAAGATATGTAACAATTTGCTCATCTAAAGGTATTCCTCCAGTATAGTTTATACATCAAATTTCATCTTACAAATAGAAAAATCTGTATATCTCAGAACATCCTTTACTTGTGATTTAAAACATTCCTAGAAATGGTGTCATTATTGCTATTACTTTGTTTGAATGACATGCAAGATGCTGAATATTTTACACCTTGACAATTTAGATTCAGAAAAAATGTTTGAAATATATTCTGCATAATTTTTATAGGAATATGTTTTCCAAACTCCCAAGAACAAAGGATGCCTGTAAAGTATGGTCCTTGTCTGTTATAGTTACTTATAACTACAGAGGAATGCAAGATCATGCATATGTATCTCCAAAGGCTATAAACTTTATGTAACTGTGGTGATTGAAGGACTCTTGGTTGACTGATATACATGGAACTGTGTCTCTTCCCAAACCTTATTGTTAACATTAAAGGCCCAATTTTCAAAGTGCTTGTTGTTGGGTTTAGAGTGGAAGTCAAGAAAACTCACTTCAGGTGAAGAAGCTTAAAATTAAAACTTTATTTTCTGAGCTCAGGGAAGTGACCAGTTCAGGATCTGAACCACATCCTTGAGGGAAAGTTGTATTGTATATTTAAAGGTGAAACCACAATTAGCTTATACAGAGGGTTGGCTGGTGGAACAGGGTGGTCAGCTCTGACTCAAGTTATTTTGCTAACAAGAAGTTCTAGTTAAATTTGTAAGTATGCCTGGAAATATTTAGGTTTTGTCTAAAGTGGAACTAAGTGTGTAGACAGCAAAATATGAATTATCATACCACTGAATCAGTAAAAAGGATGCAAACAGAGTGTAGCGTAGTGTAAGGTCAGCTTGACTCTCTGGCAGGGAATTTTTTCAGAGTTGGTGGTTTGGGGGAGGGAGTTAGGCTGTTCCTAACAAAATGGAGTCTGACAGCTTCTAACATGATCTTTTCACTTGTATTTGGAAAAATGGGGCCTTAATAGTGATTATAAAACCAGTATAACTGAAGCTCTTAAAAAATACTTGAGAAGTACAAAAGCAGACATGGAAGGAAACAAGAAAGCAATTGTTCATGGCTGTTAAGAACACTGGGAAGAACAAAGCCTGGAGTGACAGGCTCTTCGAAAACTATCCACTAGAATTTAAGGAAAATTATTTTCTATTATTTAAATCATCAAATCTTTGGTATATTTCTATTACAGTTCTCTCACAGCAATACAGTGCCTAATATAGTGGAAAGGATTTAGTTGCAATGAGAAAGGCTTTTAGTTTGTTGTTGACAGGGAAATATAAGGTGGTTCTTTCAAAGCAATATATATATGTGAAGTGTCATAAGTCTAAGATACCAAGAAAAATATGCCTATCACCAAAGTCAACTTCAGTGAGATATCTGCTTTGTGAGGAAAGAAATTTCTGCACTGGCCAACAGTAAAAAACTAAATATGAAGGAGAAATCCTTGAGGTAGACACACAGCAAGGGTTCAGCACAGGGTATGAATTTAACAAATGCACTGTCAGTGCAAAGACTTCGCTCACAAAATGCACTCTTTATGCAACAAATTCTATACTGTATAAATTTCTTTTTATTTTATTTTATTTTATTTATTTTATTTTCTTAAGAATATAGTGAATGCAATAAATTATATAACCATGGTTGTAGTTAAATTAGAGGTAGGGTCAAATAAATATTTATTATTAGACTAATTATCATTACAGCAGTAATTTCTAACCCACTAGCAACCAATGAGAACACAGACACTCAACGTATCTTAAAATGAAACTTCAGCTGAGGCTAGGCAGATATTACTTCCTACGCTCTCATCCAATAACTCACAGTCTCCGTTCCACTCCATCTGCTTGTAATAATTTCTATCTGTTCTAATTCCCATCCAGACTCCCAAAATACTTGCTATTGTTGTTTATTTTGGCTATCTTGTTCCATGGGGAAATTCAGAGTTCCTTTTCTGGACCATGTGGCTCCATTCCTCTCCCATGGTGATAATCCTCCTTGCACTTCCTCCTTCCCTTTTCCTTCTCTTTTCCAAGATTCTGTCTTCCAAAGCCCAGGAAGCTTGGCCATGAATGCCACATTTGTCTGTCCAGATGTGTTGGCTTTGTATTGGTCAATAGGAATAAGTTCTTAGGCAATGTTACCAACATCTCAGGACACAAAGACAGCAAGTGGTAGTTAGCATCAATATTTATCTTGGCCAACCTCCAACAAACCATATATCCATTATTTTCATACACCAAAGAATCATCACTGGAGAAATGCCTAATATATGCAAGGATTCTTTAGTTAATGACACAATTTAATGATTAATGCTAAAGAAAGATTTTTGATATAATCAATATGTTAAAGTTTTCATCCAAAATCCATACTCACTGAGCCTAGAGGATTTACATTGAAGATCTCAAAATATAGTACTTGTATGTAAATGTCCAGCTTTCTTAGGCAGCAAAGTCTTTACAAAATCAAAATATGAATAAATATGAAGAACCCTCTGGCCACATCCCCATCCTCATCCTCCACTAGAGTCTATACCATGACTTGTGAATAAAGCAAGCATTGTAAAAAGCAAGCAATTTGACTATGAAATATGATTTATAGACATTATATGGGGAATATTTTAGACAACATGTCTACTTTGATTGAACAACAGAAAATACACAATCTTCTACCTCATAAGAGTGGCAGATAAGGAGATAACTGTCAGTTCTAAGAGTAAATGGCACCACAACATGAACATTTGAGAAAAAACTTCAGACTATATGGCATGAAACACATCTTGGATGACATTAGAGACAAATGTTGCAAATGGTTTTTATGGTGAAATTTTGTCCATCAAAATATGGACAGATGGAAACTTCATTGGAGTTTTAGGGCTAGTTAACAATTTCTACAGCTAAATTAAATTTATGTTTATATTTAAATATATATATATATATATATATATATAAATTTATATTTAGCTCCAAGTCCTTCATCAAAATTATGTGAACAGCAGCACTAGACATCAGATCTATTGCACCTTTATCCACTGGCAGGTATGTATCATAGTGTGCATCAGCAGATCTCTGAGATGTCTGTCCAATTCACAGAGGGAAAATTGGAACAGCCCAATCTCTTTCCACAGTTTCATTTATAGACTGTACCCAAAGGTTCACATCTCATCCTACACTTTGCACTTACAAGGAAGAGATTACTACTTTGGAATCCCAAGATGGCTGCATATGACATGCCCATAGAGAAACAGGATAAGTTTTTAAGTGTCTTAGATACTCACAGCTCAAGGAACAAACACACTGAAGAGTGCACAGGGCCATGGAGGTATGTTAACTTTGGATATTGTACAAGATAAACTTTATCAATGAGAAATGGATTTTGATGAAGTTCTCTAGTTGACTTGAAACACAACCTAAACTACTTGTCATTGGTTGATTTCATTATATACTTATTTGTGTGTACACATTAGTGTGTGCTAAACCTGTTTCTCTGTGTGTGGACATGTATGTAAGAGGTCATGTGAAGATGTGTGCACCTGAGTGTGAAGGTTAGAGGTCAATATCAGGTTGCTTCTTCAACAGCTCTTCTTAATATTCTTTTAGCGAATTTGATGTTTCCTGTTTAGGTTAAACCAGAAAAGCAGAAAACCTGAATAATCCTCTTGTCTTTGCCTTCCTCATTTTGAGGTTAGAAACCTGGGTTCCTATGCCTGACTTTTTAAAGTTTCTACTTTTAAAATTTTCTACTATTTTTTGAGATTATAATATAATTACAGCATTTACCCCCTTCCATTCCTCCTTCCAATTTTTCTCATATTCTTCACCTTGTCTTCTTTCAAATTCATGGCCTCTTTTTTCATTGTTGTTATATACACATATGTATTGTGGGTCCTCCAATCCAGTTCAGCCTTGCCTGTCACTGGGCTGAAGGGCTGGGGAGCAGTGTCTCACATGGCAGTGAGTACAATGGGTATGAATGACCTGGGAGACAGCTCACTTATTGAAGTGGCAAGACTAGCTTATATAACTCGAGTCAGGAGAAAGGGAAGGAAAAAGGTCAAGGGAGGAAGTGTTGCATCAGGGGCAGAGATATTCCAAGTTCATTAGTCAGACAAGTTTATTAGTCAGATTAGCAGATTGCCAGTCACAAGATTTCTGAGAGGACAGTTCTCTGGTGGAAAACAGAAGTTCAACTCACTTTATCATGGTATAGCCTTTGTCTGTATGAGGTTGAGTAGGCCCAAGCCTGATATGAGTAAGGAGTGAGCCCACTGCTGACATCTTTCACGTTCTGTGAAAGATGTCAGGGGGATGGGTAAAGATCTATTGTCCATAACAGTCTCGGAAACCAACATCTTCTCCACTTGTTTTTAACTGTACCCTGTCATCATATGTGTTAGTATAGTCTAGGGGAATAGTTCTATATTGTGCCAGAAACTTAATTGGCTGTGACTTTGTCTATATCAGTAATGCGTTGTTGGTGTTGTTGCTTGTTTGTTTTTTTGTTTTTGTTTTGTTTTGTTTTGAGAAACTGTTTAAAGCATGGGGCAAGAAGGTCCCAATGGTTGAGATTGGGACCATCAAGGGAAAGATCCAGGCAATGAGGGGGTTAGAATACCATATGGCAGGGTCAAGGAAGGCATATCAGGACCTCAAATTGTTGTAGAGGTCATGTAGGATATTAATATTTCCTTCAACCGATATTAATACATTCAAATGGAAACAATAATTCCTCCCCCAGGATGACACAAATACCTCCATGTTCTCCTGTTAAGAGTTCTAAAGCCCTTCTATTTTGTGGAACTAGTACGTCAAGGGTGGTTATTTGTCCCAGGAGGACATACAAGCTCTCTGTGGTGCTTGCCATGGTTTGATTGTGATCTAGTTTGTCTGTGAATTTCCCAGCTAGGTGCTGGGTGTGTATCAATGTTGCTCCTGCCATTCCCCCTACTCCCAGTGATAGGGGAGTACCAGTCTAACCAGAAGAGTGATGAAAAGTTCTCTTTTTTTGTCTTGTAGAGCTGTGGAGTAGAAGCACTGACTCATCTTCTTCATATAGATATACCTGGGAGAAAATTTTAATAGAAACACAAAAAATGTTTTAATGGTTGAGTTGATGTAGGACTTTATAGTCCCGCCACACCAGAGGAACAGGGGAAATTTGACACATCTGAAGCTGGTAATAATGATTTTCATCATGCAGTGCGCACTGGATCTCCCTGTAATTCCCCACAAGTAATAGAGGTGAGGCCCTCAAAGAAGGAACCTTCTTGCTAAGGATAATTATAGGAGAGACCTGGTCTAAGAAGAAACCAGTCAAGAAACCTTCATTAGCAGGTACCGTGGCTTAGAGGACATATAGAAAGGAAGGGTGCGCGCGTACACACACACACACACACACACACACACACACACACACACACACACACA
>OU015743.1:97343893-97377643 GCA_907169655.1 Acomys percivali | reverse complement strand
ACACACACACACACACACACACACACACACACACACACACACACAAACACACATACCAAAACAAAACACAAACAAACAAAACAAAGAGACCCTGGGGTCTTATTTCCCTAATTTCTTTCTCAGCCCATTTATCACTTATATACAGGAGGGTAGGCTTCTGGAAGGATATGGGGGTGAGTCTAGCTGAGACTCCTGGTATCAGGGATCATGAAGATTGAAGAGGACACTCTAACTAAACAGGACTCATACAGAAGGGATGGGAACACGGACCTCTACAAAAACTTTGACTCAAAACTTACTCTGCCTATAAGATGTGCAATGATAAAGATAGAGCAGAGACTGTAGAGTTGTCCAAAATATGCCTGGCCAAACCCCAGACCCACTGCATGAGAGAAAGCTAACTCCTGACATTGTTAATGATATTCTGATATGCTCACAGACAGGAGTCTATCATAACTGTCCTCTAAGAGTCTACACACAGTAATGGATCCAAACAGATGCAGAGACTGACAGCCAAACATTGGGCAAAGCATACAGGAATCTTGTAGGAAAATGAGGAGATGGCTAGAAGGACCTGGAGGTGACAGGAGCTCCACACAAGACCTACGAAGCCAACTAACCAGGCCCAGACAGATTACAGAGACTGAGGCACCAACCAAGGACCACACAGACTGGAGCTAGGCCCCCTGCACAGATGTAGCAAATGGGCATCTCGGGAACTCATGTGAATTCCTTAGTAAGGGGAGCAGGGGTTGTCTCTGACATGGACTCAGTTGCCTTTTTTTTTTTTTTAATAATCACTTCCCTCCTGCCTCCTGGTGGGACTGTCTTGCTAGGTCACAGAGAAAGATGCTCAGTCCTGATGTAACTTGATAATTTGGGGTGGGTGGATAGAGTGGCTCCCCTTTTCGGAAGAATAGAGGAAGGGGAGGATGGAAGAGTAAAGGGGTATGTGAGGAGGGGTGTTATGATTGGGATATAAAGTGAATACACAAATAAAAGAATTTTTAAAAGAGACATTGTGTGTGGTGTGAGGGGCAGCAAGTCAGCAGCCCATTAAACATATTGTAGTCAGGACAGGCTGGATTGAGCACTTCTTCTCAGTTGTATTTCCTGTTCATGAACATTTTCATGGGTTATTGTGGGCTGGGAGGCCCACACTGACTAGCGATAGATGTGATATCAACAGAGGGATATAAAATATAACCAGTGGGGTATAATTTCCCCATGATTCCTGTTCTCCATCTTTCAACTCAGGATTAATCTACAGCAATGGTGACATGGTTATTTAAGCTCTGAGAAAGGCTATTTCTGTGAAATCTCAGTTCAGTTTTATAGCCACCATAATGATCATAATTTGTGAGGCATCCCATTTCTCTTTTACAACTCTTTATTTGATAAGGGAAGCAGAGAAAGGAGTTGGTCATCACAGAGGTAAACTTAGGATAGACAGGGATAAAGATAGAACTTTGTCATCGTTGGTTAGGGCGGTTTGTGGACCCGATTGCAGGGTTCTTGCCATTATAGGTTTCTTGAAAGGAAGAAACACCAATGGTGGGTGTTAGGGAGAGAATTAGGACACTGAAAAGTTGTGGGCTTGGCCTATAATATAAGAAAGATTGCCATTTAGAAAACTGAGAGTTTTGAGAAGGGCACATGCACTGTGAGGTTGCCACCAGGTCATGAATGTCTTCCTTGGTGATCTTGCTCCGTGATTGCTGGAAAACTCCTTCTCTTCCCTCAGCAATAGGTGGGCCACTTCTTGATGGACATTTCTTTCCAGTACTCAGATAGTTCAAGGATGAGCCTTTGGGAATACACAAACCCATTTCCATCATGAGGATGGGCCAGGTCTCTTCCAGATCCCATCTGTCTAGAGAGTACCATCATCTCACTAACAAATGGGGTTTCGATTGCAGTGTATACTAAAGAAAAATAATGAGGGATGTGTTGAGGTTTTATATGCATTATGAGGGACATTGATAACTGAGCATTAAGGGGGTGAGAGGTTACATCTTGTCTTTTTAGCTGGATTTTAAGAGTTTGGTAGGCCTTTCCAATTATACCTTGTTATTGAGGATTAAAAGGGATACTGTATTATGAGTAACTTCTCATGTAGAACAGAAGGTTTGAAAATAAGTGCAGGAAAATAATGGCAGGGCCATTATCAGTCTTGATTTGTTGTAGCAGGACAATAATGGTAATTGAGAGTATATGGGATATGGTTTTTAGCCCTTTCCCCAATATGGCGCCCATATGAAGTGGGAATAGGTATCTATTGTAAAAAAACACAAATTTTCCCAAAATAGGATACATGAGTGACATCAATATGCCAGTTGACATACTGAAGGTCAATTTTTCATGAAGGAATTATTTTTCTTATCATATAGTATTTAATTCTATAATTTTAAAGTAAATTAATTACTAATTAAATATTGATGAAAATTGAGATATTTTCCAGTGACTATGTTATTTTAAAAGCAACTAAATAATGATTAATATTATCATTCTTTCAAGAGATAGACAAAGAACTCAGAGCCTTGCTTTTGCTCACCATGTGCTCTAGCGATACAAGCCAAAGTTACTCTCCCAGTTCTGCAAATAACATTATTACGTATATATTATGATGGCACACATTCTCTAATTTTTTTTTACCCACAAAGTAGAATGGAGGTTTATTGAGTCAAGATATACAGAGATTGTTAAGGGACAGCTGACACCACTTTTTTCCTTTTTTAATTAAATATAATGTTAGACTTTGATTTATATCTATATTGTTCCTTGTGGTTTTCTCCTCACTAATCATGTCCCCAGCTAAATGTCAACTTGTTTTTTGTCTTTCTCTGTGTGTGTTTGCTTTGTTTTGTTTTGTTTTGTTTTTGTTTTGTTTTGTTTTTTTAGTTGGGAAAAATATTTTTTCCTTGGAGATGGAGGCTTAAATCCACGTTCCCTTTAAGTTTTGTGACTCCATCTGCCTTAGACTTGAATAGACCCTGTACATGCTGTCACAGTCTCTGAACTTTTATGTGAATCAGTCTTATTGTGTCTAGAAGGCCTTGTTTCCTTGGGGTCTTCCATCCCCACTGATGTTTTTACAACCTTTCTGCCTCCTCTCCCACTTGGATTCCTAAGTCTTGTGAAGAGAGGTTTAATAGTGTTTTTCTATTGAGGACTGAGTGTTTCAAGTCTTTTACTCTCTGCACACTGGCAAGTCCCTATGTGTTCCCATATACTGAGGAGGAAGATTATCTGACAGTGCTAAGCAAAGCATTGATCTATGAGTACAGCAGAATGGCATGTCATAATATTGCTATGCTCCTTTTTTTATTTTATTAATTTATTCATATTACATCTCAGTGGTTATCCCCTCCCTTGTATCCTCCCATCCCTCCCTCCCTCCCATTTTCCCCTTACTCCCCTCCCCTATGACTGTGACTGAGGGGGACTTCCTCTCCCTGCACCAGCCAAGAAACTATGGCACCAGCCGAGGACAATACAGACCGTAAACTTCAAACCCCTACCCAGATCAAGCCAATGGATAGGACATTCTCCACAGTTGAGTGGAGAGTGGGGTCTGACTTTCACACGTACTCTGGTGCCTCATATTTGACCACGTCCCCTGAATAGGGAGACCTGGTGGCACTCAGAGGAAGGATAGCATGCTTTGCTCCTTTAACATAACAGTAGCATTTGGTTTCCCTCTGTCATCATGGCCTGCTGCACCTCAGGTCCTTGGTCACTTATTGTCAGGTATAGAATCCATATCCTGGAGTTAGAGTAGTGCTTAAGTTCAGTCAGATAGTTGTTGGTTACTTCTAGGTTTGTGCAAGCATGGAACCAGTATATTTTTTCTTTGTTTGTTTGTTTGAGACAGGGTTTCTCTGTGTAGCTTTGGCTGTCCTTTGTAGACCAGGCTGGCATTGAACTCACAGAGATCCACCAGCTTCTGCCTCCCAGAGTGCTGGGATTACAGGCTTTTGTCACCACACCTGGTTACACCAGTGTAACATGCAGGCAGGTCATCAATATAGAATGAAGGCTTGTAGCTAGCTAGAATGGTGCTTACCTTTCTCCTCTGGTATCATGCAAAGTACTTTCTAGTAATGTGAACCAGCAGGGACTATGGCTCTAGGTATGGAGCTATACTTCTTCATGTGCAATAAATTCTGTAGGTATTGTCTTCACCAATAGGGCATTGACATTCTTTTTTAGAGAGCAAACAATAGCCTTGGCAATCACCTAGGTTGCTTGGGATTTCCATGGGGTTCCTATGGCCAATAACTCAATTTTATGTAGCCTATTGCTAGAACTGAGTATTTTATTTAGTGGCAAAAGATGTCTACTTGATGCTTTGTCTACCCTGTTATTTGGTGAGTTCATTTAGATTTCTTTTATTTATGTATATATTTTAATATCCCTTAATTTTAGCGTCCCCTCTTCATATCCCTTTCCCACACGTAACTTTACTACTCCTCTCTATTTAATCTTCCAGTTCCCTCCCACCCATAGCTACGTATTCTGTTTACCTTTTTTTTTTCAGGAGATTTTTCCTACCTCCTAATCCCTAGTTCTATACCTAATTTCTGTGGTTATATGGATTGTAGCAGGCATATTGAACATGTTACAACTAACAACTATATTTATGGTTTTGGTCTAGGTTTTCTCATTAGGATATTTTTTTTTCTAGATCCAACCATTTACCTGGAAATTTAATCATTTCACTTTTTTAACAGCCAACTCATGTTACATTGTGTTAATGTACCACATTTTTATCCATTCATCTGTTAATGAATGTCTATTCTGTTACCAAATTCCAGCTATTGTGAATAAGCAGCAATGAGCATGCTTGAGCAACTGTCCCTGTGATCGTATGAGGCAGCTTTTGGGGTACATGTTCAAAAATGGTACAGCTGGATCTTGAGGTGGATCTATTCCCAGCCTTGTGAGGAACTGCTACACTGATTTTACAGTGGCTGGGTGAGATGTTTTCCTTACTGGAACCTCACCTGAGAACATTCTGACCACACTGGCCTAGCAATCAGATAGGCAATCTACATTCTCATTCCTGTCCCCAACTGCAAATCCCCCAACGCATCCCAGTAGCAGATCTTTATGGGACCTTGTCCTGCTTCTTTTTTTTTTTTTTTTTTTTTGCCTTTTAATTTTTTTTTATTAATTTATTCTTGTTACATCTCTATGGTTATCCCATCACTTGTATCCTCCCATTCTCCCCTCCCTCCCATTTTCCCCTTATTCCCCTCCCCTATGACTGTTCCTCGGAGGGATTACCTCCCTCTGTATATGCTCATAGGGTATCAAGTCTCTTCTCAGTGACCTGCTGTCCTTCCTCTGAGTGCCACTAGGTCTCCCCCTCCAGGGGACATAGTCAAATGTGAGGCACCAAGAATAGCAAAGTAGAAGGATCCAGTGGGTCCTAGAAACCTACAAGTAGAACATTATGATAGGCAGATTTGGGTCATGGGGTCCCGCTCAAACTAAGGCACTAGCCAAGGACAATACAGGCGGTAAAATTTAAACCCCTACCCAGATCTAGCCCATGGACAGGACAGACTCCACACTTGAGTGGAGAGAGGGATTTGACTTTCTCATGTACTCTGGTGCCTTGTCCTACTTCTTCACCTCCCTTCCATGTAGACTCTGGGAAACCTCACTGTATATTAAGCTTTTTTCCTTTCCATAGACCCAATCACCACCACCCCAACCTACACCACCTCATCCCCTACCCCGAAACCCCAACCCCCAACCCCCAACCCCGGGCAGTATGCTACCTTTATATCCCGTACTGGCTTCCTTATGTCAACCACCAATAGCCAGAAAAATCTCTACCCATGAACCCAGTGGCTGGCTACACCAGGCTAGAAATCAGGTAAGTGATTTTCATTTTCCTTCTTGCCCCCAGTTTCATCCCCATCCCTGAAGCAGACTATTTGCAGGGACCTGCCCTTTACTCTGCTTCTTTTACTGAGGACTCTGCCAACCCTTGTGGTGGGCTTAGCTTTCTTCCTTCCCAAGAATCCTCTCAGTCCCTCTTTCTAACCTATTCCTTTATGTCAACACTGTCTACCTTGGATCTCCAGTGGACACACCAGACTTGGACTTACATAAGGAATCCCCACTTTCCTTTCCTCCTCCAGTACAATCCCTCATTTCTCATCCCCAGCCTGAGTAGGAGATTGCTTATAAGAACCTGTCCTCTCACTTGGCTGAAACTTGTGGCAATCTCAGCTTTTCTCCTTCCCAAGAAGCCTTTCTTTCTCCCGTTCTAGCTCATCTGTTTTCATCCCTGTCACCCGGAATACATAGAAACATGTTCTAATCAGGACCCAAAGTGCCTAAACCTGGCGGAGACTCAGGCGCACTCTCTACCAGGCAACCAGCAGCCAACACTCATTCCTAAGATCTAGAGAGTATGGGAAAACATTTTAAAGAATTAGTTTTAAGTGTTAAAGCAGTATAGTAATGCTAAAAACTTTAGCTCTTATCAAATGATAATAGAATTTCCAATATTTCATATTACAATAAGATAATAAGTATTTGGCAAGGTACATAAATACACGTTTACACATGTTTATGCTTGCTAATAATCTTTGAGTATGTTACACAATTTAGAATTTTCTTTTTCATCTCAAGTATATAAACATTGTTCATAGTTTGGTATTAAGTATCTTTTGGCAAGACTATGATTTCACTGTGCGATGGAAGAATATTAAAGAAACCTACATTTTGTTATTGTCTGTATCCTTAACTATTGTAGAAACCCAAGGAGATTAAAGTTTTTGTTTTAAGTATCTCAACTTGAAAGTGGGCTTTATATCATTAAACTAAGTTAGGTGCTAAAAACTTTAACATAAATAACAAAAATTACTTAACACAATTGTGACTATGATTTATAATATTATTATAGAAAACATTAATATTATAAAGTCAAAATATGACAAACTTATATTTAAAATATTTAGAAAAATTACTTTTAAATGAACCTATTACAAATTTTATAAAATATTCTGAAGGAAATATTAGTTATGTTTTTGTAGCAATGACTTTACAAAGTAAGGAAGTCAATCAGCAATTCATAAAGGATTGATAGTTTTACTGTAAAACTTCATTTTTATAAATTAAAATATAGTAAGATCATTTCCCGTTTTATTTTCCCCTCCAAATCTTCCTATATTCTTTTCTCTGAACCCATGTCAAATTCATGTACTATGTTTCTTTGTTATCTTTTTACACATATACATTATTACACATATACATGAGTGTGTGTGTGTGTGTGTGTGTTTGTGCATAAATCCGTAAGTACAATGTTCTGAGTCAGCTTAATATTGCATATATATATATATATATATATATGTATATATATATATATATATATATATATATATATATATATATATATATATATATATGATTTCAATCCAGACCACTTAATATCTGGCAGTCAGTGAAGAGGCTCATCTTTCTGGAATCATTTCTCCTTCTCTCATCTTTCCTTTGTCACGTGTTGTTCTTTACTACTGGTGGGTCCCAGTGAGATTTCCTTTTTCCACATCAGCGTGGTTTTTTGTTGCCTCCATTATTCAGGTCTTCTTGGCAGCCACATTTTTAAGGTATTATTGATGTAGCTTCTCTGTCATTCCTAAGGGACTCAATATCACATGGGATTCCTGGTCCTCTGGCTATCACAGTCCTTCTGGACACTCTCCCATGGTGTTCCCTTAGCCATTGATGCAGGGGTTGGTCCATTGGATGTGGACACCCATGATCAATTGATCTCTGAATTTTGAACAGTTGTGGTTTTCAATAATCATCTCCATGTGTTGCAAAGAGAAGTTTCTTTGATGAGAGTTAAGAGGTATACTTTTCTATGGGTATAAGAAGCAGTATTTAGGACCCAGGAATGTGAGAATTTGTGTGTGTTGTTAGAGAAAACTGGTGGGAAGGGGAATTTTAACTTGAGAGAGTGAGCTTCTTTTATATTCTGCAAACAAACAAGATCATTTAGATTTATCTTTCTGTGTCTGGCTTATTCCATGTAGTCAATCCATATTATTGAAAGGATAGAATCTGAATTTTATGGCAGGATAATTTTTCCATGTATATACATAGAAAGAATTTTAATCCAGCTATCAGTTAATAAATAGTTAGGTTGCTTTTATTTGTTGTCTATTATAAATACTATTCAAAGACTTGTATTGTTGCCTCATAACTGTAATTTCATTTTCAGGTTTTTGATAAATATTCATACTATTTCCTTAATCTCTATGCTAATTTACATTACAAACAGCTCATAAACCCTTTCTCCATTTACTCACCAGCACCTATTTTAATTTTCTTTGTATGTTTTTGTTTGTTTGTTTATGTTTTGTATTACACATTTCTACAGGCTAATGTGAAATTTCACAGTAGTTTATTTGCAATTCTCTGTTGTTGATGTTATTGAACATTATTTGTACATCTGTTGGCCACGTATATGTTTTATTTTGGATAATGTCTAATTTGGCCAATTGCCCATTTTTACTTGATTTATTAATTTTATTTACAGTTAGTTTTGGGAATTTCTGATTATAAATTGGTGCTTTTTCATGATTGAAATTACCTAATGTTTTTCTATTATTTTCAAAAAGTTTTACTCTATGATGTAATTTGTATGGTAATTATTTTTACATGACTATTTCACAATGGTGTATATCACATTCAAACATGTGTTAAACTACATATGTGCAATACTGTAAAAAAAATACTACCTATAAAGAAGTTCCTGATTCTTCCACCATCAATTTCTTCATAACTCACACATAAGTTTATCGCACTTGAGTAGTATCTTTGTTTGGAAATGTTCATTGTCCCATTATTTTTAAGATCAATCTTCTACTTAAAGACATTGTTTTCATGTTTCATTCTCTCACACTCTGCCTCTTAGATTTTTCCCCTCATATTTCCCCAACTTCTAATTTCATAGCATCTTTCATAATTAGACATGGACTGAAGAGTTACAGTTTCTTAAGTCATATTGATACCCACCAAGGGCATCTTTTCATTAGACATATGTGTTAGTAAGATCATGATTGAAGACTTAAGTTAAAAAAGGGAAGAAGTAGTTTAACTAAAGCAATGATAAGCATGTACGATTTTTTTCTCTATATAATTTACATCATCATTGTTTTAACATGAAGATTTATTTTTATTTTAAATTAAATTGTATTAACTTTTATTAATATTGTTCATCCTGCATTAATCACAGATCTCCACTCTGCACCACTGAAATTCAGTTATGTGCTAAATTATTTTAAAAATACACTTCCTACTCAGCACACCTAAAGTGCTCTTGATGGATTGCCTAAGCATTTGTACCATGATAATTATTTGATTTTTGTTAGCCTTATACTTCAGTAAGGGGGACAGATAAACACAGATAAACTCCCCCCTCTTTTGGAGTCAACACAGATGGTTATACTTAAGCCAGACTCTCTGCTTTCCCTTTACTCCGTTTCTCACCCACATCAATCGTCAGTACACACAGGCATTCCCAAAAGAACAAGCACAAAAGGACAATTATCACATTTCAATTCCACATTCCTCCTCACGTTGCATATAGCTTCTACACATATAAAAGAGTCCCATGCCCACATGCCATATGTTAAGCAATCCTTGCTTGCAGAATCTGGGGTGCTTGATGGAACTCATAGATGTGCATTTATTTAAACTTTGCCTGTTTTCGTGAGTCCATAGAGTTCTTTGGGATTGCCCTTGTATTGCTATTTAGTATGTTAAAGATTACTTTTCCTCACACACCTTTCAGTTCAACTGCATCTTGTAAGTTGTGTTATTCTTAGTCCCCTTATCTGTATAAGAAGCAGTTACCACCATGATTTCGACCTCAAAATGTTGGCTTCTTATCTATTTCTCTGAGCTGTTCCATCCTCAGGCTCAAGAACGAATTTATTCTGGTTCAGTGATATTATCTTCCCTTCCTCAAGCCATCTCACATCCTCTGCACCATCTGTTCGTGGCATATCTTCACTATAGCATTTTCTACCCAGAGGAAAGTATTCAGCTAGAATTTTTTTGATAAGAGAATAACTTCAAGAAAACTCACAAATATTTTTTTGTTTCTTTTATGTTCAAGGTGATTAATGTTTCTTCTAAGCTCTCATGTTAGTGGAGTAAAGTAAGCGACTACCACTCCCCTTTTTAGATCAACTATTTTCAATAGCAACCATTAGTTCTGTGTTCTGTCTGTATTTGCTTTCCCATAGTTTCCAATCACTAAATAATTTCAAGTAGTCATTCAAGTACCTGGTGTCAGAATAGTGTTTCTGCTTACTGAATTTGTGAAGAGAGGAAGAGAACACAGATTTGATTTGATAAAGTAAATAAAGATACAGGACTGTCATGGTAGAGTATTATTTTTATTAAAAGTAAGTGGCATTCCTTTCATCTAATGGCCTCTTTGTTGTCCTGATTATGGTCTTAGGTGAACATATCTTGGTAAATAACAGTTATTTTATTTGGTAGGGAGGTCTCCCATTATTTTATGCCTAATCCTGAACTTAACCTATTCAAATTTGATTTAACCTTGATATATGGAGAAATAGAGACTGTTGCTATTAATGAGCAATAGCTGTAATTCACTGAATTATATATACACAGACTCTTAAAACATTGTCAGGATGAATAGTTTCCTACCTGGAATAACAGGTGTTTGTTATGAGGTTAGGATATTATGGTAGAGTTTATCTACTAGTTAAAAGGATAAAAGGGGAAATATTTAAATCTTGTAAGGCATGAGCAAATACCCTCACCTTGGAATAATTTCACATCACTGAATATGCCTTTGGGATTGTATTTACAGGTAACAGCTTCCTAGGGCTGAAAGCAGTATGAATTTAATGCAATATACATTCAGAAGCAAAAGAAAAGACTCTTTTCCTACCATGTAAAAAATGACAAGACAAAGATGTACTTTCCAGATGAAATTGCTTAAGACACAAGTTTATTTGTAAATATTCAAATTAATTGACTATACTAACAGATTTACATTCTCTGTGTACTGTGCATAGTAAAGTGTTACCTACTGAATCTTTTATAATGTTTTTACATAAAACACAGAAAATGCATTTTTCTTTGGCATTTGAGAGGGTTCAATTCTCATCACTGCAAATCAAAAACAATAAAGTTAATGTGTCATTAATAACCATATTATATTATAACTGTGTTTTAAAAATCAATTCATTAAATTTGTAACATATGATAAGAGATACTCAGTATTAAAAATAGATTAAATTACGATTAACTATTAATAATTTGTATGTATTAAATAATACTCATTTTACAAATGAAAACTACTTTACTTCATTTATTTAATTTTCCAACAGTAAATATAAACAGGTGTCACTACTAAAAAGTAACAACATAATTTTGAAAAAGCAAAAAATTCTAAAGAAATTGTTTAATAACTAATTTTTATTTATAAATTACATACATTAAAATCTTAATGTTTTTTAAAAATTGTATGGGTATGTGAGTGAGCTTGAGTTTATGCATGTGCCCCATGTCTAAAGCTGTGCACTGAACCAGGGGAGGATGTTAGATCCCTGGAAATCATATTACAGAAGGTTGTGAGGTATCTAGTGTGGGTGCAGGCAACTAAATCAAGGTCCTCTCTAAGAGCAGGAAATGCTCATATTCATTGAGCCATCAGCCCCAAGGTGTTTCCTTAAAACAATAACAACAACAAAAACAAACAAGGAAACAAAACAAACAAAAATCCCCAACATTGTTTTATGGTTCACAATATTTTGTAGTCTCTGACAACAAAGTTTAAATACTTTAAATGATAAATGTTGTTCTATACTTTTTAAACAATTATTAGTCATTAACAGTGAAATATAATTTCCCTTTATGATCTCTGTTTTATGCATGAGATGATAGGTTGTTTTTATATTCTTGTTTTATAAAAAAAATGATAATAAATATTCTTGCATATGTTTGCATTATTATTTTTGGAAATATTTGGAACATTTGTCATATTGGTTTTAAGAATTGATATGCATAATAATAAATCTACATTTTTAAATAATGTATTAGGTTTACAAATACTAGTGAAATATTGAGATGCATATTTCTGCATATCTCACCAGCACTAGGTGTTTTATTCATATAATTTTTCCAAATTTTGACTAATTATTTGTCTTAGTTATTTTCTCATTGTACAACCAAATGTCTGCCATAAACAACAGTTGAGAGACAGAGTCCATTTGGCTTAGAGTCTGATGGATATAGGTGACCAAATCAAAGAAAGATAATAAGAGCAGCAGCACATTATGTCTACAAGCAAAGGCAAAGAAAGATGATTTTGGGCCATCAGCAAACATCCTTCTGTTCTCTTGGAAGGACCCTGCTATTTCACGTTGCAGTTCTCCCAGTATGGTTAGACTTTCTGACCTCTGTGTTATATGAAGGATTCCTTCTCCCTTGTAGGGCCTCCTGCTGTATGCCTGACCTCATCTGGAGAGTGCCTTTAGGCATAGCTGCTCCTATCCACATTTATATATGGCCTTTGGCAGAATTCCCTGATAGCTCTCTGCCCTGCGCCTACAGAATAATTACATAATGTGTTCCTGTTCATATGATAGCAGGATGATGAGAAATGCAAATCAAGCATCTTTGAAGTGCCTAGTTCCAACCAATTATGTATACCTATTCTGGGAGCCCCTCTCTCCAAGGACCATATAGTCTTTGTTCTCCTGAATAAAGTTGAACTATCTTCCTGAAGTGGTTTCTAGAGGGTCATTCTCTATCACACTAAAGGCTTTCTGAGCCATGCATCTTACATTCTACTCCACTTGCCTTTGATATTTGGTGGGCAACATGCCCCTAGGGAAGAGGAGACACACATGTTCAAACTATGATTTTCTCTCATGTAGTTGTGCCACTCACTTTCTGGGAAGCTCACCTTCTTTGGTTACATATTTATAAAACACACTCATGGACACACTCAGAGATGGGTTCCTATGCCATCTTAGTAACTCTTCTATTGCTATGATGTAAGAGCATGACCAAGTCAACTTGGAGAAGTGTTTGTGGGAGATTACAATTTCAGAGAGTGAGGGCATGACATTCATGGCAGGAAGTATGGCATTAAGCAGGCAAGCATCACAAGGGAGCAGTAGTGAAAGCTTACATCTAATACAAAGCAGGATGCAGAGAACGAGCTAACAGAAGGAACCTTTGAAATCTCAATGCTCACCCACAATGACACAGTTCCTCTAAGGCCACAGTTGCTATTCTTCTCAAACAGTTCCACCAAGTGTGGGCCATTCCTTTTCAAACCACCACATATGATACTTGAAAGGCAAATTAAGTTGACAATGAAGATTAATTGCCCCACTCCATATCAACTAATTTCATTTAAGAAAGAAGAATAAAATGCAATAATATGACAAATTGTTCGAGCTCTTGTCTCTACCAATGCACTCTAACAGTATATCAATCATTTTAATTCTGAGAATGCCTCTATTCTTATTATGGCATATGAACATTCGGTCTTCAGTTGGTGGTGCTGTCAAGGTAGGCTTAGAGGGTGTGGCCCACTAGGGGTGGGCTTTGAGAGTTTCATATTCATGACTCAGTTTGAGTTTGTTCTCTCTGCTTCCTAATCCTACTTTCACGCTTGACTATTAATGCAATGTGTCCATACCATGATAGTCATTTATCCCTCGGGACCTTATAAGCCATTTTTGGTTGCCTTTGTTCATATTATTTCATCACAACACAAGAACAATAACTAATGTAAATATGCCTTATACTTGATAAATAAGGCTCATGTTTCCTACTATTCATCCAGAAAAATTATTGCCAAATGACATTCTCATTTATGAACATTATGTGATCCCTGAATTTGTACTGTTTTTTTTTTTCAAAAATACCTGTATAGATAACTACCATTTATAAAACACAGTGTCTGCCGCTAAGAAAGAAGAAATATCTGTAGTCATCTAGAATAATATATACATATTTCTTCCTGTGGCAAAGATTAAGAAAATTATAGTTGAACTCATGGTTACTCCTCTGTGAACACAACCTCCTGACCCCATTCACATCAACTCTATGGGCCACTGGTGAAAACAGGAGAAAACCATCAGCATGAAGCCTCTGGCTGTTTCTCTGTTCTGGGGATAAAGTCTTTGTTATTATTTCTTTTTTAAATGTATATGCATATTTTACATATACATTTATATTATTATACATATATAAAATAAACTACATACAGCAAGAAGAACCATGAAACAATCAGGAACTATATAAATGTTACATTCATAGTGTTGTGGCTATTTGTATTTGGCAAACTTGAAGAAAACTTTTTCGTATCTTGGTGACTCTAAAATTCTGAATATAAATTAATATCTATTATATCTAATCTTTATCAACTTAAAACATCTATCTAGACCTAAAAATACCTTAAACCCTAAACAGCTAAGCTTAACTGTGAAACTAAAGTATTTGGTCTTCAAGCTCATCAGAGACTTTAGAAGGAATTAAATTAATTACCTGAGTAAACAGAAAGTTACAAGTTAGCAAGTCCCAAATAGAAAAAAATAATAATAAAGAGACAGTTGGCTGCCTGAACAGTCACCTGAATCTCTCTATAACATTGGAGCATCATCTTCAGCCTTCTGGCCCAATATATCTGACAGACATATTTGTAAGGCAAAAACTATTGAGGACTTGCTTATTTTGTCTTGGCAGAGTTTGGCCGCCAACTCTACCTGCATTCAAGCTTGTCTATGTTTAGGCAGAGTTCTGTCTGTGGTAGAAATGAGGACATTTTGTCCCATAGCTTGTTTGCCACATTTGAATCCATCTCCATAAGGAGATTCTTTGATGTTCATCATGTTCTTTGTAGTAGGCTGGGTGTTTTCAGGAGTTAGCCTGTATTATTTTCAAAGAACCCTTAAAAAAACTTTAAATGCCATATACTGTAGGACTCTGAGGTTTTGAAGACCTTACCTAACTATTTTACCCTGTCTTTCTATAGAATCATACCTATCTGTTACACCTAGGATGTATATTATTGTGCTATAAATAGACCCATCATTAAAATGTCTATGATTTGATCAATTAATAATTAACTTTTATACTATTCTATACTAAACAGCCTAAAATAGCATTTTCAATGTATTGGAGGTAAGCTTTTAATTCTACTTGAATGATATGATTACAACACCTCATATTAAAGTAGAAATGCATATAACATGTGTGAATAATAATCTTAATTTTGAATTCTATAACAATGTGTAAAATTAAACTTATTTTGCATCAATATACAAATTTCTATACCAATGAATTAAAAATAACCTTTTGTTCACAATTAAGGCATTAAGTTTAGAAGTCTACCCAATAATCTACTTTTTGTCCTATCATCTCTATAAATTTCTATATTCCCCTTTCTTTCTTTTAAGTTGGTATCTCCAAACCTAAGAAAGAAAGATAAAGGAAAAGAGAGACATCCCTGAGTTCAATCTCATTTTTTCTATGAATAAGATCAATAGTAACTTATAACCAATTCCTAATGAGAATAAACATCTATAGCTGAAGGAGAGATAAACCTTTTTTGTTATGGTCCCAAGTGTGGGATCAGAATGGTCTTGTGAGAACAAGTGAGGCTAATCCACTAGAAGACAACCAAATCATGCGTCAGCTTGATTGTTGCCAGCTGAAAAGATCCCATGAACAGACTCTGAGAGGAGATACATAAATGAGCCCAAAACTGGAGGTAGGGCCTTTGGAGACTTGGGATAGTTTTGGCTGTTCATCGCTCCATTTCCAGAAGCTCCTAGAGAGAACCACTCGAGGGAAGGCTTCATGACTCCTGGCTCTGGCTGTGGTTCAGGGTTCTGGTTACTCCAGGTTCCAGCAGAAGAAATCCTACTGATTACACCAGGAGAATTGTTCTTCAGAACTGATATCCTTATGATTTTGTTATTGTGTTCTTTAATCTCTTTTTCCTATTGTTTAGGTTAGTCAGGTTATAAGTGAAGTATGCTCAGTTAATAAGTTCATAATAAAATATATTTGTTAAGAAAATTGAGACAAAATATAGCCCATGAAAACAACCAAAAACCTACCTAACCCCCCTTAAGGGAAATGGGGCATCATTCTCTTAAGGTTTCTTCCAGCTGATGTGGGACAAATAATACCTTTGTAGGGGCCCAAATAAAATTGGAGAAAATGGTTAAACAACTAGGAATAGCATTTGTGGTACCATTTTTAAATGTTGAGAAATTCCAGGCTTAACAGAAGTCCTGTGTGTGAGTCTGAAATGCTGGACCAATTGGGAAGAGAAGCTTTTTTTGAAGCTTTCTTGTGAGCTGTCCTGTTCTGATAGAGAAAAGCAACTGAAGCACGTGGGGCTGAAGAATGCAAGATGTCAGTGTTGAGCATATCGAGAGGAATGAGTCCTGTCAGGTCTGATCCAGTGTCAATGTCCAGTTCTTTTGTTGTGAAAATATATAATTTCTCATTAGCATTATACAGACCTAAAATTATAGATGTGTGATGTATGCAGAATGCACATAATAATTAAGGGTAGTTCTCTGATCTTTGTATGAGCAGAGGAAAGACATCTGTAAATTTTCACTCATGTCATAGGAAGAATAGTATCTAATCCTAAATTACAGGGATTCTGTAACCAATAAGAAGCATTGTCTATGCATAAACATTTATGTCTCAGCCAGTCTCAGAGCTATTCTCATGTAATGGGATTAGGGATATAAATTACCTACTTGTTCTGCAGTTTAAATTATTTACATCCCAATTGTAGTCTCCCTCCCTCATCACCTCCCGATCCTGCACTCTCTCGTTCATCCTATCTCCCTCCCTCCCCTAGTGCTCCAAAAAGGGGACTCTGCTTCTATAATATCTGAATTCACCTCCTCAAGTCTCATATATGCTACTTGTATCCTCTTCCACTGTGGCCTGGCAAGGCCACCCAGCCAGGGGGAAGTGATCAACATTGCGGGGCCAGAGTCCATGCCAGTAGTCCCTCATCCACGTATTGTGGGACCCACAGGGAGACTGTGCTAACTAAGTACTACATCTAAGAGCAGAGTGTCTAGGTCCTCACCATGCATGATCCTAGGTTGGTGCATCAGTCTTTGCAGCAACCCTCTCCTCTGCCCAGATGTTTTTAAGTTATATTTTATTTTATATAATTTATTCATAGTATATTTAAATTGTTATCCCCTCCCTCTTCTCTTCCCATTGCCACCCTCCATCCCCCTTCTGCTTATTCCCCTCCCCTAGAACT
Source organism: Acomys percivali (assembly GCA_907169655.1). Taxonomy (NCBI): domain Eukaryota; kingdom Metazoa; phylum Chordata; class Mammalia; order Rodentia; family Muridae; genus Acomys; species Acomys percivali. Next base: position 97,360,314 of record OU015743.1, on the reverse strand, counting down.
CTGGCAACAGTCACAGCAGGATAGTCTACATCAAGAATTATGTGTCTTTCATCACCTCATAAGGAGAAATAACCTAACTTACTATCTTTCAATATAGAAAAACTCTTAGGCCTCTCAGTGGTCTTGCTGTCCCTGAGATCAACTCCATCTGAAGTAGACTTGAATGAATGTGTGTACATATGTTTCTGAACATAGTTTAGGCCACTATACATACTAATATAACAACCCCATCCTTGAGTGAGCTAGATAGCTGTTCATAGGTGCAGAGAGCTTGGATTGATAAGAATTAGAAGATAAAGATATGTTTAACCCCAGTTTTCATCACATTACTTGGGAGGCAGAGGCAGACAGATCACTGTGATTTTGAGGTCAGCCTAGTCTACAAAGTGAGTCTAGGTCAGCCAAGGCTACACAGAGAAACCTGTCTCAAAAAAAAAAAAAAGAAAAGAAAAGAAAGAAAGAAAGAAAAAGAAAAAAAAAGAAAAGAAAAAAGAAGGAAAGAAAAAAGTTGGAAAGATAAAAACACATAAACACACACACATACACACACACAGATACACACACACACACTATAAAGAAACTTTTAGCAATAATTTGAAAGTTTGCAAAGAGTAATAGAAAACCCATCAGTAATTGAAGAGCTTTTTATTTATTTATTTTATTATTATTTTATTCTTGTTACATCTTGTTACATCCCTTGTAACCTCTCATTCTTCCCTCCCTCCCATTTTCCCCTTACTCCCTCCCTATGACTTTGCCTGAGGGGGACTTCCTCCCCCTTTATATGCTCATAGGGTATCAAGTATCTTCTTGGTAACCTGCTATCCTTCCTCTGAGTGCCACCAGGTCTCCCCCTCCTGGGTACATGGTCAAATATGAGGCACTTAAAGAAATGCTCAACCTCCTTAGTCATCGGGGAAATGAAAATTGAAGGGCTTTAATTCCTGTTTGTGAAAGTATATAAGCAGAACTTAATTAATCAGTAGCTCAAAAGGTAGGTTTGTAAAACAATACATCTTTGTATATGAGCCACTTATTTAAAATATATCTGTATCATTTTACTGACAAACTCATGTAAATCAAATAATAATATATGCTTTCTATACAGATATCTGAAACATTATTGCTTTTTTCTGAACAGTTGGTTCTAGGTTATATTATTAGTGATAGGAGAAAAAACAGATCTTCTGACTATTGCTTTAGTTGGTAGATTAGAGTAGATTTCTCATGTTGCTACATATCAACTGTTATCATCAAATGCATCTTCATTCACCGAGAAACAAAGAGTGAGGTTCTTAAAAATTAATTACAGTCTTCCTAGTTCCCATGCCTGATTTAGTTTACATATTCTTGCTTTGGCTTAGAGGGATTCTATGTTTGTTTGGAAAAATGAATTCTCAGAAATAATGTTAGGATATGAATATTTAACTTTCTTATAAATTTGAGCACTTACATTCCTTTAACAGAAACATAATTAAAATATATATATTCAAAAACATCAGGTGTGTTTGAACCCAGTGCTCATTTCCCTGTGTATTTCAGAGACCTGGAACAAAATTCCAAACTTCTACTTACCTCACAAAATTTTTTTGATTGAACTAGAAAATAAAACCAGAAATGAATAAGGGTAAGATTAGCTCCTCTTGCAGGCATGGTGGCACATAACTTTAATCTCAGCACTCAGGAGGCAGAGGAATGTAGAACTCTGAGTTCCAGGCCACCACGGTATACAAGGCCAGTCCAGGACAGTTAAGGCTTGTCACACAGAGAAACCCTGTCTTGAAAGAATGACAACAAAGGATTAGTTCACCTTGAAACGTCATGCTTTGTAGGATAACTCATTTAAGGATCACTTTAGGAACTGAAGGATGAATGAAAAAACAGGGATAAGTTTCAATTACATGGGTATATTTTATTATATAATATGTTTACATTTACCTTACATTTCAACTAGAAACACTTGGATTTAATACAATTTTTTCCCAAGAGTTTAGGACCAAACCATGAACCTTGCGCTTGATAGGCAAGCGCTCAACCACTGAGCTAAATCCCCAACCCCAAATTTAATATAAATTAATATTGTCCTTAGCTGACATATAATCAAGAAGACAGTCTCCTGGGCAAGGTACAAATGGCTCATGTAGTTGATGTCATGAGTGAATATTTTCATCCCTCTAGGACTGGTTTGTAAATTTGGGTGCGTTTCCCACAGTAAAGACAGTTTGGAGGTCACAAGCTTCTGTATTCACATGAAAATTATTTGAAGGTATAAAATAAGGGAAAAAGTGTGAATACTAGCATGTGATTTAAAAAACAAATCATCCACATCTCTAAATAAAAATCATAGAATGAAGAGAGCTTAAACAGGTACTCCTTCCTAATGTCTTAGCAGTCAAGAGTGACATTTTAATCATTGAAATATCAAATCAGCATCAGCAGACATATTAAAAATTACTTTTAAACTTTTAAATCATAACTATTGCAACCTCACTGAATGAAGACTAAAAATGATCAACATCCTGTTTAGGGTAATAAGGGTTAATAATTATTTTCTTGTGCACAAACTATAGAAAGCTAAAAATAATAGCATGTGTCTTTAGTACAGTTATGAAACTAATTGTCTTGTTTTCACATTTGTAATGGACATTACATGAAACATATCTGAACATAGGAGTCTATATAAAGATCAAACATTGAGGAACAATAGAAAAACAGTAGGTATTGGTATGCTTCACACCTTTTAAACATGTATTTGTTTATTTGTGTGTGTGTGTGTGTGTGTGTGTGTGTGTGTGTGAGTGTGTGTGTCATGTGGGTGACACACCATGTGGGTGTCCATGGAAGCAAGAAGAGGTTATTGGATCCCATAAAGCTGGAATAGCAGGAGGCTGTGAGCATAAGGATATGGATGCTGAGAACCAAATTCAGTTCCTCTGGAAGATCAGCAAGGTCACTTAATTAGTGAGCTATGTCCTATGCTGGCTTTTAAGAGAATTTTCTAGAGAATTAAAATCACACATCATTAATATAGTGTTCACAGTGTTTGTAGATTAACCAGCCTTTATTATTTTCACCATTTTAAGTACATGGAAAGGTAATGAAAAGTATGTGCTAATTCAAGAAATTAAAATAGGTAAAGCAAAAGACTTAAACATGTGTATGTTTATATGTGTATGTAAATAAAACATCTATTATGTAAACACAATGCAACTATTCTTTTAAAAACATTAGTATCAGAGGCAAAGAAATAGATATACAAGCAACTGACATGTAGAAAAGAAGAGTTGTGCTAATAAAGGAATACAATTTTGTGATCCTAAAGAAGATGATAAGTCATTCCACCTAAGGTAATTATAGAACACTCATGGGAAGCAGATTTTAGCCATGAAGAAAGACTAGGGTTTTCAAAGGCAGAGAGGATAAAAAGTAACATTCCATGTGGAGGATAAAACATGAACCAGGAACAGAAATAGGAAAGCACTGGGCATTTTCAGAGATTATGAATTATCCAGTGTGCAAGTGAACCTCAGAGCTTAGTGGATGGAAAATAAGAAAAATAGATTAAAATTCATTTATGGAGATGTCTACTAGATGTTTGCAATTTATGCACTCATTATGCAGCATAGTCAAAAACTCTGAGGAGATCAACACTATAAGAACACTGGTTGAAGAATATATTACAATGGCTATCACACTGAAAATAATTGTGTACTTACTTAGTACTTCTGAGTTTGTTTTATTAAAAATTATACTGAAAAATTAATCATAACAAATTAGTAAAGTTACATATAAGATGCTTTAGCATACATTAAATCATAGCATGAATAAAGACACAATAAATGGATTTCTTCACAATAGAAATGCAAGAAATTACTACAGAAAACATGAACTAAAATTCAAGTCAATTTTAGATGATGTTGAACCTCATTAAAATAGTCATCATAATGATCTCTGGGTTCTATATAGTCAACAAGAAATTAGTGACACCCGTATTAAAGTATGGATTTTCCCTGACCATACTATTATTTTCTCAGCAACACTATTTCACAAAAGTAAACATCATACACTGTAACTGTGGCACATAACATGTATTAACAATGTATTCCAATAACAGGACTACTTGTCCAACTTTAGGAAAAGAACCAGCTTACTTGATGCAAAAAAGCTCATTCATACAAAGAAATGACAAAATTTTAATAGAGAAAATGTTTTAGGATTTCCAGGAAATGATAATAATATACAAATCAAGGATTGGATAATAAAATATCCTTTGTCACTGAGTGCATTCTTCTCACCAGAAATCATCTTATTTTACATTCTAAAATATAAAAGTGTTGAGTTTTTACTACTGAAACTGCACTCCACCCCAAGTTAGCTAAAAATATCTGCATACAGGATCTTCCTTTCAAAATGCCACCATCTGATGAAGGCGTAGCTACCTTTTCTTCTGTGTGGGTTCACAGTAAAAGATTTGTTACTAATGGATTTCCAGTATAACATAATTGTTGATGTGTATATGAACTTATAAATAAATAAAAAATACTCTTACCATAATAAACACTTAAGATGAGTACATATTACTTATGAAAGTACAAGTCAGATCAGGAAAGGAAAAAGGCCTTTAGCCTTTGCATTTGCCTACAGCAGACCTTTCTGATCTCTCTGTGTGTCACTCTTGCCTCTTTCAAGTTTTTTTTCTGCTTGTAAAAATATGAAAAAAAAAAAAAAAGAAGGCATGAAGTTGAGACAAAGCCTGCAGGGTCATGGGAGGGTTTGGAAGAAAAAGAGAAAAGAAGAAAAGGATGAATTTAGATCTGAAGTTTCCAAAGGCCTGGTCTTGTACAAGTAAACATCTCCAGTATATTTACAAACATAAACCCATATATTTGATTTTTAAAATTTAAGGTGGACTTTTTGTCAGAAGTTACCTGCTTTTTGCTCAGTGGCTTTAAAATAGATGATGACATTACTGAATACTACCTAATTTTTCAGTATGTAGAAAACCCTTTGAAAAAATACAGTTTAAAAAATACATTTTAAAAGACATGCAAAACCAAGGTAAAGAATTTTCATTTTCACATTTCTTCTAATATTGCAGAGTGAAAATTGGGCTCAATTAAGAGAAAAAAATTCAAATTTGCATAATTTACTTAATTCTCCAGAATCTACAAAAGTATATGAGAGTGTATTTATTAATGAGATCTCTAGTGTTTCTGTCTGCTTATAGAATTAGAAATTTACAGGAGAGTAGTAATGAGTCTATCAGACAATGGAGTTGCACAGTATTCATTTCACAACAAACAAAAATACACCATGTAATAATCTGTACTCCTCTTTTAGTACATGAGCTTGGTTTGTAGCATCTATGTGCAGGAGCTAGTAACCCCAGATCCAGCCCTCTCTGGATTTCACAAATACCTGAACTCATACATATGCATAATTTGAAATAAAATAAATCCTTATTTTCTAAAAGTGGAGGACAGGCAAGATGGTTCTGTGTTTAAGAGTGATTGGTGTTTTTACAAAGTTTAAAGTTTGGGTCCCAGCACCCATGTCAGTGGCTTACAAACACCTGTATCTAAAACTCGAGAGAGAAATTATGTCCTTTTTTGTCTTTGTATAAACCTGCTCTTATGTGTATATAACCATACAGAAACACACATGAATGCATATAATGAAAAATAATTTTAAAAAGTAATAAACTATAAATGTCCATTTATAGTTCTTTAAAGGTTGCCAAAAAGTAAGAACCACTTTCAATTGTTAAGGAAAGGAAACAGACATATGACCCTTTTTAAAAATTAATGTATTAATTTGTTCATTTTCAATCCAGATGTTAGCTCCCTCCATCTCCAATCTCAAGCTGTACTACAGAGTAGTAGCAATGAAACCTGCATGGTACTGACATAGAAATAGTCTGGTTGTCCAATGGAATCAAACTGAAGACCCAGGAATAAACCCACACAACAAGGGGCACTTATTTTTGACATAGGTGCCAAAACCATACAATTGAAAAAAGATACATCTTCAACAAATGGTGTTGGTCTAACTGGATGTTTACATGTAGAAAAATGCAAATAGATCTATATTCATCACCCGGCACAAAACTCTAGTAAATGTGGATCAAAGACCTCAAAATAACAACAGATACACTATCTCTATTAGAAGAGAAAGTGAGGAAAAGCCTTGAACTTACTGGCACAAGGGACAATTCCTGAACAGAACATCAACAGCTCAAGCTCTAAGATCAACAATTAATAAATGGGACCTCTTGAAACTAAAACCTTCCATAAGGCAAAGGACACTGTCAACATAATGAAATGGCAGTCTACAGATTAAAAAAATATCTTCATAAATCCTACATCTGACAAAGGGTTAATATACCAAACATATAAAGAACTCAAAAAAATTAAACATCAACAAACAAAATAATCCAATTCAAAATTTTGGTACAGAGATAAACAGAAAATTTTCAACAGAGTAACCTAGAATGGCCTAGAAGACTTAAAGAAATGCTCAATGTCCTTAGTCATCAGGGAAATGCAAATCAAAATGACTCTGAGATTCCATCGTACACCTATCAGAATGGCTATGAACAAAAACTCAAGTGACAGCACATACTCTTCAAGATGTAGAGAAAGGAGAACACCCCTCCATTTCTGGTGGGAGTGCAAACTTATACAACCACTTTGGAAATCAATCTGGTGCTTTCTCAGATAATTGGGAATGGTTTTACCTCAAGACAAAGCTATACCATTCCTGGGCATATACCCAAAAAATGTACCACCATGCAAAAAAGATACTTGCTCAACTATGTTCATAGCAACTTTCTTCATAATATCTAGAATCTGATGTCCCTCAACCAATGAATGGATAAAGAAATTGTGAAACATATACATAATGGAATATTACTTAGCCATTAAAAATAAGGGCATCATGAAATTTACATCCAAATGCATAGAAATAGAAAAGATCATCTTGAATGAGGGAGCTCATACCCAGAAAGACACATATGGTATTGACTCACTTATAAGCATATTTTAGACAGTTATTACAGATAAACATACTACAATTCCTAGACCCGAAGAAGATAAGTAATAAGAAGGACACAAGGAAGAATGCTTAAACCTTCCTCTGAAGGGCAAATAGAATAAACAGAGGTAGTGGATGAAGAAGGGGAATGGGTAAGAGAGGTAATGAAGAGAGAAATAAGGCTGGAGATCAGACCTGAGGCGAGCAGCGGCAGGAGTTCAGAAGGTCTGTAGAGAAAAGAGAATCTATGGGTGGGGGCATCTTTGAGACAAGCTGGACCTAAGTCAGAATAGGCCTCTGAGAGAATATGAGGGGAACTCTAGCTGAGATGCATAATAGCAGGGTCCATGGAAACCAGAGAGGATACCATATAACTAGACAAGACTCCTAGTGAGGAAAGAAGAACAACACCACACACACAAAACCTTTGATCCAACACTTAACCTACCTGAAAGATGTGCATGAATAAAGATATGGAAGATGCTCCAGCACACAACAAGAAAATTTGCTCAACCATGTACATAGCAGCCTTATTCATAATAACCAGATCATGGAAACAGCCTAAGTGTCCCTCAGTAGAAGAATGGATAAAGAAACTGGGGTACATAAACACTATGGAATACTACTCAGCTATTAAAAACAAGGAATTCCCAAAATTTGTGGATAAATGAATAGAGCTAGAAATTATCATAATGAGTGAGTTAACCCAGAAGCAGAAAGACTCAAATGGTATATACTCACTTATATCTGCATACTAGCCCAAGGGGCATGTCCCACAAAAGCCTTCCCTTACCAGGAAACTGGGACAAAGGAGAAGACATCCTATTGGGACTCTAGATGAGAGAACCATGGGAGAATAGCAAAGTAGAAGGGTCCAGAGGGTCCTAGAAACCTACAAGTAGAACATTATGTTAGGCTGATTTGGGCCCAGGGATCCCGCTCAAACTAAGGCACCAGCCAAAGACAATACAGGCGGTAAACTTTAAACCCCAATCCAGATCTAGCCAATGGACAGAACATTCTCCACAGTTGAGTGGAGAGTGGGATATGACTTTCTCACGTACTCTGGTGCTTCACATTTGACCATGTCCCCTGGAGGAGGAGACCTAGTGGCACTCAGAGGAAGGACAGCAGGTTACCAAGAAGAGACTTGATACCCTATGAGCATATACAGGGGGAGGTAATCCCTCTCAGGAACAGTCATAGGGGAGGGGAATAAGGGGAAAATGGGAGGGAGGGAAGAATGGGAGGATAAAACGGATGGGATAACCTTTGAGATGTAACAAGAATAAATTAATAAAAAAAAAAAAGATAGAGCAGAAAATGAGGCAGTGTCCAACAATGCCTGACCCAGCCCAAGACCCACCCTATGGAAGAAAGTTAACTGAGACAGATAATACTAATACCTCTGTTTATTCTATTTCCCCTTCTGAGGAAGGTTTAAGCATTCTTCCTTGTGTCCTTCTTATTTCTTATCTTCTATGAGTCCTTGAATTGGAATATGTTTATCTGTAATGATAGTCTGCTGCACAGCCTATCATGTATGTCTTTTTGTTTTATGTAATATTCCTTGTACAAGTGATTTCTTTTTACATTTAATCCTGGCTTGCTTTTCCTTTCAAAATATTTTTATAAATGAAAACACGTTAAAATTTTCACTACTAGGAATATTTAATTATAGGAAGTTTAAGGCTAATATCATGCATCTACTTCAAACTTCCTAGTAGCATCCAAGGAAAAACTTAATTAAAGTTGGTTGTGATTATTTCTATTTTGTATAAAAGAAGTATCACTGTGGGGAAAGTGTGTTCTAGCCATCTCAGTTCAAAAAAAGAAAAAAAAACAGGAGAACAGGAGAGAAGTTTAGATTTCTAGTGATGGTTTTAACACAAACCCAATATGCACACTAAATAATGATGGCTTAATATGAACTCAAATTATTAGAATTATAAGATATCTAATAAAACTCTTATCTCAGAAAACTGGAAATAGGGCTTCCTCAAGACCCAGCTATTCCACTCCTTGGAATATACCCAGAAGATGCACCAGCACACAACAAGGACTTATGCTCAACCATGTTCATAGCAGCCTTATTCATAATAGCCAGATCATGGAAACAACCTAAATGTCCCTCAGTAGAAGAATGGATAAACAAACTGTGGTACATATACACTATGGAATACTACTCAGCTATTAAAAACAAGGAATTCTCAAAATTTGTGGATAAATGGATTGAGCTAGAAATGATCATAATGAGTGAGTTAACCCAGAGGCAGAAAGGCTCAAATGGTATATACTCACTTATATCTGCATACTAGCCCAAGGGGCATGTCCCACGAAAGCCTTCCCTTGCCAGGAAACTGGGACAGAGGGGAGGACATCCTATTGGGACTCTAGATGAGAGAACCATGGGAGAATAGCAATGTAGAAGGATCCAATGCGTCCTAGAAACCTACAAGTAGAACATTATGATAGGCAGATTTGGGCCAAGGGGTCCCGCTCAAACTAAGGCACCAGCCAAGGGCAATACAGGCAGTAAACTTTAAACCCCTACCTAGATCTAGCCAATGGACAGAACATTTTCCACACTTGAGTGGAGAGTGGGATATGACTTTCTCACGTACTCTGGTGCCTCACATTTGACCATGTCCCCTGGAGGGGGAGACCTGGTGGCACTCAGAGGAAGGACAACAGGTTACCGAGAAGAGACTTGATACCCTATGAGCATATACAGGAGGAGGTAATTCCTCTCAGGAACAGTCATAGGGGAGGGGAATAAGGGGAAAATGGGAGGGAGGGAAGAATGGAAGGATACAAGGGATGGTATAACCATTGAGATGTAACAAGAATAAATTATTAAAAAAATAATAATTCAGAAACTTTTTATCATGAGAAAAAATCTTAGTATTCAGTCCAAAGAATTTTTCCTGGTGTCTCACAATATCAGAATCATGCCAATTTCTGATTACATGGATTCATGGATTTTATATACCTGAATCCAAAAAGACTATATATATATATATTTAGTATTACATTCAATGGTGGGTAACAAGGTGAAGCAGTCTATGCAAGCTCACACTGGAGATTCTGTTTATATCTACTTAACCAGAGATGACAGCAGCTTGGACAACTGAGAAATGTAGTCTCTATTCTGAACTTCTATGCATTCAGCATAGTAGTAAAATCAATGATCTAAAAACCTGGTGATCTGTCTTAAAGGAATCAAACTAACAAAAACAGTATATTTTCCCCAGACAGTCAGCAGAAACCTTGTACACAGTGAACAAAACAAGTTCAAATTTATCAGCACTATGAATGGAAATAATTCTTTCAAATATTACAAGATGTTTATATTAATAAGACAGATTAATAGTATTCCTACAGAAGAATGTTTATCTGAAAAGCCTTTCAACTCCTCCAAGTCATATATTATTGAAACATAATGCAGCTTTTGGGATAGAATAAAGTAATAATTTTTTTCAGTCATCTGTGTTGCGTTTGATACATTCCCACAGTTGAACAAACTCAAATACAGCTTTCATTGTTTCTGATACTGTAAGCATTCTGTGCTTTGTTGTAGGGTGTTTTTCCTCCCTGCACTAAGCTCCTGGAATAATGACTCATGAAACTCAAAAGAAATGTACAAATACCAATGCCATATAGATAGGCTCATCCTCTGACTAGCTATTGATTTAAAATAACTGATTTTACTAGTCTACATTTACCACGTGACTAGTTACCGGTGCTTACGAGCCACTTTCTCTCCTCCTTAAATCCTTCTGATTGAATCTCTCATGATTGGATCTATCCCAGAACACTATCTGCCTGCCTTTCTGTGCTACCTCCTATTGCCTAAGCTATAGGCCTTCGTATAGCATTGGCATGTACTGCATCCATACAATACACAGAATATTCTCTCAACTGTACTTTCCTGGCAACTTCTGTGACATGAGGTAGTGGCTATGTCTAAAGTCACCTGGACACTCAACTGTAATGATGTGACAAGATGGTTCACTTAAATATCAGGAATTAGCACAAGCTTCCAACTGGTAGCTCAGTTTGGACTGCCAACAACAGACCTGCAGTGCCCCTCCCCACCCAGCTTCTCTGTGCACTTTCAGGTTCTCAGAGACAGAAGTCGTCATTTTGGCTGGTAGAAAACTCCAACTCTAGTGTCCTTAAGTTCTTCATCCAGAACTCATCTTCACCACATTCTTTTGGTTCCAGCGAGTATCAAGTCTATGCAAGATTTAAAATCAGAGGAATGGCAAGGAAGATGGAGAAAGAAGCTCTGTTGTGACGTAAACACAGATCTGTCAATAAAAGGAGGAAGAAATTTGTTAGAAGATATTTAGGGACAGATTGCTGACATTGTGCCATACTTAAAATAACAGAAACACCACATAAAAATGAAACTTTGATTGATGGAACTAAACAAGAATTTTTCAAGATTGTGTCCAGTTTATATCATCTACACTACAGATATTACCCAGTGCTCTATTAAAAGGGTTAGTTTTTAAGACACAAGAAACTGTGAGGTGGAGCAAAATGTTTTCCTCTTGTTTAACTTCATCCATTATATATATATTTGGTGTTTTTCATGGTCCAAATTTACACCACACTTTCATCTTAGAGGATTATGACCATGTTTGACATCAAGGGTGGCCCACATCTACATATACCAGACTTCACATCCATGCTGTAAAAAACTGCAAAGATCTTTTGAAAGTTTTCATGTGTATACATGTGTGTGGTATATGCACTTCCATACATGTTTACATATGAGTAGGTACATGTTTGTATGCATTTAAAGATTAAAAATTGACTTTGGGTTTCTTCCTTAACTGCTTTCCAATTTTTTTTTATTGAGGCAAGGTCTTTTATTGTACTCTGAGTTGACAGTTCAGGTAAAAAATCTTTTTCTAGGGTTTTCTTAGCTCTATGAGTTCAGGACATTAAAACTCTGATCCCCATGTTTATACAGTGAGCATCTCATCCACCGAGCCATCTCCTCAGCCCTGCATAAGTTTGTGAACAAAGATAACTGTTGCATTGTGGATATTTGAAAAACAGGACTAACATGTTCCACAGTATTTTCTGTGGCTACAAAGTATTACTTTGACAGTTTTTGGTTTAACTTATAGAACTAAGGAAGTAATTCTGAAAGAAAAAAAAGATAATTAAAGTCTAAGACTTATACATGAATGAAAATCTATTGATCAAAGAAATTTCTGAATAATTGTAAGATGCTAAATAGCATATTATTTATATACTATACTAATTATTCACAAAGATGTGATAAATGAATAGAAGACAATTTGTTTTCTCACATAAAATACCTTTTAAATACAAACTCATAAAATAAGCTCAAGATAAAATGTTACAACATCCTAGAAAATATGAACAATAAGTTCTGTATTTTGTTTGCGAAAAGTCAATTTATTTTAAATAAGCAGATCTATTTCTGTAAATCCACAATATTTGAGGTTTATGTATTTGTTTTTAACATTAAAGTTTTTTAAATGTATAGACAATTCTAAAAGTGAAAATAATATATTAATCCAAACATTCAGTCATCTAGAGTTAATGCTATTGGAAGAATTATCATTTTATATTAAATAAAAAATAAAACCTTTTAAAAATGGCAAACATACCATTTTATATAACATAAAACTTACTCTGTGTAGTGCTTAGCTTACATGAGGATTTTTGCTTGTTTGTTTGTTTTTCAAGACAGGTTTTATCTGTGTAGCCTTGGCTCTCCTATACTTGATTTGTAGACCAGCCTGGTCTCAAACTCACAGAGATCTTCCTCCTTCTGTGTCACTAAGTTTATAGATTAGTTGTGTATGCCATCATGACAGCTACATGAGGATTTTAAATAAAAAGTAAGGTGCATTCTTGATAGAGAGTCCAGCCAATGTGAAATGAAAATATTGAAATGGGGAAATCAATCCCTTAGCCCTATGTCAAGGGAGATGCCAATTGCCAGTGCCAATGAAGTTTATCTATGTTTCATATAGTCCGTATAGTGGAAAGGGACTAATTTTGATTGATTTTGTTCCTTAAGGCATTGTTCTTTATATTTTTTTATTTACAGCTATGTTCTTAGTCTTAACCATTACACATAACAAGGCAAATATTCAGCACTTGAGATAGAAGCAGCACTTGTGACCTGATGCTTTTTTCAAGCTTCTGTTTTAGTGTAAAAGGTTTCAGTATTGGAGATGCATTGAAATTATTCTTTAGTTGTTACACTTGAATAACAGATGTCTATTCATGTTACTAAACAATTCGCTACAGATGTTTCACTTTCCAATTCTCCAGTGATCAAGTTCTTGTGCACATGCTATGCTGGTTCACATCTGAAGCAGGAGCAGGCTCACCCAGCTCGTCTCTGCCATCAATTTCTATTCAAAGGACTGAGGCAGTATCACAACTTATCTTCTTCAATTTTGCCTGATTTTCCCCTCAAGACAGAATCAGTTGATTGCATCTTTAGGAATACATTTCTGTCTTTTCTATACCACACTGAAGTGCTGCTATTCATTTTAAATTGAAACATCATATCCTATATGTAGGAAGGAAATTCATTAGACTCAGGGAGCTGAGGAAGCTTAGAAGACTTAAGAATCTTACAAAATAAACATGATCTGGAAGCTCACAAACTACAAGGTCCACAAGGCCCCTCTTGAGGTTTTATAATCAATATGAAACTGCTAGTGAAAGAGGAGTTTCTAGCTGAGCTATAAAAATGTTGGGTATGCAGTTCCATGCATGCAGTTTTTATGAGTAACTTCCCAGAATGTCGTAAACTTTCTCGTAATGAAGCTGTCATTGGGTTAATAATGTTTCTCTAAGTGCCACCAAAAAACTCAAAGGCTCAGCAAGCTAAGTTTTGTTGTAACTGTTTGGTCGGTAGCCCACGCCTTATTTGGTGTAAATAAGGGTCAGTTCACACCTTCTTCTGAAAATTCACGGGAGAAAATATTTTTACCATTACTTTGCCATATCAAATTGGACATGGCCGCCCAAAAAATAATTATCAACAGATCATCATAAGAGCTAATGTAAAGCACTGTCTTCCACTTTTCAAACATCAGATTTTCTACTAAAAGTCACAAAGGATAAATCTACTAAGGTGAAATGGAGGTTTAAATCTCATTCCTTTATTAGCAGAATTATTTAATTCCCTTGCTTCAATTAGTTTTTGTGGAAATTCTGAGTATCTATTCCTTATGGTTTCTGTGAAGGTTAGGTGAGAATTCAGATTCTAGAACCAAGGATAGCATATAACACCAGAATATCACCAATTACATTATTTTCATGAAACATAAATATTATTCATATTCAACTTCAGTTTTAATTTCCCTTAAAATGTCTTCTTTCCAACTACTTTTAATAAAATGCACTTTTTAAACACAGTATGACTTATACTTACTTGTGAAAGTCATTGTCTCCCTTGATTCTGGCTCTATCTTTAATGTTCATATTATTTTCTTATCACTAACTTAGAAGATAAAACAATACAAATTTATTTTATAATAGTAAATGTCATATGAAAAATTATTATGAGGAGATCCATTTTAGGTCTTAGTCGTGTTTTTTAAGTTTCTTGAATTCCTTGGCTAAAGGTTCCCTTATGCTTGCCATTCAATATTAAATTCCTTTTAGTCTTCTTCATTTTTCATGTTGTTTTACCACATTATTGTATCTATTGTTATTTAACTCACAAGAATGATTTCATTGAAGATTCAGTTCTAAATACAGAGTGGCAATTGAATGATATGGATTGCATAAACTTCTTCTGTCTCTAATGTTCTCCCTTCTCTGCTTCAACTGTTTACATTTTTCCTGATCTTAATAGGTGAAAAAAGCAATAATAATAATAGATGATAAGTGATGATACACACACATAAATCTCTCTTTATAAATGTTTTTGTAGGTTATTATTGTTTATCAGCTTGACATATTTGGGAATCACCTAGAAAAGAAGCCTCCTGGTACAAATATGATGAAGATTTGAGAGTAGGTTAGCCTTTAATAGGCAATCTAGGAGCCTTGGGAGGTTATCTAGAGTAGATGAATTCAATGGGGAAGATTTACTCTTTTCACAGAGGATACTATTCTAATGACTGGGATCCTATATTGAATACGGGAGAAAGGCAAGCAGACCATTAGTATTGACAGCTCTCTGCTATTTGACTACAATTACAGTGTGATCAGCTGCCTAAATCTCCTGAAATCATGAGAGTCCTGTCAAATATGCCCAAATGTTAGCCAATATAAGCCTTTCCTCACCTAAGTTCTTTCCTTTTGGGTATTTTGTGACAGCAACAAGACAAAAAACTAATACAATGCATGTGCTTAAATTTCCTCCACATGCATAAAACTCTTTGGATTTAGGATTCCCACCATTCAGATGCAAATATATATTTCTTTTGGGTAGAGATATAAACCACTGACACAAGATATACTGAAATGAACACTGTATGAAATTGAACAACCTCACCAACATAACACATGAAACCCCTGAGAACCCACTCTTCTTCATTCTTTCCTTTGCCAATTTGAAAGACAGATGAAATAGAAACTTAGAAAGTGAGTTGGTGCTTCCTAGAGAAAAGATCACCTAGTGCAGGAAAACAAACACACAAACAAAAAAACAAAACAGCATAGTTACTATTGTGGGAACCAGGCCGGACTGGGCTGCCTACCTGTCCTGTTTTTAGCAGCTTCCATGTCTGTGCTTATGTTGGTTAGCTAGTCATGGTTGCTGCTCTGAGAACGCATCCCTCCCTTCCTTGGGACTTTCCCTCCTGTGTGCAATCACCTCTTGAGGGATTTCATCTGCGAGTGGCATTCCTGCTTTGCTGCCTATAAAAAGGCTATTTGGACACTGAATAAGAGGCTGCCTCTCTCTCCATTGGCTAGATTTGGGCAGTGGTTTAAAGTTTACTGCCTGTATTGTCCTTGGCTGGTGCCTTAGTTTGAGCGGGACCCCTTGGCCCAAATCTGCCTACATAATGTTCTACTTGTAGGTTTCTAGGACCCTCTGGATCCTTCTACATTGCTATTCTCACATGGTTCTTTCATCTAGAGTCCCAATAGGATGTCCTCCCCTCTGTCTCAGTTTCCTGGTAAGGGAAGGCTTTCTTAGGACACGCCCCTTGGCCTAGTATGCAGATATAAGTGAGTATATACCATTTGAGTCTTTCTGCTTCTGGGTTAACTCACTCATTCTGATCATTTCTAGCTCAATCCATTTATCCATAAATTTCAGGAATTCCTTGTTTTTAATAGCTGAGTAGTATTCCATAGTGTATATGTACCACAGTTTCTTTTTTTTTTTTAATTAATTTATTCTTGTTACATCTCTATGGTTATCC
>OU015743.1:97284369-97343883 GCA_907169655.1 Acomys percivali | reverse complement strand
TTTAATTAATTTATTCTTGTTACATCTCTATGGTTATCCCATCCCTTGTAACCTCCCATTCTCCCCTCCCTCCCATTTTCCCCTTATTCCCCTCCCCTATGACTGTTCCTCAGAGGGATTACCTCCCCCTGTATATGCTCATAGGGTATCAAGTCTCTTCTCAGTGACCTGCTGTCCTTCTTCTGAGTGCCACTAGGTGTCCCCTGCCAGGGGACATAGTCAAATGTGAGGCACCAGAGTACTTGAGAAAGTCAAATCCCTCTCTCTACTCAAGTGTGGAGACTGTCCTGTCCATGGGCTAGATCAGGGTAAGGGTTTAAATTTAACCGCCAGTGTTGTCCTTGGCTAGGGCCTTAGTTTGAGCGGGACCTCATGACCCAAATCTGCCTATCATAATGTTCTACTTGTAGGATTCTAGGACCTACTGGATCCTTCTACATTGCTATTCTCCCATTGTTCTCTCGTCTAGAGTCCCAATAGGATGTCCTCCCCTCTGTCCCAGTTTCCTGGTAAGGGAAGGCTTTCATGGGACATGCCCATTGGGCTAGTATGCAGATATAAGTGAGTATATACCATTTGAGTCTTTCTGCTTCTGGGTTAACTCACTCATTATGATCATCTCTAGCTCAATCCATTTGTCCACAAATTTTGGGAATTCCTTGTTTTTAATAGCTGAGTAGTATTCCATAGTGTATATGTACCACAGTTTCTTTATCCATTCTTCTACTGAGGGACACTTGGTCAGAACAGTCTCCACACTTGAGTGGAGAGTGAGATATGACTTTCTCATGTACTCTGGTGCCTCACATTTGACTATGTCCCCTGGAGGGGGAGTCCTAGGGGCACTCAGAGGAAGGACAGCAGGTCACCGAGAAGAGACTTGATACCCTATGAGCATATACAGGGGGATGTAATCCCCCTCAGGAACAGTCATAGGGGAGGGGAATAAGGGGAAAATGGGAGGGAGGGAAGAATGGGAGGATAAAAGGGATAGAATAACCATTGAGATGTAACAAGAATAAATTAATAAAAAACAAAACAAACAAACAAAAAAGAGGCCGCCGCTCTCTTAGCACAAAGGACCCGCTGTTTTATTGTGTGTTAAATCTGCAGTCCCTCGCCCTTAACTCTGTACCCCCATGGCTCAGGCACCACAACTATCATGATATCATAGTAATTTCCTTCTGACCTTGACTCACATCTTTTGACGTATGTGTTTGCACTTACACACACATAAATAGTCACACACAAAATTAATAAGATTTAAAAATTATAATTACTACAAGAATAATGTCCTTGAAAGTAAAATGTCAAAATATAGTTAAGATAGGTGTTACAATTACAAATTATATAAGCTCTACATTTTCATGCATTTTATACTTCAGTGTGCAACATGGCATTCATTGCTAATGAATAGACACACAAGTTCAATCTCTCTCTCAAAACAGTGTGTTTTTGATTGATAAGAATGCATAAAAGACATAACTCCTGGCGTTAAACATGTATTTGTCTTTGTGTATTTGTATCCATATAGCTGCATGTGGCAACTATGATGGAACATATGTACACAAATGTAGGCACAAAAGGAAAATCTGATGTTTTATCCTCAAATATGTCACCGCTCAGGTGAACTACTCACCTCCTCTGCGATATGATTGTGTTGACATGAAGCTCTCTAACTAGGTTAACCTGGCTTGCCAATGGGATCCCAGGGATCCTCTGGTTTCCACTCTGGCAGGACAGATATATTAAATGTGCATCACCCTGCATGGCATTTTTAGATGGGTTTTGGAATCAGACTCAGGTTGTCAAGCTTCTATGGCAACCATTTGCTCACTGCAGTATTCCTCAAGCCCAGGCCAAGTAGGCTGTGTAGTATATTTTATGAGGGTTTCTTTGATAGTGTCTCATGAAGTTTTAATTATACAGCAATCCTATAAATTTCAATTTACAAATGAAAAATTCAACATGCCTAGACAATTTACATGAGTATTTTTATTAGCATCAGTTATCATAAAAATGTCAGCAACATTAAGGTGATTGTGCATGTTTATGTGTAAATTGAGAAGTAGCATTTATATCGAAAATCTTCCTCTCAATATGAAATGTGAATTTTGTATATTTTAAAGCTGTCATGTAACTATTAATCATCATATAAAGAAAAATATTGGTATTTATTATTCTGGCATATTTTGGAGGACTCAGGCACATTGAAAGGATAATCTACTGACCATTTATTTATTTGTTTACTCATTTATTTATTAGCTTCATGCCTTGTGTATTGGAAGATTTTCAAACTACAATAAGTCACTGGCTATCTAAAATTTTGGAAGAGCAGAAAACTGAGAATAGTTTTACCTCAAGACCAAGCTATACCACTCATGGCCAAATGCTCAGAAGATGCTCCACCATACAACAAGGATGGTTGATCAACTATATTCATAGCCACTTTATTAAAATCAGCAGAATCTGGAAAAAACCTAGATGTCTCTTGGCTAAAGATCAGATATAGAAATTGTGATACATATACATGGTATATACTTACTTATAAGTGGATATTAGTGAAGACTTTCATGGGACATCCATTGTGAGTTACCAATTATAAGTGAGTATATACCATGTGAGTCTTTTTGTTTCTGGGTTAACTCATTCAGTATGATCATTTCTAGTTCCATCCATTTGTCCACAAATTTCAGATTTTCCTTTTTTTTTTTAATAGCTGAGTAGTATTCCATAGTGTAAATGTACCACAGGTTTTTTTACTCACTTACCAGGAGATTGGGATAGATGTGAGGACATCCTATTGTGACTCTAGGTGAGAGAAGTATGGAAGAATGGGAAAATAGAAGGACCCAGAAGGTCCTAGAAAGCTACAAGAAGAACAACATGACACGTGGATCTAGACCCAGGGGGGTCTGCTCAAACTGCTTCACTAATCAAGTACAACACATGCAGTAAACATTGAACCCCTACTCAGACCTAGCCAATGGACAGAACATTCTCCACGGTTATGTAGAGAGTGGGGACTGACCCTGACATGAACTCTGGTGCCCCGTATTTGCCCACTTGCACTTGGAGGGGAGGCCTGGTGGCACTCAGAGAAAGGATAAGCAGGCTACCATGAACAGACTTGATAGAGAGTCTATGACTGTATAGTGGGGGAAGAGGCACCCCTTGGTCACAGACCTAGGGGAGGGGAATAGGGTGAACACAGGAGGGAGGAAGGAATGGGTAGATACAAGTGAGGGGAAAACAATTGAGATGTAATCAGAATAAATTAATTTAAAAATTATACATCACAAAAATAAGTGAATATTAGCCATATAATACATGATAACGATACTATAATCCACAGAACTAAAGAAGATACATGATAAAGAGGATCCTAGAGAGGATGCTTGATTTACATTCAGAAGGCAAATTGAATAGGCACTAGAAGCTGGTGAAGAGAGCGAACAGGAAGGCAGCCTAACATAGATGTCCTCTAAAAGGTTCCACCCAGAAGGGGTCAAAGCAGATGCTAAGACTCAGAGCCAAATTTTGGGCAGAGCACTGGGAATCTTATCAAAGAGCTGGGGGACAGAAGGACTTAGAGGGGACAGGATCTCCACAAGGAAACCAACAAAGCTAACAAATCTAGACCAAGGGAGGGGGCTGTATAGACTGATACACCATAGAAGGACCATGCACAGAGAACCTAGACTCCCTTTTCAGGTGTAACTGATGGGCAGTTCAATCTTCCCTAGTAAAGGGAACAGGGGCTATCTCTGACATGGACTCTCGTGTCTGCTATTTGATCACCTCCCCTGATGGAACATCCTTCATGGGACATGAGGAAGATGATATAGACAGTCATAATGAGATCTGATAGGCTGGGGTCAGATGGAAGGGAAGGTGGTCTTCCCCTTTCACAGGACTAGCGGGGGCAGATGGGGAAAAGAGGGAGGAAGGATGGGAAAGGGAGAAATTATGGAGGGTATTATAATGCATAATATAAAAATAAAGCTGAATGCAAAAAAAAAGAAAAGATAAAAGAAAGAAAATATTAATTTTCTGGGCCTTGGAGATGGTACTCTTCTCCTTCTATTCCTCATATTCTTAGGTTTTGTCTTTTCATGGTATCCCAGATTTCTTGGATGTTTGTGTCAGCAACATTTTAAATTTAACATTTTCTTGGACTGCTACTGCTATATTGATTTTTCTCTTTCATCTCTTGTATTGTGTTGGTGATGCTTGTGCTGGTGGTATTTAGTTTTCTTCCCTTTGTTACCCATCTGTAGGATTGCCTTAGATAATGTTTTCTTTAATACTTCCATTTCCACTTTCAGATGTTGAACAGTTTTATTTATTTCCTCTCCCATTTGACTGTATTTTCTTATCTTTCTTTAATGTATTTATTCAATTTCTTCAATGTTTGACTGTATTTTCCTGTATTTCTCTGAGCGATTTATTTTCCTTTTTCTGTGCCTCTATCATTTTCATACTACCATATTTAAGAACATTTTATTGTGCTTCAGTTGTGTTGTGGTACCCATGGCTTGCTTAAGTAGGATAGCAGGGATCTTGAGGTCTGAAATGGCCCTTCATTTTGTTGCTTGCATTCTTACGCAGCCCTCTAGTCATCTGGATGACCCTAATGTTAGCAAGTCTGGCGGGGCCTGATGGTAGTAGGCTGCTAAGATTGTAGATAGAGTTTGTGGTGCTGAATATTAGCAGTTGTCTGCTTTTCCTGAGAGGTAGCAGGCCTACAGAGATACAAGGAGAACTGGTAGTCTCTAATGGTTGCCAGTCTCTGGGATTTCAGGGCAGTTGGAGTCCAATAAATGGGCACCCAAGAGCTGTTTTACTCAGATGATTTTCAGTCTCTGCAGCTCCCTGATGGCTGCTGCTGTTACCTGATGGCTGCCAGTCTCTGGGATTGGGGACAGAGATAGGGTTCCAGGAGATGGATTAGGTGCAGTTCACTGCATGAATGGAGCTTGGAGTTGCTAGGGCAACCCAGTGCTTCCATAGCCAGGCTATAGTAGGCCAGGAGTTGGTAGAGGTATCTCACCTGTTGTTCCCTGATGATTGCCTGTCTCCAGGGCTGCAGATGAAGACGGGGCCTTGAAATGGAGTGTGCCCTGGAGATGGTGGGTCGAGCACAATGGGGGAAGGGTTGTCTGGCAGACTGTGCCTCTGCATCCCAACTCTAGTAGGCCAGGAGTTGGGGGGTAATAATTTTTTTAAATTGCAGTAAGTTGTCTCCCAAGATTAACCTGCACTTCTTCCTAGAGCATATCTGAACATATAGTTACCATTTTATGATCAAATTATGAGATCTGGGTGGATTAAAGGTAGTGTATAGTTTATATCCATAGTCTTCATACGATCTAATATAACTGACTAAGTGTGTAATTACTATAATTAAAGATAAAGGTAGGTATGAGGAAAAATCACTTTCATAATTAAAATAAAACAATCTTGACCATGATTTAATTGACTCTTTTCATTATTGATAGATATAATATGACTTAAAATCAATCCACATTGGTTCTAGAATGTTCACACAGGAAGACAGAAGCAAATTATTACACAAATGAATTAGATTAGCTTTAAGTTAAAGAAGACGTATAATGAGGAATGACTTGGGAAGCATAAACTGGAAGAGTACCAATATGGAGGAGCCTGCAGAAATAAAAACAAAAGAAAAAGTGTAGCTCAGAAAAAGGGAATAGTATAGACAACATTTGGCCATGCTGGGAGGACAGTTTAAGGGAGTTAGTTGTCTACTACAATGTGTGTTCAAGGTCTCCAACTCAGGACACCAGCTCTGCTATCTCATCAACCCAGCACAGTTTTAAAAAGAATGAAGTTTTAAACTCATGAAATAATATCATGTTTTCCCTTTCTTTGAGCACATACATAACTTCAGTAACCACTTTAGTTGGTGATTAAAGGCAACTATAGGGATACTTTTTACATGACTGATTGAATGAATACCAGAGAGCTGTGAGTAATGACTCGTTGTCATATTAAGAAGCCCTGGGGCCATAGAAGAGGCCTTAGTCATTGACCCATTCATCATCAGTACTAGTGTGAATGATTTGGATGAAGACATCTCATACTATTTACTAAATGAGCAAATGACCCCAACCAAAAGGCATTGCTGAGGTGATTAGAGAATCAAGCTTCAAAATTATTTTGACATGTTGAAAAGTTATTCAAAACTAGGCATGGTGAAATTAAATAAGAATATGTATAAAATTCTACCTATAGCCAAAATAAGAAAAGATTTAGTATATATAATATGGGAGGATAAAGATCTCTTAAGTCTTCCAAGCTAAAAATATACATTGCTCATAGAATATATAGTCAAATGCCATTTAATGCTAAAGGGGCTTTGCATCAAATCACTGAGGATTATCTTCTTCAGGTACCTCAAGTTGCTGCTTCAGAAGGAGAGTTATTAAATTACTCAGACTCTGTCTCATTTACACTCTCCAAGGACATGTAAATAAATGTCAGTTTACCCTATGTAAGAAGTTACCAACGACAGACTAAAGTAAGGGTACCAATCAAAGTACAGCTTAATGACACCATGAGTGTATTGGATTTACTCATATTTTGATGGGTGGGGTTTTGTTTATAGAAATATAAATGATCCTAAAATAGCGGAATTACTACAAAGTCCTACTTCATCATGGATAAGAAACTCATGGGTGCTGCATCATGTAGTTTCAACTGCAGTTTGCCTTCCGTTAATATACATATTTTGAAAAGGAAGTATAAATAAAATTTGTCAATGTCCTTTTAGAATGTCCTTGTGCTTTGTTTTAATCTGAAGAACAGCAATGGGCTTCAAGCCGTCTATCAGAATTGCAATAGCTATTGTAGATTTTAAGCATCATAAATACCTAATTTATGGAATCTAGCTGGAAACATAACCTATGGATCTAGGAGTATCCTCTTTCAGTGATGTGTCATGGTGCTGGGCCATGAATAAAATAATTCTTGTTGGTAATCATGGGAAAAAAGTCATTTGATTTTGCGGAATTTTCATAAAAATGAGTTAATAAATAAAGGCCTTGGCTTATCAATTAACTCAAAAAACAAGGACCCACTACCAGAGAAAAAAATCAACATATTTTTTCTATAACATCATGTTACCCAGTGTTTATCTACAGTCATTTAGTAGGATTTATGAGAAAGCATTGTGGAAATACATAATTTAAACTCACTCATCAATGAAGCTATTCTCCTTTATGAGGGTTGGATGACATCTCTTCAAGTGATTTTCTTATTTTTTGTTGTTTTACTTTTTTATTAATTAATTTATATTACATTTCAACTGTTATCCCATCCCTTGTATCCTTCCATTCCTCCCTCCCTCCCGCTTTCATCCTATTCCCTTCCTCTAGGTCTGTGACTGAAGGGGGCCTCCTCCCCCTCTATATGATCATAGGATATCAGGTCTGTTCTTGATAGCCTGTTATCTTTCCTCTGAGTGCCACCGGGCCTCCCCATCAAGGGGATGTGATCAAATATGCGGCACCAGAATTTGTGTCAAAGTCAGTCCCTGCTCACCACTGGACTGTGGAGAATGTCCTGTCCATTGGCTAGATCTGGGCAGGGGTTCGAAGTTTTGTCCTTGGGGTTGCACATATTGTCCTTGGCTGGTGCCATAAATTGAACAGACCCCCTGGGCCCAGATCTGCCTATCATATTTGTCTTGTAGGTTTCTAGGAGCCATTCTCCCATACTTCTCTCACCTAGTGTCCCAATAGGATGTCCTCACATCTATCCCACTTTCGTGGTAAGGGAAGACTTTCATGGGACATGCCCCTTGGGCTAGTGTCCAGTCATGAGTGAGTATATACCATTCAAGCCTTTCTGCTTCTTGGTTAACTCATTCATTATCATTTCTAGTTTCATCCATTTCTCCACAAATATCGGGAATTCCTTGTTTTTAATAGCTAAGTAGTATTCCATAGTGAAAATATACCACAGTTTCTTTATCCATTTTTCTACTGAGGAACACTTAGGCTGTTTCCAGGTTCTGGCTATCATGAATAAGGCTGCTATGAACATGGTGGAGCATATGTTCTTGTTGTGTGCTGGAGCATCTTCTGGGTATATTCCAAGGAGTGGAATAGCTGGGTCTTGAGGAAGCCCTATTCCCAGTTTTCTGAGATAGCACCAGATAGATTTCCAAAGTGGTTGTACTAGTTTGCATTCCCACCAGCAATGAAGGAGTGTTCCTCTCTCCCCACATCCTCTCCAGCATGTGGTGTCGCTTGAGTTTTTGATCTTAACTATTCTGATGGGTGTAAGATGGAATCTCATGCACAAATCTCAAATCCAAGTGGATTAAAGACCTCAACATAAAACCAGACACATTAAATCAGTTAGAGGAAAAAGTGGGGAAAGAGCATTAAATACATTGGCACAGGAGACAACTTCCTGAACAGAATACCAACAGCCCAGGCCTTAAGGTCAACAATTAACAAATGGGACCTCATGAGGCTGAGAAGCTTCTGTAAGGCAGGAAACACTGTTAAGAGAACAAAGCGACAGCCTACAGATTGGGAAAAGATCTTTACCAACCCTACATCTGACAAAGGTCTAATATCCAAAATATATAAAGAACTCAAGAAATTAAACACCACCAAACCAAATAACCCAATTGAGAAATGGGGCTCAGAACTAAACAGGGAATTCTTAACGGAGGAATATCGAATGGCTAAGAAACATTTAAAGAAATGCTCAACATCTTTAGTAATCAGGGAAAAGCAAATCATTTTTCATTTTAATTTATTCAGATTACCTCCCAATTGTTATTCCCTTGCTTTTATCATCCCCTTCTCACCCTTCACCCTCTTGAGCCCTGTTCCCCTCCCCTAAACCTCTGACAGAAGGGGACCTCCTGCTCCACCATTTGACCACAGCCTATCAGATCTCATCTGGATAGCCTGCTTGTTTTGCTCTGTGTGCCCTCTTGGCCTCCCCACCAATGGGAAGAGATCAAATCATGGGCCTATCAGAACTCTTATCAGAGGAACTCTCTGATCCACTCACAACCATGGAGAATGAGCTGTCCATTGGCTATATCTGAAGAGGGAGTCCAGGTTTACTGCATGCATTGTCCTTGGTTTGTGCAAAAGTTGGTCAGGCCCCCAGGGTCCAGATCCACAGGTTTTATGCTCTCCTTATGGGCATCCTACAACTTCTGGGTCATTCCAGCCCCATATTCTTCCATAGCACTCTCCAGGCCCCATCCTCAGTTCAGCAGCAACTCCCAGCATCTGTCCTGATCCCCCACTGAGTAGATTCTTTCAGAGGACATCCATGTTGGGCTAATATTCACTTATAAGTGAATATATCTCATGTGTGCCTTTAGGAGTTGAGTTACTTCATTCAGGGTGATCTTTTCTAGTTCCATCCACTTGCCTGCAAATATCAAGATACCCTTGTTTTTAATAGCTGAATAGTATTCCATTGTATATATGTACCACAATTTTTAAAATTTATTTTATTAATTTATTCTTGTTACATCTCTATGGTTATCCCATCCCTTGTATCCTCCTATTCTCCCCTCCCTCCCATTTTCCCCTTATTCCCCTCCCCTATGATTGTTCCTGAGAGGGATTACCTCCCCCTGTATATGCTCATATGGTATCAAGTCTCTTCTTGGTGACCTGCTGTCCTTGCTCTGAGTGCCACTAGGTCTCCTCCTCCAGGGGACATAGTCAAATGTGAGGCATCAGA
This sequence comes from Acomys percivali, assembly GCA_907169655.1. Lineage (NCBI taxonomy): Eukaryota > Metazoa > Chordata > Mammalia > Rodentia > Muridae > Acomys > Acomys percivali. Next base: position 97,334,136 of record OU015743.1, on the reverse strand, counting down.
GTACATGAGAAAGTCATATCCCTCTCTCCACTCAAGTGTGGAGACTGTCCTGTGCATGGGCTAGATCTGGGTAGGGGTTTAAAGTTTACCACCTGTATTGTGCTTGGAGAGTGCCATAGTTTGAGTGGGACCCATGGGCCCAAATCTGCCTATAACAATGTTCTACTTGTAGGTTTCTAGGACCCACTGGATCCTTCTTCATTACTATTCTCACATGGTTCTCTCATCTAGAGTCCCAATAGGATGTCCTCCCCTCTTTCCCAGTTTCCTGGTAAGGGAAGGCTTTCGTGGGACATGGCCCTTGGGCTAGTATGCAGATATAAGTGAGTATATAACATTTGAGTCTTTCTGCTTCTGGGTTAACTCACTCATTATGATCATTTCTAGCTCAATCCATTTATCCACAAATTTGGGGAATTCCTTGTTTTTAATAGCTGAGTAGTATTCCATAGTGTATATGTACCACAGTTTCTTTATCCATTCATCTCCTAAGGGACATTTAGGTTGTTTCCATGATCTGCTTATTATGAATAAGGCTGCTATAAACATGATTGAGCAAATTTTCTTGTTGTGTGCTGGTGCATCTTCTGGGTATATTCCAAGGAGTGGAATAGCTGGGTCTTGAGGAAGCCCTATTCCCAGTTTTCTGAGATAGCACCAGATAGATTTCCAAAGTGGTTGTACTAGTTTGCATTCCCACCAGCAATGAAGGAGTGTTCCTCACTCCCCACATCCTCGCCAGCCTGTGGTGTCGCTTGAGTTTTTGATCTTAGCCATTCTGATGGGTGTAAGATGGAATCTCAGAGTTGTTTTGATTTACATTTCCCTGATGACTAAGGAGGTTGAGCATTTCTTTAAATGTTTCTCAGCTGTTTGATATTCCTCTGCTGAGAATTCTCTGTTTAGTTCCATGCCCCATTTCTCAATTGGGTTATTTGGTTTGGTGGTGTTTAATTTCTTGAGTTCTTTATATATTTTGGATATTAGACCTTTGTCAGATGTAGGGTTGGTGAAAATCTTTTCCCAGTCTGTAGGCTGTCGCTTTGTTCTCTTACAGTGTTTCCAGCCTTACAGAAGCTTCTCAGCCTCATGAGGTCCCATTTGTTAATTGTTGACCTTAAGGCCTGTGCTGTTGGTGTTCTGTTCAGGAAGTTGTCTCCTGTGCCAATATGTTCCAGGCTTTTCCCAGCTTTTTCTTCTAAGTGACTTAGTGTCTCTGGTTTTATGTTGAGGTCTTTAATCCACTTGGATTTGAGTTTTGTGCAAGGTGACAAATATGGGTCCAGTTGCATTTTTTTACACATAGACCTCCAGTTAGACCAACAGCATTTGTTGAAGATGCTATCCTTTTTCCATTGAATGGATTTGGCTTCTTTGTCAAAAATCAAGTGACCTTATGTGTATGGATTCATATCAGGGACTTCAATTCGATTCCACTGATCAACCAGCCTGTTGCTGTGCCAGTACCATGCCGTTTTAATTACTATTGCTTTATGGTACAATTTGAGATCAGGTATGGAGATTTCTCCGGAGCACCTTTTATTGTACAAGATCGTTTTTGCTATTCTGGGTTTTTTGTTTTTCCATATGAAGTTCAGAATTGAACTTTCTATGTCTTTAAAAAATTGTCTAGGTATTTTGATAGGGATTGCATTGAATCTGTAAATTGCTTTTGGTAGGATGGCCATTTTTACTATGTTAATTCTCCCTATCCATGAGCAAGGAAGATCCTTCCATCTTCTCATGTCATCTTCAATATCCTTCTTCAGAGTTTTGAAATTTTTTTCAAACAAGTCCTTCACTTGCTTAGTTAGAGTAACTCCTAGATATTTTATATTGCTTGTGGCTAATGTGAAGGGTATGGCTTTCCTAATTTTTTCCTCTGCAAGCTTGTCATTTGTGTATAGGAAAGCTACAGACTTTTTTGAGTTAATTTTGTATCCAGCCAAATGGCTGAAAGTGTTTATCAGCTGTAGTAGTTCTCTAGTGGAATTTTGAGTGTCATTTATGTACACTATCATATCATCTGCAAATAGGGATAGTTTGACTTCCTCCTTTCCCATTTGGATACCCTTAATCTCCTTTTGTTGTCATATTGCTCTGGATAGAACTTTGATTACTATATTGAAGAGATATGCAGAGAGTGGGCAGTCTTGCCTTGGTCCCGATTTTAGAGGAATTTCCTTGAGTATCGCCCCATTTACTTTGATTTTGGCTATTAGCTTGCTGTATATAGCCTTTATTATATTGAGGAAAATGCCTTGTATCCCCGATCTCTCTAAAACTTTAAACATGAATGAGTGTTGGATTTTATCAAAAGCTTTCTCTGCATCTAAAGAGATGATCATGTGGTTTTTTTATTTTCAGTTTGTTTATATGGTGGATTACATTGATGGATTTCTATATATTAAACCATCCCTGCATGCCTGGAATGAAGCCTACTTGGTCATGATGAATGATACCCTTTATGTGTTCTTGTATTCGTTTTGCAAGAATTTTATTTAGTATTTTTGCATCGATGTTCATAAGAGAAATTGGTCTAAAATTCTCTTTCGTTGTTGAGTCCTTGTGAGGTTTAGGTAACAACGTGACTATGGCCTCATAGAATGAATTTGGTAATGTTCCATCCAATTCTATGTTTTGGAGTAGCTTAAAGAGTATCGGTATTAGCTCGCCTTTGAAGGTCTAGTAGAATTCTGCACTGAAACCATCTGGCCCTGGGCTTTTTTTGTTTGGGAGACTATCAATGATTGCTTCTATTTCTGTAGGGGAAATGAGACTATTTAGCTTGTTTATCTGTTCTTCACTCAACTTTGGCAAGTGAAATTGATCAAGAAAATCATCCACTTCCCTTAGATTTTCAAATTTTGTGGCTTATATGCCTTCAAAGTAGGATCTTATGATTCTTTGTATTTCTTCAGTGTCTGTTGTTATGTCTCCCTTTTCATTTCTGATTTTGTTGATTTCCATACTGTCTCTCTGCCTTTTAGTTAGTTTGGCTAACGGTCTGTCTATCTTGTTGATTTTCTCAAAGAACCAGCTCTTGGTTTTGTTGATTCTTTGGACTGTTTTCTTAGTTTCTAATTTGTTAATTTCAGCCCTGAGTTTGATTATTTCCAGATGTCTACTCCTTTTGGGTGTTTCTGCTTCTTTTTTTCTAGGGCTTCCAGATGTTTTGTTAAGTTGCTTATGTGCGATGTTTCCAATTTCTTTTTAAAGGCACTTAGTGCTATGAATTTTCCTCTTAACACCGTTTCAATGTATCCCACAAATTATGGTATGTTATTCTCTCATTTTCATTGAATTTCAGAAACTCCTTGATTTCTTTTTTATTTCTTCCCTGACCCATGTGTCATTTAGCAGAGAGTTGTTTAGTTTCCTAGTGGGTGTAGGCTTTTTGTTGTTTCTGTTGTTGTTGAATTGCAGCCTAAGAGCATGGTGATCTGATAGGATACAAGGTATTATTTCAATCCTCTTGTATCTGTTGAGGCCTGCTTTGTGACATACAATGTGATCAATTTTGGAGAAGGTTCCATGGGGTGCAGAGAAAAAGGTATATTCTTTCTTGTTTGGGTGAATGTTTCTATTGATATCTATTAGATCCATTTGACCCATGGCATTGGTTAATGATGTTATTTCTCGGCTTAGTTTCTGTTTCAATGAGTTATCCTTCAGTGAGAGTGGGGTGTTGAAGTCTCCCACTATTATTCTGTGGTGATCGATGTGTCATTTAAGTTTTTCTAGCAGATCTTTTACAAATGTGGGTGCCCTGGTATTGGGAGCATAGATGTTCAGAATTGTGATGTCATCTTGGTTGACTTTACCTTTGATGAGTATGAAGTGTCCTTCTGCATCCCTTTTGATTAATTTTGGTTGAAAGTCTATTTTGTTTGATATTAAAATGGCTACGCATGCTTGCTTCTTGTGACCATTTGCTTGGAATATTTTTTCCAACCTTTTACCCTGAGATAGTGCCTATCGTTATGGGTGACATGTGTTTCTTGAATGCAGAAGAATGTTGGATCTTGTTTATGCACCCATTCAGTTAGTCTGCGTCTTTTTATTGGAGAATTGAGACCATTGATGTTGAGAGATATTAACGACCGGTGACTGTTAAGAGTCTTAATTTTATGTGGTTTCCAATCGAGCGTTTGTGTAGCTGTGTTTTTGCCATGGTATAGTTACCTATTTCCTGAGTAGTTTTGGTTGTAGCTTGACCCTTTGGGATGGAGTGTTTCTTCTATTACCTTCGTAAAGCTGGATTTGTGGATAGGTACTTTTGAATTTGTTTTTGTCATGGAATATTTTGTTTTCTCCATCAGTGGTTATTGATAGTTTTGCTGGGTAAAGTTTTCTGGCCTCGCATCTGTGGTCTCTTTGGGTTTTCAGAATCTCTGTCCAGGCTCTTCTGGCTTTTATGGTCTCTGCTGAGAAGTCTGGTGTAATTCTGATAGGTTTGTCATTGAATGTTATTTGGCCCTTTTCCCTTTGCAGCTTTTAATATTTTTCTTTGTTCTGTAAGTTTTGTGTTTTGATTATTATGTGACAGGCAGTTTTCCTTTTCTGGTCAATTCTATTTGGTGTTCTGTAGGCCTCTTGTATGCTTATAGGTATCTCTTCCTTTAGATTGCGGAAATTTTCTTCTATGATTTTTTTGAGAATAGTTTCTGGGCCTTGGAGTCTGATATCTTCTCTTTCTTCAATGCCTATTGTCGTCAGATTTCTTCTTTTCATGGTGTCCTTAATTTCTTGGATGTTTTGTGTCAGGAGTTTTCCAGATTTGGCATTTTCTTTAATGGTTGCTTCAAGATCTGTGATTGTATCTTCTAGACCTGAGATTCATTCTTCTGTCTCTTGGATTCTGTTAGAGAAGCTCACCACTGGGTTGCTCGCCTTCTTCTCTGAGGTGTCACGTTCTCGTTTTTCTTCTGTCTTTGTGTTTATCATTGAATCCATTTTCGTCTTCAGATCTTGAACTGATTTTTTTATTTCTTTCATCTGATTGTTTGTATATTCCTGAGTTTCTTCCATTGCCTCTTTATAGGACTTCAGAGCTTGAACCATTTTATTTATTTATTTCATATGGTTGTTTGCATTTTCCTGAAATTTTTCCAGTTCCACTCAATAAGCTTCTTTTATATCTCTCACCTGTTTGGCTGCGCCTTCCTGTATTTGATTATGAATGTTGTTTGTTTCCTCCATTAATATGCTTCTTATTAAGGATTTGAAGTCATTTTCTTGTATATCTGTTGTATTTGAGCTCTCTGGGTTGTTTTCTTTGGGATAGCTGGAAACTGGAGACGCCATGTTGTTTTGGAGTTTTTTGTGTATGCTTTTACGCTGTCCTTTAGACATCTTTCCGGCTTTGTTTTTGTTGGGTTGCTTCTCGAGTTGGATGGAGGGAGTCTGATGATAGGTTCATTTGTTTTCTCATGATTTCCGTAGGCTGGAAGCTCTGATGCTTCACTGGTGTGGATAGCAGGAGGTTAGTCCTGTCGTTTTGGGTTTTGGGCTCTCACAGCCAGTGATCCTCAGCTCCCCTGTGCTGTGGGTCCTGCAATAGATCTGGGTCTCTGGATGAGCGTTGGGTCAGAAGGTATCCACAGCCTTCTGGGTTCCCGGTCAAGTCCAGCCAGGGACACTGAGCCCGAACCACCCGCCGCCTCAGCTAGAATCTCAGGGCCTGAACCATCTGCTGAGCTCAGCTACAAATTCTGGGCTCAAAATGCACACCGGTTCCAGGCAGAATTTTTTGTCTGGGACTGCGCACCAAGCTCAGCGAGGGGCTTTTGGTCAAATTGCATGCCCTGGTCAGTTATTGACTCAGGCCCGAACCATCTGCCCAGCTCAGCCAGGAATTCTGGATTCAAGGTGCACACTGTGTCCAACCAGAGTCTTAGAGCCAGGACTGTGCCAAAAGCTCTACTAGCGTCTCTGGGCCCAATCTGTCTGCCAAGCACGGTTAGGGAATCTGGCCCTAAACTGCGTGCCAAGCTCCATGCGAGTCTCCGGGGCGAAATTGTGCACCAAGCTCAGCCAGGGACTATGGACCCACACTGCACGCTGAATTCAGCCCGGGACTCCGGACTTATACTGCATGGATAGTCCAGCCAGAGTCCTGGGGCTGCCAAGCCTGTGTGCACAGCTCAGCTAGAATCTCTGGGCCTAATCTGCCCAGCAAGTCCAGCTAGGGCCTCTGAGCTGAAATGCGTGCTGACCTCAGCCTGCGTAGTGCCCCAAAACTGCCAGCTGAGGTGAGCTAGTGTCTTGGGCAGAACTGCTCACTGATGTGAGCTAGCACCTCCGGTGGGACTGAGCTCTCTGCCAAGCCTGCGTCACAGCAGGTGAAGTGCGGCTGGGCTAAGCTGGCGCCTTGGGCAGAATTGCTTGCTGCTCTGAGCCAGTGTCTCCACAGCACTGCCCACTGAGCTGTACCCGGGACTCTGGGGCTGAACTGTCCGCCGAGTCCAGTTTGGGTACAAGGCACTACGCGACCCAAATCCTGTCCGGTGTCCCCTCTCCCGCAGTAACTCCCACCAGCCACCACACTAACCTCCTCCACCTGAAGGCTCTGAGCTGCAAACCTCAGTCACTGCCGCTGGTGCCGCTTGTGCCACCGCTGCTGCTCTGCTCTGAGAATATCCGCACTCCTCCCGTGTGCAGGTACACGCAGGTCCTCCGCACCCTGGTCCCTATGAACCGTGGAGCACTCCTGCTGCCGTGATGTTGGGACCTTGGTGTTCCTGGCTTAGAAATCTGTGCAATTCCCTGAATTGCTCACTGGAGCTTCCAAACACAGTCTACACTGATTGCCGCCATCTTGGATTCACAATTTCTTTATCCATTGTTTGACTGAGGGACATCTAGGTTGTTTCCAGGTTCTGGCTATTATGAATAAGGCTTCTATGACATAGTTGAGGAAAAGGCCTTGTTGTCTAGTGGAGCATCTTTTGGGTATGTATGCCCAGGAGTGCTGTGCCTGGGTCTTGAGGTAGCACTATTTCCAATATTTGAGAAAACATCAGATTGATTTCCAAAGTGGTTGTAAAAGTGCACTCCCACCAGCAATGGATGAGTTCTCCTTTCTCCACATCCTTGCCAGCATGTGTTGTCACTTGAATTTTTGATCTTAGCCATTCTGGTGATTTTTCATTTTACAGAGCAGGAAAATCTTGTTTTTTAAATCTCCACTAGGAGCAGTTCTTTTTCAGAGCTCTGGTTTCTCACAGTTATCACTCCTTTAAGATCTCTTCTTCAGACTGGCATTTCACTACAGTAACAGATGAGTATCTACCTGCCTGGGATATACATTATTCTAAGACTTAGGGTTATCAACTGATTTCGCTTGAGGATTTATAATCTTTCAGCTGAGGCTCTTGGACCATTTCTGATTTATCATTGTTACTGAGAATCCAAAGTCAAACTTGAAAGTTAATATAGTGAGTCTAAGTTCCCTTGGCCTCCCCCTTTTTTTCTGGAAGAGATTCATTAATAAAGTAAACATTTATCCATATTTTCTTTTAGGAAACCTTTCCTCATAGTAAATTATAACCTGATCATTAAGTGTCACAATTAAGTTTTATCTATTACAACTTCTCTTGTGAATTACTGTGATATGCTTATGCTTTCTAGTTTTGTTTTTTCTCTTTGGATGCGCATTTTGAAACAATCTCTTTTACATTAAAGAATTTCCATTTTTCCTTAATGTTCTTTATCGGTAATACACAACACCCATTTCAATAGCTTTCCACATCGTTTATTATTTAAATTTAAATCTCATACTAATACCTAAGAGACTGACTTGGAAGCAGCAAGCCTCTTTGTTTTTTCCCGTCATGGCTATATTGGCTTTTTAGTTTCTCCATGTCCCTCAATATCCTTGACTCTTTAATTTACATATTGGGACTAGTGTCCAAGCTTAACCTGTGTGGGAAGTCATAGCAGGACTTTTCCTCAGAGACAGTATGAACTGTATGAACGTGAAATGATTTATTAATTTTGAACTCATTGGACCATTCATTTATAAGCCAACTGAGTACCATATGAACAATATAAAAACATGAGCATATAGAGATAATATATATGTATACACACACATATAATTATGTATATATACATATAATGTTTATAATATTTCAACTGAACATTTGGACCATTTCTGATATACCATTGTTGTTGAGAATCCGAAGTCAAACTTAAAAGTAAACTTGGAGAGTTTAAGCCTCCTCCTTTTATGGAACAGATTAATTAATGAAGCAAACACCTATCAATATTTGACTTTAGAATGTATATATTATATGTGTTCATACATAATGATAATTTTAATATATATATTTATATGTGTGTGTGTGTTATAGCATTTCCTCGATAGCATTAAGCCATCCTTAATGAAAAAAATCTATATTTCCAAAGACATGAGCGTTAGTAAAACAAAATATAGGCCATAGATCAGAGACAAAGTTTCCAGGCTAAGTAAGGTTCTAAACAGGATGAGCAGACAGCAAGAAATGAGTTTAAAGTGGCTTGTTTTCCCCTTTAGTTTTAAACTGGATAAGAATCTGGAAAACTTATGTTTTGTTATTATTTCTGTTGTTTTATTTTAAAAGACTATAACATAGGCATACATGTCATAACTTTTGTACATTAATATCATAATTACAAGATAAAAATATCCTAATACTATAAAATATTAGTTATTGCTTCTTTTGATGTATTGGATAACATAGTCTGTTTCCCTACAGAATAAAATTGCCCAGATTGCAAATGTTACCACCTTCTGGGATCATATTTATTTTAATACTAGTTTTGTAGCATAATTACATTTCAATCATAGGACTCCAAGGAATATTTTTAATGTAAACATATTGTACTTAAAACATTTTAAATTTTGATGAAATATATTTAATAGACCTCAGAACACTAACTTTATAAGGCAATGCATAGTTATTAGGTCTTATAACACATAGTTAAATCTAACCTTTATTTATGACAAATTGACATCATGCTTTTACTTCATATCTTTCTTATAAATTATTTTTCCTCTTAAATTCCACAAGAGTCATTTATTTTAGCCACAGTTTCTAGAATTAACATTTGAAAGCATCACATGTAAAATTTGATCTTTTGGCAAACTTCTTGTTGAAACCTGAGATAAAGCCAGTATTTAACCCATTTTCTATATCTAGCCCCAAGTTTAGAACTAACATAAATTTTTGCATGACTAATTTTATTTTCAGAAGAAGAGTAGAAAAATAAAAAGAAGACACAATCTTCTAAATAGTAATGTGGTACTAAAACCACCTCCCAAACACACACACACACACACACACACACACACACACACACACACACAGAGAGAGAGAGAGAGAGAGAGAGAGAGAGAGAGAGACAGAGAGACAGAGAGACAGAGAGAGAGAGACAGAGAGACAGAGAGAGAGAGACCTATTTTAAATTGGATTTACTACATTTACTCATTTTATCACAAAATCAAAAATGTAAATAAAATGGCCACAAGGTTGATAAAATGTACATGTAGAATGAGTTTTGTAGCATGAATCTTATTCATAGAATGACAGATAAAAGATTACATGAGAACAGTTATCATGAGCAAACATGATACCTTACATTAAAACAGAGTGTACTTTGTAAAGGCACAGAAGAGGGTTTTTATCTCTAGTTAACTGCAGGAGGAACAAGGTTAATTTATTCTCAGGGGCCCTGCAAGGCCAACATAGTGCATCTGTGTCAGTCAGTCGGGTCAGCATACTACTCTCTGTTCCTTGATCCCTACATAGAAGGCCCATATACAGGGTGGGATTTTAGTTTGATTTTTAGTTTCCACTTCTTTCTAGTAGCCAAACTTACTCATAGCCCAGCATAAAGAGGCCAGAGAATGTGGCATTAAAATGTTTATTCCATTTTCTCTACCATCTCAGAAAATAAGTTACTTCAATTCCTGGGCAGTATCATAGCAGGGCATTTGAGGAGTCTGAATCTTCTAAAGGAGAAAGAAGTACTTTCAGATGAAAAATGTGATCTTAACTCACACCGAATGCTGAGTAGCATCTGCTGAGTTAGAGAATACTCTTTCCCCTCATGCTACCAGGCATCTCAGCTGCTTCAAAGTGTAGTCACAGGAGTGTCAGAAGCACCAGTTTGAGTGAGTCCCCAGTCCTCCTGGTATTACTCATCCCCAGCCAGCATTTGAGCCACCACCCAGGAACTGCCATCTTTGATAGCATCATCAGAATTGAGTCCATGTGCATGTCACCATCTTATGATCACTACCATCTTTGACCAGCATTCTATCCGCAGTTGGCAGAAAAGTACCAATGCAAGCAGGTATGTTAGTGCATGCTAGAGGTGGCTGGGCTTTCATCATTTTGAATTTCTAAAATCAACTGGAGTACAGCCCTAGAATTCTTTCTTTCCAAACTAAATGGAATGCGATTAACAGCCAAGTAAGATTTTCTACATCTATTTCTATTGCATTGAATCATTAAATTATATACCAGGGCTGTCTGTTATTTGCACAACAATTAACTGTATTCCAGAATACCTATCAAGTTTCTGCATATGTTATTCTAAATATCAATATCTAAATTTAAATATGATGAAAACAAAATTCAGGTAGTTTTAGTAAGCCATCTCTAATTGGGTTTCTAGTTAATTAATGGTCAGGCAAGGACTGGAATCCAGATCTTTCTAAAAAAAACTTTTCAATAATATCATTGCATTATTGCCATGAATTAAAAGATATTATAATAAACGTGTGGTGCTGAGATGATGAACATGTCATTGCATGCATATAATCTGAGCTCAGATGGAAACAGGATAATTCCAGGAGCTGTTTGGCCATTTTGACTAATCAAAATGGTGAGCCCAAGAGTGAGTGAGGAATTCTGTCTAAAACAAAATAAGGCAGAGTGACAAAGAAGCACATATTTAAGAGAAAGACCTTCTCTTTACTTATTATTTTTAAGCTTTAACATGCATACCAGAACTCTCATGTGTGCACATACACACATTCAGAGAGTGTAATAGAGAGATAGAAAATGGGGAGAAACAAGTTAAAAAAGAGGAAGAGGGAATAGATAATTTTGAAGCACTTAAACATTTTCCTAGTAAGTTGAGTTTTGAAGAGGAAAATATCCATGAATAGTTGCAGCTTGGTATGTAGAGCACAACTGAACCTGCAAAATCAGACAAAACTTATCCTTGAAGCAGCTGTGCAAGAGCTATGGAGGAAGTTCGGTGCAGCATTGGAGACTTCATTCTTAGCAATGAAAGCTGTCTGTCCATAGGCTGGGTTTCTTTGCTCATTCACGGTCTTTTTCACTCCTCGAGAATTTGGCTCCTGCAATAGACTAGGCATTCCACTAGAGTCAGGTGATACTAAGATGTGTTAGTCTTAGCTTAAGTCATTAATAATTTACTCTGTACATGAGGAAGTAGTAAGCCAAAGATTTTTTTTTTAAACAGACACAGTGCAGAGCAATAACTATAAACATTGCTTGTGGTAGAAAGCAATGTCAATCTTCCAGGGGGGAAATGTTCTAAAATATAGCTTTATGCAATAGTTTATATTCACATATACTTTGGCTAGTACAGAATAAAAGGGTGTATACTAATTTTTGCAAGTCTAACTTATTCATTTTCTTGAATGTGATTATATATTTTATTTTTGTTTTAAGACTTTTCTTAAAGGATCTAGAATTGTTGGTGGTTTATCTGTATTAATTTATGTTGTATTTTATATAAATGTATTTATGTTATAACAAAATTGTAAGAACCTTATACTGTTATCTACTTTTAAATAGTATGTGACTGCTGTGCTAATTCCATGTGCTAGCTCAAATTGGATACTGAAAGCTCAGAAGAAGTCAGTACATCACTGTAAGGTTACCATCCAGAGAGGAAAAGGAGTAGTCATAAAAGGTGGCTATTTGGACATTATCTGGCTGCTATGCTTAGCTAACAATTTAAAGCAGCTGAAACACTATTTCAAGAAGTATGGCAAAAATGGACACGTATCAAATCACCTGTGGCCTTTCTTTCCACTCTAAGGGACTCTGATGTGCGCCTATAGGTAACATTCAAAATGTAAGCATCTGTCAAAACGATGAGGCCGTTAATAAGAGCAATTCATTTTCATATGGATCCTCAAACTAGTGCACCATGATTACTCCATGTAATCTTATTCTTGAGGTTTTGCAGGTTGTGATTGTTACATTAGGCCTCAGCCGTCTACACACAGAAAAAAAAAACATTTACATTAGATAGTTCTTTCACTAAGACACTAAAAAAGAGGGGAATAGTCTCAGATAGTATATATTTCACTTTTATGTTTATCAGAAAAAAATATGTTCTTCCTTATAATTTAGAAAGAATGAAGCCTCAAAAAGTGCTAGGTTGGAAAGAGAGTATGCTCTGAAGACACTGATGACTTAGAAGCCTGAGCATTGGTAAGTTCCCAAGGTCCTAGAGGATTGCAAAAACCCATGCACCCTTAGCACCCAGAATTCACAGCCCTTTTGTTAAAATGACAGTTTCTACTCTTAGGGTGTATCAGTTTTTAAAATAGCACAGATATGGGAAAACATTGCATATAAAAATGACAAGGGTGAAAGAAAAATCACTAGAGGAGTACATTTCAGATACAGGACATTTGAGCAGACCTCAGTGATTTAAATATTTAAGAGGTAAAAAGGTACACAAGATCAGGCTTCCCTATACAGTGAGTTTAAGACCACCCAGGGATACATGAAATTTTGTCTCCAAAATGAAAAAATGTGAGTAAATAAATTTATGCTGCATTGCTATCTTTGCTGTTGAATTTTTGTTTTCTTCAGATAGACCACATATTTTCCTACCTTTCTACCTTATGTCATCTCTTTCAAAAGGAAAACAGAATACTTTTCTGGCATTAACTTCCTAAAATGTAAACTATCTCCCTAAAACACAAATCACATTGTACGGCAGCATCCATGTAAAACTAAATATGATCTGCTTTTGTGTACCCATTTCTCCCCATAGCTTGTAGCTTCAAAAATAGCTGTATTAAAGTCATCTAAAAGCCTATCAACAAAATAAACCTGCAGTCTAAGATAAAATCAAGAAGTACAACAAACGATCATCTAAAAAGCCTTGGTAAATCAATACATCAAAATAATGTTTGAAAGGATGTGAATAGATTTAAGTCAAGCATAACAGTTTTCTAGCTGAGCTGCACTCCTAACAAGTGCTTTAATATTCTTATGCTTAGATGTGGATTACACTGAAGATCTTAGTAAGAGGCTCAGTGATGTGTGGGGTACCATGCCCAGATTAACCTTCCCTTCATAAATAGCTCCTTGATTTCTAGACCTGGACAGATGATGTTGTAATTGTGTTTATCATTTTAAGTGTTTACAGTGTTGGTTCTTAACATTTGCTAATAACTTTATATTCTACAATAAGGAACCATACTTTTAGCATTTTTCATTTAATGTTCAGCATGATTGCAGAAGGTATGTAGGCATTATCTCTGACATTCCAATGACTTATAAAAGTGCCTGTCAAAAGTACAAATCACACTTAAAACTACAGTGAAATATTTTAGTTAGAAAAACTGGTTCTTCCTTCAACAAGTAGAACTTTTAATGTAGATATTCAGAATAATATTCATTGTTTTTGTCATTTTGATTTTAAATTGGATTTGTAGTTACTGTTACTTTTTAAAATGTGGCAAGTAGGAAGTATAAAAAGAATAAAAACGTGTCCAACAATCATTTTCTCCAAAGAAGGAAAAAAATCTGCAGGGTAGGCATGACTCAGGCATGTCTCCTGCTGATTTAGTTGATCTCAGTATATTGAACTAAAATCTTGTGTGGCGAGTTCCTTGGAACTTCATATTTACATTTTGTATGTTTTAAAATTTGATTTCTCCTGGTGCTTAATCTAGTTAAATAAAGAAGTTTCCATAATTTCCCCCTGAACCAGCCATTTTCATGTGAAAATGAATATTTTACTGACTCGTATCTCTGAAAGGTCCTGAACTCTAGAGTGCAGCATGGTAGGTCGATGAGTGTGTATGTCTGGGGCTGTCTGTACTTTAGGATTTTAATTTCAGAGTAATACCAATAACTATATAACAGGTAAAGTAAGAAAAATGTTAAATTGAAGTCAGTTTTAGATTTGAAACAAATATGGCATCTCAGTTTATAGGTCCACAATTAAGAATTATATGTGTGTTTGGTTGGCAGCATTTGTTGCTGAATTCATTGTAATAATAATATAAAGCAACATATGTAGCCCACAAGGTCACTTTCACATATAACCTAACAATTTTGTGGCTCTGTGGTGGCAAGCTGTACACTGTCTATTTTCACCTTAATGGCCACACATTGTGCCATTTTATGAGATGTAAGTTCATTAGACCTTCTGTTCAAATACCTTAAGGCCACAGTTTATTTCAACTCTGCAATTATCATTGACAATTTTTATATGCAGCCAAAATTTTCAATCTCTGTTGGATCATTTGCATAATTTGTGGCCTGTTTCTCTTCTCAGTGATAAGCTCATGTTTGACCAAAAAAAAAAAAATGGTGGAATTTGGAAAACATCAAGACTGAGTGTGTCATTTGACTTTTTCAAAAGCAAATGGGAAGATGGAGAAATAGAAAATATAATCACGTCTGTATTTTTTCTAGAGCGTTTACATTGGATTGAGATAGAGTAGTAACTTGACTTATTTCTTTATTGCTCATATAATACAAAACTCCATTATTTAAAGCTCTGAAGTCTATTCAATGTGAGTTACAACCTGAGCTGCACCCTCCTAAGCTTATAGTTCCTTTGACATTAACCCTGAGAACAACCTATGCTTCAGCTCATGAATTGCCATAACCGAGTTGTCATGATAGTAATTTAAGCCACTTGTCAAAAATCTTAGTGATTCCATTATAAACCCAATAATGTACAGAACTTCTGATTTAAAGCCAAATAAATGTGCATCTATTCTGGGAGAGTCCCAAGAGTGTAGCTTTTTGCTTGTTGGTATAGATTGGGCTAGACCATGTTTTACAAGGTAGTATATGCATATAAACAACTATGAAACCATGGCAACCCTATATTTGCTTCTGAGAGTAACATCTGAAAGTAACTTCTTTTAATCCCAAATCTCAAGTGATAATAATTTTGCCCAAATTTTTTCTTGCTATTTTGATATGGTACATCTGCTTGAAGATGAGAAAAAACATGAAAATATATGCTTATAAATCTCAAATCCAATTCTGGGCACAAATTGAAGACCAGGAATGTCGAGGGCAGAGACAGAGGGAGTAGGGAGGGGAAAAAGACAAAAAAGAGACAGCATTGTCTTTATCTTGGAAGATAAATCATATGTTAATAATCCAGAATTTTTTATGGTTCTATGTTGAACTGTAAACTCTGAGATAAATGCAACTTATTTATAGTGAAAAGACCACATGCATCTTCACTCTTTAGAGTCGCTGGCCAGGAGGTAACTGTGTTGCTCTGGCACATACCAGTGACCCATCTTCCAATCTTTAAAATTCAGTAATAAGATAAGCAATTTTGAATAAATCATTTTGTCTTCATGGCTTCAGTAATAAGCAATATTATATAGTTTCAAATAATGTTTAAACAAGGTAAGTATTTGACTATTCAAACTATCTAATAAACATCATTCAAATATAATATTTGTGTATGTGAATTTATAGAGAGTCAATTAATCAATTCAGTTATTATGAACTAGTAAGTGGATAAATCACTCTTGTACACACTCTGGTAACATTATGTTCACTGAAGAAAATAAAGGGGAAAATATAATCAAACCGATTCCTAGCACATAATAACTATTGCTTTTCCCTGACCTTATTTAAATACTGGCTACTATTGTGAATTTCTAGAAATGAGTCAATGAAAAAATCCTTGATTATGTAGGCAGGAAAGCATAAGATGATGATAATTAGCAAGTATTTGAGATTATGGATGGGAGGTAGCTTGATAGAAATTATTAGAAGCAAATGGCATGGGATTGGGCCAGATATCTCATACCTGCCCCAGGCTTACTAAGGCTATTTTAAAATGTAACAGGTGTCTGTGTCTTGATTCATTGCCAACAGGTTAGAAAATACTGCCGTAAAATAATTATATGCATAACAATAATCATTAATAGGCCATACTGGTAAATTAACTGCAACACACAAATGAATTTATGTAGGGGTACCAGAGGTCTCCAGCCCACTAGATATCATTGTTTACTTGTAATGTAAGTTCAGTAGAAGCAGGTATATGTCAAAGTGAATAGAAACAGTGTAAAGAATCCACAGCATTGAAGTTCTGTGCAGTGGAATTTATCATAATAACCTAGGTTTTATCATTTTAACTGATATTTTCCTTTAAAGGTTGAATAAATTACTCTCAATAAAAGAAATTATTACATGATTAAACGTAAGCAGAAAGGTTTGTTTTGAGGTGGGTTTGGGGTCTGCCATCTAAGCACAATGTTCTCTGACTACTTTTGATTCATCTCATTGTTATTACCCTAATCTTTAAAACATTGATTCTTGTTGCTAAGCAACTCACTTTCTCAATAGCCAAGTAGCATAATCAATCCCCCTCTTCTTTTAGGAAAACAATATAATGTATGTTAAAAGTATTCCATGAGTAGTTTTTGTTTAGAGAGGAGTACACAATGTAAATGTAAATCTATCTGGATATAGTGGTGCCTCTTTTATTAAATACAATGAAAATATTTGGAATATACATATATGGACACGATACAAGTTTCACTTAGGTATTTTTAACTCTATACTCTTTCTATACTCACTAATTGCCTGTCATTGAAGAACTATTTGTAAGACTAGGATGAAGTGTGTGGAGCGTTGACTGGAGTTTAGACAGCTGAGGAATACAGGTCTAAAATGGTTAGCCATCAGTGATTTGTAGAATCATCCTCTTAAGTTTATCAAGGGGTAATTTTGTGCAACTAAAACACACAGAATAATATGTAGAAAGGTGAGAGATACATTACTTTCCAAGTTAAAAAAATGACCTATGTCACCTATAGTAGTCCCAGAAAGGGAAAACTAAGTGTTCCTCTTTCTCCACATCCTCACCAGCATGTGGTGTCACTTGAATTTTTGATCTTAGCCATTCTGATGGGTGTAAGATAGAGTCTCAGAGTTATTTTGAATTGCATTTCCCTTATATTTGGACACTAGGCCAAGGGGCATGTCCCATGAAAGTCTTCACTTACCAGGAAAGTCAGACAGAGGGGAGGACATCCTATTGGGACTCTAGGTGAGAGAAGCATGGGAGAATGGCCAAAGAGAAAGATCCAGAGTGTCCTAGAAACCTACAAGAACATTATGACAGGCGATTCTAGACTCGGGGTCCTGCTCAAACTATTGAACACAGCCAAGGACAATATATGCACTAAACTTTGAACCCCTACTCAGATCTAGCCAATGGACAGGTCATTCTCCACGGTTGAGTGGAGAGTGGGGTCTGGCTTTCACACGAACTCTGGTGCACCATATTTGACCACTTCCCCTGGATTGGGAGTCCTGGGGGCACTCAGAGGAAGGATAGCAGGCTATCAAGAAGATACTTGATACCCTATGAGCATATACAGGGAAGGAGGTCCCCCTCAGTCACAGTCATAGGGGATGGGAGTAGAGGGAAAGCGGGAGTGAGGGAGGACTGGGATGATACAAGGGATGAGATAACAGTTGAGATGTAATATGAATAAATTAATAAAATATATAAAAATATATCAGACTAACCTGAAACGTTTGTGTCTTCATCTAGGAAGACTGACTCTGAGTTGGGGTAAGCTGGTACTTATCTGAATGAGAGGTAAATAGATTTGAACTTTCCTACAAAGATAGAGGAATATGAAGTTGTTTGGAGAAGTCCAGACATATTCAGGAGTCAATGAAGTTTAAGTTCACAACAGCATTTTATGGACTAGATCAAGAGCTGGCTCAGCTACCCCACAGTTTTGTATATATAGGCAACTTTGATTTCCCAAACTATTTTTATTTATCATTGTCCAATAGTGATTCTTCTGTTTTCCTTTTTCTTAAAATAAAACAAATTAAATTGCTTTTCTGAATGTTCCCTTTCTCTGTCCCTTGCCCACTGTTCTACTCATATAGTTAATGTCAAGATACACAACAATGTAGAAATGTTGAAAATTTATCTCTTTTAACAGGTAAACAAACACTCTAAGAAATTGTATGGAATTTTTTTAAAAAGGAAAATATTTCAATTTGCTTGATAATGTATCACCTAAACCATTAGCTGTAGAGGTAAATCTGAGTTTGGAAGAATGATTGCTTTCTAAAGAATCAAAGAAAAACTGCTAAACACCTACAGAAGCTGAGTGTTAGTGTGGTTTACTCTTACCTCAGGATTTTCCAAAGTGGCATCTGAATGGAGATTTGAGAGCACACAGACTTCCTGCTTAGTATACCCAGGGAATTGATTGTAGGAGCAGCAGTGGAACTTTCCTAAACTGCCTGAGGAAAACGCCAATCTGTCTTCTATCCGGGTTCCTTCCTCAATTCCACATCTTTCCTTCAAACTTTAATGCACAGGGAAAAAAACCCATGAACAAACAAACAAACAGAAAGAAAAACAGAAGCAGGCAAGGAGCATCAGACCTTGCACTACTTGGCTAAATTCATTAGCCCTTACTACTCTGATGAGGTGTATAGAGTAAATGTCTGTCATTTTTATTCACTTATTTTTTAATTCTCAAGCATTCTGACTTAGTATGGAATTTCTCCTATCAAATACAAAAGTTGAACTGATCCTAGTAGCAAGTATAGAGGGAAATGTCAGGTTGATGTGGGGAGTGCCTTTTCCTCTACTGTGGACTATACTTCTACTCAAAGTCCCTGCTTATACTTTGAGATGTGTCTTTATTTAATTAAGGAAAAGAAATACAGTGAACTATTTCATATGAACCTGAGAAGTGAACAAGATCGGATCATAATTGGCCAGAGAGTTGCTTACCCAGGTCCTCATTAGTCAGTCAGCTGTTATGCTGGTAGCAATCACCTCATAGCTTGCAATTATATATGCCAGGGAGCATTGCATGTGTTATGTTCATGTCTTACAAATACTTCTCTTTACAAGCCATCTTTTCTCTCCTATGATCAAGATCTTCCCAAAAGGTCTCTTTATGGAACTATATTTTACATTTCCTATAAGGTAAAACCATGAGCAAATGTGTGGCAGCATTATTTCTTTGTTTCTCATATTTACAACAAGTGGGTTACAATAGGGTGTCCTAGGGTTTACAACCCAAACACTTTCAAAAGTGTTTTTTAAATTTTTATTTTATAAATAATTTATTCAGATTACATCCTGAATGTTATCCCGTCACTTGTACCTTCTTACTGACCCCTCCCTCCTTCTTTCACCCTATTCCCCTCCCTTAGACTTGTGAGAGAAGGGGACCTCCTCCCCCACCATGTCATCGCAGCCTATCAGATCTCAACCTGATGGCCTGCTCACCTTTCCTCTGAGTGCCACTAGGCATCCCCACCAAGTGGAAGTGGTCAAATAGGGGGCACCAGAGTTCATGTCAGAGGCAGACCCTGTTCTCCAGACAACTGTGGAGAATGCACTGTTCATTGGCTAGATTTGAATAGGTCTAGGTTTACTACATGCATTGTCCTTGGTTGCTACAGCAGCTTGTGCAGGCCCCTGTGGGTCCAAATCTGCCAGCCTTGTTGGTCCTATTGTAGGGTTGGACTCTCTGGGTTCTTCAATCTCCCCATTCTCCCACACCTCTCTCACCTGGAGTCTCAATAGCAAGTCCCAGAATCAGTCCCGATCACTCAAAGAATGAAGATTCTTAGAGGACATACAATTATAAATGAGTATACACCATATGTGTCTTTCTGGGTCTGAGTTAACTCACTCAGAATGATCATTTGCAGTTCTATTCATATGCCTGAAAATTTCAAAATTTCCTTATTTTTAATAGGTGAGTGGTACTCCATAGTATAAATGTATCACAGTGTCTTTATCCAGTCTTCGACTGAGGGCCATCTAGGCTGTTTCCAGGTTCTGGCAATTACAAATAAGGCTGCTATGAACATAGTTGAGTTTGTCTTATGTGGTAGAACATCTTTCTGGTATATTCCAAGGAGTGGAATAGCTAACTGGGTCTTGTATAAAAACTTTTAAATAAAGCTACTAAGAAGCAAGTTCCTTATCTTCATATTTGTTTCCTATATGATTCCAAAATGTTGTTTACAGGTGGAAAAAAATAAAAAGAAGTGATTGATTTTACATTTTTTTGGATTCAAAATTAGAATGTCAAAATACATCTTTAAAAAGTATAGGTGTGCTTAATTATATGTATATCCAGGTGTTGAGTGTTTTTTAAATTTAGCTACCAGTATTCTAGACAAGTTTAGATGTATTTTGAAGTTACCTTAAGTGATTATTTAAAGCATCAAAAGATATGTTTAATTACATATTGAGCATGCCTCCTGAAGGTCATCAGATTCTTGAAAGTAATATACAAATATATATTTTATGTAAAATATATGTGGATATATATTTAAAGTTTCTATCTTTGTGAGTGATGCTCCAGCACAGACATTTAAGATAAAGCTTATGAAATTTTACATGAGAGCACTGAGTTAAAACAAACACACAAACAAACCAAGGCAAGCTGTGTTTTTTATATATGCCTGAGGCTATGCCTACCAAGTTAACAGTAAACTATCCAGCCAATTCGTTCCTAATGCACTGCCAAAGATCTGATTTGATCTGATAATTTATTTTCTCTTTTAAAAACCAGTTTCTTAAGAAATTGACTCAAACACCTAATTCTAATATGATCTCTACAGACTCATTTTTAGAAAGACTTTTGTTATGGGTTATAATTATTAAGCTATTAACACACTTAAAATTCTTTCACAAAGCTTTATGAAGACAAATACTATAAGGGAAGCTAATTAGTCTTCAAGAATACCCTTCAAAACTGAATTAGTTTACCTCAATTCTGTATGAAAGCCTGAGTTAAGTAATATGCCTTTAATTTTAATAGGCTTGAGCACAGGCCACTAGTTGAATTTTCAACCATAAAGACTTCTGTAAAATATTTGCTCTCTTTCAAATATATATATATGTTCAAGTGCATGGGCTATAGCAATATAAGTTATCTTGTTCATCTAAAGTAACTTAAGATAAAATACTCTTTGTGGAAAAGCCAGGGGGACACAAAATTGAATGTCAAGGTCTAAGTTTTATGTGAATGAAGCACAGTGTTGTCTATTAGAATGCCTTGAGGAACACAGGCAGCAGTAAAATGTCTCCATAGAAAATGTGGCCCATTTGTTATCTGAATTTCAAGGTCATTGTGCAGTTCTATATGGCAAGTATGAAATTAATTATATCAATATCAGATTTAACAATACAAGGACAATAAAATATGTGGTGATAAATACATTTATCATAACATATTGAAGCTATTATAAATTATAACAAAAACAGGTTTATTTGCTTTCATAAATAATCCGAACATACTCCTCTATATGTAGTGAAAGTGTATATGTAGACAAGTACTGAGTATTGCCTATAGGATTCTGAATATGGGGATTATATTTATTTGTCAGATTTATTTCTAGTCCTTTATAATGGATGAAATATTATAGAAAAGACAGACCTCAAAGCGTGGAATAAACCATATGACCAATGAAGCATGTCCATGTCAACTAAAATTATGAATAATTACCAAAGAGTTCAAAATAATCTGTCTACCAGACGCATAACACCAGGCTCACAAATGTTTAAGTTCTAATGTAATGTGACTTAAATAAAACCTATCAGAGGTTTGTCAGAGCTACATCTTATGTCATTGATGAAGAAAGTCTCAAACTACTTAGCCCATTCATTCAACAGCTCCTCACTTAGAACTTCCCATTTTCCCTAGACGTTGCATCCAATAGAACACTTGCACATTCTTCCATAGTTAAGAAAAAGGAATGTTCCCTAGCCCTTCTGAGCTTCTGTGTTCATAACCAATCCAAAGGGAAGCACATGTGGTCCATTTGTTTATTGCTTCTCCAATTTATTCTCCAGATGTTTAGATTGCTTCGGTGTCAAGTACCAAAGTTACAGCATCATCTAATAACGTCAGCTCCTTAGTCTCCATAGTATCTGCGAAATCACTCTACCCTCTTTAGGTACTCAGATGACTCCACTCATCTCAACTGCTTCTTGTTCTTCACTTGTACTGCTGGGGAATCTTCCATAAATACTTTCTCCCCTGATTTTAGTCATTTCATAGACTTTAATGATACATATGGAAATAATTTTTAGGAAGGATGATTTGAAGCATGACTGATAGCTATTATTTTGTAAACAGTTACTAATTTTACCAGAATAAAATTGTTGAAAACATGTTCCTTTCCTCACTGTTATGTTGTTTTAACAATGTAATGAAATGCAATAAATGTAAACATGGATCTGTTTCTAAGTTCTTCTTTTTAATGTTCTAACAGTTTGTCAGTTGAAAAATGTATTAATTAATGATAAATTATAATCTCAGACCTCTCCTCTTCTATTCATTCTGAAATATTGGAAGTCCATCAATTGTTTTTTGGGGGTGCATTGTTTTATTTATAAGAAATTAAGTATATGTCCCTTTCATCACTCTAACTGTAAGCATACATTTGTTGTGTTCATGGATGTAGATTTAAATAAAAACATTAATGCTTAAATATAATTAGATTAAATATATGTCCTTTATTTTACATGAAAATGTTTCTTAAATATTATAGGGTTCTAGCTACTGGAAAATGCAAAATATACACATCTTTCCTTTCCTTCTTGTTAAAAACATTTTGACGCCTAAAATATATAAAATGAACATTAAAATCTAAAAGTACAAAGAAGTAATTCTACAATATGAGTAACTGATATTAATCAAATTTAAAAGGAGCACTATAGGATAGAAAGAAGGGGTAGAGGTCTAGTTCACTGTTTGTAGGAACATATATTAGTTTTATGTCTATGCAAATTACTGCATAATGTTTTTCTTAATGTGAATAATTGAAAGCACTGTATATATAATTATTCCGTATTCCTAAATAAATAAAGCTATAAGATGATGAAGCTACACCACCAAACCATCCATGGATGTATTAGTATTATTGTTACATTATGACCAAGGAAGGTTTTTAGCTCAAGGTTAAATGGTATTGTCCATCATGTTGTGCAAGGCACCACACATTTTATCAACTAGGAACATGTAGTTGAAATTTCTCACAGCTGCAAAGACTATGAAGCAAATCGAAAGAGAAGCTAGTGTTCTCTTTTCTTATTTTATTCAATCTAAGGACCCAGGGAATGGAATGGTGCCACCCTCACTCATGATTACCTTTCAAATCTCAGTTAAACCTCTAAGAACAAATGCTTGAAGACATTGCTGTAGGTTTCTCTCCTGGAAGACTCTAAACCCAGTGAAACTGGCAGTGACAGGTAAGCACCAGAAGTCTGGTTTTTGTCAGCCTGTTAACCAAATATCTCACATATAAACCATAGTGCCCCACCCTTCATTCTACAATATGCACTTAGTTCCATCTCTAAGAGATCCCAATTTTATGAAAAGACCAATATCTAAATTCTAAGATTCAAAGTAAACAATGAGACCCTAGAAATCTAAACAAATTTTATGATTCCAGTAGAAAATAAAACAAAGTAAAGATTTACACCCCAAATAAAATAATGGGATGCTAGCAAAGAAACAAAGAATTAAAATAGGACTTAAAATTAACAAGAAGACAGCAAACGCTCCAGCAGCATGTTTGTTTTTTACCCTTTTAAAATATTTTTACTTATTTAATCACTTTAAAGCCTGATCCTAGCCGTCTCCGTCCCCTCCTCCAAGTGGCCCTCTCATGCACCCTTCTCCCCATTCTAACCTCTCCTTCTCGGATAAGGGCTTTCCTTCTCCCGCCCCTCTGGCCCCTACCAACCCACCCATCCTGGCACCAAGTCCCGACACAACTGACCACATCCTTTTACACTGAGGCCTGACAAGAAGCCCAAGTAGGGGGAAAGTATCCAGAGTCAGGCCGCAGAGACTGAGACAGCCTCTACTTCCATTGTTAGGGGACCCATATGTTGACCAGGCTGCACATCTGTACAAATGCATAAGGGGTCTTGGTCCAGTCCATACATGTTCTTTGGTTGGTGGTTCAGTCTTTGTGAGTCCCCATAGGCCCAGGTTAGTTTACTCTGTATGTCTCCTTGTGGTGTCCTCGACTCCTCTGGCTCCTTCTATTCTTCATTGAACTCTTCCACGGAACTTCCAGAGCATGGCCTAATGTTTGACTGTGGGTCTCTGAATCTGCTTATATAAACTGCAGATAAGACATTTATGCTAGGCTACTGTCTGCAAGCATTGCAGAGTAATACTAATAGTGACAGGAGTTGGCTCTTTCCCATTGAGTGGGTCTCTAATTGAGCCAGTCACTGACTTGTCATTCCCTCAATCTTTGATCCATCTTAATCCCCGTACTTCTTGTAGTTAAGACAAATGTTTGGTAGAAGGTGTTATGTTTGGCTTGTGTTCCCCTCCCTCCACTGAAATTCCTACCTGTCTACAGGAAGTGGCATCTTTAGCCTCCTTTACCCCTGGTGCTATGAGTCCATATAGGATTATGCCCATAGATTCATAGGAGCCTCCTGTCTCCCATATCTATCACCCTGCACAAAAACCAAGTCCAAGTGGATCAAAGACCTCAACATAAAACTAGAAACACTAAACCTAATAAAATAAAAAGTGGGGAATATGCTTGAACTCTTGGTACAGAGACAATGTTCTGAACAGAACAAAATTGCTCAGACAATGAAATCAACAATTAACAAATGGCACCACAGAAACTGAAAAGCTTCTATAAGGCAAAGGACATTGTTAACATGAATGGGAAAAGATCTTCACCAAGGTTACATCCAACGGGAGGCTAATATCCAAGATGTATTAAGAACTCAAGAAGTTAACCAAATCAAATAACCCAATTAAAATATGAAACAGAGCTAAAGAGAGAATTCTTAACAGAGGAATCTCCTAAGTTATCAGGGAAATGCTCAATGTCCTTAGTTATCAGAGAAATGCAAATAGAACAACTCTGAGATTCCATCTTACACCTATCAGAATGGCTAAGATAAAAAACTCAAGTTTGGTACATTTATACAACTGAATACCAGAAAGACATACATGTCATGTACTCACTTAAAAGTGGATATTAGCCATAAAATACAGGATGAGCATGCTACAATCCACAGACCCAAAGAAACCAAAGAGAGCCCAATGAAGGATGCTTAAATCTCACTCAGAAGAGGAAATAATGTAGACATCTGAAGTAGATCAAGAGAGGAACCTGGTTGGGAGAGGGGATGGGAAGGTAACTGGTATGCGAAGGTCTGGAGAGAGTTGTGGGAGGGAAGAACTAGAAAAAAGAAGGGATCGATGGATAGGGAGACCTGGTGTCACTCAGAGGAAGGATGGCAGGCTACCAAGAAGAGACTTGATACCCTATGAGCATATACAGGGGTAGGAGGTCCCCCTCAGTCACAGACATAGGGGAGGGGAATAAGGGGAAAATGGGAGAGAGAGGAATAGGAGGATACAAGGGATGGGATAACCATAGAGATGTAATATGAATAAATTAATAAAATAAAAAAATTAAATAAAAAAAAAAGAAAAAGAAGGGAAATTGATGGTTGGGGTCATCTCTGGGACAGCTACATATCTTTTAGTCCCTCAAACAACTTCAAATGTAGGGAAACCAGCTTTAGTCCATAAAACAATTACCATTAAGCAGCAATGTCAAGCTTTGTACTGGAGCAATTATATTTCCTGAAGACTCCACTTAGGAAATGCCACCACTGATAAAAATGGAATTTCAAAGTAGTGAGCCTCAGATTTGAGCTTATACTGAAATGAAAACTTCCCCAATAAGAAACAACTGCCTTTTCAACCCCCACCTCCAAACCTAAGAAAGAATGATAAAGGAAAAGAGAGGTATCTCTGAGTTCAACCTTGTTTTTCCCTCTAAATAATACCAATAATAAATTATAACCAACTTCCAATGAAAATGAACATCTATAGCCCAAGACAGCAACCAAAAACCTAGCCAACCCCTCTTAAGGGAAATGGGCTGTCGTTCTCTTGAGGTTTCTTCGGGCTGATTTAGGACAAATAATACTTTTGTAGGGGTCAAAATAAAATTGGGCAAATAGTTAAACAAGCTAGAAACAGCATTTGTTGTCCAGTTTCTAATTGTTGATAAATTCCAGGCTTAATAGAAGTCCTATGTGGAACAATCTGAAATGCTAGACCAATTGGGATTGGAAGTTTTCTTTGAAGCTGTCCTATTCTGATGGGGAATAGCAATTGAAGCACTTGGTGCTGGAACATGAAGGATGCAGGATGTCAGTGTCCAGCATGCTGTGAGGAATGAAACCTGTCAGGTCTGATCCAGTGTCAGTGTTAGAATTAATACCTGCTAACAATATGTATTCTCTTGGTCCTCTCTTATGTTCTCTACTGAAAGATTAGTGTTTTCTCATCTTTAGCAATTTCAAGTAATTTGGAATTTTACCTTGAATCATATAGATTTATTCCTGTAAACTCCTTGAAGATGGGCATGAATTCATGATTTCATTTGCTAGCAGAATACATACTGACTTATAATTACTTTTGTAAGTTAACAAGTTATAAGGAAAATGATTGACATTTCTTATATTTCTGTGCTCTAAGTTAGAGTATGTAAATGCCTTTTCCTTTGTCAAGTGTAATCTTCTAAGGTTGTCTCAGGTGAAAAGCATGTGGAACTCATAAGAAAAACACAATATTCTTGTAGAGTCCTGATGGGAGATGAATGTGCTAATAGTAAGATGGTTCTGGTATGCATAACTAAATGTTACCATTTCCTTTCTCAGTCTTCAAATATTGAAATACAATCAATTCCACATCATTATGCCTAATTTCTGATATTTGGCTATACATGGAATTCTTTAGATAATTCTAGAGTTACAATGCGCACAAGTAGGTAAATTTTCATTAATTAGATGAGTTTTCTGTATGGTCTTGGGTTTTTCACCACCCAAGTTTTAAACAGATTTTGATGATAATGTTGTTATTGGAAAACAATAGTGAATTTACAATTAGAATTTGCCTGTTCCCTGAAGTGATACTTAACTGTAGAATAATGAATATGGAGAGATGTCTTTTGTTGATTATACATTTTTATCAATGAAAATATATTTCAACTTCTGCAAAGAAAAGCATGAGATCATATTTAACTGCCTTGTTTTACAAATGGAGTACATAATGATAGCAACAAGATAAAGTAGTATTTTCTATTAATAAGTAAGCATAAAATATATTTGGCAGTATATAGTAAAGGAAGTTTATTATGAGACAATTACATAAATATGGGGTTATATGAGGTAATTTTTATAATTAGCTCTGTCATCCTGAAATACTTAGGAATTTCTCTCATATCAGAAGCTAAAAGTATGAGTGAAAGGAGATTTTTTTTCTTAAAATTCTGATAAGTCTATGAGTAGCAATTACTCTCATTCTTTGGAATATATGCACAAGAGAGGGATTAAACTAAAACAAAGAAATAATTCAATAATGTGCTTGTATTTGAAAGCAAGAAGAATGAAGAATAAACAATCTATATATTTGTCTTTTGCTCAACTTAAAATTTTAATTATCATTTTTTAGGTTAAGAAAAAATATCATTAAGAGAATCATTGAATATTTTTATTTAATTGAAACCAGCTATATTACTACATGCTGGTAAAGGGGAATACTCAAGGCCCTCTCTGCCAAACTGCCAGGGATGTTGCACAGGAAGAATCTACTGTTCTCATTGCTGTAATTCTCCACTTAACCTACAAATGGCCCACAGACGGTGCCAGAGCATGACTTGATCCAGTGATGGAGCAGGCATAGAAAGTCAGGGAAGCCACTCCTCCAGTTGGATAAAGCATGGGTAAAACTAAACTTTAGAAGATGCTTATGAAATTTCATTTGCAAGGATATGTTTCAGTAATGTTTGTAAATAACATTTAGAAAATGCCTTCTAGCTTTAAATAATGAAGATATCCAATTCCTAAAATGATTCTGAAGCAAGAATAATTTGAAGCTTACATGTATGTGAAAAAGTGAGTTACTAATCATCTATTCTTCCACTTGTTTTCATTTGGGGGTATGATTTAAACCATGACACATGGTAAATTTCCAAAGTGAAAAATTTTGACTTCTTACCCTCTTTTGACTTGCAGAGACAGTTCAGAAGCATAAATACAACTTCATGCACAGACTGTATGTTGTAAATGTGGCTCAACACTAAGATTTAGACTTTACTTAGGCACAAGTGTAGACAAAATAAAGAAAATTAAGATATTGTAAATATTAATGATTTTTAACGTGGAGAATGTATACTGAAGAAATACATAGTTGCCTGTTAATAACAATAAAAAGTACTCGAAAATATCTCTTAGAATGTACAGTAGAACTTAAACTACTTGTTGTGTTGTATTTTGTTTTGTTTTTAAGAAACAATGTAATTTAGCTCAGTGGTAGAGCACTTGCCTAGCAAGCATAAGGCTCTGGGTTAGGTCCTCAGCTCTGAAAAAAAAAAGAAACCATGTGAATGAACATAGAAAAACTCAAAGAGTATATTGCTTAATACTGGTAATTATCTACAAAATGGTTGGTGACATATTCTGTACACTGGCATACAAGAAGTTATTAAGTTATACAAATTAAATAGCATGTTTATTTCTGTCCTTTATAGAAGAATAAATTAAGACATGCTGACAAAATTGTGTTTGACTTTAAGATCCACTGCTGGGAAAAAGGTTTTTAAAATCATAAATTTAGAATTCTCAGTACCTTCCTGAATCTTATTCTATATGCCTTCATTGTAGAACTTAAGATTCTGAATACTTGTTATATTGCATGCTGTTGTTATCAGAGGGTTGTAGTTGGTGTAAAATGCTTTTGTTTTGATCACAAGAGTGATATGTTAAACAGATTTGTGAGAGGACATGCGGTTTTTCTACTGCTAAATTCTGACCCTAAACAATGCCACTGCCCATGACTGTTATAACATAGATAATTCTGTAATCATTCTCAGGTGCCTGGTAAGGAAACACAAAATTTGCTTCTGTGGGTTTGAGTGTTGCTCTTTCTTGATCTTTTCTTGAAAACCCATATTCATCACTTTTGGAATTAAACTATTTGGTTGATGCCTTTCTATATTAGAAGTATAAAGCTTGTTTATTGGGTTCATATGGGTTCACAGATAAGGAGAGTCCCTTCAGTTTCAGAAGAGAGTTTGGACTTTGAAATTATGTACAGTGTTTGCAATGAAAACAGCTATAATTCTTTCAGAGAGTAACTAAATGCATTTTGCTTTATCAGATGAAAATAAGAGTTTAGGTCTCATGCTGGAATATTATTATTCAAAGTAATATGCCATGATATCAAGTAGACTAGAGACAGACTTGTGATCTTGTCTACATTGTCAGATTGATAGTCTATAGATGCATCAAGAATCCCTTTGGGTGTTCATGAAGATGTCTCCAGAAGACTCAACTAAGTATGGAAGAATGGCTCTGAACTTGGGTGGCATCATTTATTGGGATGATGTCCTAGACTGAATAAGAATGACGTAGTGTCTGGGCGTGGTAGCACACACCTTTAATCTTAGTACTCAGAGTGTAAGATGCACATAATTTGCTGTGAAGTCAAGTCTTGCCTGTTATATCAAGTGAGTCCAGAACAGCTAAGGTTATATAGAGAAACCGTATCTCATATAAATAAATAAATAAATAAATAAATAAATAAATAAATAAATAAAAGAAAAACAATGACATAGTGATATGATCCTAAGCATTTAGTACTCTCTGCGGGATGAAGACATATGAAATGGTCAACAAACACAGGCTCCTGTCACCATGCTTTCACTGCCATAATGGACTGTATACAACAAGAAAAAATAAATTTCTTCTCATTCAGGAAAAAAAAATTCATGTTTAAGTAAATACATAAGCATGAAGATTATTTTGCTTAAAACTGCCAAAAATGATTTTCCATTTGGGCATTTTGGAATCTGACCTAAACTAGAACATAGTCATTGCATAGTCTCTAGCCAAATCAAGTACTTTCCTATAAACAAGGCTCAGGTGGTATCTTTAAGTGATTTCAAATCTCATTAAACTGTTTATAATTGATGATTAGCTGACAATAATATTATGGAGGCCCTCGACTCTAACTCTACACTGTATTCTCATGGAAGAAATGTGTGATAATTACATAGCAAGTACATGTACAACTTTAATAAGATACATTGCATTATGAGAGATGCATTAACACTCTTTCCAGTAGGTCATGAAACTCTATAGAACATATGAGGTACATTAATCTCAAGTTAAGCCATGGAGAAAATTCTGTAATTTTTAAAAAATTTTTAAAAATTATTTTATTAATTTATTCTTGTTACATCTCTATAGTTATCCCATCCCTTGTATCCTCCCATTCGCCCCTCCCTCCCATTTTCCCCTTATTCCCCTCCCCTATGACTGTTCCTGAGAGGGATTACCTCCCCCTGTATATGCTCATAGGGTATCAAGTCTCTTCTCGGTGACCTGCTGTCCTTCCTGTGGGGAGAGAGGAACACTCCTTCATTGCTGGTGGGAATGCAAACTAGTACAACCACTTTGGAAATCTATCTCGTGCTATCTCAGAAAACTGGGAATAGGGCTTCCTCAAGACCCAGCAATTCCACTCCTTGGAATATAGCTAGAAGATACACCAGCACACAGGAAAATTTGCTCAACCATGTTCATAGGAGCCTTATTCTTAATAGCCAGATCATGGAAACAGCCTAAATGGCCCTCAGTAGAAGAATGGATAAAGAAACTATGGTACATACACACAATGGAATACTACTCGGCTATTAAAAACAAGGAATTCCCGAAATTTGTGGATAAATGGATTGAGCTAGAAATGATCATAATGAGTGAGTTAACCCAGAAGCAGAAAGACTCAAATGGTATATACTCACTTATATCTGCATACTAGCCCAAGGGGCATGTCCCACGAAAGCCTTCCCTTACCAGGAAACTGGGACAGAGGGGAGGACATCCTATTGGGACTCTAGATAAGAGAACCATGTGAGAATAGCAATGTAGAAGGATCCAGTGGGTCCTAGAAACCTACAAGTAGAACATTATGATAGGTAGATTTGGGCCCAGGGGTCCCGCTCAAACTAAGGCACTAGCCAAGGACAATACAGGCGGTAAACTTTAAACCCCTATCCAGATCTAGCCAATGGACAGGACAGTCTCCACAATTGAGTGGAGAGTGGGATATGACTTTCTCATGTACTCTGGTGTCTCACATTTGAAAATTCTGTAATTTTATACCTCATTATATTTTAAATCTCTATCTCCAAAACACTTTGTATTCATTGTTTCTTTCTTTTTCTTACTTCAACAGCAATGTTTATCTGTGATATTTCAAAATACTTCTATTTGATATACTGTAAGGCATATGGATATTCAATATTTTCTTCCAGTCCTTAAAACACTTTTGAGTGTTTTAACTCTCAAAAAGTTACTACTAACTTCCATGACTATTTGCTAAGTGACTGCAGAACTCATCAACAGATAATTTTGAAAACCTATCTCAGAGATATTTTAAGTTAATATCTGGATATAACAACCGTTATACTAAATTGGTACTTAGAACACACACTTGAATTCCAAAGTCTAGCACCTTAAGCTACTCACTGTGTACTATTAACCATGCAATTCCAGCCTCTTACTAGGAACAGATCACGTCATATCATCATGCCCTGTTTCCCATTTCTCCCTCTTCCAAGGAAGCCTGTCTCTCTTGTTAACTCCCTTAACTAAGAGTAGAGCTTATGTTACTTGTAGCTCCCCAGAATATCTGAGGTCTCTTTATGTTAACTGTGGTAGTTTTTTATACTTAGCCTTTTAAATGTGTCTCTTCTTCATTGTTTTAGCTTATTTTTCTACTGCTGTGATAAAATATGTTGACCAAAACAACTTAAGGAAGACAGGTTTTATATTGAGTCACCCCTTAAAGCTTCATCCATCATAACAGAGGAAATCAAGGCAGTGGGAGTTTAAAGCAGTTAGCCACATTTTATTTACAATTAGAGAGCAGCGAATGATGAATGCATGGACAGTATTGCTCAACTCCATTTCTGGGCGTACATAGTCTAGGATCCCAGCCAGGGAATTTTGGCACTGGCAGTGGTGAGTTTTCCAACTTCAATTAATAAAATCAAGATAATCCCTCACAGGCATATGGTCCATCTTCCAAATGATCCTACATATTATCAAGATGACTGACGTTTGAGACTAACCATCACGTTCACATCTCTTCTCACAAATATGCTTAGCCCTCTGCTGTGTAGTAAAGCCTCCCTGTCTGGTTTCCTTCCCATTCTTGAGGGGGCTCATTCCACTTTACATTTCATTTAACTTTCTGCTTTTCCCTTAATGGGTTTCAATGTTAGCTTTGTCTTCTTTGTCCCTAAGCATCAGTGTACTTCTATAAGATGGAAAAAATAAATAAAAGAACTGTTTGCATACTTTTTAATGTGAAAATAGGATTATATTCCATTAGACAATAATCATGCATGCAGACACTTTTTTGCACATTTGTAAAATTAAGTCAAATTTTCCTTCCATTTAAAATATATATATTTTTTTTACAAATAACATATCTGTTTATGGTTTCTACTCCTCTTATTTCTTTTTCACCTCCACTCCAATACAAATCCACCCCCTTTCTTTATCGCCTTAGAAACAATAGATTACTAAGTGATAACAATATAATATAATATATAATTAATATAATATAATATATAATTAATATAATATAATATAATATAATAGGACAAAATCAATGTGTTGAAATAGAAAAAAATTAATAAGGAAAGGAGACCAAGAAAAGTCACAAGAAAAAGATATGGATGTAGAGTCCAATTCAGTCTCACACTAAGAAATCCCATGAACACACTAAACTGCAAGCCATAACATATATGCAAAGAACCTCCAAACACAGTGTTGAGGTTGCTTTCTCCTGGCCATGTACCGCTGGGTGTACAGCCTAAACTTAAGAGTCGTTTCTCTCCCCAGTAAGGCTCCCTTGAGGAATACTAAATTTTCATTTGGAAGTGAGCATACATTTGAAATAGATAGCTTCTGCATTAGGGACAGGGCATGTGTCCATTTCTCCCTTCAGTTCTAGGACCTCAAATGGCATAGAGCCATGAAGGTACTATGCATGATGCATCAGTCTCTGTAGGGGATTGTTTTCTTCTGCCATCCATTCTCTCTTGCTCTTACAGTCTTTCCATATGCTCTTTCATAGTGGTTCTTGAGCCCCAAGGATAGGGACTTGTGGAGATATCCCATGTAGGGCTGAGATATCCCATTCAAGGTCTCTACTCTCCACATATTTTCTTGGTGTGGATCTATGTATTTGTTCCCATATTGCAGGAGGTTTGATGCTGGTTGAGAAAGTCATTGATCTATTAGTATAGCCTTAATATCTTTAGGAGTGACGTGCTAGCTAGTTTTTATCCTTATTATTTTGGAATATTATAATTATTAGTTTTAGAATGGTGGTATTTAGTCTCCATAGGTCCTTGAGGTACCTAGTCTCAGGTTCTTGGCCACCCAAGACGTGTCAGGTGTGAGTTCTATCTTGTGGAATGGGCTTCAAATCAAATGAGATATTTGTTGTTTACTTGTACAAGCTTTATGAAACCCATTACATTAGCATTTCTTACAGGCAAGACACCACTGGAGATAAAGGGTTTTAAAGCTGGATGAGAGCTGTATGTTTCACCTTTGGGAGCACACCAAGTACATTGCTGCCCCAAAGACACTAGATGTAGTAATGAAGGCTCTATGTAGGTACTAGCTCAACTTTTATATGTTCAATGTGTTAAACAGGTGTTGCCTTCAGCAATGTGGCCTTGCCTTTAGTTTGTAGAAAACATTGTATTTTTTTATTAACTGCCTGGGTTGTTTAAGGGATCCCAAGAGGAATTTTTGGGCAAGAACTAAATTAGATGTAACCCAGTACTGGTTCTGGATGCTTCATTTGCTGATGAGAGATGTCCAGTTGGGGCTTTGACTCCCCATGTAATTTGTGATTTTATTTAGATTGTCTTCAAATATGAATATATTTTAGGAAGCCTCAATTGTAGGTTTTCATACCCCTCCAATGGTCTATGCCAATATTCCATCTCATGTCCACTTCTTCCTTCAACCACTCTCTGATACTGTTATTCTAGTTCACTCCTGTTTATTCATAATTTTCTATGCTACTTCCCTTTTCTTGGGAGATTTGACTGTCTCCAACAAGTCTCTTACTACACAGCTGACCTCTGTGGTTCTATGGATTGTAGCTTAGTCAGCATGGACTTAATAATTATTCTCTTCATAGAAGTGAATATACACAATATTTTTATTTCTCAGGCTCGGTCACATCATTTATGATGTTATCTACTTCTGTCCATTTAATTGTTTTTATTTTATTTTATTTTTTAAATGGCCAAGAAATGTTCTACTGTGTAAATATACATTTGTTTCTTTATCCATTCATCTCTTGAGGGGTATCTAGTTTGCTTCCAATTCCTGCCTATTATGAATAAAGAAATAGTAAACATATTTGAGCAGCCCTCTCCGTGGAAAATGAAACACCCATTGAGTATATTCCCAAGAATTGCACAAATGGATCTTGATGTAGGTCAATTCCAATGATGTAGAGGAACCATAACACTGATTTCAATAATGGCTGCATAACTTTGAAGTCCCTTCAGCAATGGATAAGAATACTCCATTTCCCATCCTAAATAAGCTATTCTGTATTGGTCATAGCTACTCTGATGGGTATAAGAGGAAACTTCAAAATAGTCTTTTCAATTACATTTTATTAAGCATTATTACATGGACATTGATATTATTACATGTGTATTCCATAAACTACCAAAAGCAAAAAGAACCATTACACAATCAAGAATTATATAAATGTTACATTCTTACTGTTTTGGTCATTGTATTTGAAAGCCTTGATGAAAGCATGTTTCCTATCTTGATGCATTTAAAATTCTGAATATAAAACAACATCTATCATATCTCATCATTATCAACTTGAAACATCTATCTAGACCTAAAAACGTCTTTACCCCTAAACAACTAATCTTCATAATGAAACTAAACTACCTGGTCTTCAACCTCATCAGAGACTTGAGGAGGAATAAAATTGAATACCTGAGTATATCAGCAGTGCAGGTTAATAGTTTTTCAAATGAGAAGGTGAAGAGACAGTTTGCTACCTGAATAGTCACCCGAAACTCTCTATAACATTGGAGCATCATCTTCAGTCTTCTGGCCCAAGATCTGACAGACATATTTGTGAAGCAGGAACTCTTGAGGACTTGCCTACCCTGTTTTGGCAGTTTGGCCATCAACTCTCCCTGCATCCAAGCTTGCCTTTTTTAGGGCAGAATTCTGTCTGTGGTAGAAACAAGGACATTTTTCCCCCAGTGGCTTGTTTGTGACATTTGAAGCCGTCTCCAAAAGGAGGTTCTTTGATGTTCATCATCCTCTTTGAGGTAAGCTGGGTGTTGCCAGGAGTTAACCTGTTTTATTGTCAAAGAATCTTTAAAATAATGAAAACATTTTGAAATGTCATATTCTGTATGCCTATGATGTTTTTAAAGACCTTGTCTAATTATTTTACCTTATACTTCTATACAATCATATCTATCTGTTGCTCCTAGATGTGTATTCCTATGATAAAAATAGACTAGTAATTCTTATGACCATGATTTAAGCAACTAACAACTGACTTGTATAACTTATTTATCCTAAACAGCCTGCACTAGTACTTTCGAAGTATTGGGCGTAAACCTTGTGTTATAATTGAGTTATCTGAGTACAATACCTCATATTAGAGTAGAAATATATCTAATGTGTGAAGAATAATCTTACATTTGAATTCTATACCACTGTATCTAGATTTAGAGTTATTTTGCCTCTGTATATAAAATTCTATACCAGTGAATTAAAAATAACCTTGTGAGTGACAATTGAGACATTAAGTTGAAGAGTACATTCACTGATAAACTTTTTGTTCTATCTTCCCTATATATTTCTATATTGCCCTTCTTTCTTTTTTAACCCCTATCTCCAAACCTAAGAATGAGAGGTAAAGGAAATGAGAGACATCCCTGAGTCCACGCTTATTTTCTCTCTAAACAAGACCAATACTAACTTATAACAAACTCCCATTGAAAGTAACCCTCTAGAGCCCAAGAAAGCAACCAAAATCCTACCTGATCCTGAAAGGAGAAGGAGCATTCTCTTCACGTTTCCTCTGGCTCATTTTGAACAAATAATACCTTTGTAGGGGTCCAAATAAAATTAGGGAAAAGGTTAAACAAGCTAGAAATAGCATTTGAGGTCCAGTTTCTAAATGTTGAGAAATTTCAAGCTGTGTGAGTCCTTTGTGAAACAGTCTGAAACGCTGGACCAATTGGTATTGGGAGCTACCTTCGGTGTCCTGGGAGCTGTCTTGTTCTGGTGAGGAACAGCAACTGAAGCACTTGGTGCAGGAACATAAAAGATGCAGGATGCCAGTGTCCAGCACGCTGAGAGGAATGAATCCTGTCAGGTCTGATCCGGGGTCAGCGTCTGGTTCTTTTGTTCTGAAAGCATATAATTTCTCACAAACATTATACAGTCCTAAAATTATAAATATATATGGTTTGTGTGATATACAGAACAATTAAGTCTGATTTCTGCTCTTTGTATGAGCAGAAAAAAAAATCTGTAAATCATCATTCACGCCATATGAAGAAGGGCATCTAATAATAATTCATAGGGATTCTATAGCCAACAAGTAGCATTGTCTATGCCTAGACACTCATGTCTCAAACAGTCTCAGATCTATTCCCATATAATGGGATTAGCAATATAATTTACCTGCTTGTTCTGTTTATTATGTGTATATATAAGAATGTTGAACATTTACTTAAGTGTTCCTCAGTGTTTTCAGTTTCATTCTTTGGATTTGACTTTCTCATGTACTCTGGTGCCTCACATTTGACTATGTCCCCTGGAGGGGGAGACCTAGTGGCACTCAGAGGAAGGACAGTGGGTCACTGTCACCGAGAAGAGACTTGATACCCTATGAGCATATACAGAGGGAGGTAATCCCTCTCAGGAACAGTCATAGGGGAAGGGAATAAGGGGAAAATGGGAGGGAGGGGAGAATGGGAGGATACAAGGGATGGGATAACCATAGAGATGTAACAAGAATAAATTAATAAAAAAAAATTTAAAAAAGAGAATTGTCTATTTAGTTCTGCACCCCATTTTAACTATGTTACTTGTTTTCCTCATCTTTATTTGTTTCTTTAGGATATTAGCCCTTTATCATATATATAAATGGTAACAAATAGGTTTCCATTATGTATTCTTCTTCTTATTAAATAGCGATGTCCCTTTTCTGCATAAGCTTTTCAGTTTGATGAGATGGTATTTATTAGTTATTGATCTTAGTGTCTATGTTATCAGTGTTCTGTTCAGGAATTCTTCTCCTGTGCCAATGAGTTCTAGATTATTTTCTACCTCCTCTTCCATTTATTTTCAGTTAAGCTGAATTTATATTAATATCTTTGATTAATTTGAAGTTGAATTTTTTGCAGTGTGATAAGTATTCATCTACTTGGATTCTTCTACATGGATCCATCCTCATTTAAAAGCACTACTTATTGATTATACTTCCTCTTTTCCATTGTATATTTCTACCTTCTTTATAAAAAAGAAAAGAAAGAAAACGGTGTCCATAGGAATGTGGATTTATTTCTGGGCTTTCAATTAGATTCCATAGTCAGTATGTTTTGTACCAACTCCTAACTGTTTTTAATATTATAGCTCTGTAATACAATGTGAAGTTGGGAATAGTGATGCCTTTATCAGTTATTTTATTATTAGGATTAATTGAATCATCCTGGCATCTTTTTGTGTGTGTTTCCATGTGAAACTGAATATTATCCATTTAAAATCCATAAAGAATTGTGTTAAAATTTTGATGGTTTTGTATTATATTATATATAATTTTGATTATATTGTATATGTAAATTGTTCTCAAGAGGATGGCCATTTTTATAATATTGATTCTATAGATCTATGAGCACATAGTATCTTTCCATTTATATGTTCTGTAATTTCTTTATTTAATGTTTTACTTCATACATGTCTTTCCCTCACTTGGTTAGAATTACCTCATGATATTTTATGTTATTAGAAGATATTGTAAAAAGTATTGCTTCTCTGGTGTCTTTTTCACTCCATTGTGAAGAGTGTTATTTCTCTGATTTCTTTTTCAGTCCATTAGCCATTTGTATATAGAAAGGATACTTATTCCTGTGAGTTAATTTTTTTATCATGATACATCCCTGA
This sequence comes from Acomys percivali, assembly GCA_907169655.1. Taxonomy (NCBI): domain Eukaryota; kingdom Metazoa; phylum Chordata; class Mammalia; order Rodentia; family Muridae; genus Acomys; species Acomys percivali. The sequence goes on along the minus strand of OU015743.1, from coordinate 97,295,553 downwards.
AAGCGTTTGTCAGCTAAAGTAGTTTTCTGGTGGAATTTTAGGGTCATCTTCTGTTGCTGGGACCCATGCCCAGGACTCTTGTGGGCTGGAGTAAACTGGTGTGAAGTTAATGACACAGACTCAGGGAGTCCTGAGTGAGGCAGAAGCAGACTCATTTATTGTTTTATTATGGCATGCCTTTATGGCCCCTTCTAGTTTCCCATTGTCTCCCAAACTGGAGCTGGTGCTGTGGCTCTTCCTCCTTGGTTCTGATCGTGATGTCACCAGACTCTGGGAAGTAGTCAATCTCTGGGCATGCTGGGGCATGATGTGCCCCTTTTGTCCATGAGTGTCGCCAGGCAGGTCTTGTTCCAGTTTAATGCAAGTTTCCTTCCTCTTATATATCCACTATTTTGATTTTAGTTTTGTGACTTAGTGGGAACAAGAGTTCTTGTGTTTTGATCTTGCTAACCCCACCTTAGGGACCTCCTGTATAACTGATTTTGTCTGTCTTAGGCTGACCTACCAAACAGCTTCTTACCCATCATTGCATGCCAGCCCTCAAAGGGTGGCATCCCTGGAGAGTGCATAGGGTGTGTAGGGTATTAGACAGAGGCTTCATCTCCTTAGGTGGACTATGGTCTGGGCGTTCCAAAGCTTTGAGGATCTGTAGGGTAATTTTGTTGATGGAATATTGCCAGGTGACATGCTGTGGGGAAACACTTAAAGAAAATGATTAATATGATCATTATTCCTCCCAAAATGGCATAGGTTGCTATCCAGGAAGGATCAAAGAATATTTTGATGTTGTTCCATAGCTATTTCATGAACCCTGTATCAAGAGAAGCTCCCTCCCCTGATCTTATTGAGTTTTCACATGCTTTCTCTGAGTGGCATAGAGTGATTAAGGAACTTATTTGACCAGGTTCCCTGGATGAAGCCCGGACAACTGTTGGCATGCTTCAGTGAAATTGCATACTTAATAGGGGGCAAGAATATAGCATGGAATCAGGGGTCACAGGCCAGAAGGCTAATTTCTCCACCAAGAGGTTGGTTTGTTGTTGGAGACAACAAGGCCTGGTAAAGTTGTAGATTTAATAACTGCTGGAGAGCCTCAGCCAACTTTGAAGCTATGTCAATGACAGTTACCATTATTGTATCTATCTTTCCCTATTGCTCTAGCTAAAAATTAAGTACAATATTGAATAGATACTTAGCTACCGGACAACCTTGTCCCTTTCCTGATTTTAGTGGATTCCTCTGAATTTCTATCTTTTTAATTTGAGATAGATTATAAGCTTGCTGTAAATTGCCTTTATTATGTTTAGGTATGTTCATTGTATCCCTAATCTCTGAAGACTTTTATCAAGAAAGGGGTTTTGGATTTTGTCAAAGATATGTTCTGCATCTAATGAGATAATCATGTGGGATTTTTTTTTCAGCTTGTTTATATGGTGAGTTTTGCTTACTGGTTTTTATATAATAAACTATCACTTCATCTCTGGGGTAAAACTAACTTGAAGATAATGATTTTTTTACTTTTTTAATCCTCTTTGCAAGCATTTTACTATTTTTCAACTCTATTAATAAAAGAAATTAGTCTGTAATTCTTTGTTGGTTCAACACATGGTTTTCGTGTCAAGGTAACAGTGGCCTCATAGAATGAATTGGGAAATGTTTCTTATGTTTCTACTTTGTGGAATAATTCTAAAAATATTGGAATTAACTATTCTTAGACCATCTAGTTGAACCCTGCTAAAATCATCTGGCCCTTGGCTTTTTTAGATTACTAGATTTTAGTTAGAATTTCTATTTTACTAGGGGTTATAAGTCTATTTACATTGCTTCTCAGATATTGATATCCATTTCTTTCAGATTTTCCAGTTCTGTGGAATACTAATATTTAAAGTATGTTCTTATAATTCTCTAGATTTCCAAAGTATCTGTTGTCATGCTCCCATTTTCATTTTATTAATATGGATATTCTTTGTCTATATTTTAGATAATTTCAATAAAAGTTTGTCAATCTTACTGGTTTTCTTAAAGGACCAACTCTCTGCTCTATTGATTAGTTATTTTTATTGTTTGTTTCTATTTTATTGATTTTAGCTGAATCTTATTATTTCTTGACATATATTCCTTTTGAGAGTGGTTACTTTTTGTTGTAGAATTTTTATGTGTGATGTTAAGTTAATAGTATGAGATCTCATTTAATGCAGGCACTTAGTGTTGTGAACTTAGCTCTTAAGCCACCTTTACTATGTTCCAAAGTTTGAGTATGCTGTGTATTAATTTTCATTGAATTCTATAAAATAATTTCTTTCTTTATGTGTTTGTACATTCAGAAGTAAATTCATATAGTACTGAATTCATTCATTAGTGAACTGTTCAGTTTTTATGAGTTCATGATCGTTTTATTCTATTATTGATAGCCAGCTTTATTTTGCTGTGGTTGGATAGATGCAGGGGTTTTGGGGGGACCTTTTTAACATCAAATTTCATGTTACTTTGAAACTTACTTTTTGTCCAAGTAAGCAGCCAATTTTGAAAAAAATTTCCATTGAGGTCCTGAGAAAAAGACATGTTCTTTTGTGTTTGGGTGAAAGATTCTGTAAATATCGGTTAGATTCACTTGTTTTATAACATCAGTTAGTTTCAGAAGTTCACTGCTTGAGATTTTATTTGGTGAGATACAATTATTGAAGTCCTGGACTCGCTTTGTAGACCAGGCTGGTCTCGAACTCACAGCGATCCGCCTGCCTCTGCCTCCCGAGTGCTGGGATTAAAGGCGTGCGCCACCACAGGACAGTCAAGACCACACAGAGAGACCCTGTCTCAAAAAACAAAAACAAAAACAAAAACAAAAACAAAAAAACCAATTATTGAAGTCTTCTACTCTCAGTGTGAGAATGTCAATATGTGATTTCAATTGCTGGAGACATTCCTTTGCGAACTTACATGCCAATGTGTTTGGTGAATAGACATTAAAAATTCCAGTGTTGGCGATTGAAGATGGCGGCCCCAAACACATACCTTGTTTGAGGCACAGGTCAGGAGTCAATGTTTAGCCACCCAACGATTGATCTGAGATGCAGACAACAACAGCACCAGCAGCAACCCATGGGTGAGAGGGCTCCAAATAGTGTGGAACATGGTAAAGACCCAAGTCTGAATGGGTCCGAAGGCTAGAGCCACATATCTGGTGGGCAAGCAGCCATCAAGGTCATGGGCATCAGCACATATCCAGGAGCTGGCAGGCAGTTTCTGATTTTCCAGGGTACAGAAACAGCCTTTGCTCCCTAAAATGACCTGCTCTGTGGGTCGTAGCCACGAGCAGATGCCACAGACTAGAACATAAGTAGATCTGACCACAGACTACCCAGAAACCCTCGGTGCCAAAGCAGACAAAAAAACACAGCCTCCACCCAGAGACATCACAATGGGAAGAGGTCAGCTTAAGAACAAAAGTAACAACCTCTGGGTCCATTGGATACCACCAGAAATCAGGAGTCCTACCACCGCAACAAGCCCTGGAGATACTATCCCAGCCTAGGCACAAGAGAAGGATTTAAAATCTGAGGTTATGAAAATGATAGAAGCCTTAAAGGAGGAAAATATATCCCTCAAACTAGAACTGGAATACACACAATAAAAGAGATGAACAGACCACTTGAAGAAACTATTATCAAGCAGGAGAAAGAAATGAATGAAAAGTTTCATAACCTAAAATAAGAGATCCATACTATGAAGAAAATACAATCTAAGATAATTCAGGAAATGGAAATCTGAGAGAAGAGCACAGGATCTACAGACACAAGCATGACCAACAGAATTCAAGAGATGGAACAAAGAATATCAGAGATAGAAGGTATGACTGAAGGAATGGATACAGCAGTCAAAGAAAATGTTAAATCTAAAAAGCTCTTAGCACAGAAATCTGGGACACTATGAAATTACCAATCCGAAGAATCATAGGGATAGATGAAAAAGAAGACTCACAACTGCAAGGCTCAGAAAACATTTTAAAGAAAGTCATGGAAGAAAACTTCCCTAACCTAAAGAAAGAAATGTCCATAAATATACAAGAAACCTACAGACCTCCAAATAGATTGCACAAGAAAAGAAGATCCTCCTGCCACATAATAGTCAAAACACTAAACATACAGAACAAAGGAAGAATATTAAAAGCTGCAAGAGAAAAAAGCCAAGTCACATATAAAGGCAAACCTATCAGAATTACACCTGAATTCTCAACAGACACAATGAAAGCCATAAGGGCCTCAATGGAAGTCATGCAGACACTAAGGAACCACAGATGCCAACCCAGACTACTATAACCAGCAAAGCTCTAAATCACCATAAATGGAGAAAACAAGATATTCCATGACAACCTACAAAGCTGTAACATATATGTGGAAGGCCTTGGTCAGTACCTTGCAGAGTCCCTCATTGACAGTTCAGTCTCTGTGAGCTTCGTTATGTCCAGGTCAGTTGATTTTGTGGCTTTTCTTGTGGTGCGTTTGACCTCTTTGTCTCCTTCAATCCTTCTTACCCCTCTGCACCTAATGCTTGGCTCTGGGTCTCTGCATCTGTTTCCATCAGTTTCTGAGTGAAACTTCTCTCATGACAATTGAGCTAGGCAGTAATCTATGAGTGTAGCCATGTATCATTAGGAATCATTTTCTATTTTGAAGCTCTGGGCTATCTAACCTCCAGTTCCTGGACCTCCAGGCAGTATCATGGGTAGGTCCCCTCTTGCGGCATGCTTTTCAAGGTAGAAAAATATTTGGTTGATCAGTCCCACAATTTCTTTATTTTTTATCCCAGAACATGTCATAGGCAGGGCAAATTATAAGTCAAAGGTTTTGTGACTGGGTTGGTCTCCCAATCTCTCCACTGCAAGTCTTGTCTGGTCACAGGAGATGGACTGTTCCGTCTCTGTATTCCTCATAAGTTGGAGCCTGAGCGAGAGTCACTGCTGTTGATTCCTGGGAGTTTCCATTGGTCTAGGTTGATAGTTTATCCTAGACATGCACCTTAATTCCAGTTCCCAATAGTCTGTCCCAGTATTCTTTCCATACATCCTCTCAACTACCACTCGATGCCCAATGTCTCTTACATTGCTCCTTCACAGGGAGATTCATGTGTTGCCTCTTGAGCCCTCATTACTTAACTACTCTGGGATTGCAGATTTAGCAATGCTAGCTTTGTTTGTTTTCCATATGCAGCTGAATATTGTTCTTTCAAGGTCCATAGAGAATGGACCTAGAATTTTGATGATAATACCTTTGAATATGTAGATTGCTTATGAATAAAATGGCCAGGTTTACTATGTTACTTCTACTGATCCATGAGCATGGAAGGCCTTTCTGTGTTCTGATACCTCTTCTCTAATTTATTTCTTCAACTAGTTGACGTCCTTGCCCTTCAGGTCCTTCAAGTACCTTCTTAGAGGCACACCAAAACATTTTATATTATTTGTGGCTCTTGTGAAGGGTAGTGTTCTGCAAATTTCTTTCTTAGCCTATATATGGGAAGGCTACTATTTTTTTTAATTGATTAATTATATGTCCACTTTGCAGAAGGTTTTTAACAGCTATAGGAATTCCCTGGTAGAATTTTTTGGGGTTGCTTATATATACTATTATATTATCTAAAATAGCAATACTTTAACTTCTTCCTTTCCAATTTGTATCCATTTGATCTTTTTCAGTCATCCTATTACTATAGCTAGAACTTCAAGTACCATATTAAATAGTTGAAAGAGTGCTGTTGCTGATTTTAGTGTAATTGCCTTGAGATTTTTTATCTTTACGTGTAAATTGTTGTTGTCTATCAGCTTTCTATAAATAGCCTTTATCATAATTAAGTATATCATTTATAATCCTGATCTTTCCACATGTTTTATAGTAAAGAGGTGTTGGATTTTTGTCAAAGGCTTTTTCAGCATCTAATGTTATGATTATTATTCTTTCATTTCAGTGGGTTACATTGATAGAATTGTATATGTTGAACCAGCCTGCGTTGAACTACACCAGCATCTCTGGGATAAAGCCTACTTGATTATGAGAGATGCTGTTTTCGATGAGTTCTTGGATTTGGTTTGTATTTTATTGACTGTTTTTGCATCGATGATTAAAAGGGGAATTGGTTTTAATTCTCTTTCTTTCTCTGTCATTGTGTGGTTTGGATATGAGAGTGATTATGGCCTCATAAAATGAGTTTGGCAATGTTTCTTATGCTTATATTTTCTATAATAATTTGAGAAGCATTGGCATTATCTCTTCTTTGAAAGTTTGGTAGAATTCTACAATAAAACCATCTGGCCCTATGCCCTTTTCGGTTAGGAGGATTTAATGAATGTTTATATATCCTTATGGCTTGTAGATATATATAAATTGTTTATCTTATTTCCATTATTTCTCTGTTTAGTTTTTGTCTGAATGACCTGTACATTGGTGAGAATGTGACGTTCAAGTGTTGCACTATTAATACATGTACACGGGCCCGAATGACGGGATGCAGAGGAGGCAGGTCGGAGCTGCTGCCGTCGCCATGACCCGCGGCAACCAGCAAGAGCTTGCCCGCCAGAAGGACATGAAGAAGCAGAGCGGCTCAGTTAAGGGAAAGCGCCAGGATGATGGGCTTTCTAATGTTGCCCACAAGCAGAGGGACTCGGAGATCATGCAAGCAGAAGCAGAAAAAGGCAAATGAGAAGAAGGAGGAACCCAAGTAGCTTTGTGGCTTCGTGTCCAACCCTCTTGCCCTCCGCCTGTGTGCCTGGAGCAGTCCCACCATGCTCAAGTTTCTTCCTGTAGTGCTCACAGGGCCCAGCACCGATGGCCTCCCCTTTGCCCTGCATTTGCAGCGGGTTCCTTTTGCGCTTCCTTCCCCTCAGGTAGCCCCTCTCCCCCTGGGCCACTCCTGTGGGTGAGGGGTTACCCCTTCCCAGTGTTTTTTATTCCTGTGGGGCACACCCCAAAGTATTAAAAGTAGCTTTGTAATTGCACAAAAAACAAACAAACAAACAAAAAAAACCCAGATGTACACAATTGACATATATCATCTAGTAGATTTTTTCTTTGGTAAGTATGAATTATCTTTGCCCATCTCTTTTGGTTAATTTTGTTTGAAAGTCTATTTTTTAGATATTAGTATGGATATACCAGCTTGCTTTGGGGGTCCGTTTGTTTAGATATATTTTATAACCCTTTACTCTGAGGAAATGTCTAGGCTTAAAGTTCAGATATGTTTCTTGTATGCAGCAGAATGATAGAACCTATTTTCACATCCATCCTGTTAGCTTATACATTTTTATTGGGGAACTGAGCCTACTGATATTGAAAGATACTAATGACCAATGATTGTTAATTCCTGTTATTTTAGTGTTGGTGTAGTGTGTGTGTGTGTGTGTGTGTGTGTGTGTGTGTGTGTGTGTATGTGTGTGTGCGTGTGTGTGTGTGTGTGTGTGTGTGTGTGTGTGTGTGTGTGTGTTTTCCTTCTTTGGTTGTCCTGGTATTATTTATTTCCTTTGGTATTTGGGGTAACTTTTTTGGTTTGGAGTTTGTTTTCTAGTACTTTCTGTAGGGCTTGATTTGCTGATAGATATTGTTCAAATTAGATTTTGTCACAGAATATCTTGTTTTGTCTATGGTGATTAAATTTTTTGCTAGCTATACTATTCTGATGTGTCTCTTAGAGTCTTAAGACATCTGTCCAGGCCATTCTCACTTTTAGTCTCTGCCTTTGTTACTTGACCTTTTTCTCTTAAAGCTTTTAGTATTTTTTGTTCTGCACATTTATTATTTTGACTACTATGTGGTGGGTCACTATCATTTCTGATCCAATCTATGTGGTATTCTGTAGGGCACTGCATTATTTAGGCTAGGAAAATTTTCTTCTAAGATATTGTTTAAAATAATTTATGAACCTTTGAGTGGGGAATCGCTTTTTCTTATATTCTTATTATCATAGGTCTGGTCTTTTCATGATGTCCCATATTTCCTGGAAGTTTTATTCCAAGGACTTTTTAGATTTAACAATTTCTTTGACAGTTATATCAATTTTTCTCATATCTGCAGTGTCCAAGATCTTGCCTTCATCTGTTCTATTCTGTTGGTAATGTTTATGTCTATAGTCCTTGTTTGCTTATCTAGATTTCACATCTCCAGAATTCCCTCAGTTCACGTTTTCTTTATTGCCTTCTCAGAGCTAGAACAATTTTATTCATTTCCTTCACATTTTTAATTGTGTCTTCCTGGATTTCTTTCATTTCCTCCTTAAGGCCCTCTATCATCTTCATAAGATTGGATGCAGTGGGTGTTTGATGTTTACTATTTGTATTATCCTTGCTTAGTGCAATAGTTTGAGCAGAGTTCCCAGGGCCCCGAGCCACCTGTCAAGATGTTCTTCTTGTAGCTTTCTAGGACACTCTGGGTCCTTCTATTTCCCCATCTATATTTCTCTTACTTAGAGTTTCACTGGACAGGACATTCACCACAGTTATGTGGAGAGTGAGGGCTGACTCTGACATGAACTCTGGGGCCCCATATTTAACCACCTCCCCTTGGTGGGGAGGCTTGATGGCACTCAAAGAAAGAATAAGCAGGCTGCGAAGATGAGACTTGATAGCATATGACCATGTTGTGGGGGAAGAGATCCCCCTCTGTCTTAGACCTAGGAGAGGGGAATAGGGTGAAAGCGAGGAGTGAGGAATGGGAGGATATAAGTGATATGATTAACAATTGAGTTGTAATTTGAATAAATTAATAAAATTAAAATTAAAAAATAAAGAAACACACACACACACACACACACACACAAATGACTGGATGTAATGTGGGGTTTTTGGGTGTGTAGGATTGTATGCTTTAGCTGTACTGAAATATCCAGGGCTTTCTATAGTAGGGTAACTGGGATCTGACAGTGCCATATTACTCTCACTATTGCTGATCATGTTCTTACACTGGCCTCTTGTCACCTGGGGTTCCTACTACAAATATGTCCTCAGGTAAAGCAGAACTCAGTTTTTTTCTGGAGTAAAGGTTAGACTTGGGTATGGAGCCTAGGCGTGGGCAGGCTTGTAGAGATTGTTGAGTGGGTGTTGTTATTATTAATTTACCAGTATTACCTAAATAATATTTATTATCAGGCTTATAATTATTATTTTGGCAGTATAACCATCTAGAAATCAATCAAGACACAGTCACTTCTTATATTTTAAAATAGCCTTAGTTAACCTGGGGCAGGGCAGATATTAATACCCTAAAAAATTTCCCATAATTGGGCAGGCATTCCATGCTTTCTGCTTCTAATAATTTCTATCAAGTTGTCTACCATCCATAATCCCATATACTTGCTAATGTTCTTCATCTGGGCCAAGTCCTCCATCCATGCTGGCCATGGGCTTCTCCTCCATCTAACTCATGGCAGCCATCTTCTCTCTTCTTCTCAGGTCTCTTTTCTCCCCAAGATTCTGTCTCCCCAAGCCCAGGGAACCTTAGCCAAGCCTATCTCATTTGGCCTGCCCAGGTGTGATGGCTTTTTGTTAATTAGCATGAAAATACATCAGACCAACCCCCAACAGGTGGGCTTTAATGACACTTAACAGGTGGTTGGCAGTGCTTTCTTTGCCTGGAGTTGCTACTACAGGAATGGCTTCTTGTTTTATTTTTTATTGTTTATATGTCCACTCTCATATTTTGTACTGTTTTTTTCATATCCTATTGTTTAGTGTTTCCATATATTTATTAATTTCCTCCTTAAACACTATGATATTCATAAAGGCTATTTTAATATCTTTTCTTCTGATTCAACTATGTTACAATTATCAGGGCCAAACTATGTTAGGTTTTTCTGGACTCTTGACATTTTTTGTTGTTATTATTGATTTTGTTTTTGTGCTGGTTTCTAGTAATTTGAGTTTGAGATGACTGTAATTCTAGAGGCTATTCAGCAGATTATTTATTCCTTTGTTTCTATTGCCCCCTCTTGTTCTCTAAAGGATGCAGTGGGGGGTGCATTGCCTAGTCAGGGATTCTTTTGGTATCCTGTTAGGTGCCACTGCCAATGGGCTTTCCAAGTAAAATGTTTTTATGGGTATTGGAAGCTTATATTTATGAATACAGATGGACTATGTGGAAGGTGGGGGAGTTGCTGAATAGGCCCACAGGAGGGAGGAAAGCAGGCTGTTTCACTAGTGTGTGTTTAGTCCCCTGGGGAAGGGATAGAAAATGTGGAGAGGCTACTAGAGGCAGCCTACTACAGAGCTGGGGCTGAGACTAGATGACCAAATTTAGAGCTGTGGAAGGAAAAGTCAAGGCCTGCAATTAGGCTACCTTCTGTCCTGGCTGGAGTGACCTGAAAATTACCAAGGTGTGCCTAGTGAAGTAGGGTTATGGGATAATGATGTAGAAAGGGTGGGGTGGAAGAGAAGTCCTTTGTGTTCAGCTGCAGATGGGGGCATCAAGGAAGAAGAACTTCAAGGGAACTGTTTCAAATGTAGGGATGAAAGAGGTTTAGATTTGTAGTAGAGGAGAGGTAGGTGAATATCTGAAGTTAGCCTACCTTCTTCCTGGCTGGAGTGGCTGACAGGTTCTTCAAGAAGGCCTGCTGGTTTTGGGGGAAGGGGCTAAAATAAAGTGATGAGTTGTGGAAGAAAGGTTTGAAAAGAAGGTCTAAGTAATCCATTGTGAAGGGGGGGGGGGGCAGGGAAGGAGAAGAGGCCATAGCAGGTGGTATTCTCCAGAGCTGCTGGTAAGAGTAGGTGATTGGATTTGGAGGAGAAAAAAGAAAGGTGAAGATTTTCAGTTAGTCTACCTGTATATTTGAAAGTAGGAGTCCAGGCAAATATTTATTAAGTTATTTATTTACTTTTATCCCAATTAGAGCTTCCCCTCCACTCCTTGCTTCCCAGTCCCTCCCTCTCTCTTGTCTTCTTCCCTATCTACCCCTCCCTCTCTTTTCCTTAGAAAAGGAAAGAATCCCACATGAATACCCAAATGAACAATTATTACATATAGACAGAGAGCCTAGCTCCATCCCATGCATAATCTCTAATTGGTAGTTCAGTGTCTATGAGCCCCATGGGCCCAAGTTACTTGATTCTTCTGTAGGTTTTCTTGTAATATCCTTATCACCTCTGGTTTCTGCAATCCTTTCTCTCTCTCTCTCTCTCTCTCTCTCTCTCTCTCTCTCTCTCTCTCT
>OU015743.1:97254152-97274600 GCA_907169655.1 Acomys percivali | reverse complement strand
AACTTCCACTAAGTATATGAAATCATTTAGCTATCCTTAAATCTACTTGAGTGGCTATTTGATTCAAGAGCTAGAGGTTATGTAGATAGTTCCATTCTATACAAAATAAAAAAATACAAAAACTTCAAGTGCATGACCAACATTTATTAGGTAAAGATAATTTGGAAAGGGATTATGGAAGAGCTGAAATTATTATAAGACTTTATAGTATTTGAAAATTTATCTCACTCTCTCCTTTTGAAGACACATTAACATGCTTTAGGTTATCAGAGGCCACAAGGCAGAAAGAAATCAGGAATGGAAAACTGTCATTATGAAACTAGGCAGAATTTTAAGTGAACAGAAGTACAGGGCAAGGACTCAGGCAGTGGAAAGACTGGGTGAGGTTCACCACATGAAAAGGATAAGAAATTTGACCTCTAAGTCTTCTCTCAATAGAAAAGTTTACTCTTCTTGCTGTTCAAAGTATCAAGTGCCTTTCTGATTTATTTGATCAGCTGAAATATATTTCCTTTCAAAAAATCCACTAAATCTATTAGAGAATATTGTTAGGAAGATATTACCATTATTTCTCTTTTATGAAAAGCCCTAGAAAGAAAAGGACATGCTTATATTATACCAGCAAAAGTAGGGTCTAATAACTGATCCTTTGTGTATTCTACTTACCTTTTGTATCACAACCTATTCTCTTTCCATTTCCCAGTGGAAACAGAGTTTTTTAATTGAAAAAGACATTGCATTTCTATAGAATCTATGAAATTTTGAAATACTGCTCAACGTCAATTTTCAGAGCAATTAAGAATGAAAACATCAACATTGAACATGTTTGTATTGTTTTTGATGTGCACTAGTGTTTCATAAAGATAAAACATATTTTTAAAGGAAGACACATTTTTCAGTTAATAATAAGGTAGACAGATTAACTTTGAATGTTCCACTAAATTTTCTCAGTCCTTAAGTAAAAGCTTTATTTTGAGTAGAGGCAATGGGTTACATAAGATCTTGGCCCCTTCTCAGGATAAGGAATTTAGCAATCAAAGTACAGAGGAAGCATATGGATCTATGAAACTCTAAAACTCTAATGCTTCTGTAGGACCTACTTGTAAAGTCTCTAAAAAAAATGTCTAAGAATATTTGTATCTCATACCAAAGGTATTTGGGAATTTCAAGTGGGGAATAAGCGATCATTGATCACATTTCACTGAACTATAAACTTCTGATCACAATTTGGGCGTGATGGTTCACACTTTTAACCCCAGCACTCAAGAGGCAGAGGCAGGTGGATCTCTGTGAGTTCGAGGTCAGCCTGGAATTCAAATTGAGTCCAGGATGGCCAAGGCTACACAGAGAAACCCTGTTTTGAAAAACAACAACAACAACAACAACAACAAAAGAGTCTAAAATTCTGATCACTTTTCTAGTAATAGTTACTAAATTTAGAAGGATAAATAAGTTGTAGGTACAGACAAAATTAGAAAAATAAAAGGATAGTGTTTATGAACAATGAGCTAGGACCAACCTCAGCTGGTACACTGAGATGAAGATGAGAGCTCATACGGGTGCCTCAGATTCAAGACCAACTATGCTTGTATAGACTTGTAGACATCTCCTTTATCCTGCCACATAGCAACTTTTCTTTCCTGTAATAGAAAGGAGTGCACGGGGTTCAATTTTGGATGGACTGGTTTCCCATCTCCTTTCTGACTATGGAGCTGTAGTTTTCAAATTCCTAAACAACTCAAAGGGTAATACTGAAGTTGACAGGAACAAGACATGTCAGTAGTGAGATGGAAAGTAGGCGCTTAACAGCCAGCTGGATTGAAATTTTAGCATGGTCTAACAAACATGAATTCGCCTGTGATCACTACAGGATTCTTGGATGTAGGAACCAGGCCTGACTGGGCTGCCTGCCTGTCTTGCTGTTTCATGTCCTGTTTCTAGCCGCTCCCACGTCTGTGTTTTATCTTGGTGCGATTACCTCTTGAGGGATTTCACCTGGGAGGAGGCTTCCTGTTTTGCTGCCTATAAGAAGGCTCTTTGGAACTCTGGGAGAGGAAGAATAAACCGCTGCCGCGGCTGCTGCTGAGGCTGCTGCTCTTTTACCATGAAGGACCGGCTGTGTTATTCTGTGTGTGTGTGCCTGTGTGTGCATGAGCTAAATCCGCAGCCCCTTGCCCTCGACTCGGTACCGCAGCGGCATGGGCGCCACACTTGGATGTGAGTCAATAAAACATGCTCATTAAAGCTTTAAAATACAAAATATTAATCACAAGTAAAACACATTTGTAAGTTCTAAACTCTAGAAATAGTAAAGAAATTAAATTGTATGTCACCCCAAGAAAGGTAAGCTTATCGATGCTATGTCTGGAATCAGAACGGGGCTTTGAACCACACACTTTAGGCCTATATGAGTTGGGTTCTTCATTAATAACAGAGAGAAGTTCAACTCCAGTTTGGGCACCTTAGATCCTGTTTCAACGTAAAATAGTAGCAAGAGGTTCCAGCAATGTGGCTCAGTGGTAGAGTACTTGTCTAGCATGAGCAAAACCTTGAGCTTAGTACCCAGCCCCAACAGCAAGCAAGCAAGCACAATTCTTAGGACACTCTTTGATAAAGTGTACTAATATTTATGACACCTATACAATGGCCTCAGGGCACAGATGCTGTCTGTGTGTGTATGTGTGTGTTCTGAGGCTGAGTCACAGTGGATGGATTTCCTGCTGCCAATAAGCAATAAAGAGCTTATATGGAACAACCCCTAGTAGACTGGAATATAGACAGAAACACAGGGATCTTTTCACTATGTTATATCATTCTCTTTGGAAGCATGATGAGCCATGACATTTCTGGATAACATATTGGTTCTGTTTCATACTTTTTTTTAGAACTTTCATACTGCTGTCCAGAGAAGCTGCACATTCCCATAAGAAGTCAAGAAGTATTCACCTTTCCCATACATCCTTACCAACACTTGCTACCATTTGTCATTTTGACTGTAACAGCTCTCACTTTATCGTGATGGTTTCCCATAGCACTTTTCTTTTGCTTTTCCCAATGATTAATGATACTGAACATCCTTTCATCTCACAGTTGGTCGTATGTATTTCCCTTTGTGGGGAATATTTACTCATAGTTTTAGTCTGTTTTTACCTGTAATGTTATCAAATTCAAGATTGAGTTACTTAATTTCCTTATATATGGTGTGTATTAACATCTTAGATGTAGTTTATAGTTCTTTAAAAATTCTGAATGTTTGCTGTTTGTCAAATTGTTTCCTTGCTATATAGAAGAAGCCTATAAGTTCATTATGGAAAAGATATGGAATAAATCTAAATGTTTTTCAATTGACAAATATATAAAGAAAATATGGTATGTATTTATAACAGAATGTTAGCTGGCCATAAGAAAACATAACAGAATCCTGTTATTTCTGAACACATGCATGGACCTGGAGGACATGTGATAGGAAGTAAAACAGAAACAGAAAGATAAGCACACCATGAACATTCTCCTAAGTGGAACCAAAAAGAGTATATTTTATAAAATTGAAAACATAGTAACAATTCCCAATGACTGAGACCTCTGAAAATTAGAGGAGCCAGGGATAGATTTATATATTGCTATTGTGTAGAGTGTGATGGCACAGCAAGATGACTGTAATTATATACCTCAGAATAGAGGAGGTAAAATTGAATGCACTTGTGATAATAAATGATGTTTCCAGATGATGAATAAGTTAATTCCTTGCTATCTAAGGCAGGCAAAATTCAAAGTACCATATTGTACCTCATAATGTTCAAGTATAATTTATCATTAAAAATACTTTTTAATAATATTAGTTGGTTGTTCTAAATATTTTTGGCTGAAAATGTGGTTCTCATACTGTGTTTTTAGAAATTTAAACATTTTTATAAAAATAATATCTATCAACAATATAGACTACATTTTTGTAATACAATGCTAACATCTACATAACTGGTAAATTCTCAATGCGAAGAATGCTTACTATGCCCCTTGTTTTTGTTCTGATAAATAGAAAATATTCTAGAAATACAAATCTTTTCCAATGACCTGTATCACCCTCAGAAGCTAAACATATTACTAATTTTGGTATTTGTCTGTGAACACTATTTAAAGAGAAAATAAAGTTTTTATATTTTCCCTTATAAAGCAAAGGCGTAATTGCATAGTTGGTTACTTTGAGGAGTTATTCAACAAACTTAAATCAACAAAATTTTTGGATTAACAAAAGCACACTTCGGAAAATATCCCCATGGTTTATATTCACAGTCTGTATCTAGTCCATGAATCATACAATACCCTTACCTATGGGGGTTATCAGATAAACTTCTGTCAGGATATCATTCAAGACCTATCTTGAAAAAAAATATTAAATCCTAATGCAGAAATACTGACCTTGACTTGGGTCTGCTTTTCTACACTACTTTTCCAAGCAGTGATGATGTACAGGGATAAAAATACTCTTTACTTTGCTTTGACAGATCATCTTGAACATAACTCATTTCTCATGTCAGATTTTACAGGATTCCTTATTATGCATATTTATCCTTCTACTATTCACTGTTAGTAATACTATTAACTCTATACCATTTATTATTTTCGCATGGTGAATATGCATGTAATTACTGGACAATGGGCTCTATCTGACCAGAGGAAATACAGGTGAAATAGATTTTATAGGTGGACTGAGGCTGGGGGTTTGGGAATTGAGGGATCTTATGGGAAGACTGAGAGAGGAGATGGGGTTGAGGGACAGAATTCAGGGAGAGACAGAAGTAGGCAGAAGGAGTGTAGGAGCCAAAAGAGATATAGGACACCAGAAGAAAAATGCTCTCTAAATCAACTAGACAAAAATCTTATGAGCTCATAGAGATTAAGCAGTAAACACAGAGACTGCACAGGTATGTTCCAGGTTCTATGCATATATATAATATATTGTAGTTTAATACTATTGTGGGATTCATGAATGTTTGAGTGGATAGATCTCTGTTTCTTGTGATGGCCCTTAGGGCTCTTTTCTTTCAGTTGATTTATTTTGTACAACTTTGATATGATGGGGTTTGCTTGATTTTATTTATTTTATTGTTAAATTAAAGAAAACCCATTCTCTGAAATTGCCTACAACCCAGAAGTTATCAAAGTCTGGCCTCTGTATGAGAATGGGTGTCCTCTTCTGATTCAGTGTGCTACCTAGCCCCAGCTCAGTGAGTAGTGATGCTGGTTCCTCATTTCTTTTACTTCTATTTTTCTATTGGATCAAGTAGATACCCGAATTCAACACTTTAGACACAAACAAGAGTAAACAAGCAGCTCAGTAAAAAGTTTCTTTCACTTTACTCTGTTATTTCCACCATGTGAATGTCTTTATCGCTAACAAAACCTCCTAAGATTATCTGT
Source organism: Acomys percivali (assembly GCA_907169655.1). NCBI lineage: Eukaryota > Metazoa > Chordata > Mammalia > Rodentia > Muridae > Acomys > Acomys percivali. The sequence goes on along the minus strand of OU015743.1, from coordinate 97,269,182 downwards.
GGCATAGGTGGCCGTAGTAGTTGTCCTTGTGCTTTAATGCACTTAGACCTTTTAAGCTTCAATTGTTTTCTACTACATAACAGAAACATATGAATTTATACCTGTTTCCTGAGAGTGCACTACACTATAGTTAGGAGAACATGTTCAGGACCTCCTTTTATAAAATATGTCCATATCCATTATAAGCTTCCACTCATCAAAGCTTTAATGGAATTCCAATTGCCTATGAATGGAGCAAGCCTCAGAAAGACAGTTATGAATACAGCAGCTTCATTTGACCTCTTGAGGCTTAGACTCATATATAGGAAGGTGGAAATTAGATCAATAAATTCATATTTTAATGCATATTTAATGTTCAAGGTTTGAAAATTGGTCACATTTAGGAAAAATTCCGTTATAGAGAATACACATGAAGCTGTGTAGTAAGTCTGAAAAATATATTATTATAGAAGGCAAATAAGTTTCACTTCTAGAACCTCACCCCAACCTCCTATTTTTAGGCACAATGTAGAATCAATAAATCTTAGTTGAGGTCCAGACTAGAAACTAGACTAGAAAACTGTCTCAAATGATCTTAACCACCACTCCCAGAACTGTGTCCAAATACCCTAGATCTATATTCTACTCTCTAGAGATCTCTAAAGTAAGGGGTACCAGGTCCCTGAGTCATAGCAAACTGTTGCTGGAGTTCAAATTGTCATAAAAGGTGTCTTGGTTATTGGATGACTGGCATAAAAACTATCACAACTATATTGGTGCAAAACAATAGATACGCTTTCTTCCAGCTCTGAAGGAAATTTAGTCAGTTTCAGTGGAAAAGCATTAAGACACTCACGGTGACACTCACTGATTCATCCTGGATTTCATGGGCAGGAACAGACTCTCCTCCATTCTCAGACTTTAAAGCTATCTATACTTCTTGGCTCATAAGTGCTTCCTAGAATTACTGTGTTCTTTCTTCACCATCACGTCTGCCACTACTGCCTGTGACCTCTTTGCCATTCTCATATCAATGGTCTTTAGATAACACATGAAATTTACTGGGATTATTCTATCTACCCATTTCCATAGACAAAATAATCTGCTGTGCATATCTTTTGAGGGCACTATTTATCCTTCCATAAAACTTCAAGCCTCCAATACAGTATTATGGGCTTGAAAATGATAAATAGTATTATTTTTTAAAAATAGCAAAGGAGTTTATCTAATCTCAATCCAAGTAAGAGACCAGCCACTTAATAATAATCATGCAACTTAATAATATTTTAATTCATTGGAATAAAAGCTTAAGAAATATTCAACTTAGCTTATAACATGGCTTATCCTTTGTGGAGTAAAATTTGTACTTAACACAGCAACTCTGGATTCAACAGATGGAATCTCCATCTGCTCTGTGTTATTTTAGAAGTGTATTCATGCTACCCATATTTGTTCAAGAGTGGAGCTTGGTTTATGTACTGAAATTGTGAATTTGTGTATCTATGTTCCAAACCAAAAAAATTAGTGAATATGTATTAGCATGTCACTCACAGAGCCATGAGCAATCTATACACAATAAATATTGAACACCATAAGTAAAAAGATCAAAGTGAGAATACTCAGTGAGCTGTGAGGTGTATTATTTTTTAATTTTATTCTACATAAAAAGAAATGTGTAGAAAAAAGAGAAAGAGAAGAAAGATGTCAATGGGGCTCCATTGTGTCTCTTCATCATAAAACCTTCCATAGAATTCATGTGAGTTTTAATACTCAGAAACTAAGTCTGTTTCCAAGGTTACATAGGCAATAATCTAAGAATCTATATGCAGGTAATTATTTGATTCTTGTGATTAACCCTTTGGTATTTCCTTCTTATTTATTTTGAACATCATATTTCTGTAGAGTTGGTTCATCATCTCTTCATCTACATTGTGTTGCTTTAGTCAAAACATTGCTATTTTCAGAAAGTAGGGTTTGTTCCCTGGCTGTCTTCTCTCACCTTCTCCCCCATGCCCAACTGGCCCTTCAAAGATTCAGAACAGTTACCTCCTGGGGCCAGTGGTTTCCTCAGAGCTTGAGTGGTGAAGAAGCTGTGCACATTCCTCCCTTCTGCATTTTTGGGCTTAAACTCTGGCTCCTCTAGGAATGGTGGCTCATGTTGAAGAGTATTTAGTTTTGCCTGAATAGAGTCTTTTCAAAAAGGACTTAGTCTTGAACACTAGGAAAAAATAATGCATGTCTCACTATCTAGAATGTTCTTCTTAGGAAAATACTGAAATCTCTAAAACATATGTAACTGGTTTTAAGAAGTTGGTGCTGTTTGAAGATTAAGGAGTATGCAAACACCAGACATGTTTTCATAAACAGTGGTTTTGCTTAGTTGCCCTGAAGTGTACATTCCAGTCATCTTCTGGCTCAGACTGTGGCTGGTAACCTGTTTGTCTATATGTAAATCCAACAATCCTATTGCTATAAAGACAAGACCGAACAATATATTTTATTACTTAATTTCAAGAAAACATGGGTTCTATTATCTTCTAAGTTTTGATGGACTGTTTTGAGACCAGAGTCATGCACTTGCTACACAGGCAACCTATCACTGAATTAAATCCTCAGCAAACATTGCTTAAATAACCAAAACGTTCCAATGTCATTCATCAGTTGTCATAGAATAATGCTGACATAATCCACAGAAACACCATGGCAATCTCAATGGTTCCCTATGATTAACTTTTGAAAAAAGCTGGAAACATGCAGAAATCATTTCAATAGGACTCTGTTAGGATTCTGGCAATTACAGACCTAGGTATCACATAACTTTATTTTCATATAAATATAACGGTTATGGACATGTTTTTAATATTTTTATAAGATAAAAAACTATAGGATATTCTCTTCTTTTGATATTATAATTACATCATCTTCTACTTTCCTTTCTTCCATCTCAGCCCTATCAAGTAAACACACCCTGATCTCTTTAAAATTCATACAGAAAACCACTATAGTAAGAGCCTCTTAAAATATATATACATCTGAAAGAAATCTAACTGCAATCACCAAATAATGGGAGAGACAATTATCCAACAAGACATATTTACTACCAAGTGACACCTCCTGCAACAGAAACATGTTATGTTGAATGAGTCTTAATATTTAATACAGATTTATTCTTTTAATAAAATCAGCAGTTACTCCTTAACCAGCTTTAGACCTAAAAAAACCACACAGAGAAACTAAGCTCTGTTGAAATGCCCTATAGTGCAATAATTACTTCATCCTAAACTTCCATGCTAATATAGTTTCCTCCCATTCAGATTTCCCACATTATACTTCTCATCTCATAGGCCTGGTTCATTTCTCCTGATGTTTTCCAGTCTTCTCATCACTCCATCCTATCCTTGTTTCTCTCTGCTCCTCCACTCCCTGAACAGGATGTGCTACCATATCTTTGTTATTATTCAGTATTGGCTAGTTGGCTTTTATTGGCAGATCAGTAAACAAATGGTAACATGTTTACACAAACATGATACAGGAGATATTTAGAATAAACATCACAATGCAATGTCTAGATTGGAACCAGGGAGTGGGGTAGAGAAATCAGCAGTTGAATGAACAAAGGTAATCTATGCACAGTCCACAAGAACATTATGCCAATAGTGGTACATTGAATTGACAGGTTGGCATCCTAGACATATCCCAAGGAACTCAGGATATTGCCTCCATTGTTGAAGAGAACACCAACATATCTTACTGAACATGGAGAAGCCATGATGCTGCCTAACTACTGATATACAATGGTGACATATTTGCATGATACACCCATGAAATATTTTCACAAATGTGTGGGAGTAACCATGAACTATCTGATAAGATTTAAGATCCACTCCATGAGACGGATTCCGTACATGATAGTGTTCAGGTGGCCAAGAACCTGATATTAGATGGGCCACGGACATGGGGTAAAATGAGTACCTTTTTTTCTTTCTTCTAAAGGAACATAGCATGAAAATGGCTGCTAGTGACATTCTGATTTAGCCATAGATAAGTGGCTCACTCAACCTCCAAAGACTCTTCCTTCTTCAGGAGATTAGTACTAACACAGAGACCCCCAGAAGGACAATGTGTGAGAGTAAGAAAGACCTTACAACACTTAGTACTAATTGAGTTATCTTGTCATATCCCTCCCCTCAGGGCTCAAAGAAATATGTAGAAGAGGAAGTAAAAGATTGTAAAAGCCAGGAGGAATTGATGATAAAAAAGGTATCAGCATCTAACACACATATGTACTCACAGAGACAGAGACACTATGCATGTAACCTGCGTAGGTCCATACAAACAGGTTACATCACTAAGATGGGGAGGTAGATACTAGCTTCCATCCTATACCAAAAAGCAAATAGCAAGCGCTCACAACAGAAAAAAATAATTCTCAATGGATATACAAATCCCACTTCTGGGCCTATGTCTATTAGTAGATGGCCAACAAAAAATTAATTAAAAAGTATTTTTGGAGAATATTTGTCTCATTTTGCTTTCTTTGGATATTTTTTACATTTTGCTGGGATTTTTCTTGTGTATTGTGGTTTCCAGGGTTTTGGTTTATGGTGTGTGTACATGTATGCATGTGCACACATTTATTCTGTTTATTTTTTCATTATTTGTTAGATTATTCATTTGGTGTTATTTTTATTTTTGATTGCTTTGTTTCATTTGCATGTCTGAGCTGAGAAGGAGAAGTGAATATGTGCTCTTTTCCCTAACCAAAAACCATGAGAACCAGTTGATAACCACAGGCAAAGAAAGAGCTATTTTTTTCCACTGGAGTCTCACAGGTATACAAACTATGGTGACAGGCAGCCCCCTTGCCCAGCAGTAAATAGACACCACAAGAGGAAGTCAATGGTGCTTTTGAAAATGGTTTTGTATCACAATACTTTGTTTATCTATCTTTTATTTTACTGATATTTAGCTTATATAGCATGGTTTCTAACTTTTTAGTATTATGGTGTGTGTGTGTGTATGTGTGTGTGTGTGTCTGCAAGCATATGTGTTTCTCATGATTCTTTTGTCTTAAATTCTGTTTTTTATGTTCTATTATTTAACTGTTTTCTAAAGGGAGAGAAAATAAAATGTGGAGTTTGATGGTTATGGAGATGCAGAGGATCTAGGAGGAGAGGAAAGAGAAGAAAAATTCATAGGCTCTTTTATTTTAATTATGGTTACATATGTGTGCATATAGTTCTAAATACATAAATACAATCTAGTCCTTCCTTATTATGTTATTTCTATGTATATGTTTTCAAGGATGGCCATATTTGTATTGGATAACCAGCTGGAATATTGTTTGCTAAAGACTATTTCTTCCACCTTTACAATTTTTTTTTTAGTTGACTAGTTCTTGGTCTAGGATTGAGGTTCTGTGGCATTTCCTTCTTCCAAGTCAGCATGTCTGTTGGTATCATCCTTGTTCAGGTCTCTTTAGGCAGCCATGTTCATGAAACTTCATGGGTGTTTCTTCTGACATTCCCAGGAGCGATGATCTCACAGCAATCTTCCTGTTCTATGTACTTTTATTTACTATTTTATTCCATATTTAAAGTTAAGATTTGGTTTTATATATAATTGATATATAGATTCTGTTTATTGACCCATTCAGTCAACCTATGTATTTTGATTTGAAAACAGTAGATATTATTTAAGATAGCTATTAAAGGGTGTTTCTTCACTGCTCTTATTGCATTGTTTATCTTTGGTGCTGTTCTAGTTTTATTCACAGTAATATCTTGTATTTTAGTAAATACAGTTGTATTTTTCCTACATTCTCTTAGCTATAGTCATTCTCATATCAACTAAAATATTGTTTCTTGTATTTTCTTTAGGTTTGGTTCATTGGACCTAAAACTTAAAGGTTGATTATATCATGAATAATTTCCCTTTCAACTATGGTGGATAGTTTGTGACACATATTTGTCTAGGTTAGCATAATGTTTTTTTTAGGACTTGGACTGCTTGGCCCAAGATTTTCTTGCTTTTATATTTCCTATTGAGAAACTAGTTTTCTGAACGTGGCTTCCTGTAGGGTATCATGCAGTTTGCCTGCACTAGATATCTGTAGACAGATGAGTCACAGGATTTTTCAGGTTAGAGACCATGGATCTTTGGGTACTACGTGTTGTAATTGCTACTTTTTTCTCCTGATGTAATGGTTGTCTTGGAGGCTTACAGCTTCTATCTGCTAACCTAGGTCTAGACTTGGAAACTTCTACCTTCATTGCAGTCTACTCTAGCCATAGGACGTTTTCAGCTTCTGAGACTCACTGCTGGATTAAACTCACCCTTTCCAGTTCTTTCTGATCTCTGGCTGACTGGTTCAATTAAGCTGTTCTGGATTAAACTCTTCTCCAAGCTGACTGATTCAAACTGTCTTCACTCAGCTTCTGACTGAATTGCTCTGCTTGGCATCATCTTTGGCTATACATTTTTCTTTCTCTTGTGCATTATTCAGGCATTTATTCTCTTTAAGGTCTTTATTTTTAAGTCCATTGAGTTCTTCTTTGTATTTTATATAAACTCCTTGAATTATCTGACCAAGTTTACTATTGTTCTTCTGAGTTATGTGCTCTGAGGACCTTCTAAATAATTATCATTAGCAGATATTTCTATAGGAGTGGTAACTTTGGGGAGGAGTTACTGTATTGATCTTTCGTAATGTTTATATTTCTGTGTTGAGACCTTGGCATGTGGAAATTTTTGTTATCTTTGCATCTTCTTTACCAGAGTAGGTTGAGGCAGATGAGAGAATATGTGGATTGTGCTATGCCTAGAAATTGAATATGGCTTAGGTGGAAGGAACTCAAGTGGAAACAGCGAACTGGGCTGGTGTACAGAATGTTCCCAAGTTATTCAAGCCTGAAGCTTTTGTGGATATCTTAATTCAGAGTGTGTATATGAATGGGAGTTTCAGGTAGAGTCACCCAACTAGACTAAAAAAAAACCTAATTGTTTATTTTATTCAAACTACTATATTCTTTGTTCTGTTTAATTGAAAAAATTATAGACTCACTAAAGTCTGACTTTTTCTTCTTCATGCAAGTCTTGGTTGTCTTTTCACAGGGAAATAGAGTGAAAAGCCTTAGAGAAAGCTATTCAAGGTCTTTTCCTGGCCTCCACATATAAGCATGCATCATATATACATCACACATAAATAAAATTCTTTAAAAATTAATTGAATTACTGAGCTAAAATACTCTTCTCTGATGATAATACTCTCTCTCTTCTCTCTCTCTCTCTCTCTCTCTCTCTCTCTCTCTCTCTCTCTCTCTCTCTCTCTCTCTCTCCTCTCTCAAAGTTTCTTAAACACCATGTTTATAAAGTTAGATATTTTCAGAGCAATAAATATATTTTATTTTACAGCACTGGTGAAGATAAAATAGAACTAGGTTGAAACAGGGGCCTCAACATATTCTTGGTTTTACTTCAAAATTTAAAATATGTTTAGTTTTGCTTCAGACAGAGATGAGGGTTCTCAAAAGGTATGTATGTTCAGTTTCTCTTTATCATGCTTGCACTGAATGAACAACCTTGCTTAGGATCTATGTGTGAGGTTGTGACCAAAACTAAGAGGAACTGTTCTTGTTCTGCATGAATTCTCCCTCTTTTCTATTAAGCCCCGACTTAGGACGGTAAAATGAAAATTCCTTCTGACTTCTTCCTCCTATTGTCTGTAGATTTTATGTGCTAGAAGCCACTGACTAGGTGGGAGTTGTGTTTGTCTTTCTTTGTCCAACATCCTAACACAGGAGTTAATACCCATTCAAGCAAGGACCACACCACGACCCAATTCTAAGGTATTTCAGTTTTCCTTTATCAGTAGAATTTAACTGCAAAAAGGACACAGGAATAATTTTACTACATATTTTACATAGGATGTTAACTAATATTTAAAAATAAATATCCATCCATTAAAATAAATTAAAATCCCATGCATTTTTATTAATATCAATATTGTAATATTCTTACTTTGTTAATTTTGTAATTACTTTATCACCTATCAGTTATTTTTTACTCTAACATTTACTGTTTGTTCCCTCTATGCTTTATTTAAAAACCCACTAGCTTCTCTTTTTGTAAAATGCATTTCATTACATGAAATTTTGCAAGGTGTAAACAGGGCAGAAAATTTTTTATCACAAATTTAATTTTTAATGTAATAGATGCTCAAAGCTAGCCTAGGTATCATCTTGGTGGTCTATTACAATACACATATAGGTAATTGTTACTTTAAAGTTTCTGTGGTACATTTACACTGTGGAATACTACTCAGCTATTAAAAACAAGGAATTCCCAAAATTTGTGGACAAATGGATGGAACTAGAAATGATCATAATGAGTGAGTTAACACAGAAGCAGAAAGAGTCAAATGATATTTACTCACTTATATCTGAACACTAACCCAAGGGGCATGTCCCATGAAAGTCTTCACTTACCAGGAAAGTGGGACAGAGGGAAGGACAGCCTATTGGCACTCTAGGTGAGAGAAGCATGGGAGAATGGCCAAATAGTAGGATCCAGATGGTCCTAGAAACCTACAAGAAAAACATTATGATGGGCAGATCTGGGCCCAGGGGTCCTGCTCAAACTATGACACCAGCCAAGGACAATACATGCAGTAAACTTCAAACCTCTAAACAGATCTAGCAAATGGACAGGACATTCTCCACAGATAAGTCGAGAGTGGGGTCTGACTTTCACATGAACTCTGGTGCCCCATATTTGACCATGTCTCCTCGATGGGGAGGCCTGGTGACACTCAGAGGAAAGATAGCAGGCTACCAAGAAGAGACTTAATACCCTATGAGCATATACATGGGGAGGAAGTCCCCCTCAGTCACAGCCACAGGGGAGGGGAGTAAGGGAAAAATGGGAGGGAGGGAAGAATGGGAGGATACAAGGGATGGGATAACCATTGAGATGTAATATGAATAAATTAATAAATTAAAAAAAGAAAAAATAGTTTCTGTGAAAAGTTAAAGAATATTATACAATTTAAATTGAAATAATACTTGCAGGGCCAAAGTGCACCATATGCTCACGTGCTTTACACTTATTTGTGTTGTTTACACTAGGAATCACTTGAAAATAGTTTTCTGAAAGTCTTAAAATTAATATGCTATTGAAATTAATATAAATGTCAATATGCATCTCTAAAATAAACAAAACCACTCCAGGAATATCTTTAATAGGATTTATTATTTACTTAAATTATTTTACAGTGGATGGAGCACCCAAATTTTCTTATGTTGTATTGTATCAGCAAGAGCAATATCTGGAGTTAATACTCAAATAAATAGTTTTCACAAATTAATTTGATTTCAGAAAGTTGTGAGGAAAGCAAAATATTTAGTATAAGAAAATTTGCTTTTTCATTATCCAGAACTTATTTTGTGAATTTATTTGTCTTTCCTTCCTTCATGTAAGTACTTTTAAAACCTCAAGACTCTCACTATACCTTGAAGAAAACAAAAGAGTACAGAACAAGTAGCAGCAAAACTGTAAGTATCTGAACGTAAATCTGTTCTAAAGTCTTGGTGACTCTACTGCTTCCTATATAACACTCTCTGGAAAACATAAAATGCTGAAAGTGGCAAATTCTACTTAATTTAAACGTGTGATTTGTTGCAAAAGGCTGTTATATATAAAGTTATCAATTATATTAGAAGTCAAACATTATCTTATCTCTTAACATATTTTTATATTACATTATCACCGAACATGACATGATTAGTCGTTTCAAAGTAGATTTTATTTCAAATATAACATACAATTTATAAGTAATTTATACATGTCTATAATACATATCATACCCAGTGAGTACATGAATATGATCAAAATCATATAAGTATCCTTGATCAAAATCATATCGTAGTCAGAAACAAAATCATCATACCAAATCAAATCTTCTATCCCTAATTAGAGATAAGGATTTATAATTGTTGTTCTTAAGTCCCCTTCAGTTCTTTGTACTTTTTAATCTAAGTTCATGGAAGACTCATGTGATCATTTGTTTGAAAGATGTAAGCCGCAAAATCACCAAACGAAAATGGTTTAAAGATTTGCTTTTTCTTACTGAAGCAATACCCAGACATGTAACATGTATATAACAGATTTCTTTATGATCTCAAGTTATTCAGTACTTCTCTAGCTCCTGTATAGTATCAATGGCTATATTCACAAAGCTGAATAACCAGATGTAGAGAAATGATTCATTATATAAGACTTTGAAAACCACACTTTGGAAAACACCTTCCTATTGACTAGCTCCCCTCAAAAGCAAGGCATCTATGAACTCTCTCACTGCCTCGGCCTCTAGTTATTGTGACGAGGCGGGTGAGCCGCAGTGGGCTGTAAAGTCCTCTCCTTTAGAGGATGAAAGAAATCTCTTATGAAGGCTGTGAAAACACTTTATGTTCTGTAGTAACAGGATCAAACTACCCCTTTGAGGCCACAGGATGCAATTATAGAGGACCACAGTGTCTCTTTCAATGGATTGTACATTTATTTAGTCAAAGTCCTCAGTGTGCAAAGGCAGCTGTGTGGATTCAAGTCCTCCTTTCTCTGAACATATCCAAAGCACAGATTTCTCCCTCACAGAGTCCTTCAGCCAAAACAAGTTAACACTATGTTCCTATTTATAACTATATTTGAGTAAAATAATCAAATATGCTGTCTGACTTAGTGAGTTTAGTTAGATATTTAGTAATTACATAGACTGAAATGCGTAAGTAGAGTATTTTAGAGGTGTTAGTCTAGGCATATTTCATTTTCTGAGGTCAATGAGTTTGCAGGCTTCCAACTAATGACATAGGCAGTACTGTCCACTTGCCGTTTGTTATTTTTCCCATGGTGTTTGCTCATTCATATTTCAATCTGGTGCCATTGTCACCTGTTCTAATATATCCTCCAATCACCTTTCGTTTTAGTGTCATTATTGGTTTTTAATAAATTTTAATTCTTATAGAAGTTTTAGGTTCAAAGCAAAATCAAGCTCATGACATATAGAGCTCATGTACACTTGCCATCACTGCATAAGGTTAGACACCCTCTCTGTCACATCAAGCAGTAGATGAACCTCAGATATCCATTACATTGCTGAATGTACATCACTACAGAATTATCATCAAGACTGGCTTATACTTGGGTCCAGGCTTGCTGTTTAGCATGCTATTGGTTTTGAAATTAATTTTTAATGGCGTTTCCCTTATTATATTCTTTTTAAAAGATGCTTAGCTCTAAAATTCATGCACATTCTGCGTATTTGTTCTGCTATCTGTGTTAACACTTGCAGCATTGGAATCCGAATCTATGCCTGTAAGATTTTTATTCCAGAATGAATGATGTCAAAAGTTTACAAGGCACTGGAATACATGTGACATCGACTATGATATTGGTATGAGTTTTGATATGATGAGAATTAAGGAACCATAAATATAGGCACATTGGCCAGAGATGGTGATGCATGCTTCTAGCCTCGGCTCTAGGGAGGCAGAGACAAGACAATTTCTGACTTAAGGCAATGTTGGCAACCTTATCAGATTCATCTAAAAATATTATGTATAGTATTATGTTTACTTTTGTGTGTATATGTAATATAATAGAGAGACATACACATAGATTGATAGACATAATTTTGGAAGGATAGCAGGCTTTGTCCCAGGTGAAAGTAGTCTTGAAGGGCTTTCCTCCTTGGAAACACCATGGATACCCCGCTGAGATGGACCTTATGATAAAGTGGGAGGAGCCATCCTGGGTCCAGAATTCAGGAAACAGACGAGGAACTCTAGCTGGAAAATTATGTTTCAAATCAAACACCAATGGGAGTAAGGAACCTGAGGAGAGATCAGGGTTTGCAGCCCTAGAGAGAGATGTAGGTGGAGAGACAGAGGAGAAGGCTGCAGTTTTGGACAAGGAGGGTACAGATTACTTCTGTCAGGGAGAGGACCAGTGTGCAGGCTGGAGACACTTAAATAGCTGTCCCATGGAAATGATAGCCGGAAGGTTTAGTCTTGTTTCCCTTTAATCTTTTTTTCCTTCATGTATAGGATAGTTGGGTTGTATAATAAAGTCTAATTGTTAAGAAACAAAGCCAACACATAATGATATATATGTATATATACATGCATGCACATAATAGGAACAATAATTCAATGTCAGTTGTAACTCTAATGCATAGTGTGTTAGTGTTGTATATTTCAGTTCTTCAACATTTGTGGGCTGGGCACACAGGTAAAGATTTGGGGAGCATATAATTTTTCATTCAGCTGTAAAGAATTTTAAACCCATGATGTACAATCCTTGATTCCAAAGAAAAACCATAAAATTTCAAGCACAAGATAAAGGACAGTGTTACAAATTCCACAAAAGTTTGAACATAAAAATACAGAAATTATTTTATTCAAATTAACAATTGAAAGACAATCCTAAATTTATGAAAGATAATTAAAGAGTGGCTAATAAGAAGTCCAGCCACAGCAAATTAAGTAATGAATGGACAAGGTGAAAGAACATAGTGGGAAGGTAACTGTTAATGGATCCCGCAAGAAAATACTCAGAGAAAGGAATATCCCAAATTTGTTAATTGTTTTATACTGTTTCTGTAGGTTAGATGTTATTTCAAATATTTGTCATATAATAAGTGTTTTATCTACAGTATACAGAAGAGGAGGGAAAAAAAAAGACACAAGGAAGCTGAAGAATTTTCCCCACAGTCATTACCCACTGGAGTTAGGATAGAAAGCCAAGCAGCAGACTCAAAAGCCTTCTGATCATCAGTCATCCTGCTGCCTCTTGCCTCATAGTAATAAACTCCTATGTGAAAACTTCCCATGTAGAAAGATTCAAGTCAATCCATATTTATCACCACACACAAAACTCAAATCCTAGTGGATTAAATACCTCAACATAAAACCAGAGACACTAAATCTCTTAGAAGAAAAAGGGGGGAAGAGCATTGAACTCATTGGAGACAACTTCCTGAACAGAACACCAACAGTTCAGGCTCTAAAATCAACAATTAATAAATGGGATGTCATGAGGCTTTGAAGTCTCTGTAAGGCAGAAGACATTTTCAACAGAACAAAGCAACAGCCTCCAGACTGGGAAAAGATCTTAACCAACCCTACATGTGACAAAGGCCTAATATCCAAAATATATAAAGAAGTCAAGAAATTAAACACCACCACTGTTCCAGATACCTCACCCAACCTTGTAGCCATCAAGAAGAATGGGTAGCTCTCTTGGTTTCATACCCTCATGGAGAGTTCACCTGAACCCATGCTATCAGAGCCAGCTCTACTGTGATACCCAAACAAGGTTGGGGGATGGAGATAATCCTGAGTGCTGCTGCAAGAAAGTGGAGTTGCTCAGTCAGCTCTCTCATTCTCAACTCTCTGACATTCATGGCCAGCTCAGCCTCACCTTTCCCATCTGACAAACTATCCTGTGGAGCCCAGGTGAGACACAGGGCCTGCTCTCCTAAGTGCTATACCTGGCAAGGGACAAAAATCAGCCCTCCAGAGTGTTGCAGCCAGTGAGGGGCAAGGCCAGCTCTTCACAACCCTTGGACATCAACATGGTCCCTAGTGGAGGCAACTGGTCAGACCAGGGACAATAGCATTGTCTTGAGTGGCTATATTAAGAGCAATGTACATGGACACAGACTCCTATTGCTGCATGCCCATGGACCCAGAAATGGTCCTCAGATCAATATTGGATTGGACTTTACTGTGGCCTCAAGTGGCAGGGCAGTCTGCCCACATCAGACCTTTCCTTTCCAGCCTTGTGTCTCCAGTTCTGCCTCTCCTCATAATGCTTAAACTAATCTGCTTCTCTGTATCACACATCTCTCTACAGCATACTTGCACATGATAGTGGTTCCCACTGAAAGCAGACAACATGGCCAGTGGTACTCTTGGTATTTTACTAAGCATGCACCTCATAGTGTGGCAGTGGGCAGACACCTGGGTGCCTATAGCCCACTGAGCTGAATCACATAAAGATTTATAAAATCTAGAGCAATAATAACCTGTGAAGAAGATGGGATAATTTTTAAAATATATCTTTTGAATTCATGGCCTGTGGATGAATACACACTAAAGCATAGCTCTATTTATCCCTCAGCCAAATCCCTTTGTACTCTGATCAACCTGTGTAACTAAATGTCAGAAGCATAAACAAACATATTTTTTCCTTTCTACAAAGTCAAAACCCATTGAATAATAATAAATTCCCAGAGCACAGTAGTTTCCAAAGAAACAGTTTATTTCTCTGTTTCTTTGGAAACAGTTTGCCAAATAGACTCACTCTCCTTGACAGCCAGAAAAGGCCAACTGTAATGGTTGCTTTAGCAAGGGATCACATACAAAGATCTTCTAGGTCTATGTGATCCAGATGGAATGCAGACATGCTCTGGATTACAATAGAACCTGTAATCCAGCAGGAGCTCACATAGAGCTAGACAGGCTTGGAATATCTCTCATCTGAGGAAATAAAAATAGCATTTACAGCAAACAGAGGTTCTTCAGTTCATTATTTATCATTACTATTAACTCTCATATCACATATTCACACATTCACAGTCAATAAATATATCTCTACATATGTAGGTCATGAACAGTCGGAGAGTTAAAGAGGTTACTGAGGAGTTCACAGGGTTTCAAGGAGGTAACATAGAGAAAGAATCTGATAGAGATCCAAGAGTCTGGATGATGAGGAAAGCTTCAGAACACTCAAGTTCCAGAGGTCTGCTAGATATATTGCTGTAGATTTGGGATAATGTTGGGTTGCAGGTGGAGCCTTCAGGTTGAAATGAGTTTCAAAAAACTGGGGTACTCCAAAAGCCATAGCAAAGAAAGATCAGTACTGGATCTAGATTTTAAAAAATGAATTTGTGGCAATTGTTTCTTTGTGTGCATGTAAGGATGGCACGTGCACATGTGCATATGTGTCAGTGTGTGTGTGTGTGTGTGTGTGTGTGTGTGTGTGTGTGTGTGTGTG
>OU015743.1:97169431-97254142 GCA_907169655.1 Acomys percivali | reverse complement strand
TGTGTGTGTGTGTGTGTGTGTGTGTGTGTGTGTGTGTGTGTGTGTGTTTGAGGGCAACTTCTTGGAGGATTTTTTTTCTATCATAGAATTGAACTCAGGTCATCAGACTTGCAAGAAAAGAACTTTTACCTGCTGACCCATCTCACCATCTTCTATTTTCCTTTTTGAAACAGGGTTTCTTGCTAAGTATGGAGCTCATCAATTTGCCAGTCTGATGAGCCACTGAGTTTCAGGCATCTGTCGGTCTCAACCACATGTAGCTAATTATAAATATTCACTTCTTAGCTTGGATTTTGATGTAGATGCTGGGGTACAAAACTAAAGTAATTATGCTTGTATGGCAGGTACCTTTCCAACTAATTCTCCTGTATAGTCTCCAGTAAGATATTCTTAATTGATAAGTGTTGGGTTAACTTTTCCTAGGATGATGTAAACAAGTGATCTATTTGTTCTAGATAAGGCACAACCCAAACAAGTATAAATGTTTCATCAAAATCCATCACTGAGAAAAAATGTATCTACTTGGCTGGTAAGAGCATGGGCAAAAGGATACACACGGAAGTGTGTGTGCTCCAAGACAGCTACATCATTATAAAATTCTACACCATCATAGATAATGACATCCTGAGTCATGAAATTCTACTTTCCTTTAACTACCCTCTTCCTACGTATTTAATATTTCCAAGGAACACTTGACCCTAGAATGGGTAGTATGGAAAAGGAGTAATGGATGGAGGTCCTTATGGTGGATCCATGAACTTCCCTCCCCTTCTTCCATTATGGAGGATTAATAGCTACCTAATGATGACCACTGAACTACTTCTGTGTAATTCAATTTACACTATTCTCATGTCTACAGATACAAGGTTATTTCCTCAATACCATGAACAGATGGTAATGTTGTTCACAGATGAAAAACTCATAGAACATCTATAATCTTTCAGAGACTTGCAGTTAAAAAGGTAAACCACATACATAGTCATTTTAAATATAGGGAAGAGATGCCACTTCTAACTCAGCCCGGAGAGATGTCTGTCCTTGTCAGAATCAAATTCTTAAATACTTTCTGCTTTTCAAATTAAGTGGTAGTAGTATTAATGTCTTACAACACCTTCAGCTTTCCATAGACAGCTCTGAGCACTGAGCTGTACTTCATATCACTTGTGCCTAAGGAAGAGTCTCAGGAAAGTCTGTAGATAAGAAGAAAGATAATCCTGCTACCATTTCAGTTCTTGTTTGGAAAATAGAAGATATTATACCAAGATGTCCTGCTCTATACAAAAGCTGTGCTCCAAACATTGTATCGAACCTTGGAACAGGTTATGTATTATGCAGTAAAGTCATCTCTTGGCATCTCTTGGCCCACAGAGAGTATCTAATATGTCAGCTGAACACTTACTTATACATTTCTGCTTCTGGAAAATTTATTGCTGTTCCTACTATACCACTTTGGTGCTTTTAAATTGTTCAGACTGAAATTGCTTTAAAGAAAAAAAGTAAGCGTCTTTGATATAATGACCCATCATCAGTTATAATTCACAAATTTGCTAAATATACAGAAAAGAAAAGTTGATGCTATGAAAATATGCTCCGTGGATGTTTTATGGTAATCCATACTTAGATTATGAAATTGGCTTTCAATGTGAATCTCAGCTAAAGGGGGAAATGTCCTGAATGGCTGGGGTTTAATAGTTTCTTTCTTAATACATTTTCCCTGTAGAGCCACTATGACCAATGAATTGTTGAAGCCTCATTAATTTGCTCAGCCACATTATCAAAAAAGAATAAAATGAAAGGAAAAGAGAAATGACTCTCTCTCTTTCTTTCTCTCATTCCTTCACTCTCTTGTAAACTAACATTTTGAGCAGGTTTATAAAGGTGTATAGATTACTGCCATTTATTTAAATGATTTGGTTCCATATGCATGTTAATGGCAACTTCAAAATCCTCTTTGATGCTCTCAGCATCAATCAAGTTGGCTTCACGCACTCAGATGCAGGAGCAGGGTCTTTCAGGATTGAGCACTAGACAGCCGAATCTGTGTGAGAGCCTAAGCTCCTCTGCTGGCCACCTGCTCTTCCTCTCTTGGGGTCCACGGTAGGTACTTTGTCCCTGGGATACTGACACGTGTTTAGTACCATTTAGAACAAGATTAATACTGTGAACTGACAGCTTTTCTGGTAGTTCTATCTTATCTTTTCTCTAACGCACTCTGCTTACTTCCTTTAAGATCTAACACTACCCCTCAAACTACAGGAAAAGGGATCTCATTTTTTTGTCTTTATGCAACACATTGACTGAAAAGTACACAAGGACTGAAAGTTCTACCACTTTGAGCATCTATGCCTCAGTAAATTATGTAAACATAGATATGAAAATAATTAAACAATAACATAGTGACAATATATCCAAGAACAGAAGTATATTTTTCCTACTGACAAATACTCATTGCACCTTATCATTCTGTTTTCTCTGTGTTTTCTAGGATATAATGGACTCACCTGGAGACCAGGCTGGCCTGGAACTCACAAATATCTGCCTGCTTCTGCCTCCCAAAGAGTCAGGATTAAAGGTATGCACCACCATGCCCAGCTGATTCTTGCGTATTAAAATATGCATTTTATTATGGAATTCTAACATGTGGAGACTAAAAGTGAAATGTTGCAGGCACTAACAACAGTTTGTTGGTGTTACTAGAAACGATTTACAGTTATTTGTGGGACCATATTGACTATGTGAAGTTCTCCAATGGCTTACAACAAATTTTCTCAATCACAGGAAACATCTCTCTATAAAGATACAACAAATACTTTAACAATTCTATTTTCCAGAAGGGCATTATAAAAAACAAAGATACTGCTAATATGTAATCAAGGTTTAGAGGTAAAAAAGACCAAACTTCTTAGTATTTTAGCTCTGAGTTAAAAAAAAAAAAGTCACCCTTCTGAGTGTTTCTTATGATTGGATAATAGGCAGTTCAGAATCATGTAGGAAGCAGCATCACTAACAAGTACCAGCTGATGTCCCCAACTACTCACAAGAAACAAGGTCAACCACGATGAACCCCTAAACCCCCACATTACTCCTTGCATATAAAGTTTATCTTTTGGGAGGATAGAGGTATGATACTTTTAAGACTACAAAAGAAGGTACTAAGTGCTGCCATAATTGAGACCTGAAGTCTAGTCCTGATACAGGGTCTATAAAGCTACTGATGATTTCTGGATGAGCTTTTTTTAGTCATATGTACCTATGTATGTATATAATTTAACCTTCACATACTGGTGATGGCTATTTGATGAAAAATAATGACATGAATACAGTCATTCTTTAAGGTATTTTGACACAGGTACCATAAATATCCTTCTTAAGTTGGCAACATAGATGTGAAAGAGTACTCTGCAGAATTCAGTCAAAAATTTAACTCCTTTTAATGAAAGGAGGAAATTCTCTTTTCAATGTGTAAACCAAACCCAGAAGTGAATGCAAGTTGTATTATCCCAGGAAATTGCCTTCTCCATCCTGCAATCTTCCTTTGGTAAAAAGTCTTGACTGCATTATCCTTCTTGAAACACAAGGTTTCTATTTCAGTGTCTTTGACAGAATTGCTACTTAGGACATTAGATGTTCAATTCTTTCTTTTCTTTGTCATTGATGTCTACAAATTTCATTTATAAAACAGATTTCCATATAAGGCTTCAAAAGACTTGCCATTGGATAAAGAGATTATAAAGACAAATATAATCAAAGTTATACAATGACTCCTTAAATGATATTTTACTTTTCTGCATGTACATGCTTCTATAGAATGCTAGCATTTTAAATTTTACTGTTTCGGACATTTTAATTTTTAGTTCTCAATTTAGTTTGGTGTGTGTATGTGTGTGTGTGTGTGTGTGTGTGTGTGTGTGTGTGTGTGTGTAAAATTATGGAATCATAAATCAATTTGGCTGCTTTGGTTCTGTCCTTTCGCCAGAGAAAATGGTTATGTGAACTCAGGTCACCATGCATATGCAGCAAATATGTTTTGTCTGTGAAGCAATCTCACCATCCTTCGTCATACAAATATAATTTTACTTGCTTACTCTCTTCTCACACATTATCCTATTTCTCTCTGTGTTCTACTCCCTCCTTAGTATTACACTTTATTTTTATATAAGCTGTTCCGTTAACTTTACCATGCCTTCTATTGAAATATTTTGTTTTCTTATCTATAGGTGTCATACTAGGTTTTCAGCTGCTGCCCACTCATACACTATAGAATGAATAGAAGCTGAGAATCCCATGTAAGGGGGAGAATGTTACATGTGCCTTTATGACTTGGTTATTTCACTTAATATAAGGGATACCAGCTACATTGGTTTTTCTGCATTTTTTATCTTTCTTTACTGATGAATAAAATTCTCACCATGATAATTTTTAAATGCATATGTTCATTATATGTTGGCTCAATATATTTTAGGAATAGTATTACTATCAATGGTCTTGCCTTCAAAAAGTTACATTCAATAGGAAGCAACAAATAATGAGCTAACTGCCAGCAAATGAGTAAAACTAAATCAAACGTAATTAGCGA
The DNA here is from genome assembly GCA_907169655.1 of Acomys percivali. NCBI lineage: Eukaryota > Metazoa > Chordata > Mammalia > Rodentia > Muridae > Acomys > Acomys percivali. Next base: position 97,249,566 of record OU015743.1, on the reverse strand, counting down.
CAGTGTTATAAACTTCCTTCCTTAGAATACCAAGTAATATATTAAATGTACATTCGTTTTACTCTCAATATTTACAAGAGTCAAACAATCATATTGATACTCTTCTTACTAATTGCTGCTCCTTGATTTCAAGATATGAACATTATTCCTTACCATTCAAAGAGGTTGTTGACCCATATTTATTTCTTCTTACAGGCTTCATCCAGCAGCAGATGGAAACCGATTCAGAGATCCACAGCTAAGCAATGGATTGAGCTCAGGGTGTGTTGTGGAAGAAGGGGAAGACAAATAGAAGGAGCCAGAGGGGTCAAGGACACCACAAGAAGACCTACAGAGTAAGCTAACCTGGGCCATGAGGCCTCACAGAGACTGAATCACCAAGCAGAAAACATGCATGGAATGGACCTAGATCCCCAGCACATATGTAGTAGGACATGGTCAACATGTGGGTCCCCTAAAATTGGGAGTATGAGATACCCTAATGCAACTCCTTACTGTCTCTGACTCTGTTGCCTTCCACTGGATCCCTTCCCCCAGCTTGGCTGCCTCTTCAGCCCCAGTGGGAGAGGATGCCTGGCTGTCTGATAACACTTATAGGCCTCCTCTTCTCTGAGAAAAAGGAAAACAAGGAATTAGGGTACAGGGCATGAACACGGAAATGGAACGAGAGGAGGGAATGGGCTGGGAGGATCAATTTGTAAAAAGATTAAATTAATAAATGAATAAAAATTTAGAATTTCTGAACATATGACCAAGAAGTAGATAAAATAACTAAAAGAAGGAGGTGGCAGGATGCTAAATGAGTATTCTTCAGGTTTGGATTCTTATAACCTACTGCAAAAACACATGATACTACAACCTTATAATACCAGCTTATCCTTGTTTCAAAATAGTTGATAACCAAATCTCTATACATACAAAACCAAGTCCCCCATGAGAGTTTATATAAGAAAATGGAGACCAATTTAAAAATAGAATGAAGGGTGCACAAGAGGTTTATATGCAGACCCACAAAAGAAAAGAATAAAGGAAGAACAGTCTGTACTCCGGTCCTTGGAACTGCTAAACCTTCCTTCCTGCCTCACTATGTGTTTTTGTTTTATGTGTATATGATCAGGCCTCAATATATGTATGGACACCATGTGCATGCATGTGCCCATGCAGTCCAATAGAGGATACGGGATATGCTGGAATGGGAGTGGCAGGTATTTGACAGTTCCCTGACAAGAGAGCTGGGAACCACCCTGAGGTCTTCTACATGAGCAGCAAGTACTCTTAACCAGCAACTATCTTTTCAGCCCCCATAATCCAGAATTGATTTATAGTAAATATATTGTTTGCAATGAAAAATACTATGAAAACCAAGAAATTATGGTGCCTGCACCACAGAGTCATGAAAATTGGAAGGGGGGGACAGTGGATTCAAAGATAAGGACATTATCAACATGTGCATGGACACTGAAGAAAATAGTCACTGAAAACTTTGAATGACTGAGTGAAAAATGGTGCTTCACAATGGCCCCTGACCTGAAACAAAACACAGAAAGCCAAATTCAGCACAGGCAAGCAGTCACTGGGACTGTGGAAAGAACTGTGGTCTCTGAATAGGAAGGCCCCAAATCATTCATGGGTTAGACTACATCCAAGTATGGATTGGAGCTTGGTCTAAGCACAAGCCTTTGAACCATTTGCAACAAATAAGTGAGATGGAATTATTACAGCAAAAAAACTAAAGTGTTTTGTGGTAGATAAAAGGGAAATTAGTAAAAGGAGAAACTAACAGTTACTTAAACTCTTGGCAGGTTTTCCTGTCCAGAAGAAAGATGATAGAAATTTGGGTAGGGGTGGAAACAGAAAGCTTTCAATTACATTTTTCACAGTTTGGATGCAAAAGTGAGAGAAAGAATACATGAAAACAATTCAGGTGTTTTTCTTGAACAATTTTCATATTTACGTAATAGAGGATTTATACAACCCTGAAGAACCTAGCTGCATTTTCTTCATTTCTTTCTTATTAGTAATAAGACATATCAAATGAATTCATATTTTTTTTCTAATCAAGGTGAATGACCATAAGTAAATTGCTAGCTATTTTTATATCTCTAAGACCAAACGCCTATAGGAAGAGCTACAGTCAAGACTCTTTTCAAAGAGAAGATTGATGCAGTGTTGGTGGGGCAGACAGTTTTGAAATTAGCTTTCTGGTCCCATTAACTATAATATAAATTAATGTGGCACAAGGTACCTTTTATGTTCTACTTTTCACTTGGCTAAGTTGGAGGAAATACCACATTTTTCTCATGGTAACACAGTACGTAAAAGAAGATATAGTTGCATTCAAATGATTTTATTTTAAGTCACAAAAAGAAAAGTACTAGTCCTTTAGCAAGTACACTTTGCTTGAGGTAACACCTAATCCTTTCCTTGAGAAGATAAATACAAAGGTTGATAGACCAGCTTGTGTTTGTCCATGTGTGTTTGCCTGTTGTACATGTGTGTGTACATTGTGTGACACACTAATGTCAATATATAAATATTCTTCATTAAATCAGGTTGGAAAATGAATTTCTGTTCTTGTATAAGTTTGAAAGTCAATTTTCTGATATTTCAGGCCACAGTAAATATTTTTCAATGGATTTCTAATTTTAAATTGATAGTTCTTCTTAATGCTATGACTTGCTTTTCTTCTGGGACTTGTTTTAAAGAATAATAAATATGTGAGCTCAGACTATTAAGAATGATATTCATGTTAAAGAATAAACAACAAACAATAACTTGGAATTAGTCAGACTTTTTTCCCAGGCAGGGTCTATTGATTTGGCTAGTAAGCTGAGATGAGAATACAGTTAATCCTGCATAGTTAACAAAGAACACTTAGGTCTCTGATGCTTCATGTGTTTTTACAAAGAAAACACTTTGCTGAAACTTCTAAATATCAAAAATAAGTCAAGGAATAGAATGTGGTGATTGGAAGCCAGGAGGTACCAGCATCTTTTCTGTTCTTTCTTTGATATCATATATTTCTTTGATATTATCTGATATAAGAAGGTCTGATTCATTGGTGGCAGCACCATTATCTAGAAAATTGACCCTGGATTATTAAAAAATACTTGCTAATACGGCTCTGAGTGACCTAGCAAGGAGCTTTCCTCCAGAGTTTTTGCTTCAAGCTCCTGTTAGCATGCTAGCCTTGATTTCCATCACTGATGGACTATAATCTGCAAACTAAGCAAATAATATCCTTTTCTCTGATAAGTTGCTTTTTTGTCAAGTGTTTTATCACAGCAACAAAGATGAAATTAGAACAGGGTCATTCCTACTATTTTTGAACCTAATATCTTTATTGCATTTCCTGCTGTTTAAATACACCTCAAACAGAAGTTCCTAAAAAATGGGACTCTAAGAATTAGAAAGGTATTTCCTGATGTTTCTAAAACCATAACCTACACAGGAAGGGGTTAATATATGCAACCACTACCACATCAAAAATATTTAGAGGTTTGGCACTATCCAGAGGTTTAAGCAGCTACAGGTTCTACCTACCTACTACAAAAGAAAGGAAATCCATAAGTTGGCACATTAGTAATCCATTTGTGGCACACCAGTATTTTGTGGTACACTGCCAAATTAAATGAATTAAACCAGATAGTAGCTTATTTCCCTTAAGAGACATAATGGTTCCTCAGGCTTGTATGTCAGCCAGCATATTCAGCCAGTTTCAGCTCATATCTCCATAAGCAATTTCTTGTACATATGCTTTAATGTGACTCATCATAGTAAGCTTCTTGTTTTAGAAGATAGCATGAAGGGGTGGAAAAAGCAAGGCATTCCTTTCATTGTAAATGTATGAACAATTACTATAAATACTATTTACAAACAGGGAAATGAGCCCTTGCCAAAGGAACACCCATGAGCCTGTGGATGGTTTATGACCCCTACAAGGGTCACATATCAGATTCCCTGCATATCAGATATTTACAGTATTATTCACATAAGTAGTAAAATTATAGTTATGAAGTAGCAACAAAATAACTTTAGGGTTAGGGGTTACTATAACATGAGGAGCTGAAAAGGAACATGAGGATGTATTTTGTCACAAAATAAAATGATAGACATAGGTCTTTCCATACTCTGTCTCCTATACTATCTAAATATTATTACATGCCTTTAAAATAAGACACTGACCGTATGCAACACCTTCCTGAAGATGCAATTCCTTTCTTTTTTTTTTTTTTTTCTTTTTGATTCTGAATGTAATTTGGAGATGAGCAAGCCAGATTTATATATGTACATTTTAAAACGTGGGTGTTCACACGTGGTTACATTATTTTCCTATACAATTCAAAAACACAGGAATGTGGTGTAATGATGTTGTCATCAATCTTGAACAATCATTCATAAGTCATTAGATTGGTATCAGTGCATTTGCTTTCTTTATCAAAGGTCCGTGTTCTCTTATTATGCCAACCATCTGTGAGTCAAGACAGTTTGTTGTCGCGACCTCCCCGCCAGCAGGAAAGACGCCGACACCAGGATCCTTCTCAATCATGCTTTATTGGGAGCGCCTTTGAAGCAGAAGCGAAAGACCCCAAGCCCTCGGAGCGCGCTGCTTATATGCAGGCCTTAGCGTGGTGTGTCTCTGGCTGATTGGTCCACCGGCCAATGCCTCATTAACATTCCCCTGTGCGGGAGGGGGGATTGGCCCTCCAGCCAATGCCTCATTATCATACCCCGTGCAGGAGGGGGAAAGAGAAACATTGTTGTCCTGCCCTTATCCGCGCATGCGCAGGAGCTGAAGTAGGAACGGCACCACCACTGGGTGTGATCTGCGCCCAACAGTTTGTCTTCTTAGCTCATCTGCCACTATCTGGGGTTTTACTGAAAACTTATTTGTAAGTCCTAATATGAACTACGGTTAATTCTTAGCCATGATTTTATTAACAAGTGGAATGGAACTTAGTGGTAACTTGACTGAATGACCCTTGGCTGCAGTTTCAAAGTTAAGGGTCGCCTAGCAACACAGTTACATCTGAAAAGTTGTTTGATCAATTCCATATTTTTGTTATGCTACTGCAGTCAACTTAAACTAAAAATTCTTGAGAAAGTCAAAGTGCTTCTTGGGTAGTCTACAATTGTCAGGTAAGTTACCTAAAACCTTAACAACTCTGATGAAGAAAAAACATTGTTTATACCTTTTGAGTCTCAAAAAGATAACTTGAAAAAGGAAAACAGAGAATGGAAAGCACACAGTAGTCCCATTAAATGATCAGTTTCTACTGGGACAAAAATCAAGTAAAATTATCATTTGTTGCTTCTCTAAGGCCTGTGTACACTGTCCTCCAATGTTCTTGCCTTTACTTCTGGAAGATTTTTCTGTGTCCTTGATGAGTATTTCTGAAGGCAGCCATTAAGAATTTGCTCTCCTTTGCAAGGGTACAACTATTGTTTCAGTCTGTTGCTGATGTTATCTGGACAGCATATACACTGCTTAATGTCTATATACATTGAAATTCAACTATAGTCAATATGGCTCTCTAGACATTTATAGGCCATATAAATACCTTTGCTTCCACCATGTTCATGTGCTTATTACCATCAGTAAAGACTCTGTGTGTGTGTGTATGTGTATGTGTGTGTGTATGTGTGTGTGTGTACACATGCATTGTAATTCACTGAGTGGAGACTGCTTTGAAGAAATTCAAATATGACCCTGGACAGACAAATGAGACACACAACCCCAGTCCCTTGCTTGCTGGGTCCTCCTGGGAAAGCCCAACAGTGGTGAGCTATGTCCTGTCCATCTCCTGGCTCACAGCTAAACCTGCATTCTCAGAAGCCTGTTGTTATCAGGGACCACCATATGAGACCACTCCTTCGCATAATTCCAGCCTGCCTTGTCCTCCCAGCAAACTCAGCAGCAGTAAACCCCACCTCATCTTCTACATACTCTATTTCATATCCACAGCTCAGCTGGCATTCCTGGAGGCCTGCTGCCACATCAGACAGACAGATCAGACCCCTGCACCTGCCAAACCCCTGCCTCCTGGTTCTTGCTGGGAAAGCACAGCAGCTGTGACCTATGCCCTGTGCCCCGTGCACTAGATTCCAGGCCCACAATTCAGCCTGCATCCCCAGGGCCTGCTGCCATCTGACATCACCAGATAAGGCTTGCTCCCAAAATTCCTGGTCACTGGACTTCCTAAAATACTCCCAAGTGAGGTAAATTGCACCTGCTTCCAGTCTTTTATTTTCTGGCCCAGAACTCAGCATGGATGACCAGAGGCCTGCCAATACCATAGACAAAAAGATAACTAAAGGCCAGTGTGAAAACACAATAAACAAGGGTCAGGGCAATATGACATCATCAGAACCCAGATACATTACTACAGCAAGCCTAGGATATCCTAACACAGCTGGTGCACAAGAAAATGGCCTTAAATCCAATCTCATGAAGATGATAGAAGCCTTTAAGGAGGAAATGAATAAAACAGATCAGGATCTAAAAAGAGAAGTAGAAGCAAATAAAGAAAACACAAACTGTAGGAATCCTGGAGATAGAAAACATAGGTAAGAGAACAGAAACTGAAGAATCAAGCATCACCAACATATACAAGAGATAGGAGAGTATCTCACGAGTAGAAGATACATAGAGGAAATTGATACATTGGTCAAAGAAAATGACAAATCTAAAAAAGTTTCTAACAAAAAACATTCAGGAAATTTGGGTCATTATGAAAACACCAAACCTAAGAATAATAGGAATAGAAGAAGATTCCCTGCTCAAAAGTCAAGAAAACATTTTAAATGAATTCATCAAAGAAAAATTTCTTACCCTAAAGAAAGAGATGCCTATAAATGTATTAGATGCTTACAGAACACCAAATAGATTGGTCAAAAAAGAAAATCATCCAGCCACATAAAAATTAAAACACGAAATGTACAGCACAGAAACAGAAAGAAAATTAAAAGCCTTAAGCAAAAAGGCTAAGTAACATATAAAGGCACACCTATTAGAGTTACACCAGACTTCCCAACAGAGATTTTAGAAGCCAGAAGGGCCTGGGCCAATCTCTTGCAATCTCTAAGAGACCACAGACACCAGCCTGCATTACTATACCCAGCGAAACTTTCAATCAACATAGATGCGAAAAAAACCATTCCATGACAAAACCAAATTTAAACAATATCTTTCTGCAAATCCAGCCCTTTAGAAGATACTAGAAGGAAAACTACAGCACAAGGAGTGTAACTACACCCAAGTAGACACAGGAAATATACAATTTCACACTAGACATTCAGATAGTAGGTTTAGATATAAAAAGCAAACTCCTACTGGATTTCTGCCTTGGGAGTAGTTTCCCCCGCCCTTTCTGGCCAAATAATTTTAGATATAATGGTTTTAAAATTACCTATCAGTATAGCTCTTACTATCCTGTGAGTTATGTCATATAAATATTTTATCTTAAGGTATACAGCAGTACTTGTTTATTGTCTTAAATCACTTAGCAACCACTCTCTCAGCTAACTTGAGTTACTCTGTGTATAAAAGAGTCTGGGCTTTATTTTATTTGTGAATATTTGTTTTTATATTTTCAATTTAGTTATCAATAGTTTCAGTTTAGTTTTCCTTTGCAGGATGTGTTGAAAGTACGAGTACATAAAAATAATAAATAATATTCAGAAATGTAAATATACATATATAACTTTTAAATTTAGGTTTATTAAATATTTTAATATACATTTATATTATTGCACAAGTATGCAATAAGGTACCTATAGCAAGAAGAAACACAAAACAATCATGAATTACATATATGTTACATTCATGTTTCGTTATTTGCATTTGGCAGCCTTGACAAAAACATCTTTCCTATCCCAGTGAATCTAAAATTTTGAATGTAGATCCCTATCTATCATATCTCATCATTATCAACTTAAAACATTTATCTAGAAATAAAAATATCTTAATCCATAAACATCTAAGATTAATTATAAAACTGAACTATCTGGTCTTCAACCCCATCAGAGACTTGAGAAGGATTAAAATTAATTACCTGGGTAAACAGGAAGGGCAAGTTAGCACCTTCCAAAATGAGAAGATGACAGAGGCAGACGTTTGCTGCCTGAAAAGTCACCGAAACTCTCTATATTTTAGAGCATCATCTTCAGCGTTCTGGCCCAATATAATCTTAATTTAAAATGACATTCAAATAAAATAAAATAAAATACTGCTCAGTGGAGAATATGTTTAGAATGTACAAAGCCCTATGCTTGGTCTCAGAATACACAAAATGAGATTACAGCTAAAATGTAATGGCAAGGATGTAGAGAAAAAGGACATCTTGCACATGGTTGTTATAAAAATAGATTGGGGAGATGGAGGACTTGGGAAAAGAAGGAGGAAGAGAAACTGTGGTCAGGATATATTGTATGAGGCAAAACTTTATTTTCAATAAAATGAATTAATTTTAAAAATTAAAATTTTTTTTGAGAATTTCAAAAATAAAAGACAGCCTACAGATTCTCAAAATAAGGATAAATTGTGATTGTCATTGCTCCTGAAACTTCATTTCTCAACACATATAAGCAATCACTGTGTTGAAGCATCATCTTGCCCAGTTTTGTGTAGCCATATTTACAACAGCACAAACCACAACTGTCCTATTAACTAATGAAGTGATTAAGAAAGTATAACCAGTATATGAAAGGTAACTTCTATTTTTGAAATCTGAAAATCTTATTTAACAGGCAGGATTTTTTTTTTCAGTTACTGCATTAGTGGTTTTTATTTTCATTTTCTGTGTATTTTTACATCTTAACTTTTTAAAATTAATTTATTCATATTACATCTCAATTGTTAGCCCATCCCTTGTATCCTCCCTTTCTTTCCTCCCTCCCGCTTTCTCCTCTACTCCTTTCCCCTATGTCTGTGACTGAGGGGGACTTCCTCCCCCTGTATATGCTCCTAGGGTATCAAGTCTCTTCTTGGTGACCTATTATCTTTCCTCTGAGTGCCACCAGGCCTCCCCATCCAAGGGACATGGTCCAATATGGGGCACCAGAGTTTGAGTGAAAGTCAGATCTCCTTCTCCACTTAACGGTGGAGAATGTCCTGTCCATCGGCTAGACTGGGTAGGGGTTCGAAGTTTACTGCCTATATTTTCCTTGGCTGGTGCCATAGTTTGAGGAGGACCCCAGGGCTCAGACCTGACACGCAGGATTTTTAAAGAGAAAAAGTAAAGAAATATTTTTGTCCTGAGTTATAAAATAGCATGGTTTATTGTGAGGAAGACAAGGAATTCCAGAAATGGGAGAGGAGGCAGGTTGTCAGTGAGGCAGTTTAAAGCATGCAAACAGTGATCGTCAAACTGCTTAGTCAATGTGGAGTCAGGAGAGTAGCTTGGGAACCCAAACTCTCCAGAAAACTAGAGGGCAAACTAAGGACAGTAAAGAAAATTAGCTTTGTCTTTCTGCACCAAAGGTGAGTTAAGTCTTGGTAATAAATTTGTTTAGCTGCCTATTATTTCAAATACTTATTATGAGATTTGGGATAGACATTGTACAATATATATACATTTCGAAAACATATACATTGATATATATCAAATATATATACATTTCATATATATCAATAGAATATTAGTAATTAATTTTTTCTTTGTTTAGCAGGAAAATGGTGGAGACCAACTTTCACACTGAAACCTCAGGTCTTTATGGACAGATTGATATTTTCACACTTACTTCAAAGGGCTTGGTTGATACAAAGATGGAGAGACTTCAGAGGATTTGGGAGAGGGCATGAATTAATAATAATAATAATAATAATAATAATAATAATAAATTATGTGATTAAATAAATAAATAAAGCATCTGTGGACAAGACTCAGGACATGGTTTTCTCTTGTCCTGTTGTCCCCGCTACCCTCACACAACCCCACCTGTGCTGCCTCTCACCTTGAGGATATTTTGCTACTTTGTTAACAGCATCTCTCCTCTAGGCTTCATTCTTTGGGAAGATGCTTTAGAGGAGCCATTAATAATTGAGAAATCCCAAGGATCCAGGTGGTTTTCCATTTCTGTGGTAGTTATACAACTACTTCTATTAGTACAAGTTAGTATATTGTGTTAAAGATATCTCTCACGTCAGTCAGATCTGGGTAAGATCATCATATTTTTTATTATCAGTATGGAAACATTTATAGCTTTAGGTGGTAAAGTTAGAGACATGTGAGTTTAAACCACCATTCCATCAATGTTATTCATATATCATAGCAAATTACTTATTACTCTTAAGTCTGAGGCTCACATAAAAACTCAGATATTAATATGAGCTGTTTGGCAATTGATATTCTCTATAAAATATATAGATGTTTTAAAGCAAATAGTAAACCACATAGAATTAATTTTTACCTTAATGGGTGGTTGCACATGCATTTTCTGTAGCAAAACAAAACAAAACAAAAAATAAACAAAAAACATACAAAAATTAAGCAAACTATTACAATAAATAAGTTAACACACAAGCAATAAAACACATCAGTGTAGTTTTCTTTACATATATCCAGAAATAAGAGATGCCTTGTCCACTTCCTGTAGAGCTTCAGGCAATAATTATTCCCCACATCACTCTGGCTGGCAAGGAACATGTGGAGGTTCCATAGTTCCAGAGTTATACATTTATAAAAGCGATTGAGCTACACCACAATGATTTGCATTTCTGTATATGCTATATTTCATTAAAGAAGGTTTTGCAATTTACTTTTAAACATAGGAGAGTAACTACTTAACAGAAGATTGAAATACTTAAATAACCAGGCTTTTAGCAAAAATAAAACCAAATATATTTTTATATTAAGCATGCAGTCTTGACAACTCACTTAAACTTTACTAATTTAAATATGTCCCATAGGGAGAAATGTACAAAGAAGCATGTTTATTATTTTTGGAGTATTTGATTGATAGGATCATATTAACTGTTGCACTATTTTAAAATAGTAGAATCTGAGTTGTCCCAAAATACATAGCCACTATAAGTATCAGAATAGCTACATATGTTTTAAAGTTCTTGAATCATACCTTCTTTGGAGGTTTCCAAAATATTTCTGTAATTTAACAGTACCTTTGAAAAACACTGTTATTTTCAGAGATATATGCATTTTAATATTTATAAACTGTTGTAAGTTGAATAATGATAGAAAAGACAATACAACAAAATGTAAATCCATTAGTCCGTTAACAGCAAATCCTGAGATTCTTGTATATAAAAACAATGTAGGACTGTTGATATACCTTAGATGGTAAAGGCTAGTGTTGTATGCTTGCGGACATAATTAAATCCCCAGAACATGTTTAGAAGAAGCCAAAAACAGTTCATGTCCTTGGAATTACTAGACAGCTAAGGAGGTTCACTGTCTAGTCAGCCTAGCCATCTTGAAGAATTATAGACCAATAGGACACTGTGTATCAAAATCAAGGGGTACACACCTAAGGGATAACTCCTATTGGTCTCTACACACATGAACACAGACTCTCAGACACATAGACGTACATGCACAAATGCACTCATACAAACACACACACACACATACACACACACAAATGCACTCACACATGCATGTATGCATGCATGCACACACACGTCATGGTAGGGCAATTAACTCATGTACAAAATTTACTAAGTAGTCCCAGTAAATATATGATGAAACTTGCATATTTAACAATTATGGAGGAAATAAGATAATCAGAAAGAGTGAACATCTTTGGTATTGCACACGATGACTAAAACGTTTTGACTGCTGCTTTTTAAAAAATATATTTTATTAATTTATTCATATTACATCTCAATTGTTATCCCATCCCTTGCATCCTCCCATTCCTCCCTCCCTCCCATTTTCCCCTTACTCCCCTCCCCTATGACTATGACTGAGGGGGACTTCCTCCCCCTGTATATGCTTCGCTTACCAGGAAAGTGGGACAGAGGGAAGGACATCCTATTGGCACTCTAGATGAGAGAAGCATGAGAGAATGGGCAAATAGATGGATCCAGATGGTCCTAGAAACCTACAAGTAGAACATTATGATGGGCAGATCTGGGCCCAGGGGTCCTGCTCAAACTATGGCACCAGCCAAGGACAATATGTGCAGTAAACATTGACTGCCATTTTTTGAGAAAACTATTTAAGCAGAGTTTTCTGGAGCTAATATGAGTTCCAAGAGGCAAAATGAAACCTCAGGGTGGTTTTATGAAGTGTAAAAAAAATCACAAATAATTTTTATGCGTTGAAGGTATCTGCTTTATGATTTTAGATTTTTTTTCAGCTAATAATACTTAGAATCCGGTGTTAAAGTATTATCTTAAATCAGTTATGTGATAGCATATAAAAATAGAAACTGCCTAAAATATGATGGAATACAGATTATATAGAGAGAGATTATCAGGGACAGAATTACCTCTTCTATCTAATAATCCAATTTTAACAGTAAACTCAGTTTATTTATTCTAATTTGAGATCAACATTCAAATGTTGATCCAAGTGGAACAAATTGGGAAGAAACTGCTTTCACCCATTGTGAAACTTGGGGTAGGATACACCTAATAAAAGACGTCTTGTCCATTTAGTTGTGAAAATATTTCATCAGAGAAATAAGCTAACCCATCTGATGTTGTCATTAACCCATAGAGCAAAGAGACACACTGAATATACTAAACTGTAGCTACCCACATGACATTGGTAAGAAGTATTACAACTCTATGTTCCCAGTAATAAAAGATGAAGAGATTTTCACCTACGGATTATTCCTTTCATTTGAGAAAGTTTTAAGCCCCTGCCCTCCCTTCCCCCAGACCCCCACCGCAACACTCACACAGATGCAGCACATTCTTGAGATAAAATGGCTGTCAGATTGATGGTGTTTTTTAATCTTTTTTTTAAAAAAAATATTTATTTTTACTTTATTTTAATTTGTTCACTTTACATCTGGATTGTAGCCCCCTCCCTTATCGCCTCCCAGTCCCATGCTCTCTGTCTCTCCCCCTCCTCCCTCCTCTAGTCCTCAGAAATGGGGAGCTCTAGTCACCTAACACCCAACCTCAGACTATTGAGTCTCTTCTGGACTGCCTGTGTCCTCTTCCTCTGTGGCCCAGCAAGGCTGCCTCACCATGTGGAAGTGATCAACGATGTGCGCACCAGAGTGCATGTCACCAGTGGCCCTTATTGCAGATAGTGTGTATAATGAATGACAGGTTTTCGTTGGTATTTAGTTGAAAATCCTGAGTTTCATACATCAAGCCCTAGGTGCACAAACTTGTCTCAAGAGCTCATTTGTCTACTAGAAGTAAAGCACTGTGCTCATTTTTAGTTAAAATGTGCTTTCTTCTCCTACTGTTAATTAAGCTTTCTTTACAAATCCACCAGCTTAAACCACAAAATGAATAAATAAATCAATGTTATTAAATATTTCAGGAGAATTTATCAAGATGTGCATAGAATTCAAGGGCAGATAATGAAGCAAGTAACCTCTTGCCTAACAAAATATCAGACTCAAATGTTTGGGAACAAAGGTGCATAGCACTTGTTGAGATATTTCAGAAAAACAAAATGTGCCATGCAATCTTCAATTTCAAAAAAAGTTTGTAGGCTTTGATCTTTCAAAAAACCTACTTTATTTGGTGTTCTTTAATGACTCTATATTTCTCCCAACCCACTTACTATAGATAGAAGAGAAAAGTTAATAGGGACAGGAGAAATAGACCTTTTTTAGACTCAGTTCCTTGGGGGCAACCCCACTTTTCTTTGCTTTGCAAGGCCACAGGGAAAGAAGACAAACTCACTTCTCATATGAATTGATGAGCTGGTGTGGGTGGGTAGGAGGAATAGGGGATAGGGAGGGTACAGAGGGGTTGGGACTGGGAGGAGAGGAAGGGGGGAAATATGACTGGGATGTAAAGTGAATAAATAAATAAGTTAACTAAACACACACACAGATTCAGAAAAACAGAAATAATATGACTCAAAATATTAACAAAAATACCTTTGAGTTTATTTTGGGCAAAGAGCTTACCTTGAAGTGTGATAATTAGACACAATGAGACTCCATTTAATACAACTAACTATTTCTTTCCCAGAGTTAATCAATTACAGACAGCTTCTTGGTTAGGGATCATATCAATTTCCCCCTCTGAGGGCTGGAACTCTGTTTTCTCCTTACACAGGCACTGTGCATGCTGTCACCTTCTCTGTGAGCTCATACGGGCCTCAGTCTGTTGCATCTGATAGCTTCCTTGGAGTTATTTATCACCTCTGTCACTTACTTTCTATCTCTTCTTCTTTATAGATTTTGAACATTGGCATGAGGAATTTGATGAAAAATCCTATGTAGGACTGAGTGCTCAAAATCTTTGATTCTCTGAATATTGTCAAGTTTTGAGTCTCTATGCTTGTTCCCATCTACTACAAACAAAAAACAAAAAACAAACAAAAAAAAAACCAAGAATATTTTCTGATAATGGCTGAGACGTTAATCTATAGGAATAATAGAATGCCATTAGGAGTCATTTTATTTTTGTTACTTTAGCCAGACAATAGTATTTGGTTTTCCCCTAGGCCCATGGTCTATTTAGTCTCAAATTGTTGGACTACCCATACAGTACTGGGCATGAGTTCTATCAGGTAGAGTTGGCCTTAAATCCAATCATAGCGTAGTTGGTTACTCCGACAACATTTGTGCCACTGTTATACCAGCATATCTCAGTGCAGGTCACAGTGTTGGTAGCTGGGTGGGAGTTTACTTTTCTCCTCTGGTAAGGTGCAGATTACCTTCCAGCATCATGAGTACTAGTCATCAGAGTGATAGCTCTACGTAAGCACTAGCTGGACTCCTCTGTGTTCGATGAAATGTGTAAGTGTTGTTTTCAGCAATAGGGGTGTATCATCAGCCTGCAGAGAAGGGTAAGTTCTTTTAATAAGCCTGGAATTTGTGTTTCAACTAAAAACAAAGGTCTAGAAAAAAAATAAACCCTTTCTGTACCAAGCCATTTCCCCAGTCTCTGAGACTTGAATTTTAATTCTGAATTCTGTTTAACCTGTTTCTCTGGCATAATGAAATGTTTAGGAAAATGAATACTCATGAGGCAAAATCATTTTGTTATTACTAAATATTTCAGTGTTATTTCCTGTTTAATATATTTATATTTACTGAGCAGTTAAACAAAACAACTTTTGTTTAAAGGGATATTTCTATATTTAATCAAGTCATCTAAATATTTTTCTAAATCGATCTTAAGTTCTCAAGTTACTAGGATGAATAGGGCCATTATGTTGAATACATTTGTATAATCTTAAACAGATTTAATGTACTTAAAATATTTAAAAATGATAATACTTTTTCCATGTGCCTAATTATTAAAATGAACTTCTTTTTGTGCTAGGAGCATAGACCAAAGTTCTATTTCATTGTGCTTTTAAAAACATGCTCACATTAAAAATAGAATGACAAACAATTGAGTTGTAATCTGAATAAATTAATAAAATAAAATAAATAAAAATCACTGACAAATAATGTGTTGGGGCTCTTTACCACTTGCTCTCCCTCATGCAAGTAGAAACAGTGAAACTGAGCTTCAGGAATCAGCCTTTCTTTTTCACCGACAAGAAAACTGAAACTGAAAACTTAATTGTCAGAAGTCTGGGAAGTCAGGGTGAAAGCACTGTGGTTGGAAATTCAGTCTTTCTGTCTTTCCCATGCCCAAGAAGAGGCTGCATATCTCTGCGCACACACTGCTTTCTCCCGAGTGCGTGACAGACTGGACTAATCAATTTCAATACTCTTTTGCTCTAAGCTTTGGCATGATCCCAGAATCCTTTTCTACTCAGCATTTGAAGATGCCATTACCAATCAATTGGAATCACTGCACAACTTAAAGGCTGTTTTCCTTTTCTGGTCCTGGCTTTTTCCACTGGAGTGGGCTGCCTCTTGAGAAATGATTAAAGAGTGGTTACTTCCCAGGTGCTCTGATCATCATGGAGCAGACTCATGGTGGCAGGGCCTTGTGAGGTGAATTTTAAATAGATTCTGTTCAGTACTTCCACTGTTCTCTGTATGCACATTGGCCTCTTTAGAGTGATGTTCATTAACATGACATGATAAAGTAGTAATTTTGCAAACTAAAGAGTCTTCAAGCATATTTAAGTGCTCTGAAATAATGCAGACTCTTACATTGCTCTCCAGGAGCTCATTTCACATGCATCAGTACATGATTCCGAAAAACAAAATGAAAAACATATTGGAGCTGCAGCACCGAACTTTATCTTAAGCTGTCAAGAAGGATGAGATTAGGAAACAAACAACTCTCAACAGAAGCGCCTTAGCATGAGTGTGGCCATAGAGGCAAGTGATGCTCTGATCAGATTCTGGCTATGGCAACTGTGGTACATCTCGATTCCTGAAAGAAGCCAGGGGAGGTAACAGTGGTAGAGACATGGGAGAGCAAATTCAAGTTATGAATAGTTCCTAACTTTCACTGAAACAATTACTTCAAAGGGCTTTCATTGTGAAGTTCAGGTTTGGTGAGAAATAAAGCATGGCTCTGGATCTGCCTCCTGAATTATCACATTGGCTGTGGCATAGCAAAGTAGATGGGCATTCTCTGGAACACACTGAAAGTAGAAGCAGCAGCAAAGGTGTATGCACTCATGTTCTCAATGAGCAGTCAATCACCTACATTCATTTCATGCAGGTTACAGCACTTGGACATCATGTCTTGTTTAACCATTTCTGTGCTGACAGACTGAGGCTGCTTCTATAACTCAGTTTTTGGAGCAATACTGGGGCAAACATTGGTGTCCAAGGGCTTTTGTGACATATTTAAATAGTTTTTCAGATAAATACCTATGTGTGGTATAACAAATGTGGTATAGCCCTATGACAGATCTCTTGGGGGAAGCCTCCATTCTGATTCCTATACTGGTTGATCTAGGTTAATGTTTTACTAACAGTGTCTGAGGCTTTATTTTTCTCCACATCATTATCATCTTTAGTTGTTTTGATGGGTAGCATTCTGACCAGAATGAGTTGGAAGCTCTATGTAATTTTACTTTACTTTTTTTTTTCTGATGATTGTTAACACTGAACAGTTTTTGATGTTTATTTTCCATTTTACCTCATCTTTTGAAAACTATTTACTTCATTAGGGCCTGGATTGCTTGATTTCTTACTAATATTTTTTAGTTCTAGATATTATCATATTCGGGATATAAATCCTCTGTCAAATGTGCAGGTAGTACAGATTATGTGTCATTATTTAAACTACCTTTTCACTCAGTTAAGTTCCTAGAAATCCCATTCTTCAATTGTTGAGACTATATCCTTAAAGACTGGAGTCGTTTTTCAGAATGTCTTTACCTATGTCTTTATTTTGAAATGATTTTCCTGCTGTATACACTAACATTCCCTTTATATTAAGGTCTTTGACTCATTTGCTGCTAATTTTTATAGGGGTTTAGTTTATAGGGATTCCTCTATATGTGAATAACCAAATTTCCTAGAAGCATTTATAGAATTTATTTTTTTCAACAATGGATACTTTTGGCATCTTTGTGAAACATCATTACTGTGTGAGCTTAAATCCAGTTCCTTGGGATGTCCCTTTCTATTCTATCCTATTCTTCCAGTATATTCTATTCTGTTCTGTTCTGTTCTGTTGTATTGTATTCTATTCTATTTGAGTAAATATCTTTTTTTTTCTTGTGTGTGTGTGTGTGTGTGTGTGTCAGTGCCATGCTGTTTTTGTTAGCAGGCCTTGGTTGCATAACAAAGTCAAGTCTAATGACCATAAAGGTGAATTCTATAGCTAAAGACCTAGAATCTAATGTGGTTTCTTACCAATCACATAGAGGTCAGCAGGCCATAAAGTAATTTGACATTTCCCCTAAAGATGGGTAACAGTCCAGGGAGGAAAGAGTCCGGAATAATTATTCTGAGGAATTTGGATAAAGTCTGCCTCTATAGAAAAAGATGAGTGAGGTCTGTACCCACAGATAGCAAAAAATCACCATGTCATTAACAGCATCTACCCTCATGCTTCTGAATGTGATGTAGGTATTTTATTTTTATCTCTTCCATTGATAAAACACTCCTGCATGGTTAATGGTCCTGGCTCTCTCAGTGCCATTCTGTGAATACAGGGATTTTGGTGCCACCAAAATAAAATGATATATAGTTAAAGAGAGTGGAATTAGAGATGGAGAGGACACTTGAGAAGTTGTAGAGAGATTAGATTTCTCAAAGCCTGATCGGAATCAGTTGCCAGACTGTGGTGTTCTGGATCTAAAGCTAAATGTTCTATTTCAAGCAGGTATTTTGGGGACTGCTTCTGACATGGACTCTGGGTGGCCCCAAATGATCACCCAGCTGTACACAGAGGACGGGGAAGCAGGCTATCCAAAGGAGACATGATAGGCTGTGGTCATGTGGCAGGGAGTCAGGGGAGGTCCATTTCTGTCAGAGGTCTAGAGGAGGGGAGTAGGGCAGAATAGCGAGGGAAGGTGGAACTGGGAAGACACAAGGGAGTGGATAAAAATTGGATGTGATCTAAATAAATTGTAATAAATTAAAACAAACAAAAAGAAATAAAAAAATCTCCTCCAAACAATTCCATAATATCTTAGGCTTTTTCCTCAAAGTACCTGAAAAAGATGTAGACTGTGATCTCTCTAGATACCATATTCGAAAGTGGGTCAATATGTCAGATTTTGTAGAAAACACTAGAAATGAATCTGAAGACTGAAACTGAACAACTCAGTTAGACTTAGGAATTCAGAACATTTAGGATGTGTGGCCTCACTATAAAAGAAAGTTAGTTCATTGATAGAATATCCCAGAGAGGGTTCTCTTAGTTCCTAAGGCATAACATGTAAAAGAAGGAGTTTTTGTTGGAATTTCAGAAAACTTGCTGAAGGCTCAGTCATTAGCTCTAAAATTTTACTGTTTGTTAAATTAGAAGCTGGAATTTCTTTTTTTTATTTCAAATATACACCACATTAAGTAAACTACCCTAAATTGAATAGGCTTGTTCTTCACTTTACGACTGTAAATAATCAATTAGCAAGAATAGAAGATACTTAAGTCTTGTAAAAGATTAATTAATGACTATATTAATATCTGTTTAGGTGCCTATTGTATTATTCAGATTTCCATCACCTTGACATAACTGAGCTAATAACCACCTAAGAAGAAAAGATCTATGTGGAGTTACAGTATTCAAAATGTCATTATAAGAACTTTTGGCGTCATTTTGGTTGAATATACTATGACAGGATATCATGATCAAAGCTCACTTATCACACTTTACTCATTAAGAACTAAGGGAGGATGATGGGGTCTGTGGAGCACTACTGGAGAGATCAAAGTCTGAAGTATCTGGATAGCCAACCGAGCTCTGTCTATTACAATGGACTCCCTTTCTGGAAGGACACTTCATACTCATCAAAGGTAGTCAACCAAGATGACATCACAATTCTGAACATCTATGCTCCCAATACAAGGGCACCCACATTTGTAAAAGATCTGCTAAAAAAGCTTAAACCACACATCGATCCCTACACAATAATAGTGGGAGACTTCAACACCCCACTCTCACTGAAGCATAAGTCATTGAAACAGGAACTAAGCCGAGAAATAACATCATTAATCAATGCCATGGGTCAAATGGATCTAACGGATATCTATAGAACCTTTCACCCAAACAAGAAAGAGTATACCTTCTTCTCTGCACCCCATGGAACCTTCTCCAAAATTGATCACATCGTAGGTCACAAAGCAAGCCTCAACAGATACAAGAGGATTGAAATAATACCTTGTATCCTATCAGATCACCATGCTCTTAGGCTGCAATTCAACAACAGAAATAACAAAAAGCCTACATGTATATGGAAACTAAATGACACCTGGGTCAGGGAAGAAATAAAGAAAAAAATCAAGGAGTTTCTGAAATTCAATGAAAATGAAGGAACAACGTACCCAAATTTGTGGGATACATTGAAAACAGTGCTAAGAGGAAAATTCATAGCACTAAATGCCTTTAAAAAGAAATTGGTGTTGTTTCCAATTGAGCGTTTGTGTAGTTGTGTTTTTGCCATGGTATAGTTATCTATTTCCTGAGTAGTTTTGGTTGTAGCTTGACCCTTTGGGATGGAGTTTTCCTTCTAGTACCTTCTGTAAAGCTGGATTTGTGGATAGGTACTGTTTGAATTTGTTTTTGTCATGGAATATTTTGTTTTCTCCATCAATGGTTATTGATAGCTTTGCTGGGTAAAGTAGTTTGGCCTGACATCTGTGGTCTCTTAGGGTTTGCAGGATCTCTGTCCAGGCTCCTGGCAAAGAGTTGGGCTGTTATCTATAGCCTGAGGCTGAACCTGTCCTGTTAATGGGGGGAGGGGTGTGAAAACAAGTGTACACAGTCTTGAAAAGTGGAGAATGATAGAAAAAACATGCCATCTTTGATATCTATATCTAACAAGGAAACATTGTGTGGATGATTGAGACATGCAGTAGCTGCCTTTGAGGGAAACCCCAGATTCACATGGTTTTATTAATTTCTCAAGACTTGTAACCACTTTTGAAGACCTTAGTTCAAATCCTCAGCACCCATGCAAAGAGCCAAGATTGGAAGCACCTAGCAGTAACCGCAAGTTGGCGTTAAAATCCCTGGAACTCTCTGGCCAGTCAGCCTAGCTGAAATGATGAATTTATGTTTCAGTGAGAGATCCTGTCTCAAAGGTATAAAGTTGACAGTGATAGAGGAAAATGCCGATTATCTTCCTCTGGCTTATGCATGTGCATACTTACTTGTGCACATTCACATGTATGTAACATACATGCACACACACACAGAAATGGGACTAGTTTAGAATATTTAGACAAAGGGAAAGTTTAATCTGCTTCTATAATAAAAGCACTGGAGGTTAACGGATTTAGAATTCATTGAATCAAATAAAAGGGACAGGGTTTATTTATTTATTTATTATTATTATTATTATTATTATTATTATTATTATTATTATTTATATGGATCTGTATCTTTGACTTTTCTGTAGAAATTTTCTAGCTGATAAATGATAGCAAATTGATTAATTAGAAAGTTATGCATGGCAAATTATTAGATTACACAGTTATACACTGAATGATCGGAACTTAGAAATGAATCCACCGATGACCTCTTATGTATATTTCTCTAGAGAAATTGTTAGGGACTGGTGAAAGTCAGTACACTCAGGGTCTGCAGCAGTCAAAAATCAGTTTCCATTGTACATATGAAATAGTGCATACAGGACATTTACCCGCTTACAGTGAATTAAAACATGGGAACACTGTGTGTTCAGCTGAGAGGCATTACATGTAATGCTAATCTAATGCTATTTCTTTTGCACTATGAAGAGTAAGATTAGTAAGCGCTTTGTAAACATACATTGCCTGAGCTCCTTAATGTTTTATAACCAGAACATATTCTATTTTCCTGTCAAATTAAACATTTCAAAGAGAACAGAAGTTATTTCGTCTCTACCTCATCTTTTTCCTAACTCTAGAATTCCTGCTGTTACCATTCTGACCCCTTGCCTTGGTATGCCCCTGAATTCCCAGAAAGCAGAGGATGACTGCTGCATACCAACTCACATGCTATGTTCTGCTTTCTGCTGCTAAATGCTTTTAAAAAAACCTATTTTTGATTTCTGTTTAGAGTTGAGAGACTAGGTAGAGTTGTAGAAATGTATTTTTACAATTACAATTTTGCAGTTTCAAATATAGTAACTGTTTACATGAAGCAGATTTTTAAAGTAGTTTCTGAATCTGTGCAAATGATTCATTGGTAAAGATTTGAAAATAAAAAATATAAAAGGTGCTTCATTTGAATATCATATTGAGCTTTATTTCATAAGAGATTTTTATTTACTATGGATAAATTTTAAAAGTTATATAAACTTTTAAGTTTATTACAAATTTAAAATTCTTTCATTCCTTCATTTAAAACTTCTTTTTATTGCCAGTCTTATAAAGAATTGGCATATTGTTTAACCACTTTGAGTGGTTATTATTAGCACAGCCCATTAAAGCCTGGTGTTTACCTTCTCAGAGAGACTGAAGCAACAGGGTTGAAGTGTTCCCTTGATTTGAACTGAAAGACTGTGAGGTAATTAGGACCTAGCATGTTTAGTTGGAGTCTGAGGCATCTGTCTGTACACTCAGTCTGTAGGATGCTGCCCATAAGTGAAATGAAAACTAGTTAGCAATAATGCTTTTTTAGGGTCCGTTACTGAAGTTGTAACACTAATGTCAATTCATGAATAAGGTTTTGAAATACAGGATGGAAGAATCTGCTTCCTGATTGGCGGGGTTTCAGGAGAGGGAGAACACTGGCACATTCACATTCATAAACTCCAAGAGCAACTGATGTGTCATTTAGCTTTGTGTAATCCAGGAAAGCCGTGGTTGCTGACAATGAATTCATTAGAATCTCTCTTCTACAGCCAATAGGCATAGAAAAAACTGAAATGTTTCTGGCAGTTCTCTGTGTTGATGGAAGAATCAAAGTGGCCTTCAATGGGCTGTTGGTAAAAAGAGCGCTTTGTTTTGGCTTCTAACTGCCTGAACATGGTCAGTCTGAAACTCAATAAAGGTGTGTGTTCTAGCAAATCAGAGGAGTTGTTTGTTAATACATCAGCTTGCACACAGGAAGCTACAAAACTGTCACTAGGAAATTCATGATGCATGGGGACTTCCTGAGCAGGCTCCCCAAGGAATCTGCTAATAGAAGTCTTTGTTGAGTCAGAAAATTGGATGACCCTGTAAGCATAAGAAGTAGTTGTGGGTAGATTGGCTCACACTGAAATTTTCTCCTTCATTAAGGATATCTTAAAGATTCATAAAACAATTTATTGAAAAGAAACATCTAAAAAAAGAGAGATGGTTGTATAGCCAATATTATCATTAAAATAGTTTGCTTATTGAACATGACCCATAACCGTAGCTTTGGAGGAAGCTTCATTTCTCCACTGAAATCCCTATTTCCACATTCTACACAAAATATTACAGAAAAAAAGATTTCCAATGTCCCATATGATGTATTCTGGCTTTGCATTTTTTTTTTATTTGAAAGAGCTCCTGATGAATCAAGAAACTAAATAAAGATCAGAAACATCAAGGCATAAATGCCTCTGTTTGTTGAGAAATAGGATTTCCCTACAGGGTAATTACCCTTACTTCACCATTTAAAATAATGCAATGAAATCTATTTTGAACATTTTGCAAATAGGAAAAAAAATATATTGATTTCAAATTAAATGCATCAAAAATGTAAGGAGCAATTATTGTAAAGTTTAAAGATATTCATATAATCAATGTCAATTGACTGTAATATTTTATAATGATAGAAATTATTCATGTGTGCATTTTCATCATTGAAAACCAATATAACTGGTATTTAAGGCTTACAGCACTCGATAGGTAAAAGATAAAGTCTAGCAGTGCTATTTCATAAATAAGAATTTCCTACCTGGCTTTACAGAGGGCTTACTTATAAGATGTTGACAACGTACAGCAGAGGGGACCCAAAGTACCAAAAGATGTCTCAGACATCTCGCTACATTAATCTGAATATTTGTTTCTCTCTTAAATGAAATTAGTTCCCCTATCAAAAATACTGCAGAGACATTCTTCATATATTTCTTCACATAAGATGTCACCAATGTCACTGAAACTGAGTTTTCACTGACCAGTTTGCTTTGATCTTGGCCTTGTCATATACAAAACGTGAATAGTAATTTTTGTTGTCTACATGAAAACACATCTGGTTTTATTGTTGTTGTTAATTTTTGCTTTGTTACTTATTGTTGTTATTATGAAAACACAGCAGAGTTGGCTGGGATGCCAAATCCATTCCTGTTTTTCCTGCAAAGTAATGACTGTCTCCCCTTTTCTTGCTACTATATTTTTGAAGGTAGTCTTTTTGGTCCTTTTCTTGTGAAAATGTGCTGAAGAAAGCAATTTAAGTAAGGATAGGGTTTATTTGTAATGAAATGGATTTTCAGATGTGATATCTCATATATTACATCTGTGACAGTAAGTGTGTTTTTTAACCTCAAGTAATGACATTTAGGTGTGTTTTCACATCATTTTCAATAACATTAAACACTTACTTTGTTTAAATTTGTATTCATCATTATTAGATTGTATTGATATTTGTGTGTATGTGTGTGTGTGTGTGTGTGTGTGTGTGTGTGTGTGTGTGTGTGTACAAATGTAGAGGTCAGAGAGCAATTTTCTAGAGCTTGTTCATTCCGTCAACCCTTAAATCATCTTGAAGGACAAGCACTTACTGAAAGATCTTAGAAGTCTCTCATATTGAGTTCTTAACAAAATTCTTAAAACTATAAGAAGAATATTGGGTCCTGGGGTCCTCCTCAAACTAAGGCACCAGCCAAGGAGATTATAGGCAGTAAACTTCAAACCCTTACCAAGACCTAGCTGACGAACAGGATATTCTCCACCGTTGAGTGGAGAGTGAGATCTGACTCTCACACGAACTCTGGTGCCCCTTTTCTGACCACGTCCCCTGGATGGGGAGGCCTGGCGGCACTCAGAAGAAGGATAGCAAGTTACTAAGAAGAGATTCAATATTCTAAGAGCATATATTGGGGGAGAGGTCTCCCTCAATCACAGACATAGGGGAAGGAAGAAGGGGGGAAGTGGGAGGGAGGGAGGAATGGGAGGAAACAGGGGAAGGGCTAACAATCTAGATGTAATATGAATAAATTAATAAAAAAAGAAGAATATTGAAAAGTAGTCTCAATATAGTTTTTTCTCTAATTTTCTCCAATAAATGTCAAGTATATCCTTCAAATCACCTAGGTAAAGAACCTTGGTGTAAACTTTAACTTGACTGTTTCTGAAACCACATACTATGAACTAGTAAATTTTGTTTATTTGTCTTCAAAGTGCATCCAGAATTTGAAACTTTCTTGTTATTCCAACTACTTTATTCTATTTTTGGAAAGGGTATACTTTGATGGGATTAGTATAAGTCTTGGTTTAACAGTTTTCTTGCCCTGGTGTTTCCTTTAAAATGAGGTGAGTAGTGTTCGTTACATGTAAGTTGAATTTGCATATTCTTTTTAAACATTTAGTGGAAATTCATCTTATTTCTATCAAATACCAGACCTTACAGGGTACCAATATATAATTCCTCTCTGAACCCATATCATCCATATAACTTATTTTGGAAAAATAAGTTAGTATCAAAATGTTATCACAGAACCTCTCTACAACTATCATATACAAAGTAATACATACACTTTATGATGGTCAGTATTGGTTGTTGCTTTTGTCAATGTTCTATTGCTGTGAAGAGACACCATGGCCATGGAAGTTCTTTTATTTTATTTTAATGTTTTAAGATTACATCCAAATTGTTATCCTCTTGCTTGTATCTCCCCATTCCCACCCTCCCTCCCTCTTCCACCCTGTTCCCTTCCTATAGACTTCTGATAGAAGTAATCCTGGCTTAAATATTCAGAATTTAAATCCAATATCATCATGGCAGGAAACATAGAGTTATGCAGGCCGGCCTGGTGCTGGAAAAGAAACTGAGAGTTCTGTTTCTGAATTGGGAGGCAGCAGGCATAGAAAGACACTTGGCTCTGTCTTGAGCATTTGAAACCCAAAGCCTACCCCTAGTGATACATTCTCCAACAAGGCCACCTATCTTAACAGTGCCTCTCTCTGGTGAACAAATGTTCAAATCTATGAGCTTAATGGGGAGGGGCATTCTTATATAAGCCACCACCTTTCTAAACTTGATATTATTTGGGATAAAATAAGAGTCACTTCTCTGGATAGGTATAAGAGAAGGGTGTTTGGGCTGGAGAGATGGCTCAGCCATTAAAGGCTAGGCTCACAACCAAAAATATAAGAGAAGGGTGTTTAATTTGTATTTTATTGCTGTGGTAAAACATTAATCAAATTAACTCTGGTGGAAAAGGTTTATTTGGCCTACATATTCTGGTCTGTCAAGAAGGAAGCCATGGTAGGAAGTCAAGACAGGAACCTGAAGACAGGAACTGGAACAGCAGCCATGGAATAATGCTGATTCCTGGCTTTCTCTCCACGGCTTGCTCAATTGGATTTCCTGTACAACCGTTGAGCACCTGCTTAAAGATGGTACCGCTTCACTGGGCAGAGTGACCTGATGAATCATTAGTCAGGAAAATGCACTGCAGATGTGTCTACCGGCCAATCTGATGGAAGCATTTTGTCAACCGTGGTTCCCTCTTGCCGTTGCACTGAGCTTGTGCCAAGTAGAAATAGAACGTGGCAAACACAAAGGGTATTTGTTGAAAAGAATGAGGTGGGGTGATATTTTCCCTAACAATGGGTGGCAGCTTTAAAGGACAGCCCAGTTATAACAAGTTCTGAAGAAAGAACAAAGATGTTTCTGTTTCCCTTCTTTTTTTGCTAGTGAGTTTATCTAAATGTTGTTTTTGCTGCAGTTGCCATGTTTTGATGACAATAAAATTCTTCTCATTCCCCCCCCCCTTAATATGGATTGTAGACTAGTCACTCTCCAGATATCCTCCAGCCTGTAGTGCTGAGTAGTCCAGACTTCTAGACTGAGCTGTTGACAGGTAATGACACTTTCCAGTATAGTTTATTGAACCATACAACACAGATCTATTAAGACAATAAAGTAGATTCTTTTGGAAATATATTTTCATATACTTGATTCTGTTCTTCTATAGAACATTTACTAATTCTTCTTCCGTAACTGTTTTTCAGTCCTAGAAATGAAATATTTACTAAATAAGTGCCATGGTCTAGGCACCGTTGTATGTTTTATGGATAAAGTCAGAAAATAAGTAAACATTCTGTTCTCATGGAGTACACATGGTAGTAAGAAACTATTTTTCTTCATAATAGTATTTACAATGTGAGCAATTATATAGGCATGTTGGGATTTTTGCTTTAGCTTTAGTTATTTTGTCATAGGGAGAAAGAATCATCATAGCATGAAGTTAAGTTTGTTCATTATTAGCCTTTGTAGGTTACAATCTTTGTGATATGGTGAAAACTAAATATACAATGTGTGTATGTACAAACAATTGAATGGACAGATTCATCAAATTATATAGCAATAACAACAAACTTAAAAGCTGTGGAAGATGTCATACTAGATACATAACTACACACTTGAAAGCTTTAAACAAAGGTAAGAAATCATATCCAAAAGGATAAGATGGTAAGAAATAATCAAACTCAGACTGAAATCAATTAAATGGAAATAATAAAATAAAACACAAAGAACCAATAAAACAAATAATTGTATCTTTGAGAAAATCAAAAGGATTCAGGAACCCTTATCCAAATTAATTGCAAAGGAGAGCAAAAATATACAAATTAACAAAATTAAAAATATATGAGGAAATAACACTAGACACTGAGGGATAAATTTTTAAAAACCTGCACCTGGGGCAGGATATATGGCTTGGTGGTTAAAGGTAGTTACACTTTGTCCTCCTGCAGAGGTGCCCTTTACTAAATTATAGGATACAAGAGAAATATTTTTCTCAATATATACTACTTAATAAAGTAAAATCAAGATCATAAAATCAATTTACACACATCTATAACTCCTAATGAAATATAAGCAGTAATTATAAGTATCCCAACCAGAACAGCCCAGGGCCAGATGCTTTTAGCTCAGATTTTTACCAGACTTTCAAAGAAGAGTAAATTCCAATACTCTTCAAATTATTCTACAGAATAGAAACAGTAGGAACTTTGCACAATTCATTTTACAAGGCCAAAAATACTTTCTAAAACAAACCAGATAAATATTCAACAAAGAAAGAAGATTACAGAACAGTTTGCAATAAGATCACATATGTAAAAAATATTCAAACTATGTGGAAACAGAATCCCAGAACATATAAAAATATCATTCACCATCATCAAGTAGGCTTTATCCTAGAGATGCAAGAAATTTTCATATACATATACACAATAAATGTATCATATCATATAAACAAACTGAAAGACAAAAACCACATGATAATTTCATTAGATAGAGAAAAGATATTTGACAAAAACTCTATAAGGTAAAAGTCCTGGAGAAAGCCAGACTTGGTGGTTCATGCCTTTAATCACAGTGCTTGGGTAGCAGAGAAAGGTGGATCTCTGGGAAATCAAGGCAAGCCTGGTCTACACAGCAAGTCCCAGGATAGCCAGGGCTGCACAAGAAACCTTGTCTTGAAAAAAATTCCTGGAGAGATAAAGAATACAAGGGACATACCTTACCATAATAAAGGTAGTTTGTAGCAAACAATAGCCAAAATAAATATAAATGTAGAGAAAATCAAATAATTCAACTAACATCAGGAACAAGATCAGACTATCTACTTTCCTCAGAACTATCTAGCATAGTAATTGAAACCTTAACTAGAGCAATAACAGACTCAAAGGGATAAAATTTTGACAGGAAGAAGTCATAATATATTTATTTAAAGATGGTGTGTGTGTGTGTGTGTGTGTGTGTGTGTGTGTGTGTGTGTGTGTGAAAATTACACCTGGAAACTCTTAAATCTAGTAAACACTTTCATAAAAGTAATTTGATACAAAATGAATTCAGAAAAAACTCCAGACCCTTCCTTTGTACAAATGACAAATGTTCTGAGAAAGAAATCATGCAAAGGTCACCTTTCACAATACCCTCAAGTAACATAAAATATCTTGCGATATCTCTAGCCAAGCAAAAGAAGATTAGTATGATAAAAACTTCAAGTCTTTGAATAACAAAATGAAGAAGATATCAGAAAATAGAAGGGTCTCCCATAATCATGGATCAGTAGGATTAAGATGATAAGAACAGTCATGTTACCAAAAGCAATCTACAAATGCAATGCAATGCCCATTACAATTCCAACACAATTCTTCACAAATCTGAAAGGAGCCTGTATATTATAACATATTTCCAGACTTAGTTTGAGGACAGACAAATAGATCCATCCTTATCAACCTGCATAAAATCAAGTCCATGTGGTTTAAGGACCTCAACTCTAAATCAGATACACTGATCCCCATAGAAGAGAAAGTGGGTAATATCCTTGAGCATGTTGGCACAGATGAAATTCTGAACAGAACACTGATAACATAGGCACTAAGATAAACAATTAATAAATAGGACCTCATGAAACTTAAATGCTTCTGTAGTACAAAGAATACCATCATTTGGAAAAGGGACAGCCTACAGAATAAGAAAAGACTTTTTAACAACTCTTTGTGCCATAGAGAACTAATATCCAAAATATAAAAATAACTCAAGAAACTAGATATCAAAAACAAATAAAGGCCCTGGTGGAGGGGGTTTAGGTGAGCCATCCCCAAATTTGTGAAAGCAGGTGATCTGAGCGAGACACTTGCCAGCTGCAGCACTTGGGAGACTGGGCTTGGTTCCTTGACAGGACAGCACAATGGAGCTGACTATAAAGGATGTGTGTATGTGTGTGTGTGTGTGTGAGAGAGAGAGAGAGAGAGAGAGAGAGAGAGAGAGAGAGAGGGAGGGAGAGAGACAGAGACAGAGAGACAGAGAGACAGAGAGCCCAGAACGCATAAAGAGTTAAAGAGATGTCTCTGTCTTACACCTATAGAGATATTGGAAGGCCTAAACAGAGCAGTGCTGGAGATCTTGTCCTGCAACCCAGTGGGTTGACCAGCTTAACTGTCACCCAGGCCCAAATCCAGGGCTTGGATCATATATTACTGGTAAACTGTTGCAGCATATGAAGATATGAAGGGACTGGTCCTGCAGATCTGGAGCTGCAGGGTTTCCATGAGACAGTGCAACAACAGGATAACCAGGAGGGAAAACTGATGATATCACAGAAGCCAAAGACCTCAAACCAAACTAATGACACAATAGCAATGAACATTTGCAAATGAGGATGTATGGACAAAAGTCTATAGAGAGGAAAACACAGACACATGACAGCTTCCACAACAAAACGTTTTTTTATGTTATGTTTTTGTTTGTTTGTTTTCTTTGTGTGCGGTGTTTTCCTTTTTAATTTTGGAGATGAAGTTGAAAGGATGTACGACAGACATGAGGGGGTAAGGAGATGAGTAGGACTTGGGTGTATGATGTCAAACTTACAAAGAATCAACAAAAAAGTGTTTTTTAATGGACTATAGATATAAATGGAAAAATTTCAAGATAGGAAACTCAGATACCTGAGAAATACTTAAAGAAATGTTCAACACCCTTATTCATCAGGGAGATACACGTGAAATATCTTTGACATTTCATCTTACATCTATGAGAATGACTAAGTTTAACAAAACAAGTGACAGATCATGCTGGTGAGAATGTGGAGAAAAGGAGCACTCATACGTTTCTGGTTCAAGGACAAACTTGTTCGTCTACTATGGAAATCAGTATGGCAGTTTCTCAAAGTTGGGAAAAATTTACCTCAACGTGCATAGATGCTACTCTTTGACATACCCAAAGGGTGATTCACTCTACAACAAGACGTATGCTTAACCATGTTCATTACAGATTTATTTATAATAGCTAGAAGCTGTTACCAACTTAGGTGTCCCTCA
Source organism: Acomys percivali (assembly GCA_907169655.1). NCBI lineage: Eukaryota > Metazoa > Chordata > Mammalia > Rodentia > Muridae > Acomys > Acomys percivali. The sequence goes on along the minus strand of OU015743.1, from coordinate 97,218,924 downwards.
AGAGAAGAATGGATATATAATATATGGCACATGTACATAATGGGTTTTACTAAGTTGATAAGAAAAATAGCATCATCAAATTTGCAGGAAAATGGATGAAAGTAGAAAAAAAATATCCTGAGAGAGGTAACACAGACTCACAAAGACAAATATGATATGTATTATTTTACATGTGGATTTTAGTCATTAAATAAATAATAACCAAACTAATGTCCATATACCCAGAGAAGTTATATATAGGGAAAGGCACTAGGGGGTGCACATGGATATTTCTGTGAGGAGGAAGTAGAAGAGACTTTGGGCAACAGGGGACAAGAACAAAAGCATCAAATGTGGAGGGAGAAGGGAGATAAATATAGGGAGAGTCAAGTGGAACTGAGAAGCATTTGCAGTATATTATGGAAACTTAGTCCAATGGTAAATTCCTAAAGTGTATGAAGGGGTTCTTAGTAGTGTCTCCTAATAATAGGCCATGTGGAATACCAATTGCCCATTTTCTGTAACCAAAATTAGCCAGTGGCAGCATTGGGCTACATTCAATTGAGTTGTTTCCTATGGCTTTTCAAAGAAATCTCCAAACAACACAGGCTGCTGCTAACACAATGTGTCCTTCTCTGAAAAGTGACAGAGGGTCTCCATTGTCAAGGATAACACCCACAGAACTCTTTTAACATGGTGAGGTCAAACTGGTGATGACATGGAGCCTTTACCCCTGTTATATTTGATGAGGGAAGGTACTCTGCATGTTTCAAAAATTAAAAAACAAGGACACCAATCCAGCCAAAAAAACCTTTTGACTTACAATGTATCCTGCTTGCAGGATATGCTGTAGTAATGATGGCAGAGAACTTGGAGGAGTAGCCAACCAATGTCTGATTTGACTTGTATTCCACTCCACAGGAGGGATCTCATAAATGACACTGCTTTGGTGACCATGAACTACAGAAAGAATAACCCAGAGACCTAGGATAAACCAAAGCTGCTGTCCTAAAAAATGTATCACTGAAATGAACCTTCATGATACTCTGCTATACTCATAGATCAATGACTTATTTATTAAGTAATCCTCAGGAAGCAGATGGGAACAGATGCAGAGACCCACATTTGGACATTATTCAGAGAGAGAATCTTTTTTTAATTTATTCATATTACATCTCAATTGTTATCCCATCTCTTGTATCCTCCCATTCCTCCCTTCCTCCCATTTTCCTCTTACTCCCCTCTCCTATGACTGTGACTGAGGGGGACCTGCTCCTCCTGTATATGCTCATAGGGTATGAATTCTCCATTAAATCTCTCTCCTCCTAGCTCAGACCACTCTGCAAATGGGAAGGCAAAAAGCATGTAAGAGCCAGAGGATATGGAGAATAGCACAACACAACACCCATTGATTCAAATATCCAAAGCTCATATGAACTCACAGAGACTGAAACAGGAAGCACAGGGCCTGCATTGGTCTACAAGTCCTCTGCATATATGCTTTTGCTTTCTGCTTAGTATATTTGTAGGACTCCTGAGTGTGTGAATGTGCTTGTCTTTGTTTCATTTGCCTATGGTTTGGACTCTTCTCCTTCTATAGTGAGAAATTTGTTTTTAAATCATATATGTTATGTGAGTATGTTTCTGTTTTAATTCTAGGCATGGGTTATGGGGCTGTTTCATATTGCCCACAAGAGCTGACTATGATTTCTCTTGTGCTCTAGCAGGGGTGTGATTTGGCCAGCTGAGGGTAGTTTATGTTTGGAGTTCTGGGGACGTTCCAGATGTAAATAGGTGCCAGTCCCCCAAGAGTGGTGATGGCTGCTGTTCCCGTTGTTGCTGCTGCCCCTGTTACCGCTGCTGCTGCTCATGCTGCTCATGCTGCTCATGCTGCTCATGCTGCAGCTGTTGGTTGCTGTTCTCTGTTTGTTGGATTTCTGGTTGCTTGTTGGAGATATTCTGATGAGAAAAATCAAACGCATCCCAAGGAACTTGTGGCCCCTAATTGCAGGAAGGATTCTAACAATATCATCTCCCTTTTGCTCTTCTGACCTTCTTTCTCTCCTACCTAGTCTTGGCAGTTGGAAGAGTTAAAAGTAGTGTAGAAAGGTATGGAAAATAACCCAATGAAGTAGCCAAAAGGTCCAGTAATAATTGGCACCCAGACAGGAGGCTAGGCAGAATGGGAAATCTGATGTCTAATGCCATAGATAAACAGCAGGACATGGAAGGAAGCATACTCTGTCTCAAGTCTTCAAGACCAAGGTGCCAGCAAAAGATTTACTGTGGCTGCTGCCAATAGGTTTTCCCTTTGCTTTGCTCCCAGATGGGATTTTCTACATTTTCTTTTTCTTCTTCCTATGCTATGTTTTAAAAAATCTTGGGCAATGGATGAGCAGCTTGCAAAATTGCTGGTGGAATTTAAGGAATCTTAGGAAAAAAGTGGATGAAATGGGAAAAACAAAAAGGGTCACTCTATTCTCTCATTTTTGAAAGATTTTCAGAGTTGGCTGTGCAACTGAAAAAATTTCAGGTAGAAGTAAATGTACTTTGGAAGCAAGTAGTGATGGAAAAGGCAGAAAAAGACGAATATGGGTATATTTAACAGTGATATAGAGCAAGGAGAATAAATACTGTCAAAAATCAGCTCCTTGGTGAAGGGTGGTACCATGATTTAAAAGATTTGGTGATGTTCTTATAGAACAATATTGCTTAATAGCTTTAAGATCTTGGGATAACATATTTGACCATGTCCCCTGGAGGGGGAGGCCTGGTAACACTCAGGGGAAGGATAGCAGGCTACCTAGAAGAGACTTTATGCCCTATGATCATATACAGGAAGAGGATGTCCCCCTCAGTCACAGTCGTAGGGGAGAGGAATAGGGTGAAAGTGTGAAGGAAGGAAGAATGGCAGGATAGAAGTGATGGGATAACAAATGAGATGTAATATGAATGAATTAATAAATTAATTAGTTAATAAAAAAGATCTTGGGATAAATTGGAAGTGCCTGGAAAATGGTCTACCTCATTTACTAAGATTGTAAAAGGCTCTGAGGAAGCCTTCATGGATTTCTTGCGAAGATTTTTTTACCAGCTATAAACAAATCCATACCAGACCCTTATATGAAGCAGATGTTGATAGAGATCCTAGAGTTTGAGAATGCAAATACAGAATGTAAAAGAATTATTAGTCCATGAAAGGGATGGCCAACAGCAATGGGTGAGTGGATAAGGGACAAGACCAATATTGGTTCTCATGATATCATGCAAATATCATAGGACAAACTATTGCCAAGGCTCACTAATATAAAAATTCCCAGTGCTTCAATTGCAGAAAATTTGGTCATTTACAAAGAAATTGTGACCAAACTGCTAAAAGCCTCAGATCTCAAAATTTGCAGTGTGTTAACTATAAGAAATATGGTACTTTCCACCAAAGAAGAGAATAAATGGTTTCTAGCTGCAGTGGATTTTCAAAAAGAACACCCAGGCTTCCTGGGGTTTGCAGACATTATGTTAATGGACCACAATTGGACCAATAATTGCAGGCCAAAGATGGATATCCATGTCAACTTCTTGATGTCCGGAAACAAACTGGGGGCCTGGCAACTTGGGGCCCCACAGCAAAAAAAAAAAATATATGACCTGTTTCTCTTTTGTCAGACAGGAAACAACAATCAAGCAGAAAAACTGCAGCTAATTATTGCCAATCTCACACACATTACTGTAGGCAGTGATGCTTTAGACTTGGACACATAAATTTCTTACCGTGCCTCCCAAAATTCAATGTTACAAAATAACCACTGAAGTATATAGTACTTTGCCTTCAGAGACAGTAGGAATGATCTGTGGCAGAGGGACTTATCTTTCCAAGGATGGATTGCACCTCCTGGAATTTAAATATTTGGTCTATGTTGAGAGAGAGGAGGAGAAAGAAAGAGAGAAAGAGACAGACAGACAGACACACAGACACACAGACAGACAGACACACAGACACACAGACAGATAGAGATGCAACCTGTGTGTAGTGGTATAGATTGCTCCTGAAAATATACAGAGAGGTGATGCAATTAGTTATTTGGGCATTAAATAAGTCAATGAATAGTTCAACCATAAAAAGTACAGATCTGAAGAAACAGTTGCAAAATCTTAATGATTTTCAAAAATTAATAGGAGATATTATTGGCTATAGTCTACCATCATATTAACTACTCATGACTTAGGTAATTTGTTTCAAATACTACAAGGAGATTGGACTTAAACAGTTGAAGTTAGTTAACAACAGAAACAGAAAGAGAGTTAATCTGGTAGAACAAAGACTGTAAAAGACATATGCAGATCATTGTATTTTGGTTATTTTTGCCTTCAATTTATTCTAATACTGGGCTCATTATGCAAAGGGAGATAGTATTATAGAATAGATTTTATTAGCATACAAAGTGAAAATTTAAAGATATACAGACCAAAGGTTTCTGAGTGGCACAAGGAAATGAAGACTTTTGTGGTACATGCCTTTTGGGCTAGTGCCCAATTATAAGTGAATATATACCATGTAAGTCTTTCTGCTTCTGGGTTAACTCACTCATTATGATCCTTTCTAGTCTTAGTCTTCTACTGAGACTCTTGGTAAGAGAAATATAGGAAATGGAGAAATAGAAGGACCCAGAGTGCCTATAAGAAGAATATCTTGATGGGGGGATCGACGCCCAGGGGCGTCTGCTCAAACTATTGCACTAACCAAGGACAATACAATAAACTTCGAACCCCTACTCTGATCTATCCAATGGACAGGACATTCTCCACAGTTATGTGGAAAGCAGGGACTGACTCTGACATGAATTCTGGTGCCCCAGATTTTACCATCTCCCCTTGGTAGGGAGGCCTGATGGCACTCAAAGAACGAATAAGCAGGTGACCAAGATGAGGCTTCATAGCCTATGACCATATAGTGGCCGAAGAGGTCCCCCTTAGACCTAGGGGAGGGGAATAGGGTGAAAGTGGGAGGGAGGGAGAAAAGGGAGGATACAAGTGATGGGATAACAATTTAGTTGTAATATGAATAAATTAATAAAATTAAAATGAAAAAAAAAGACTAGATATGCCTTCTGTTGTGTTGCCTTCTCCAGCTTTGTTGTTCTATCTTATTGAATATCACCCTCACCTTGCCCGATATAAAGATTTCCATAGCTTTGCCTGGAAGGAGCACTTTGGAAAATGACTTGCACCCTCGCTCCTTTAACTGGAGTAAAGATGTCATCATGACTCTATGGAACACTCAGAAATCTTACTACCTTTACTTTTGAGTACTACAGAGAAGCCCCCTTGCCTGCCTTTTCCTTTCTCTAGCCATTCTTTATTGTTGTGGCACTTTAAGAACCATAGTATATGAGAATCTAAGTCTTTCGGCAGATTTTGAGAGCTGCCAATGCATTTTCTACCTTTCAAAGATGACATCAGTCTATGGTGTTCGGCAAAAGTCACTAGATTCTGATGGAATTACATTTCTTCCTTCTTAACACTACTCTTAGCACCTTCCTAGTGAGCTTTCCATCAAAAACTGTCTCTCTTGTATCCAATCTGCTCCCTGCTGACTAGAGAGAAAGGTAAAAGTTAGTTAAATAAGTGAAGGAAGAAGGAAGAAAAATTCATAAAGTACAAAGATAGTAAAAAGTATAACCAGCATCCCAATTCAGTGTTTGTTTTTCTTAACAGGTTTTTAATACACTGAGATCATATTGTTTGTACATCTTCCATGTGGGCTTTCACTCTCAGGTTCAGATGAATACTCTTCAGCACCAGTAAATATTCTTATAGCAGGTTTTTCTGCTTTTGTAGTTCATAGGAATAGGCAACAGCTTCTTTACGTTCTCGATTATAGTCATCTTTCCTGACAGATATGAATGTGTTGTGGAATGGAATAGTCATTACTTTCATATATTCAGAGAATCTGTGATTACCTATAACACACTAGCACAAGATTAGGTTCATCAATGTTCTTGTGGTTTTTTTCCAGAGCTGAGGACCAAACCCAGGGCCTTGCACTGGCTAGGCAAGTGCTCTACCACTGAGCTGAATCCCCAACCCCTCATTAATGTTTTTAAAGTCTCTGCGTCTTAAAGGCAACAGTATGAGCAGCTAAGAACAGGCTACCATCAGCTCATAGCCTTTCTCTGAGCTAAGCCTTTCTCTGTACCTGGGCTTTACAACATTTCTGTGTGTGAATAATAGTCACTTAATTACATAACTTGGGCTGTGGATGGAACAATCTACTTTTATAATGAGTCAGCAACTTTAGTATCTTTGCCTCCCCACAGAACTGAAATCATGAACTAGTTATCAAAGAATGTATTCTTGAATTAGATGAATGCAGCGGCTTCAGCAACATATTATTTACCCCATGGGCAGCTGGTTAAAATTGTATACAGAAATACAAAGCCGCACAGTTCGTGCTTTCAAATGTTCACTGCCCTAGTCAAAGTTGCCTGTTTTGTTCCTTTTGTCTACATTTTTCCAGATAGCCACAGTGAAGGAGGCAATGAAAGCCAGCACACATACTGAACTTTATTTTTTGTTTTGAGATTTCCTTTGTTGCTATTTTACTTTCCTATACTGTAAAGTTGTGCTGACAGAATCAATTTTTATTATTTTTGTTTACACTTCTGGAAAAGGTGTGGGAGCACAGGCTATTCTTCAGATTTAATTCAAGCAAGTTTTATCAGTTCTTTCTTATATCTTTTGCTTTGCAACTTCATTGACAAAATTCATTTCATCAGAAAAAAAATGCTCTTCAGCTCCTGGGTCTTGCTTGTCTGTGCTTCATATTTGAAGAATTTTTAAACCAAGTAACAAGAAATAGTATTTAAGTATTAAAGGCCAGCTGTCAGGCTATTGAAAAGTGAATTTTTAGAATTTAACCTCCAAACCAAGAGCATCTGGAACTAGGGAGACTTTCTTTATAATAATGATGAAATCCTATTATAAGTAACTCTAGAGAACACCTGAGTTGTTCAGTGTCACTGGAATTTTACTAGAAGTAATAATACAAGTCTACAAATCACATTCCAGTACAAGCTAATAGAATACAATGCCAGCAAATTAACGCAGGGGTTTTGCAGCAAAGCTCTTAAGAAGAAACGCATCCAACACATACACCCTGGGCCCTTGTTTCTCCAAATCTTTTGTTTCTTGCCTGAAAGTTATATTGCTTACTTCATTTGAGGGAGTGTTGGAGTTCAAGTTAGTGGACCATGGTGGGAAGAAATATGTGGATCATCCAGAGGAAATTAAGGAAAAACCATAAATACAAAGAAGCCTTCTCTACTCTTTTCTTGGTATAACAAACTACTGAATGAAGCAGTTTAAAGCTGTCTATCATTTAGAGCGGAAATCAGATGATACCCAGATGATTCTTTTAAAGTAAACAATGTAATCAATTTAATAAAGCACTGCTGTTTTCATAGGTTAGCATCTAAGTCTAATTTGGCTGCATGAAAATGATTTTGTGAGGTTGTTATGGTACTTCAATTCTCACCTGTACTGTCTCTAGTCTTGCCTGAAAGAGAAAAGAAAAGAAAAATCACTTTCTTATCTTCCATATACTTAGCAACAAAGGATGTACTTTGTTAAGCATACTATCAGACACATTGGTCTGTTTATTCTGTATAATTTATGCAGACTCCCTGTTCACTTTAACTGTGTACGTTATTGCACAAAGTTGGGGAGTAGGCAAGGTAGATGTTTCATGATCTTTGCTCCTATTAACAATGCATTCATCTTTCTCTTGTTGCACTTCTATGCTGTGTAATAATAAAGATCTGTCTTCTCTGAAACTGTGTGCTCTTTGAGAGCCTAGCGTCTGGAAGAATTAGTGCCTGTTTATCTACCTCAGTTCTGTTGTGGTATACTCTTTAGGATCTAAGGCTAAAGAGATCAGTGTGTTTTCTTCTAAAGAAATTTGAGGGATGTGAAGTCTAGGGTTGTTATTTTTTGGTTTTTGTTTTTGTATTTTAATGTACATTCAATATATTCCAAGTTTTATTCGTATATAGTCTAACTTAATGGTTACCCATAGCTTAATGGATAAGAGTTATTGATCTCAGTTTATAAAACTGACAATTTGTATCCAAAAGATTATGTGATAAATAGTCAAGTCAGTCTAATACAAGCAGCTTTAGTTGTAGGTGAGGATGATGAGGATGAAGGAGAACCCTATGTTTTCATCTTCTGGCACACTTTCTTAGTTAAGATGTGAACAAGAAGTTGTTAGGACTGTAGAAAAGATAATTCTGGAAATCCAATGTATGGGACATCTATACAATAGTGCTCCTAGAAACAGAGAATTACTGAACAAATTACCCAATCCCTGGTATGCAATACTTCTGCAGGGGTTGTGAACACCATTAGCTATGATACCACTCCAAGGTAAGATGTACTCACCAGCAGAGTAGTGGCAAAATTATTACGGGGGCAACCAAATGCTGTCTGATTAGATTTGCAGCATGCTCTGCAGAATGGGATCCATTTGTGGCATTGTGAAAACCTGTATCAAAAACCCAAGCCTGGTAAGATGAGAGGCCCTAGGATGATTGATGGCCCTAAATTGATATGACACAAAATTGTCTTCTAAATATCTTCCTTTATACCTACAGACAAATGCTGCCTTAAACAAAGATATTTGTCATTACAGTGAAAGTCATTACATTACACTACAGATGATGCAGAGATGCTTGGCTTCTCAATGTACTGGAAAAAATAAAAAAGGCTGAAAGAATCCTCTGCAGTAAACAAGATATTTATAACTTTTCTTCTAAGGCTAAGAGATTATCACAGGAGAAGGGAATTAAAGAGTTAAATTGATAGAAATAGGGAGAAGGACAGAAAAATACTATCTGTGGTCATGACAGTTACTGTCATAATGAACTAACAGCATTCATGGATGCCTGCGCTCAGCCTGGATAAGACAGGACCTATCCAAAGTTAGCTGTAGAAATAGTAGGCGCTCAAGGGGTCTGAATCTTCCCTGCTAATCTGATGGCTACTGAAAGATTCAGGGGGATGGAAGAAGAGTCATTATGTTGAAATGTGTTCCAGTCAGTCCACCAGGCTTTTCTGGGCAAGACCATATTCATGGCTATACAGAAACTCCTCCGTCATCTCAATGAATCACAAAATAAAACACAAAGAAATTAGAAGAAGCTGTAGGGAGGAGACAAGTTGACAAGGGTGAATAAGAGATAAGAAATGGTGGGGATGAGAATAATTTGAATGAATAACATACACATATGAAATTGACACAAATTAGTTAATAACTAAATCGTGTTTGGCTTTTTGTTGTTTAGTGTTAACTTGAATTCTCAACCATTATGTGTACCTTTGAGTAGTTTTCGATCATGCTCACCAAGAAAACTATCAGATTCCAATATATGCCTTTTTCTTATCAATTTTATGTACTGACTGTTACAGTACATTGCTTCCTTACTTTTCCATTCTAACAGAGAAATTGCCATGGAATATGTATTTCAAATAAGTATCCTGATGCTGTGGCTTGAGTCTAAAATGTCCCCTAAAGACTCTGGCACTGAATGCTTGTATTCTAAGTGGCAGGTTTGGGTATAGTGTAGACCCTTTCGGAGCTGGGGTCCGGATGGTAATGAGTTCACCACATCACATCTGACCCTGAATGTAATAGCCCTGATAAGTTCAATATCTGCCACTTTCTACAGCTGTCATTAATTTGCCATCCCTCCCTTCCATAAGGTGTTGAAACTATGAGCCAAAAGAATTTTTCCTTGAGTTACTTATAGCAGTTGTTTTCAACACAGTAATGAAAAAGTAGTGAACACACCTGATCTGAACACCAAAAAAAGGGAAGAATATTTTCAGTTGGCTTCCTCCCTGTGGGTTCTAAGTCTTAGTTGCTGGATGACAGTCATCCAAATAAGTCTGCATCTGTCCCTAGAGATGTTTCTTTTCATGAAAAAGGGGTTTGAAGCCTCTACAGAAAGTTATTCTGAATTATTCAAGTAGGCCAGAGATTAGCTATGATCCTTCCAGGGAGGAGGCACTGAGTTTAGAGGTAATGGCAGAGAAATAGCCATGTTATGATCTTAGATTTAGGGGAGAGGAGGGGACCAAAAGCATGTGGGCATTCATCACATATTCACACACACACACACACACACACACACACACACACACACACACACACGGGGGAGAGGGAGAACAGTAAGGGACAGAGATATCGGCAGAGACACATACACAGAGATTTATTCTGTTTCAGTATCAGTAGGAAAGCACGTGCTCACTGGCAAACAAGGTTTCTCACTTGTTCAGAAAAGATAGACCCTTGCCAAATGCATCGTCCAGCTTAAGTGTTCAATGTCCTGCAGCCATTAGAGGTGCTTTAAAGACCAAGGCAGAAGTTAAGATGTTAAGAAGTGGGCCTTCCACTCACCTTGTTATTGCTCTTGATACTGTGAGATTCTTCTGCTTATCTTCCTTGAAAGAGTAAAGCAACAGGATGGTGGATCTTATAGAAGGGCCATCTAGCTTCATTTGTTAATGCTTGTAAAATGCTGTAGAGATAATAAATGCTAATCTTTATTTAATCAACTTGGTAAGAAAACAATTAAGTGTGAGACCAGGAGTGTGCCTTGCAGCTCAGTGTCTGATAGAGTTCTTATGGCAAAATCCAACAGAGACCTATATTTAAAGTACAATTTTCATAATCTTCCATATCAAGTGATAAATTGAGGCTTAGGGCTTCCAATTCCTTGTTTATCTCCACTACTTAAATTCAATTGCTTTAATTAAAATTGCATTGAGAATGCATTTTCCAATTTAGAGTTCCAAGGCCATTGGGGTTTGTTCCATTACATCGTTTTCATGTTGTAATATTTAAAGAATCAGCGATTAATTTTGTAAACATTTAAGGGAAAAATTTCTTCTTAAATGAATAGTTATAGTTTCAACTAACAAGCCATAAGCACACCTCCTAGTTTGCAATGCTAACCATTTCTAACCATTCAGTCTTCACATTTTCTTTTAATTTTGGTCTCAGGCATGCACAGATGGGAAAGTTGTTGGTGAATTTCTGCAATCCCATACATTAGGGGAACTGAAAAAGGAAGATCAACAGTTCAAGGCCAATTAGAGTGCACTGTGTGTTCAAGTCCACCCTGGTCAATGTAGCTTGACATTGTCTCAAAACCTAAATTAAGGGGAAAAATGAATATAACTCAGAAATAAACAGATTGAAAGTAGTGATGATAGGTTATACTGAATATCAAGGTCACCTTAGTATTTACTAAATGATCTAAGAAGAATCTCTCAGGTACTTTACTTAGAGTCTCAAAATTCCAAAATGGGAGAAGCATAGAAACAAACTTCCTTACAGAAATAGCATTGGAGAAGAGTTCTACCATATAACATTCAGACTTAGAGACACTCCAAGCTTTAATGCACAAAAGATACTCTGCTTAGATCAAAGTTCAACTTTATGCCCTCAACCGTTTCATTATGCCTTTGTAATTCAATGTAATGTTATATGTAAGAAACAGTCCAGAAATAAATATAAGGAACTTATTCATATATTTATTTAAGGCACAGTTTTTACATGTTGCCGTGTTTGCTTTTTTTTAACCCATCGATATCCTCTTCCAGTTTCATCCTGAACATTTTGAGATTTCAGTTAAAGCACTGTGTTATTATGCTATTATATTTACTGAATCTTCAAACTCTGTTTTTTATAACCAAGGAAATTCTATTTTATATTTTCTCTCAGAAATTATTCCAATTTAAATAATATAATAGTCATTGGGGCAAAATGGTGGCTTATTTTAAATTTTGTCAAAGGTTTTAATAAACTAGTCCTAGATATTATTTTAGAATTCTATAATTAGCCTTTATATATAGCTGCTAAGCTTGAAAGGGCTTCTGGACTTCACTGTGGTGTCATTGAAGATTACAAGTAAATTTATTGCTGAAGATACTCTAATTAGTAATTTTCTTATTAACTACATTGAGACAAGAAGGCTTATACAGGAAACAAGCTTTTTTTTTTAATTTTTAAAAAAATTATTTAATCACTTTACAGCCAGATCTCAGGCCCCTCCTTGCCCTCTTCCCAGTCCCAACCCTCACATCACCCTTCCCTCTCTCCTTCTCAGAGAAGAGGGGCCACTAAGGCACACCATCCTTCTCTGGCACCTCAAACAGCAATACATTTTAAGACTAAATGTTTATAAAGTGGTGATACAAATGGATAATCTGAGAGGGAGGAAAAAAATCAATGCTGCAGGAAATATCCTTAAAAATGGAAGTAAACAACTCAAAATTGCTTCTGGAAGTCCTTAATATTGACCTATTACACTAGTGTCCCTCCCTTACCAGGACTATATAAGCAGCAAAGACTGCTGATGGGCACTCTCAGTCAAGCCCAGCCAAGGGGAAAGAAACCTGCTGACCTGTCTAGAAGAAACAAAGGATGCTGTATGGAAGAGACAAAGATTAGCTGAGCTACCTGGAAGAAAGCTCTCTAACCTGTTGAGGTGCCTGGAGGCTGTGCCTTGTGCTCAGCTTTTCTGAGCTGTCATCCGTGCTCGGTTGGGCTTTGTTGCTATAGCTCTGAGTCATTTCTGTTCCTGTATGTAACCTCTCCCTCACATTCCTAGAAGAAATCCCAGTAAAACTCTTTGTTTCACCACCTTGAACTTCAGTGGTATCTGTACCTTGTTCTCTCACTGGTCCCTTATCTGCAGATGTTTGTACAGATCTCCCCAGGAATAGTATCATATGACAGCTGGTAACCCACTAACTTTAAGAAATATAAACTATGCAATTGCCCTCCTCAGAAGAAATCATTAGTATTTCTCTTCATTTAATTTTTCAATGCTGTATGTAACAGAGGGAAATGGCAGTACCAGAGCCCCTTAAGGGAAAACTATTTCTTCCTGGGCAATCATGGTTATTTATTTTTAATTAAAAATATTTTAATCTATTCCATTATCTAATTTCTGGTCACATAATGGGCACTGGGTTGTATCTCTGACTGGTAGAAACATGGTATCCTGAACTGTCCAACGGTACACTATGGCTCTCAAGCTTCAAAGTTAATAAAAACATCCTGTCATTGCCCCACCCCCAACACAATAGCTTTAAGGGAGATGATCTACCTGAAGACATGTTAAATAGATAGGAAGAATGAATTTGTTTTTCAAAATAAACTTCCTAATGGAGGCAGTTAAATCTGAATACAAGTCTTGTGTAATTAGATATTATACATGTTTTACACTTCTTGGGAATTTACTAAATAATTTTATCACAAGTCCTATTTTTTCCCCTGGTAATGGGATGTGATCATTTCATCAACAGTAGAATACTTATAGAAGGAACAGGGAATCATTTGCCTGACAGTTGAAGAAATATCTGATAAGCTCATGTTCAGCCAGGCAGAAAAAGTGGAGCAAAATGAAGAGAGGACAGTTGAGACTAAAGACTGACAAAAGTTCTAAGGAACAAGAAAAGAATAAAAATAAAAAAAAAGAGCCAGAGGGCCCAATTTTTCAGAGATTTCCAGAGATATGTCAAGTGTTCTGAGCCAAAGGAACCAGACACCACCCTTACAGCTGAGGGCCTCAATACAGTGTCAGAATAGGGCTTGTAGGACCTGTATATAAAGCTTTGTCAACACAAACTCCAGCTTTAGGGGCATACAACATATTTTTCATCAATCAATCAGATTGCAATCTAGAATCAAGGATAACAAGGGTACCATACCACCTATCTCACTTCAGGGTACTGATTAAAAATAGAAGAATGCCAGCATATGACAAAAGGGTAATCAATACCCTGATTAATGGTAGTAATTTCACACAAACATCTGGGCAATTAAATATGCTCTTTGGGAAGTGTTTTGGTTGGGGCGAGTGAAGAAATGAATGAATCTCAAATAAAACATTATGACCAGTATATTAAATAATTCACACCTACAACAAATTCAAATGGGAATGTTGCCAGCTGTCGAAGCCATAAATGTTCTACTACTTATAAGAGAATTTAACCTGGGTCAAATATTCCCTTTGCAAACCTTGTGTATTAAATAAGGGCACAGTGATGAGTATAGCACACTTATACTGTGTATGCAACAAAACGTATATGCTCCTACACTTTGAATGTATAGCACACACTGTATCACATGGTTTCTGCTCTCAGGAATACTGAGATTTTTCTGGCTAAGGAAAGAGTCTTCTCATAACAGCAATTAATGATCAAATGTTGGTTTACAACCTATGGTCAATGAGCTAATGAAACAGTCCTCAAATAAGCCAGCATGACTGTGTATGCAATACAATTGATACTGCATACTATATGAAGTTTTACTCTTTATTAAGGTTTGCCACCTGGCTAATCACTTTATTGAAATTATCTGCAGAATCCTTGAACATAAATGCATGAGAAAAATAGTAAAGTATATTGGAAACCAAGAAGATTAAAGGGGTGACTTTTTTCCCAAATAAATGAAGGAACAAATGAATGAGTATACAAGAAAACATAACTGAGTAAATAAATTCCTTCAGTGCCGGGGGATCAAACTCGGGATCTTGCACCTACGATGTATGGACCCCAGCACAGAACCACATTCCTATGTTATCACCATAACATTTACCTAGTAATTCACTATGCTTCTTTAGCCAGAACAATTTTCAGGCTAATTACTCCTCTCTGTGAAACTATCACCATAATTTAAAATATTCTGACATTTCTATGAGTGAAAGTATTTGGATATATATTAATAAGCCCAGTGACAATGCAATTCCTCTTTTACAAAAATGTCCTTACAGCTAACATCTCTTATTGCATTATGTCCAGAAAACTTAAGACATGAGTAATGCCATCAGTTTAGTAGATATTGATTTTAGTTATGAGAAAGCAGTGCTATGGAAAGTAACTACTACATCTCTAAAAACTGAGACAATAAAGAATGTCCGCTGGTAAATCAGTTACTGTGATTCTGATCTTGTCCTTTTCAACTCCCAGATCATCTAGTCAAATGATAATATACAGCCTATGCATCAGTGTAGACACGTAATTCAGACCATATCTCATTCCAGGCAAGGTGAAGATTTATCACTTGCATTTATTTTCCACATTGCTTTTCAGAGGCACTATTGAATTGAACCATTGCACTACAAGGGACTTTTTCAACTAGTGACAACAAGAATTTCAAATAACTGTTGCACTAGATTAAAATGTTTTCATTTGAGGCTAATGCTAAAGCTTTGGAGAGAAGCCGAGCCAAATTGGTAATTTCCATCTCGTTTATATGTAACATATACATTCAGGACCACATTGGGTCTCATCCACTATTTACAACTTCTGAATAAAAATGAATTGTTACTGGCTGGTCATAAGTAAATGTAATGGACATTGGGTAACTAAATTCCTAGGACTTTATTTCCACAAATGATCCTAAAATAGAGAATTATAATACAAGGAGGTTCTCTGTAGCCTAGGGTGGCTACATCTTCACACTGGAATCAAGGTGAAGTAGATAATCAGTTGGGAGAGAAAGAGCACGAGAGAGTGAGAACTTATGGATTGTTGGGCGTAAGAAGTATTACAATATTAATTGTGATATTTTCCAGAAAATTATATTAATTATATTTGTTGTAGGTATAGCAGTGTACCCCTATAATCCTAACACAGTGGAAGTTAAACAAGGTAATATGTTTGAGGATAGCTGGCTTACATAATAAGGTCCAGACAAATTTTGGTTACAAAGTAAGATTGTCTTAAATGTCAAGCTAGTAGCAAGCTTATACACAAGCACAAAACCAGATCAGATTTGGAGGAAATCACTATAAAGATGTCTATTAAAAGACCGGATTTTTTTTTCTTTTGAAAATGGTCAGCTTCTGTGATCTTAAGGATGGCTTAGATCCTTTCAGAATAGTTTAGGAGAAATAGTCATTGTCAGAACTGGTAATAATCAAGGTTTTATCTACAAAGTAATGAGGTTTTTTTTTTTTTTTAATTTAAACCAGTGATGAATCTGTGGTCTCATTTGAGTATGAAATTTTGGAAAGTTCTGTCTCTCTGATTAGAGATCTCATATGTAATATCGTAATCACTTACAGAAGTCAGGTAGAATGTTATCGATTTTCTCTTCTGATCTTGGGAATTTTGAAACCAAATTAGCAACTTCTGAATATTTACTATTTAATGATAAACACATTTCCCTTCCTCTGGTGTTTACTTTTTGTAGTAGTTTTTGTGCTGTCTCTCTTGTGATCCATCCTCCTCATTAAACAAGTAAGTCCATTTCATTGATAATAATGTTCCTTATCATACCTGTTTAATCAGTGGATGACCACCAAAGAAACTTTTCCTCTGAAAACAGGGAGATGATGCACGTGTTTGTAGCAAAAACATGTCAACCTCAGTGCTGTTTACAACACCCAAGTAAAACACTGAGTGTAATGATATGTGCCAATACTCCCAGAACTAGGACTTTGAGACAGGAAGATCCCTGCAGCTCACTGTCTAGCCAGTCTAGCCAGTTCAGTTAAGATGCAGGTTCAGAATGAGGTCCTATCTCAAAAAATAAAGTAGAAGTGATTCAGGAAGAAAACCCACGTCAACTTCTGGCTTACACACATACATGCATAGATGCATACTTTCATAGATGTATACACATCATACACATACACAGAAACTGCACATATTATACACTATACAGCGTACACACACATACACACATATCACATGCATACATCACAGCACTCCACACACACATACAAACACATACACACACACACACAACATGCACACACACAAATACACATAAAATAAGTAAGACTTTTTTTTCTGAAGTGAATGAGCATCCTTCTCTAAGCTGCTTTCTTCTTTTTGTTTCCTCATCTGGGGATATGCTTGGATGTGTATTAGTGAGCTATATATGATACATCCTTTTTAAACACATAATTTCAACCTTCTCATAAATATTTGCTTCTTTATAGTAGCATTTATTTTTTAATATTCTGTCCTCACTTATTTCAACCATCACTGATTTGGAACATACAACATTCCATGATGCTTAATTTAGCCCATTTGTTACAGAATCTCTACTAGTGAAACCCATATTGGTAAATTTAGCCAATTTCAAGAAAATTCTTTTTCAGTCTAGTACCTTCAGAATCCATTCCTAAACATATTCCCCAGGATGTGGATAATATCAAGTAGTTACATTCGGTAATTCAAGGGTATGAAATTTGTTTTTATGTTGCTAGATACTGGAATTATCTCCTCTTTAGGGTATGCTGGATTATTCCTTTAGCTTTATCACTTGCAAGAATGAAACGTGCTAAAAGTGGGACACAGATTTTTAGATTTCTCCTTTTATGGTAACCATTGGAGAAGTTATTATACAGTCATTAGCCTGCTCAGACTGGGAAAATGAAATAATTGTGCTCATAATGGGTCTTAAACTTGGAAGAGTATGAACCCGTAGGTCTTTCCACATGGCCTCACTGCCATTACTAGAGTTCTTTTCTTTCTGATCTACAATTTATGCTTCATAGGACCTATTGGGACTTGGAATTGGTATACATTGAAATCTGGCAACGCATTGGTCAAGTGAAGGTCCTGTTTCTTGCCTTGTCATAGCTATGGCTATAAACAATGAGAAATCACAAAGTCTTCAGTTTTCAGTAGAGACCTAAGCCAAGAAAATGTGAATTTAGCTTACGGTAATCTCTGAAAATTGTTTCACATGCTACTGAGAGTAACACTTCCAACTCAGTATCTAATATCTTCTGGCAGCTGATGACTTTATATAGCCTTAGGGAAATAGGGACTAGGCCCTCTCAAGTCCTGTTATCCATTCTCAAGTTCTAGGAAGTGACACAGCATTATCTGTTTTGCTCCTATATGGCCCCAGGTCTCAACAATATGTCCCTTTCAAATATACACAATGTCATTGTACAAACCTTTGGATAGAGTATATAAACAAGTTCTGATCATGTCTTTAGCTTCTATTTAGGAAAGCCAGCTCATAGAGGAGTCTTAGTATCATAGCAGGAAATCAACCCTCCCCAACATTATCCAAAATAGAGGTGTTTAAATTATTTTTCCTCTTAAAAGTTGGTATGTATGTACAATGAGGTTATAATGAGCTACCAAGAGAAAGGAAATTTTCAGTAAAATGGGTGAATCTGTAACGTATTATTTTTGGCATGGGGACCCAGACACAGAATGATAAATATCACATTTTCTCATATGCATAAACCAGCACTTAAAGTGTATGCGTAGGTGTGAGTTTGAGTATCTACAATAATATTAGAAGGAGAACCACAAGAAAAAGTAGCAACATTGAGGAGATAGGGACAATAAAACACACATTAGCAGAAATGAAGCTAATCAGAGTGCAAGGCATCATAGGGAGAAGGTTTGCAAAATACAGAGGAGACTCAACAAAAATAAATACTGCTTGAAATTTCCACAGTGAATTTGTATGCTAATTAATATAATTAGTAAACAGGAGATAATAAATGTATTAAAAGGGTCATGAGTACGTTATAGAATCACTAGATGGACTTCAACGCAAATACTTAGGCATCAAATCCATTTGTTATTTAACTCTCACCTGCATTGTTGTTTGTACCTTTAACAACTGGCCTTAATACAGACTAGGTACCACTTCCACAACAGTTCTAGTCCCAAAATACACACACTCTCTCAAACGTGCGTACCTTTCTGTAAGCTGCATTTCCTGTCTGAAATGTTACTTTACCTCTTTTCACCAGTTCCTGCTTGTCATTTCATGATTGGCTTACTTTAGACATATTCTCTGAGAGTCCTGAGTAGACACTTTCAAGACTTTGAAAAGGTTGTTAAGATTGTCATAGCTTCCTTTGTCTTTACCAATAGGAGACCACAAAGAAAACAAGTTGGGAAAGTGGGAGGAAAAACAGTGATTAAACAAGATGATCAGTATCTAAAATGTGGTTGACTATCTGGTGGCATGAGAAAGGGTACAACCATGAAAATTTTGAATATATGGACCATAGTCTGTCACCATGCTTAATTTTAAAGTTTAGTTACGGGTTCGATACAGTTACAGTTATATCATTAAATATTTTACCTAATGGTAAAACAGAAATCCCGTTCCATGATCCTATCATCCACACTCACAATATCCCCCGTAGAACGCTGTCCACTGTGCATGGATACGTGACTACTGTTATGTCTGCTTGTGCCCTATGTAGACTACTTGTTAACTAGGCTTGCTGTCTTTTTTGTTGGTTTTGTTCGTTCTGTTGTTGTTTTTCTTTAGGTTAGTTTTTTAGTTTAAGAAATTTATTTCTCAAGAAGTGGATCTTTATTGTTTTGATCATATGTGCTCCTATTCAGAAGTTATTTTCTCTTCGCCTCGAACACATCTTGCAGTAGCTCCTTGCTTAAAGAAGCCAGTAAAACACTGAACCTGTGTGCATGAAGATAGTAGTTCTCTGTGGTTAAGTTGCTACAATCTGAACTGATTTGCAATGTATTAGGATTTTTTTATGACTCTACTTGTTGATCCTCCTCCGAAATCGTCAAATGTCTCCCCTCTTCATCTTATTCTCATTCTAGTAGATCTCTGCTACTTTCAGATCACATGCATCTCATTACCCTTATCTGTCCCTAAATGACTTTTCCCCCTCATTTCCAGTCCCAGTGGTCCATTACAGTGTGCGCAGGCACATACATACACACACACACACACACACACACACACATACAAACATACACACACACACACACACAGAGAGAGAGAGAGAGAGAGAGAGAGAGAGAGAGAGAGAGAGAGAGAGAGAGAATACACATATGACAGAATGTTTGTCTGAGTCTGATTACGTCGTTAGATGCACTAATACCTATCCAGTTTCCTGTGAATTCAATTTCAATATTTCTCTAGCCATCTGTTGATAAACACCTAGGCTTATTGTATGCCATTGTTGTTGGGAATGAGAACTGTAGCAATAAATAAGGGTGTTATTATATAAGGGGAGTTGTAGCAAGCCATATGGTAGCTTGTGTCATTTTAATTAATTAATTAATTGCCTTCTTATGATTGTTTCTTGTGACAGTGTACATGTTATATTAAGAGTAGTGTTCGCTCTTAATATAACATGTACACTGTCACAAGAAACAGAACTTCAGAAATTTATTTCCAATTATAGGGATCTTCTGAGCCTTCAGTGACATTTACCTAAGCCTTTAAAAATATTTGTTCTAGGAAGCAGATTAAACATTCCTTTCCAAATCTCTTGCTTCCAAGTGTAAAAAAAAAAAAAAAAAAAAAGAGTAGTGTTCGCTACACTGCCGAGCAATCTGTGTTTTATACTTACTGAATTCAAGCTGCTTTAAGCCCTCATTTAGAGAAATACAAGTTCTAGCTGAGAAAAAGTTCATAAAAGTAAAATTTGTGTTCTATACCGTACAGTTCGTAAGTATTTGTGCGAAGATTTCTATGCTGAAAAACATCGCGTTGTGGAGAATTAGAGATTGCTGAATGCTGTTAAGTTTCTAGCGTTACTTTTGAAATGTCTGGGGCCTTTCAAATATTTTAGATTGTTGCAACTTAATTTCTATCCTCTCTCTGGAAACCTGTAATGCTTTTCATGTCCCTTACAATCTGGTTGTTTAGAATTATATTCTTGATTCTGAGTCTATTTTCATTCATTATACTGTACATAGCAAAGGCTCTTCAGTCTTGAAAGTCAGGTCTCTACATTATGGAAATTTTAGTAACTTATATAATTGCTTTACTTTATTTGTTCTTTTCTCCTATATGTTTTATTTTTTGAATATTAAAACTTCCAGCATTATAGATCTGTCTGTTAGTTTTCTAACACATTCTAAAATTTATTAATGTTTTTTGAATTCTTTAAATATAGAATTTTACTATTATGATAGTCATATTCAATTTTCCGTTGGTCTATCATGATTTTAATTTCCACTAAATTGATTTTGGGTTTTGATGTTTGAAGGACTAATATACTTTGAAAACATCATTTTTCATTCTATAATCTATTTCCTTTGTTATGTTTGTGCTCATTATTTGGTCTGTATTTTAAAATTTACACTTTTGCAAAAATACCGAAAAATCTTTGATTATTTGATCCTGTTTAAAAGGTACCAAACCCCTACCCA
The DNA here is from genome assembly GCA_907169655.1 of Acomys percivali. Taxonomy (NCBI): domain Eukaryota; kingdom Metazoa; phylum Chordata; class Mammalia; order Rodentia; family Muridae; genus Acomys; species Acomys percivali. The sequence goes on along the minus strand of OU015743.1, from coordinate 97,197,750 downwards.
GATCTAGCTAATGGTCAGAACAGTCTCCACACTTGAGTGGAGAGTGGGATATGACTTTCTCACGTACTCTGGTACCTCACATTTGACCATGTCCCCTGGAGGGGGAGACCTGGTGGCACTCAGAGGAAGGACAGCAGGTTACCAAAAAGAGACTTGATACCCTATGAGCATATACAGGGGGAGGAAATCCCCCCCAGGAACAGTCATAGGGGAGGGCAATAAGGGGGAAATGGGAGGGAGGGAAGAATGGGAGGATACAAGGGATGAGATAATCATTGAGATGTAACAAGAATAAATTAATAATAAAAAAAAGGTACCAAAATGCTCCCAGTGACTGCTGGGTGGCCCGATTAGTAAGATCTTTAGTAAAGATTTGTCTTGTGGGATGTTTATGTGAGCAACACTGGCCACAACTTTGTAATAATGCCTCTTCTTGGTATGTCAGAAAAAGAGCACTCCATTTTCCTGCTTAGGTGAATAGAAACACAAAGTAAATCCTTTCTACTGAGCTTCCCCTGTGGCAAGGTGAAGGAAAAGATTAATTGTATTATTTGTCTTGGTACAAAACTGTAGCTTTCTTCAGATCAGAATTCTACATTTCTCTATGGAAAAAAATCAGATATTTTGGCTGCATGAAGTGGCCCTCTGGAAGCAGGGAGCCCCAAACAGTCTTGAGCACTGGGCTGATTTCATGTGTGAATTTAGTCAACTACTTTCTGCACACCTCCACAAAAACATGTTCTTGGCCTGTTTCTGCCAGATTAGAAATAGACTTTCTTGGGACTATTAATCTAGTTGCTAAATTTCCACTTCCTTCACAACCTCCATATAATACTATTGTCACTTTTATTGTACTCTTATTTCCTGTATCTTCAGGGAAAACTTCTATTTTCTGAGTTTTAAGAAGATTTTGCAGTCAGGAAAATATGTTCCTATATCTGATCCAACATTTGGCCTAAAAACATCTCACTTATTTTAGATGTATGTATCACACTAACTAAAATCAATAAACTCTTCTCAGCGGACAGCAATTATAAGCATAGTAGCTCAATACCCCTTCAAAGTAACAAATAATTTTTAAAACATAGTATCTTGCTTTTGAGCTATTTATCTGTTCTATATTATTCATGACTTAGCTTCTTTTTTCTTTCTGAGCATCTCTCTGACCAACATCCTAGCTGCTTTCAGATTGAACATAGTGCTTGATATCGTTTCCCATTGTCCTGTTATAATTTAAGTTGTATTTCCCGCTGAATAGACAAAATGATCCCACAGATTCCTGCTAGTTTATCATTGTAGGGGGGCTCTCCTTCGGCATCACAGTAAGTAAGCTCGTAACCACATCCCTATCTCTATGCATAGATTTGAGGAGAGTAGTTTCACTCTTTGAACATTGTCCTTATATTTGATGAACCCATGGGTATATCCACAGCACAGATCTTATGACTTCACCAGAGTATGATAGCTGAAAAATATTCTCATTTCTTAAAATGTGACAAATAGAAGTAAGAGATGCATATAAAATTACCTTAAATTGCAGGCTTGCCTTATGATTCAATAAAAAATATCTAAGAGCTCTGGGAAATAAAGTTTTAGAGGGAAACAAGGTCAACTACCTAAGTATTTGATGTTAGAAACATGTTAATTTAATATCTATATTCATAAAATTCTCCAGTGGATTAGAGAATGTATTATAAAACCAAATTAAATTTCTGTAATTCTGATTATATTAAAAATATTATTTGATTGAGTGCAACACATTTCTTCTTGAGCTTATCCTTTGAAACAGACATTGCTGTGGATAATGCAGCAGGACTAAGACAGAAACCAAATCACCACAGTGAGGACGGTGCCACTCCTAAGAATCAGATGGTAACAAGGCACAATAAAAATAAGTTTACATACAAAATAAGCCTTATCCAAAGGTTGCACAAGAGAATGTCATAGAATGTATACTATGTATAACACCAGACAATCTTTGAAGTGATAGGATGCAGTATTAATTATTCTGGGAAGTATAATGGAAATGCAAGGATTCAAAGGTGTATGGATTTTGTCTACTTAGGTCAGGGGAAATAATGATGGTGAAGCTGGAATTCAAAGTGGATACAAATGTATGACCAAAACAAAGCACAGAAAATGCCAAATATTAAGAAGGTTTTAGATCCAATGTTTGCTGGGAAAAAAATCTTGAAAAACAAGTAGAGAATAGATTTTAGAGAGTACAGATATAAAATATTTGTGTTTCGTTCTGGGAAGAAGGCTCGATGAGTAAGAGCTCTGGCTGTGCACAATTGACAACATGAACTCAGATATCCAGCATCCATTAAGAATTGAGCAAGAAGAACATTATGATAGGCAGATTTACCCCCAGGGGTTCTGGGAAACTATGGCACCAGCCAAGGACAATACGTGCAGTAAACTTCAAACCCCTACCCAGATCTAGCCAATGGACAGGACATTATCCACAGTTGAGTGGAGAGTGGGGTCTGACTTTCACATGAACTCTGGTGCCACATATTTGACCACATCCCCTGGATGGGGAGACCTGGTGGCACTCAGAGGAAGGATAGCAGGCTACCAAGAAGAGACTTGATACCCTATGAGCATATACAGCTGGAGGAAGTCCTCCTCAGTCACAGTCATAGGGGAGTGGAGTAAGGGGAAAATGGGAGGGAGGGAGGAATGGGAGGATACAAGGGATGGGATAACCATAGAGATGTAATATGAATAATTTAATAAAATATTTTTAAAAAGTATTGAGCATGACTGGATAGTGGGTACAGGGATCATTGGGGCAGTTGATTGCTAACATAACAACCGGTTCAACGATTGACTCATCTCAAGAGAAGAAAAGGAAAAATGAAAGAGAAGTACACCTCTGACTTCCATATTCATGTACATACCCTATCAAACACACCAAATAATTTAAATACTTAAAAGATTATTTATTTATGGTAGTTTTGTTCTATAATTTCAAGCCTGCTGAGGGAAAGTGCTTATACCAGTAAGTGAGGTGAGTTGGGAAAGAAAGACTGAAGAAGGTAAGAAGATGTAGAATAAAGACAGATCAGTGGGCTGTCTGAAATACTGTGGAGGTATATTTTAGGTGTGACAAGGGAGAAAGGAAAACCAAGAACAATCAAGATTTGATGGGCAATGTCCTGTCCATTGGCTAGATCTGGGTAGGGGTTTGAAGTTTACAGCCTGTATTGTCCTATGAGCATATACAGGGGGAGGAAGTCCCCCTCCGTCACAGTCATAGGGGAGGAGGGTAAGGGGAAAATGGGATGGAGGGAGGAATGGGAAGATACAAGTGAGGGGATAACAATTGAGATGTAATATGAATATATTAATAAAATAAAATTATAAGAAGAGTTGATGGACAGGTAACAGAAGTTATCTAAAACACAACTCACATGAGAAAATCCACAAATCATGTCTCTTTTGAAAGTAAGAAAAGGATGGTCAAAAATTTCATATGCAGTGTTTGAATGCAAAAGAAGAAAAAAATTAAACTTAATTAGCCCAGCAATTGTGGAAAGTGGAAATATGGACTTCACAGCACAGTGTAAACATTCCTTACAGGAGACAGTATAAAATAAAGACTAAGAATATGTAAATAGTCTTGAACAAATGCGTAATACTTAGTTCAAAAAGTTATCAGCAGTGGAAAGAGGCTTTAAGTTCCAGTGTTTAGAATCTAACATCTGATGTTGCTTTGCAATTACCCAGGTATCACAGAGCTCTCTCTGGATGGAAAAGGTAACACATATGAGTAGTCCTGCACAACTTCCCAGGAGCTGTTAAGAAAAAGTACTAATGGCAATATGACTATTTGTTAAGATTACCATGAATAAGACAAGTGGGCTGGGAAATAAGAAATAGATATTTTAATAAAAATTTTCACATACTTTAGAATAGGCCTATTGGAGAGCTTAAGACTGTAGAAAGATTACAAGAAATGGGTAATTAAATATACAATTTCTTTCAGGGATTAAAATAAGGAAAGAGAACAGAAGGAATGAAAGTGAAAGGGTGGGAGAGCAGGGGAACTGATTGTGAGGCACTGTGGGTAAACTAGAGTAGCCAAAATGTGAATGCAGCAGAGAACATCAGAGTGACTTGAAACATGCAATTTAGAGTCCTTAAAAGAGACTTAAAATATGAAAACATAAAATTCACCTTAAACCATGCATTTGTATAATTAGGCATGTTAGTCGAAGTTTTGTAGCTTTATCTGGATTTTTATTCTTCAAGAATAATTATCTGATTTTAACGTGGATTATCTTGAAATAGCAATAAGGTATATGTACACAAACCAATACCTCATGTAAAATATATTAGATATTAAATTGATGTATAAATACATGTAGATAAGAGAAGTAAATTTGCTAGTGGGCCAGATTGACACTTCCAGATTTTCTCTTTGATAACAAGAACAATACAGATTCCCTCTTGGGTTCACTATTATATTGATGATATTTAACTACTTTTTAAAAATTGTGTTTATTTAAAAAACAAACTCTATCGCTCTTTAATTTTTGCCTGATTAGGTAATTTATCTCCATCTTAGTTCTCTTGTCTCAGTGGTCCTCATTTACATGTGGATTAAAATGAGTAAGATTAGGCTGGCCATGCTACTAAATGAATATAAACTCAGCATGAGGCTGAGTCCAGTGGACTGAGAGTGCAAAGCCAATCTTGGGATCTCTCTCTCCTTACCTCTCTGTTTATCTTGGCTTGTGAATTTGTATGTATATGAGTGATTAATTTCTTGTTTTACAGGTGGACAGACTTTTTGGATGGAGAACGTCTTTTTACTCTGCTCCCGATAAAATTTGTTATTCTTTGTAAAAATTCAGATGGGCTCTGGGATTTAGGGATAACTGATGACATGCGAGAACTGATTTTTCAGAAAATGCTTAGCTCAGCACTTTTTTCCGTGTACAGTGACTAAATATTTTCAGAATGACATTTACCTGATGTTTGAATGTATGCAAATGTTAAGTACAAAAGGGTTTATCCTTAGTTTTGTTTCTTAGAGTTAGTTCTCCATTGATGGCTTTCCTTTAATATAATAGCGTTACTAAAAAAAAAAAAAAAGTGAACTGAGGTGTTGTTTAGTGATAGACTGAATTCTAATTCTTTTCACAGGCCTGGGTTCAGATTCCAACAGCAACAAGGAAAGGGAAGGTTCTTCAGATGATATTCTACCAGAGACTCGATATAAAACATAATTCCTATAATTGAATTTACCTAATCAGGTTTGGCATACAATTTTTAAAAATACCTTATAACTAATAGTTATTTATCATACCTACTAAGTATCATAAAAAGCTACTTTAGTGCTCATGAATATTTGCATGAAGAACATGTGGTACAGTAGTATTCTTGGCTCCTCTCGTTGATCACAATTGTTTGCATATAGCTAGTTATTAAACAATCCTCCACATAAGTGGACGAGTTAAAGACACTTGTTAATTCAGGAAAATACAAGAATCATTTCTCTAAGTTTCCCAAGAACTTTCATTTGCTCTTTCTTAATTAGGAAGACAAAGACAGTAAAGACTGACGCTACTGATAATATTCTACATGCTTGTCATGAATAAAAGTGAAACATGACTAAAACCACAGTGTCTATGAACCATTTTTCGGTTTTCTTATTTATTGACTTTTTAAAAATTACAACACAATAAATTGATGGTAAATACAGAAGATGCAACAGTATAAAAAGCCATTTAACCTTTTCCTAGGTTAAGACACTTACAGCAGACGAACACTGCCCCACCCAAAACCACTTCTTGAATGGAAATAAAATAAATATAAATTAATAAATACAAAACAAATAACTGCACAGCCCTTAACTCTTTGATTGCCATGGCACATAACATGCTGATGATTCTAGCTTTTGACATGTGAATGGATAAGGTTGCCACAGCAGTCAAAGCGTTGTAGCATTGTAAACATAAGTACCTTGTGAAAAATGTTCAGTCATGTTACTAATCTATACAATGAGATTAATAGCATGAACCTTGACCTTTAATGAGGCCTCATTATAAGAAGTCAAGGAGATAATAACTTGGTGAGCTGTTACACAATTTAGGCAACCATTTTATTAACAATGTGTTGTGAAGCCTTAACTTTGCTAATAAAAGACAACTTGTGAACAAACACTGTTCAACACACTAGTCAATAAAATAAATGAAAAAATAATTGAAGCACCACAAAATTTTGCCTGATTATATCTGACAGTCATAATACACTTTAGCACCATTTATTTAGCCTTTTCTTTGCACACAAACAAGCTTTGTGTTTGTCAGTAGAAGCAATCAGGAAAAAAAAATATATATATATGCCAAATTTACGAAGGAATAAATGTAATCCTGTGTGGGCAAAATCAGAATCTTCAAACCTTAAAATTCACTGAGAAAATAAACGTATCGTTTCATGCCTGGTACATGGAAAAGTACATGTTATAAAAACCTTAGTGCGATAATGTAGAGTACATTGTAAGCAACTCAGAAACTCAGAGTTAGACTTTTATACTCTCTCTTTAACTGAAAACATCATACGGAATGACATAAATGCTAAGGTACAGACAACCACATTCAACTGTTTGAAATCCTAATTTCTTGGCCTCTCTCTCCGCTTCACAGTCTATTGTTAGTTAATAAACCCTGTGTTACTTGTAATGTTTTAATCACTAATATCCACACTATGTAAGTGAAAGGTGATTTTCAAAGGAAGCTCTAAATTTCTTGTTGTTTTCCCAGGAAACAACTTTCCTCTGTAATTACTTTTCTGTCATTCGGACTCTGAAAGCTAAACATCTGTTATATATATATATATATATATATATATATATATATATATATAATTTATTTGATAATTGATGGGAGCTTCTTTTTCTTAGTCTGTCTAGTACATATATGTATGTATATATACCATATATATCATATCCTATATATTCCCAAATATATGTTACCAGATAGCTTATATAGATATCATATATCTATATCTATTGTCAGTCATACTGATCCACTATTGGAATCAAAATAACAACATGTATGCAAGTTTTAAAATATCTTGACGATAAGTACCACACTGGTGAAGCAGGCAAAATTCTCAATGTCAATAATATTTGATTTGTTTAAAAAATTAGGCTATGAACTAATTATAGTTTATGCTTTTATTAAAAATCAAGCTTATTAAAAGTTTATAGTAGCACAAAATTAAACTAGCAAACTCTACACGTTTACTTTCCATAATACAAAACCAAAATATAGTTATTTAAAATTAGATACATGTAAGAAAAGAAGTCTTTCAAAACTTTATACTTGAAGCAAATTTTTATGGTCAAGTCTCTAAACCCCCTTAAAATAGAGGTCTACAATAGAAATGCTGATGCAGTGAAAACCAATGCAGCTTAAGCCAATGCTGGAACACACCTTAATCTTTTATTCTTTTTCTTATATATGTAATTTACCCCAAAGGTAAATATTCCAAAAAAAAAAAAAAATCAAAGCTTTAGGCATTCACGCCCTCTTTTTGTACTTAAACAGTATATTGTAAAATTTACCATACTGTATATTTATATTTGATACAATTTCCAAAATATTTTTTCCTAGCTGTCTTATTACCAGACAACAGCAGTTATACTCAGCATTTCACTTTTCTAAAGGGAAGAACTCTATAAAAATATAAGCCAATGAAAGAGTTTGGGATCTCATCAGGATTACGTTTTTCACGTAATTCATGATGGAAAATACTGAGAAAGAAAGACATATCTCCTGAGTCCCACCTATATTGTACAGTGCTGCTTATTCTGGCTTTCACACACACACACACACACACACAAATAAAAATAAAATCTGATATTTAAAAAAAATCATAGTTAGGGGTTGAAAATTGGTGATTGAAAAAAACCAAATAATTATCTCAGGAGATGGAAATTCCTGATAATAACTTACTCTCAGAATCATCTGTTTGACTGTAAAATTGTATATATGAGTATAGAAAGGCATAATGGATTCCATATAATATAAAAGAGAAGGAAATGGCAATCCTAATTAAAATCCTAATTTTACACAGGCAATGGAATACACAAGAAGTAAGATGCGAGGCGATACTGTGGCCTTTGATGTTATCTCAATGTAGTAGAAGAAATGACATCATTTTTGTTAGGAAACCCTTGTGTTACTACCAAAACTATCCATTCAAAATATGTGTTATACTAACAAGAGGACTGTTGGCATACAGAAAGGGAATAAGAACCAATTGATATCACACGACAGCAAACAAAACATGCATTCTAGTGATTTCAAATTGACAGTGCACATACGGCTTTATTCATCAGTATACTGGCAAGACAGGCCAACATAGCAGCAAACATTCATACAAAAGATGACAAGCACAAGCAGCACCATAGCTAATCCTAAGGAAAAGCAGCCTTTCATGTCACACCTCACCAAAGCTTCGTTATGTATGAGGCATGGATGAAAGGGCCCAATTTAAAAATCACTATTCATGGGATCCAATCTAGCTCCCTATCAAGTGCTACAGAGAGGCACACACACACACACACACGTGTGTGTGCACAAATAGATTTTATGAACAAAAACAGGTGAGAAAACTGTAGAAAATGTCTTTGTTGGTTAAAATCTTGTTTTAACGTTCATTCTTGGTCACCAGTACATCTTTCCATTTCTTCAGTGAAATAAAAGTTAGTGATACCTTACTTTAAAGCTAAGTGGCCTAATAAGAAACAATTATATTTATATTTGATATTTTCTTCCCTTCTTAAGGGCATAACAATCCAGCTCTGTAGCAGAGCACATGGCCACATCATTTGAATCAGCACAGCACTTCAGGTTGTGATATGTCTTTCTGCATGGCCCAGTGTGCCCTTTCAGGGAAGGCCACACAGGCCACACATCAGAATAATATAATTAGTTATATGTTAATATAAGAAAAATTCCAAGACACGCTTCTTTTTTTTTTTTAGTTGAAAGTCATAGAATCTCAAATCTCTCCATATATACAAATGTTCACCACATATAGCTGTTTATGTTTATGGTGTACTGATCACAAGTTATTGATTTTGCTCCATTTCATTCAGAAAAGCATTCATTACAAATGCCTGTGAAGACTTTGTTACATCACCAAACTTCTCATATTCTTCTATTACTAGTTAGTGTAAACCTTAGGTTATTCTAAATAAATGATACATGTCATGTTCTGGTACCAACTAATACCTGTATTCCAACACTGAAAGCTACGTCTTTTGGATCCTACCAGAAAACTGATGGGAATTATTAAATATCACCAATGACTTTTTCTGAATTTCTGTGAATATGTCAAATCAGTAGTCATTCTAGGCTCTCTATACTATTGGATCACATTTAAGAGTAGACATATTGAAGAAGATATTGATAGTTATATATTTTTAATCTGACCAGAAATATTTCAAAATCAACTCAAACTTACACCAACAGAAAGACATGAGAAACAATGCTAGTGGTGCATAACAGGCAATGTCTACAGTTAGATCAGACTGGAACTCTAAGGCAACTTTTGCTCCTATGCCAAGTGTGTTGTGTTATATGATTATTGAGGTAACTTTCTATCCTAGGGAAATGGCTTTTTTCACAGGGTTCTAACTTCTTTCTGACTGAGATTACTGAATACATACTTTTAATGCTTTGGGTCTATGAGGCGATGGATGAGTATCAGATGTGTTTACATAAGGATATCTGATGGGCACTGATTAAGTATATACATTGATAAATCACATACACATCCCTGGTAAGAAGAGCTTGAAGTTTCTTTTTTTTCTCTATTATTTTCACTCTTGCTAAAGTAAAATTTCCAATTGTAGTATGACAGAGTGCTACCGTGTGGCTTTATGGTTTACAAAGGACTAGATTTATCCTTTTCCACTGCCCACTCTACTCTTAAAATGTCACTCTCATATTAATGGTGTGGCACTATCCTTGATTATACCTTTAAAAGAACATTGTTTACACTTTGTGATGTAACTCTCCTCTCTTCTTAGGCATCAGGAAACCTGTCATTTAGACTAATAGACTCTGGCACTTATTCACTGTGGCTGTTATAAATCAGTATGATTGAGGTGATTGCCATATCAAGGAATGGTTAGATTCTACCACATAAGTTGCTTGACCACTTCTGTGGTATCAGAGATGAGTGGAGACTGTATTTATAGCTCTTTGTGGGAGGTCATCTGAATGTTACAATTGTGATTTAAACGGGTTGTTGTGCCATTGATAGCTTGGAATAGGCTCTTATGGTATCAGAAGTTAAACATTTTGCCGTGACCACCGTAAACATTCCTTTACCAACCCCAGGCTTACTTTATTATATACTGCAATCTCATGGACTCAAAACTAACAGCAAATCACTGCATTTATTTGTTTCTCAAGATAAATACCAAACACCTAAAAAATGATTGTTTTCATGACTTTTGTTTCACATATCTATTCAAGTATAACATGTATTCCTCTTCAGATAGCACATTGGGTTCACTTAATATGGGCGCGCACCAGTTACTCTATTGTAAGATCTGATTTTGTGCCATATCAGAATATCAACACAACACGGAGAACTTGAGAATATTACATTACCATTCCTAGGATCCAAAATATACAACCTCATCATATATGACACAGAACAGTAGAATCTGGGCAATGTTCTTACCTTCTACATTGCATTTTAGTCCTTCTCAGAGATGAAATAAAGTTAAACATACAGTATTTAAAAAGCCAAATTATGTGCTGATAAAAGAGATTGTAGGCTACTTGAGTAGTAAAGGTAACATTTTTCTTGTTTCATTCGATCTGGCTTTATTTTTTTTTTTATTACTTAGTAATTGTCTTTTGGTGATAATTACTTAGGACTTTATTCCATTTGATTTGGAAAACCCTGCTTTATGATTAGTAACATCAGCTGTATTTCCTAGTATGTATTCTTGTGCTCTAATTGAGCTCTGTAACCCCAAGCATGGCAAAGTACTTCTGTCTTCACCTGCTGTGATGGCCATCTCTGCAGAAGACTCTGTTCTCAGATGGGTGAGCAGTTACCTAAAATCACAACTTTCTCTATAGAACTCATGTGGAAACACTGCTTTACAGAGAATTCAAACTGATCACCTATCTTAGTCTGATTAGTAATGCACAGGGAAACATTATTTTCCTGAACTTGTAAACTCTAAAATGATTTTATGTAAAATTATTACCTCATTTTCATATGGGTAAAAATAATGAAACACGAATTATTTTATGAACATGAATATGTTTTCATTTCAGGTTGGGAACAGTAGGTCTCAGCTTTTCGTGTTAATCATTTAGAGGTTACAGAAAAACACTTGATAGGATGTATGTCTCCATTGATATTAAGCAGACATTATGCTAATAATCCAGAGGACTTCATTTTCGAAATTTTAATTGCTATTTTCATGTGATAGATTAATGAAGTATTTTCTTTAGCATTGCATTTTTTTCTACCAAATCCCAAGGATAAGAAGAGTCAGCAACCATAGAGTGACTGGCATAAAATGAACAACGGAACCCCATTGATCTTTGATTAAATTGTACTTAGTTCTTATCACTTATGATCTTATAACATTGTAGACATATAAGCCATTTTTAGTACATAGACTTCTCATAATCAAGGCAACACAACCCAAATCATATCTATGATATTTACCAGAATTCAAGCACAACAAAGACTCTGTTTCAATGCTATGATTATTTTCTAGCCCTTAGGTACTTACAGTCTTATGACGAATCAAGGTATTGTGATGAATGAATAAAGAGGATATACATTGCTTATTGTTTTTTTTTTTACTGATATCAGAGAGAAAAATGTTCAATGTACGTTGATGGAGTTCCTCAATGATTTGCACATGTCCCAAAAAGGTTACAGTTACTCATTTCTATCATTAGGAAAAAAAGTTTCCAGTCATTTTTTTTGACATCAAGGTCCTGAAAGGATTAAACCCTCTAACAAGCAAACACTGTATAAACAGGCTTATGTGTACAGTCCTCCATGCTCTGCAATAACTAACTCTATAATATTAGCATCATCTAGAAAGGAAGTACTGAAGTAGAGCTACAGGGCTGATCCTTGCCCTCCTCTTTCTTATTTACCCTCACATTCAAAAGCTTTGATGTCTTCTTGAAGTACAGTCTGCATTGCATAAGGTGGTGCTACAAAGCCATGAAGCCATTCCTCTTTCCTAACTGTTCATTTTTTAACTCTTACAAGATATATGCTCAGATTGTAAGAAATACCAGTCTGCAAGGATATTCAGCATGCCACCCATGATTAGAAAATATTTTCCCCAACCAAATCATAAACATGTAGTTTAACCAAGGGCGTTCTAATTATCATGCTATGTTGAGTATAAATATAAAGTCAAGGCAGCCAAACTATCCATTTCCAAATAAGAATGTATACCTACACTCATTAAAAATCATCTGGAAATGTGTATTATTAGCAAATGAGTAAGAAATTTTCACTAGTATAAAATTCCTGCTTTATATAAAAGCCACACTGGCCATTCAAGTATTTGAGGTTTTTTTTTTTTCTTATGGTTTTTGTAATTTTTACTAAAATGATGAAATTAAGCTTAAAATTAAAGAAAAAAAAATAAAAATACCTCTACCTATAGGGCATATTCAGAGTGTGCATGTAGAGAGCAAAGTGTCCACCCACAGAACCAGTACCCAAACTCTCCCTCCACTTGAAGGAAACAGCTCTTGCTTACTAGGTTTTAGAGAATAACGATCCGATGGAGAAGTGACACCAGATTTCTTTCAGTTTGTGCCAGTTTGCAAGTTAAAGGGCAAAGGGCAAAGACACAAAACAGGACTCTTCAAGGAAAATTTTCACAGAAGACAAGGTTGAAGTTGTTGTTAAAGACAGTCAACAGATCAATATCAAGTTCAAGGCAAGCTGTTCATTGTTTCAAAAGCTAATCCCCTCCAAAGCTGGCTTTCACACAAAGCCTATTGTCTACCTCATGGGGTGCTTTCCCTATGACCATCTCTAAGAAGTTCACAGCCCAGTGGCTGTAAAGCCGTTCACTGCAAGAAGCAGCTCCTAAAATCAATAAAGAGGTCTGTCAGTTGCTGACTTTTCTCTAGGAAAAAAATATTGATACAAACCTGCTCTGCAGGTCACGTGAAAATGACAATACTGCTGTTAGGACAAATTACACTCAACAATGGAATGCTTTGGTGCCTCTTGGCTCTGTCAGTGATCAAATGGATGGCTAAATACCAGAAGCCACACCAACCCTTTGAGAACTATGGCTGACATGCAATAGGTAATGCATTGGAAGGTATTCATGCAAACTCAGAGTCATCGTTTTAATTCAGTTTTAACCAAGCAATGTTAACTACATATTGTATAGAGAATTGGATTTTCATGCAATGGATTTTAAATGAATAAATAAATCAGTAAGTCTGAAGAAGTAAAAGCTTAGGCTGTTCTAACCAATTATTCAAATAAAATTTCACTCTCGTGAGATATTGTTAATAAAATATCTTTTTTTATTTGCCAGAAAAATTTTGGCAAGTCACATCATTGTTGCTTGTTATAAAAGCATTTATGTAGTACTGTCAGTCATTAAAGAATTACATGAGATTGTAAGGTATCCTTTACAAATCTGAACTTCTTAAAGCTGTGATGGCTCTCCTTAATGGCCAGTTCTACAGATGACCATATTGCAAGACTGACCCTCCTGACTCTGTGAGCTGGTCTGATAGTTCTCAAAGGGTTACACCAATGTAGTAACAGAGTCACATATCTTGATAAAATAACCATCACTTTCATTACTTCAGGGACACACTGCTTCTTGCTCTACTTTGCGCTGAGTATTGCTGACAGACCAATGGAAGGCCTGGAACAAAGGCCTAAACACTACTGGGAAGAACATCACAATGATGCTTGGTCAACAGGCAAGAGGGGGTTGAGAAACATTTCAAAACAATCAAAAGGTCCTGTTTGAATACAGCTGTGAGTATGGAGGTGATGGTACACTGTGGACATAGCTGAGAACAGCTGTAGAAACAAAAACGCATGTAGTATTAAGGCTGTTACTATATTGCAGATATTTTGGCCCCTTGTTTGTTGGAAAATGGCTGTCCCAACAGTCTAGAGTCCTGCATGTATGTTCCAGATCTCCCACCTGACAAAAGGATGTGCAGGAGACTATCCATAGTGATCACAGAGCTATCTTCTTTGGAGACAAAGCTGTTTTGGGTCTTCACACTTTCCTGAAAGTTCAATTGTGGATTTTTGTTGTTGTTCTTTAAACTCTTTCTTCTTTTGCTTTAAAGCAAAAACCTATGGGTTTTCTGATTTGCTCTTTTTGTTTTGTTTTGTTTCTCTCTCTCTCTTTCTCGCTTTCTCTCTCTCTCTTTTTCTTTCTCTTTCCCAGATATGGGCTCAGATTTCAGAAGGAAAAGTATTTTTTTTTTTAAATTAAGAAGAAACCTTTCTTCATTATTTCCTCTTCTTCAGTTAATCCTGGAATTTGACTGGGCATTGAGCGTGCAGAGGAAAGGCCTAGAACTGAATGACAAAGAAAGACAGAGGACTGAAGAACAGCAGATACTGTGCATCATGGAAGCTTCTCCATGAATGTATTTCCCCTCATGTGCAGGACCAGCAACCCTCTAGGTTTGGAAGGTCAGCCCCGAATCAGGCTGCCACAAGCCTGCCCCTAAGCTAGGAAACAGCATAACAGCTCTTGTCTTGAATCTCAAGTTACCACAAACTCCTGGAAAAGAAAGAAAAAAAAACAAATCCCTACATCACACCCACTCTTGCATAGAGCGTTTACAGTACAGTATGTGGCGGGGTGTCCCTTTCCTCTTGAACTGGAACACAGTGTAAACCAATACAAGGAGGCATAAGGCCAAGACGCATGGAATGACAGTAGCTATGGCTTTCACAGTGCTGGCTGTGTTGTCCACTTTGATGACAATGTCCACATCATCTGGTGGGCTGAGTCCTTCTTTATCTCGATCTGTTGGGCCATCGCAGCCCATAAAATCTTTGAGGATGGATCTCGGATACCCAGGTTCTACCTTGAGTATCTGGTTGTTGAATTTCCAGTACTCCTTTCCTTTGTAGAAATAGGTAAATCCTGCAGAGAAAACATACCACAGAGGTACCATTCACTTGTGATCGCATCTATGCATCCAGATGCTAATGACATAGGCTACTCCTCAAAACATGTATTTTAAGATCCCAAGTCCTTTCGATTTCTAAAGGAAGGAAACACAATCTTCCCTCAGTTGAGCTGTCTTACAAAGGCTGTGGTGCTGCATTCCAGGAATTGAGCCTTTTTCTGCTTCCTTCCTTCCTTCCTTCCTTCCTTCCTTCCTTCCTTCCTTCCTTCTCTTCTTCCATCCACCACTTCCTGTCTGAGAAAGAGTGTAAATCTGGATCCCAAGCTGCCCTACAGCTTTCTGTAGAATGTGAGTGGCCTCAAACACAGGCCAATTGATTCCCTTGCCTCAGCCTCCTCAATGCTTGGGTTGCAAGTATTTATCACCAAACCTGGCTCATATTTTCTTTAAAAAGTATGACTGAAATATATGCTACTTATAAGGAACTTGGGCTGGTGATAGCAGGGTATTTTTATGCATTCCTGTTGTAGACTGTAAGGAGAGTCTCATCTTTTTAATGGCTTATAGGATTACTAGCATATAATTCACATTAGTATCATATCATAGCATTTTATCAGATAATACAGAATTGTTCGACAGTTGAACCATTACTGATCTAGGATGTGCCACTGAGGAGACTGTTCAATAAACAATCGAGATGTTTCTCATCTATTCACACCTCAGGGCATGTTTTCAATATCTTAGTATTAGGCTTTTTTTTGTGCTCTCCCTTGTTATTTGGGTAAGAAATTATGAGAAAGCAGTGGAATGTAAGTCTTTTCTTTGTCTGTTGGGAATTTTAACAAGCAAACAGATGTTTTTAGCATGTTGTGCACTGAGCTCATTTCTGACTGCAGGTCCTGCCTACTGTGTCTTTTCTCCATTTGTTGTCTTTATTTGTAATACTTACTTATTTTATGCTAAATTTATGCTACCTAGCTAACCTTATAGAATTTTAATATTCATTATTAAATGTTTTAGAAATAAAAAGAAAATACATCACAATTATATCCTTAACTGTTCTGAATACTACATTTATTTCATTTAAGAGAAGTTGATAAGAGAAGTTTTAAATCATTCAGTAATTTATGATCGAAAATATTATAGTTAATAATAATAGATGCTTTAAGTTCCTAACATACATAAACATGTGGATTTTCTTGGAAAGTTTTTCAACATTTTAAGACATATCTAGTAAAGTTTGTGATTCTGCTACTTGGACTTGATTATTGTTTTTAGGTAAAAGTAAAAGCTAAAAAACAAAAATCAAAATCAACAATGAAACAGAAAAAGTGCTGTAGTAAGTAAAAACATGTATTTTGGGAATTACCTATTTTGAATATTGTGTTACAGCTTAAGAGGTCAAAATGAAAACTGTTTAGATGCACCAAGATAGGAAAGATGTTTTCTTCAAGGTTGCCAAATATAACATTTATAATAATCCTGATTGTTTCATGGTTCATCTTGCTATAGATAGTTTATTGTATATATGTGTATTGATATAAATGTATAAGTAAAAAAGAAAATAATAAAAAAGAAAAAATTATAAAACTAATATTTAAAAATTTAAAAAGTCAACAAAATGATAATTGGTATTATATGTTGTCTTGATGGAAGATTTACATCATAAAAAAGCACTACTTTTAGCCTTCATAACTGCTACACTTTCAAGAATAATTATTTAATATTTTTTATTTCCTGAGAGATATTGAGAGTCAGGGACAAACACATATGACTAACACATAGTGAGACTTATTCACTGGTCCACAGCTAGAGTTATAACATGAGACTTTGCTTTTTTAACACTACTGCTCATATAGGAGTCACTCCTGGGATAAAGAATTCTAAAATATCAAAATATTTCTGATAAATAAAAACAGGTCATTCCTGGTTAGTTCAGATTGAACATTATTGTGTTCAGTGTTTCAAAAGTCTGCTATGGCTTTTAATTTTTAAGAATAATTATTCAGTCATAGCAACTCGTGAAGGGAAAGCAGGAGTGTGTACATTGAAATCATTCTGCCAGTAATAAATCACTCTAGTGAAACACAGTATGCTTATTCAGCAAGTTTAGAAAAGAACTGCTGAGGACCTCTTAAATAACAGACTATGAGATGATGACAGATGACTAATATCATTGGCATATAGTTAAATATTCAAAGCAGGTGAAAATACTACTAGTGGTTATAAATGTGAAACTAATGTCTACCAGTGTCCTTATCTCTAATTTTTAGCAAAGACTAATTATTATAATGGTAAAGGACAAATGAGCGATATTCAGAAGAAGCCTCTTCCATATAGACCAGTCTACAATTCAAATTTTACAGTAACAAACTCCAAGCACAGGAACTGAATTTACACTTACTGACTATATTTATTAGTGTAATAAAGCTGGTCAGTGGGACAAAAAGAGGTCGTCTGAAATCTTTGCAGGAGACATTTGTCAAATTCTGACTTCTAACTAATCAGCTGTAGCATTTTAGGTTTATTATCTTAACTTATGAAATGTGAGTTCATGAACTTTTCAACTGTTTCATTCACTGAAAAATAGCTTTGCTCTTCTATTCCTGTGTTAGGGTTCTTATGATGAAAACGTATAAGAAAGAAATCAATAACAATGAAACACATTTTCTATTGTTTACAATAGTTCGGGCCTTATGAGGCTCTTCCTACTGTTTTGTCCTCACAAAGTAATGAGACAGTCTACTGTGCGAGGTTGGTCTGATGTATGTTGATGCTAATTACTGCTTGCCGTCTCTGCTATCCACTTGTACCTTGCCTAAGAGCCTAACCTGTTTGACCAATAAAAGGCCATCACACATGGGCGTGAAAATAGGATAGATGTGGCTAAGCTTCCTGGGTTTGGGGAGACAGGAAGAATCTTGGGTGGAGGAGAGACTAGAAGAGAGAGGAGGAGAAGGATGGGCATGGGTTAGGTGGAAGAGAAGTACATGGCCAGTGTGAATGGAGACTTGGCCCAGATGATGAAAAGTAGCAAGTATTAGGGATTATGGATGGGAAGTATTTTGATAGAAATTATTAGAAGCAGATGGTATAGGATTGGGGCAGATATGGGATACCTGCTCCAGTATAGGAAGTAGTTTAGGGGATAGGGATAGTTTAAAATATAACAGGTGTCTGTGTCTTGATTGATTGCTAGTGGGTTAGAAAATATCGCCATAATAATAATTTAGGCCTAATAAGAAACATTATTTGGCCATACTGGTAAAATAACTGCAACAGTCTACCACAGAAGAATATTTCAATGGTAGCCCTGCAGTCTATTTTCTCTTCTTCTTGTATGAAATTACTTAGTGCCCAGTAAATGTTATTAGATACACTGAGTCTTACACAACATATATGTGAGTTGCATTTGTAATTTAACAAGGGAGTAGGAGGAGGATGATTAATTCACTCACTCAACAGAACCTAGAGACAGAACTTTTTTTAAACAGTTAGACATGGAGCTACAACCAACAGTCTGAAAGAGAGCCATGAGAAGAGACTTGATACCCTATGAGCATATACAGGGGGAGGTAATCCCCCTCAGGAACAGTCATAGGGGAGGGGAATAAGGGGAAAATGAGAGGGAGGGAAGAATGGGAGGATACAAGGGATGGGATAACCATTGAGATGTAACAAGAATAAATTAATTAAAAAAAAAAAAGAAAAATGGTTCGGATATATTTAAATTAAAACTGTAAACATAAATAAAGAATGTATTTGATTAGTATAGAATGTAGGAATATTTTGAAGGAGAGGCTAACTTTCTGCCTTAGTTTTAGGATAACTAAAAACCTAAGAATCTGTTAAAACACAGATGAGGAATGACGGATAAGAAGAAGAAGTCATTCAACTTAGTTGGAGTGAGCAAATGGAATTTGAATTACTGTAATTACTTAGGACAGGATTAGATAAAAGAGAAAAAGAATTGACAACAACAACAACACCCAAAAATATTACAACACGAAAGTTTATATTTAGTGTTCACTCAGTTTGGACCAAGGGAGAAATTTAGAAAGATGCAACAGGTCACAGACCACATTGATGTAATGTGGAATTTTTAACTTTTCTTTTTTTATACAGTGTGCATTAGAAGACATTCAATAGTTGCTAAGTGCTTTAGTATCAAATTTTAGAAATATTTCTAATTTATGTTCATCTATAAGCTATTTAACACAGATGATTACTGGTGAAGAGGCCTTTCTATGGGAAAACTAAATGAATTTATGTACTATATTTGATACATAGGAATCATTCATATGGCATCAGAAAGTCATATTTCATGGTTGAAAAGAAGGAACAAAATTAATGTTTTCTATATTAGAAATGACATTTAACTTAGATATGAAACACATTAAAACCTTTACCTTAGTTTTAAATTTATGAAATAAAAGTAATTACTCTTAGGAGAAGATTCCAAGAACATATTTTGACAGTAGTGAAAGAGTCAACTAGAGAACATTTTACTGTTCTACCTTCTTAGATCTATGATTATCAAACAAGTGTGTAAATCTTCTATATTGTTTCTTGTGATGATATCCACATTGCCTTTCTAGTCTGATTGTGCTGAGGGGAATCTTCAGTTAAATACCTTTAGCTGAAAGTGACATTGTAATTGTCTGTAGTTAGGACCCAATCTTTGGTACAAATTCCTAATCCACATATATTTGTTATAAGAACATTTTCAGGAATTTTAATAGATCTGCATAATAGGTTACTGAAAACTATCTATTTGTCATTAGTAAACCACTATCTATATTTTCTCTTAATGAATTTAAATAAATATAAGTAAATCAAATTTAAAACTGCACAGAGCATAAAATTAAATGTAAATTCATAAGAAGAAAACACTAAATATAAGCAGAAATTATAAATATGAATATTAATTTTTCATACTTCCAGCATGGTATTTTCAAATTATTTGATTTAACATAAAATGATGTGATTTTAAGATAGAAATCTTAGGAACTGAGTAATGTGTGCACTATGTACCATTTTCTTTGTGGACAAAAGCTCCCTGAGGTGATTCAGGGATCCCCTTCCAGATGGTGATGGGTTTGGGGTAGCCAGGGTCCATGGTTTTCATTTCTTCACTGTATCTCCAATATCTAAAATTGAACAAACCCAACAATATATGTGTAAAATACATCAGTCTTGCAAATATTTACATTTTCACTAAATGAATACTGTATTCTTTTGCACCTGTCACTGGCTTAAAAAAAAAACTGATTGAAATCACTGGAACAACAACTGACATAAAATTTATCTCGTGTCTTCAGCAATGTATTATTATTATACATATCCTTCATATGGCAAAATGAGTATTCAATGTTTTAAAGTTAATAATAATGCTAAGTACAGAAAACTATCTATGTAGACTCATAATTCATAAAAGTGCCACAAAATATCATATATACTTCCATACATACAGAAACATATATATGCTGATTGCTATTTTTCCTAAAGCTATAACCGGGAATAAAACAGGCAAGCTCTAGATTTTATTAACATTAGATTTTTGGATATATGATGATATAGACAAGCAAACATGAATGAAGGTATAAGATGACAGGAGATAGGAATAGCTATGAGGAAAACAATGCAAAAATGTTATAAAGCAATATATTAAAACATTTGAAAGTAAGTCCTTTGTGAGAAATTGATATCTGAGGTAAGAAGTGAGAGTAATAGCAAAAGTAGGGGCAGAGAGAGGGAGCATCAGGAGTGAGCAGCAGTGAGGAAGCTTCAGTGAGACAGCAGCAGAAAGTGAGCAGCACAGAAAGAGTGACAATGAGAGGGCAGCTGTGAGTGATCAGCGGTGAGTAAGCAGCAGTGAGACAGAATGAGAGAGAGAGAGAGAGAGAGAGAGAGAGAGAGAGAGAGAGAGAGAGAGAGAGAGGGGGAGAGAGAGAGAGAGAGAGAGAGAGAGAGAGAGAGAGAGAGAGAGAGAGAGAGAGGGAGAGAGAGAGACGGAGAGAGAGAGAAAGCAAAGAGAGAGTGCAGCAGGGAGAGAACAGCAGTGACTGAGAAATAGTAAGAAAGAAGCAATCAGTAGGTTTCTGTGAGTGTATAGGTGTGAGTGGTGAGAGCGTAATTGATTGTCCTCTCCAATGTTTAATGATAATTTTCAACATTGCTGATGTTCCAGTTAGGTCTCTGGGCATACTTGATGGATTCAGATTATCTTAATGATACAAATTGGTGTTTGCGTATAGGATCACTCTGTAAGAAAGGGGATCATGTAGTGTATAAAAAGAATGCAATAGGCTTGCTTCCTGGTATTTTTCTGTGTCCATAATGTAACAAGCTTATTCAATCACCTACTGCCTTCACTTCCTCAACATGATGAACTAGTATTTCTACTGTTAGACAAAATAAACTTCTTTTTCTATTGAGTTGCTTTTATCAAGGATTTTTTTTAAATCAAAGCAACAGTAATTGAAACTAATCATAATCTAAAGATCTGCCATAAGTAAATATTTCAGTTGAATTTAAAGGCATATATAATTGCTTCCTCTACCAAACCAAGCATAATTTGGGAAATAAGACAATACCTAATAGCATGGATGTAAAAAACACATTTTCTCCACAAATTGAATCTATAGATGTAAGATCATACTTTGCGATTGGTATAAGATCAAAGTTTATTTGGCATGGTTTTCCTTCAAGTGAAAAAATATTAAATAATGGAATGTCATGTATACATGTATTTTTAGATGATGTAAATGTAAGTTAAAGTGAATTGTTAAATATTAAACTAGAATTGTGGAAAAAATTTTAAATCCTGTGGATAGCGTAACACTTAATAACATAATTACATGCTTAGAGATTAGTTTCCTGACAAGCAACCCTCAATATCATAATATCTACACTTTATACAGGGTATTATACCTATAGATTAAATGCATGCAATACAGTCTTTCATTTAAATCCCTCAATGATCTCTTATATTGTACAGTAAGTCCCCTGATATAATGTCCAGACAATAATTATAGCAGATGTGGCCCCCAGTTCGATCAATGATACAGCACTGACACCTAAGTTATCTTTCCTCTATGTTAAGACAGTGAAATTTAACTTTAACCCATCTCTTCAGTTCATAGTTCAGCATGATGATGAGCCAGGTAGCACTTTCCTACACACAGCTTGCCCATGAAGACAACACTGCTGGCCATTCTTACACTGTGTATCCATTCTAATATTGGCGTTTATTTGTTTTGGAACAATTTTCCTTCCTCATGCACTCTCCACTCATAGACTACTGAGTCATCCATATTCTTCCAAACACCAATATCATAGTCATGTGTTCCATTGCCTGCCATGTAGCACTCATAACAATCACATTTTCAGAAATTATTCAAGCAGTGTAAATTTTTATTACAAGCTACATTTAGGAATATCATCCCTGGATAATTAGTCAAAATAAATAAATTTCTCTCTCAAAACAAGTAATGGAAATTAGAGTTTGAGGTAATTTTGCAATTTGAGAAAATAAACATAAGCTTAAATTCCTAGTCTATCTGTCTCTTGGCATTGATATATATCTCACAATCATGAAATAGATTATAGCTGTTCAGTTCTGTCTATGCAGAGTATTTTATAAAAATAACTGGATTTATAACAAGCATGGGTTTCATTTTAATTTTGAAGATATTTTCATCATCAACAAAATGTTATGTTATAGTTTTATTTTTTCTTGAAAACTGACCATATGGATTCATTAACAATTAAGAAAGCATATTTATACTTTAACACTTTAAATAAAATAGGTTAAGGCACTTGATAACTGGATGTTTGATAGGGAATTCATAATTTTGTGCCAAAGAGTTAGTAAGTCATGAAGGATGATAAAGAGCATTATGGTTTTTTTTCATCTGCTTTGGCAGTTGTCTTTGTTGTATAATTGTGATTTTAATTAGGTAAAACCTTTTTAAGATTTATTTTTATTTGTGTGTATGTGTTTGTTTGACTGTATATTGCATGTGTGGGGAGACCCCAATAGTCCAAAAGGAGACAGGAGATACCCTGTGGCTAGAGTTTGAAACACTTAAAGCCATCCAGTGTAGATGCTGAAAACTAAACTTAGATTTCTGGAAGTCCAGAAAGAGCCTTTAATCATGGTGCCATATCTACACCTTAATTAGGATACTTTGTGAGAAAAAATCTTAAGCAATATTTCAAAATAAATCATTACCAGAAATATATAAGCAATTTTCAGGCATAGTCATGAATCATATCCATAAGAAACAAGTTTTGCATGTACCACCACATAAAATTAAAAAATTCTTTTCATTCTAAGAAAAAGGAGATATCTGAAAATATGGAGTAATTTATTTCAGTGATGAATTGCTCTATTAAAGACTGAAATCCTAGTATATACTGAGGTCATTTCACATGGACTCAGTGTTTTATCACTTCAGCTCTCATGAATCTTGGTCTCATAGTAGTCTTCATGTACATTTTTGTGTCATTTTTCAATATGAAAACAATCGAGGTCATTGATTTATTTATAGCTTATTATTCACCTCTTCCAAAAAGAATATGTGTCACTAAATACAACAGTGCCTTAGATTTGAACAGGAGCGTTGTGATCTTTTCAACTTTGAAATCTTTATCATATAGGATCCATTATTTAGTATATATTAAAATTAAGTTATGAATGAACTAAAAAGGGCTTGGCTAGGACCAATATAGAGCTATTAGGGAAGGGGTCATTAAATTTACTGAAAATAAAAGGACTGTCTCATAATCATGTAGTCTCTTTAGGCAGTTAGAATTAGGCTGGGTGTAGTAGCAGTATTGAGAACAATGAAGAAAGATTTCAAGTTCAAAGTCAACCTCGGCCATATAAAAAAAATCTTTCTCAAAATAAGAATGACAATAAGCGAATATGCTGTCAATCTGCAGATTAGATTTCACTAGTAATAATTATTATATTCTAATAAAATTCATTTATTATATTTCTATCAATTTTTATTCTTGGGAGTCCCATCTACTTTCTATGGTCTAAGTTCACATGCCTTGGATGGATAATTCTGTTAGTGATTCATTTAGAAATATTTTAGGAAAGTCCTGAATTTATTATAATGTAATATAATGTATGACATTTTACAATTGAAAATTAACCTATATAATGTTAGACACACAATGAATGCATAAAGGGGCATTTAAAATGTATTTATTTATTCACTTTACATCCAATTGTAGCCTACTCCTTCTTCTCCACCCAGTCCCACCCCCCATTCTCCCTCCCCTATTCCTCAGAAATGAGTCCCCTAAAATTCTCCCCAGTACAACAAGTTATATCAGAATAGAGCACATTGCCCTCCACTGTGGCCGGGCAAAGCAGCCCTGTCAGGCAGAAGTGATCCAAAAGCAGGCAACAGAGTCCACGTCAGGAACAGGCCCTGCTCCTCTTACTAGGTGACCCACATATGGGCATTCTTATCCATATAAACCATTTATGAGATCTTTCCATTTGAGTAGAGATAAATGTTTAAAATCACTTCCAGTTAAAATTTGCAAGTTAAAAAAAATTAGACATAGTTATTTTTCTCCTAGAGTACCAGGGATTTGATAGGGTTATTTTATGCAATGACAATAAAGTAAATTTTACTGGCATGTTGGAAATTAAAGCCGTATTTTCATCGGTGCATATTTAATATATTTACTTATAAAATATGCAAATAGCATTTTAAGCAACTTTACAAAGAATGAATACAGAGACTCATACTGTGGCCCTGATGATAATAGCACAATTAAAATTAGAAATGTCATTTCTATTAATTTTTCTAGTTAAGATTAAATTAATAAAAATTCAAGTTCATATTTTAACTATGTTATAGAGTATCAACTGTATGTGTTAGGATGAACCATTTATTTATGTTATGTGGACACTGTTAACAATGATATGGAATAAAACAACAGTACTTTAACATCTAGCAAGAAATATAATGAGTTATTAATATTTCATAAGATTTGCTGGCTAGTATCTGAAGAAGACATTACTTCTTAAAAACATGAACCCATTTTTTACAGCATTATTTTTCTTAGTCCTACTTTGCAAAACTGGTAATTAATTAAAATTATTGGAAAATGGTCATAATTGTATCCAAAGTGACAAAATTTAACTCTGAATGCAAAACACAAATTTTTATTAACAATATTTTTCCAAAAACATAAGTAAAGTTATAGGAATATCTGTAACAGGGATCTATCTACATTTACATGCACAGGTGTGTACATGTATACTTATTTATAGCTCACATAGCATATTAAACTCATGTGGAAAAAAGAATATAGGTTACTGGACATGTCTACGTTAATAAATTAGTTATATTATGTAAACACAGGAAATACAGTTTTATCTTAAATATATTATCTAAAATGCACTGCAACCATGTTTCCAGCACACTTCTGTGTTTACACACACACATGTCACCATTCACAGTGTTTGCATATCAATGAGTAGAGACTTTGGTTTTTTAAATCACTAGTTATTTGAGTGTCTACAGTGTGCCACATACATACTGACCTGTCGCCTTTGAAGAAATAGGTTTTGCCGACATCTTCCCACCATATGGCAGAATCAATACCATGAGGGGGAATTCCATTCCCAAGCGTGATCAAGTCATGAGGGTAACCAGGTTGAAGAGTTGTGTCCTTGAACACCCAGTATTTGTTACCTGTATAAAATAGGTGTGATTACAGAATGTGTTACTAAAACATTAATTACACTGTCCCTGTCAGCATCATGTGTAAGTTACTATACAGGATGTAATGGAAATAAGTCAGTCATTGTCACACACAGAATATTGATAGTCTTCCTCAAACATCAGATAATATAAACACTAAATAGTCTAACTATATCAGTTAATCTAAAATAGAAAAACCACTTAATTATATAATAGTGATTTGTGAGTTAATTTAAAACTTAAATCTACAGCTTAGCCATAAAGAACAATTTTAAGTCAAATACCCTTCCCCTGGGCCAGCAAAGGCCTGACTTCTCTGAAGTGCTAGCACCTTCCTGTGGTTTGTTCCACACTGCATACTTAATTGATTTTATGACAATAACATCTACTCTGTGTGAGCATTTCCAGTTGGTTGATACTTTTGTTTTATTTTGCAGGCATTTCCAAATGTCTTTCGTCAAATGAAGCCCTCCTGTTTTGACTCTACTTATTGGAACTCTAAACTTCTGAGGATTCCTAAAGGAGGAAAAAAATTAAGCCTAAACTGTTCAAAGTTGCAGAGTTATAATGCACAAAATCTAGGCAGACTTCAGTCAGTTGCCTTGCCATTTGGAAACTTCTGTAGACAACACAACTCTCACACACTCCTGCCCTTGACACACTGCACCCTAACTTCCTTCTCAATATGCCATACCCAGCAACCATTCGTGACTCCACTGAAATTGATTTCAACCTGACATTTAATTGAACATTTTGCTTTTGGGATCCTCAGTACTTTCAACTAAATGATCATTCAGTGTGGTGTTTTGGAAGAAAATAGCTCTCATAGGCTCATATATTTGCAAGTGTAGTCCCCAGGTGATAAATTGTTTAAGAAGTATTACCAAGATTAGGAAATGTAGTCTAATTGGAGTAGTTGAGCTTCTTTTGGAGGAGGTGCGTCAGCAGGGGGTGGACTTTGAGTTTAAAAAAGCCCATGTCAGGCCCAGTGTCTCTCTGTCTTTTGACTGATGATCAGTAATTTAAGCTATTTCTCCAGCATCTCACCTGCCTGTGTGCTACCAAGTTCCCTTCTATGATAATAATGCACTATAGCCTGGAAACTTCAAGCCAGCAATCAAATGCTTTCTTTTTTAAGATTTGCTTAGTCATAGTATTTCTTCACAGCATTCGAACAAAACTAATATAGCCAATCTTATCTGTAGATTCAACTGACCACTTAGTTTGTTCCTTAAGTAACTAGAACCCGTTTTATGTAGTCTCTTTTCCCTCTATTGCTGTTGTTTTCTGAATTTGATTTATTTTGTATTTGTCAAACTTTAAAATTGATGCTTCCTTTTTTTTTTTTTTTTTTTTTTTTTCTTACTATAAATCTGGCTTGTGCTTTCAACACTGGGTTCTCATCTTTGTATTTTGAAGGTTTTGGTGCATTTGGGAGATGGGAGCCAGGGTGGTTGAAATAGGTCACTAGGGGCAGGGTAAGCCTGCTTTGCCCTGCTGCCTGCTTATTATGGTATGACTGGCACTGCCACATGGCCTTTCCAGCTGTTCCCACTATGATGGCCTCAAGTCGTATTGAAAGCATGAATATATGTATGTATGTATGTATGTTTGCATGTATGTGTATATATATATATATATATATATATATATTCATATTCAAAGACACTAGATTCCTAAAGGTTGTTTGGCATAGAAGAAATATGAAAAGCAAGTGGTGGAAAGGCTATCAATAAGCAGTTGCAGCTCAGATGGTGAGTTTATAAATAAGGACTGGGAATTAACAATTATGTAAAATGGGTTTTGTGAAAGATCGAACTAAAGTTCAAAACATAGACGTGGAGAGAGGAAAATGCACTCATGATCTATCTTGAAGTCAGAACTAAGGGTAATCACTGGCTAACTGGCTGAAACAAGGATAATATCGTAAATTATTCTCAGCTCGTGGCTTATGTGCGTAGACAAGAGACTGTGAATATTACTGAATAAGTCAAATAAGACTAAAGATGGGTAGGAAGCTGCAAATTAAAATCAAGAGTGTGATATGTTATCTAGGAATGGCAGTGTATGCCTTTAATACCAGCACTTGGGAGGCAGAGGCAGCTGGATCTCTGTGAGTTTGAGGCCAGTTCGGTCTATAGAGTGAGTTCCAGGACAGCAAGAGTGTCACAGAAAAAGTCTTGACTCCACACCCCAAGAGAGTGTGAGATGTTAGTGAGCTATCTATATGAACAAATAGGGAGACATAACTGTATATGTCAGAATATTTATAGCAATTTGTACATTATAAGCATCAAGTGGCACTTGACAATTTAGGACTCTATGAAGCTATTCGGGAAGGACACAGAAAAGCTGTAACTGGGCTTCTAAAGAGAAGTGTCTTTTAGAAAATACCACATAGAAGAATAGGAAAAAGTAG
>OU015743.1:97158887-97169421 GCA_907169655.1 Acomys percivali | reverse complement strand
ACAGTGAAGAGTAGGGTGAAAAATAAATGCACACATTCTCACTGTGCTTAGACCCCTCTCTATACTTACAGTTCAAAATCCAAACCCAGGAAATGATGCTGCCATCAGAGGGCTAGGTCTTTTCACACTCATTACTAAGTGATTCAGACATCTCCCTATAGAGACATGCATTTAGGGTAATTTGATATTGGCAATCCTTCATAGAGTCTCTTTTCCCAGGGGAGTCCGTGTTGTGTCAACTTGGTAGTTGCTATTAACCATCACAACCTAGCTCCTTACTAACCTTATTCTCATAGGCTAGCATACAACTTATTCAGATAGTCATGTTATAAACCTTGTTCATAATTTTTTCATACTGAATGTACAGTAAAGTCAATTTATGTGATTAGAACTTGTTCCTTGAAGGCCATTCTCACTGTCAGCAATACAAAGCCCCTCCTTTGTCTCTTCCATTTATCATATATCTACTCCTCTGTCTGTCTGTCTGTCTACATCTATCTTCATTTTAAAGTCTGATCACAGCCCCACTCACTCCTTTCCCCCTCCTAGTCCCACCCTCACACACTACCCCTATTCCCTCTTCAGCTTATCCTCGGAGCATGGGAGGCTCCCACTGCCTTCTCTTAAGCGAGAACTCCATTCCTTTTCCTACACATTCTTCTTCTACACTAAGACAAGGATGAGGAGGAGGCAAAGACGAAGCCAGGGAGGTGAACTGAAAGAGTAAATGAAGAACCAATCTGCAGATGAATAAAACACCAGGGCTTCTGCTAGCACGATGGTATGTGCAGCTCCTGTATTGTGAATTATCACATCTTTGCTCCCTCAAGCTCAGTTCACCCATTTCAGCTTTTCTCTTAACTGAAGGAGACAGCTCTTTGTGAACTCAGAGCATCCAAATTCTATATAAAGTATGACATGCATATGAGCCTCCAGTCTTTGAATCACAGTCCTGGGTTTTAGCCAACAAACCATACTCTCTTCTAGCCAGTTTCCTTCATGACTTGATGACAGCGTTGTAGCTTGTATTACTCTAAATTTTCTTTCTTATCAGATTGCTTTTACCTTTTCTCCTTTTCATTTATTTTTTTTTCAAGTCAAATAGAAAATTTGTTCGGAGGGTTTTGTTTTTTATGTCTTAAAATTTTTTGTAATTGTTCACATGAAAAATTCTAATGCATATCTTATATATGGCATTGCAAGACTCCTTTCAACTCAGTTTGCTTATCACACTCCATGTTTGCTCATTTAGAATAAGATGATCCCTTCAATATTTACTGTGGATAATTTCTATGGGAGAACCCTCCCTGCATTGCATGGTTTGCTATATTGCCAGACTGCATAGCTCTTACCTATATCATACCACTTAGTTAATAGCTTGCAAGCAAAACCAGAAGAAACAGAACACTGACACACTAGTTTTCTTTAGCACCTTATATACAACACCTGAAAAAAAAATTAAAGTGCTTAATAAATGGTTATCAATGCAGAGAATCATGCTTCAATTATACGAATAATCAAATATAGAATTGAAGATCTAACAAAAAACCAATAAAGACTACCTAAATAATATGGTAATCATTAGCTTTGAATCTTGTCAGCAAAGTTAGAGAATGAATATTATAACAAATATCACATTGGAGCAAACACTCACGGCTTAGCACTGTGTTGAAAAGCCATGTATCTTTTACCTTCAACTGTGTGTTGGGAAATGCCATCACATATTTTTCCCAGATTCTTCTGAAATCAGGAAACTTTAAAGGAAATGCCTCAACCAATATGCACATCAAATCTTTGACAGAGTAACAAGAAAGAAATGCAAGCACACAGTCTACTTTAGTCCCAATCTCTTTCACCCTTAAAACAGAAAATCCTAAAGCAATAGAAGAGAAGTTTTAAAGGGCCCATTCCATCACTCTGTGCTCAACATTTCTCTCATCCTTCCCTTTCAGCTTGTGTGTAATTAGGAAAGAATAGGTGATTGTAATCCCCCGACCCGCAGTGTCAGCTACTGAGAGTAAGCCTTTAGCCAGCTCAGCTCCATTGTACCTTTCTAGGAGGGACATTTTACACCTTACAATATCTACCTTGGCAGTTCTGAAATTTAGTATTTTTGTGACAATATTCTCATATTCTTCCCAGGTTCACAATGGGCTAAGACACTAAGAATTAAGAGTTCAATTAGCTTTCTTTATATAAGGCCTATGTCTCAAGAGAGAATAACCTGCGAGAAAACAGAGTTGATGTTTTTATTTAAAAGTTTTATTGTTGGCCAGGCAGAGTGGCGCATGCCTTTAGTCCCAGCACTTGGGAGGCAGGGGCAGGTGGATCGCTGTGAGTTTGAGGCCACCCTGGTCTATAAAGCGAGACCAGGACAGCCAAGGAAAACAAAGAGAGACCGTGTCTCAAAAAAAAAGTTTAATTATTATATTAAAATACTTTCCTCTATTCAATGTATGCATATGGTATGTATATTTGTCTAAATATATGATGTGTGTATGCCTGTGTGCATGCTTATTCAAATATGTGATTGTGAGGTCCATATACAATGGCCCTTTTGGGCGGTTCATTGAGCAATCTCAGATGCAGGTCCCTACCTTTCACCTTGTTTGAGACAAATTCTCTTATTTACTGCAGTGTATGCTCAGCTAGCTGGCCTGAAAGTTCCCAGGGTTTTCCTGATCTCTTCCCCCAGTTCGCTGTTTGGAGCACTTGGAGTACAGGTGTATAGCATCAGGCTTTGCATGGATCCTGAGAATTAAAATTCAGGTCCTCATGCTTCTGAGCTTTGGAGCCTGGAGAGATAACTCAGAAGGAATATTTCTTAAAAACTGTATGATGGAAATGTTTTATTATTGGTCAAGGAGTTAAATGTCCTTGAAAAGAATAAAGCAAAACAAAATCTCAACAGTGTTTGCTGTTGGGTTACAGGGTGGAATGTTATACACTAAAACCATTAGGGGAAACCATGACCTTGCCTCTGGGTATTGTGGTCTAAAATTTAAGGGAAAATCAATATAATGAGTGCCAGTACTTAATATTTTGTGTGTTTATTAAGGATATAAAATACCATTAATTCCTACTTCATCTTAATGAATTAGGATATTCCCATGAGAGAATTGATGTAACTAGGTCTATTCCTTAGTTTGTGCTTGGGTGATTTATATTCAATTTATTTTATTTTTTATATAAGAGGTAGATTTTTCCCTTAGATTATTATTAGAATGCCTTGACTCTCAAAGACACTATTGCCTGTTATTCGTAATAAAGAGTTTTTTTTTTCTGGATTTCAAATAGCATTGGCAGGTTCTGGTAGAAGTAGAAAACTGATCTTACTGATTCTGTATTGGAGAAATGCAGATGAGAATATCAACAAGTCAGAATTAAGGCAGAGAAGCACGCTAAATAAAAAGGATAAGCAGAAATAATGGGTGATACTGGAAGCACAGGGCATTTCATGGGAATCATCACTCTCATCCGGTCACAATCTGCTTGTTAAGAGCCTGTGATTGTCAGTGAAATGGGAGAGGCAGATCTGCTGGTGAAGGCAACACACACATTCATTTTTGGAGAGTATAGACCACATGTATGCATGCAATAATAATTATTAACTTGACAATAGTGGAGGACATGGACAAGCTTTAGGGAATGAAGTTAGGAGGTTCTGGATAAACTAAAGTGAGTTGGAGTAATATAATTTTATTTTATTTAAAAAGAAGATCAAATCTAAAAGTAACAAAGAAAAATGAATCATAAGCTCCTTTAAGAAAAGATAAGAACACCAATTCAGAAGTGACTGATTCATTTGAAATAAAGAAAAATGTAAGAAATAGAAAACTTCTGAAATAGGCACTTCTGGCCATTATCTGGTATGGTCTATTTTTAGAAGATTCTGACTCTTTTTATTAGCTATATATCTCTTCAATACCTTTCTTCTTAAATTTTATGAGCTGACTTCTGCATTCAAATAAATATTCTAGTTCTAATTTGTAAGTGATTTTTTTCTCTTGAAATGAACCTATGTAACATGGTAAAAAAATACTGTTTAAAGTTATTAGGTGACAGCAAAAAATAGTATTTTGAGACAAATTTTTAAATTTTTGATTTGACAGTGGTTCATTCTTTATTTTAAAGTTTAGATTCTTCCTGAGGAAAATTTTACTAGTTCTATTTTCTACATAAATAAATTCGATATTATTATCTCATAAGCATTCACTCAACATGCCTTGTAATTTAATGTAAACATCTGCCATGAGTATGTTCCTCAAATGTAATCTTATAATATCAGCTGTACCACAGGAATACAAGGAAGCTCTCAGGTGTACAGTAGATTCCCCTGTTTTTCTAATATGCATATGTACTGCACATGATAGTATATCACTTTTCTTGTCCTATCAAATCTAAGTAAACACCTTATGAATGTCAATAAAGGAGAAATGCTGAGTTTTACATGCCAAATGTAAGGTAGAGGAATAAGGGAGGAAGTTAACCTAGGCATCATAAGCATAAATGTAACTCCGTCATTGCACATACAGCAAATACTTGCTGAGAAAGAGCAGTTTTGCATATATACTTGTTGGCATAGAAACGGCCTGGCCCCAGCTTGCTTAGTGACCTCTGATGATATCATCTGCCAGCAGTTGCTCTCTTCTCTGTCTCTCTCTCTCTCTCTCTCTCTCTCTCTCTCTCTCTCTCTCTCTCTCACTCTCTCTCTCTCCTCCCACTCGGGTGCCCCACCTTCCTTCTCTCTTACTGCTTCTACAATAAATCTTATACCATGTATGTTGTATTGTACTTATTGAATATTTAAAATTGGTGGTCCCCAGAGGAAGAAACCTGATAGGCTGTGATCATATTCTGGAGGAGGAGGTCCCCTTCTGTCACAGATGTAGGGGAGGGGAATAGAGTGAAAGAGGGAGGAAGGGGAAACGGGAAGATACAAATGAGGGGATAACAATTTAGATGGAATCAGAATAAATTATTTAAATAAAAAATAATAAAGTTGGTGGTCCTTTCCTGGGAAGGCTCTTCCAGAATTTCCTAGAAACACTGAAAGCTTTCCTATAGAACTCCTTGTACCTACCCAAATTCCCACAACAATTTGCATTCTGTATCACCTATGGATAACATCAAATCCATTCAACAGAGACCTATTGATTGGTAGGTTTTCCCTTCGTAGCCAGCTTTTTCACCAAAGTCCACTAGGACACCATCCTTGGGTGAGACTTCATTCTCTTACAGGCATGGTTTTCTTTCCCTCTTTCTTGTACGGCAAAAGCCCTGTTAACAGGTGAAATCATTACGATCAGGCGTGTTCTCTGGCCACTGGCAAGACATGTAATATGTTTGACCAGTTTGTGCCAGCTCATACCTATGAGGATGTGAAAATATAAGACAGATCTCATCTTGTCTTGAGTACCCACCTTGCAAAACTCTTGTCCTTAGAGTAACCTTCACACACACACCCCACCCACAGAGTTCCAGGAAAAAGCACATATTCCAGGGCTTGAACAGACAGGAAGCACCACTTGGGGCCAACCAATCAAAAAACGGGCCATGAACATCAGTTGTGTTTTTGTAAGATAAAAATACCTCTTTGTGGTCAGGCCTGCATGCCTGGAGCATCAATGTAAAGGTCATGCTACTATCCACCCTCTTATCCAATCCCAAAACTCCAAAGCTTGGAAAGCCCTGTTTGAATTTTTTCTTTTACAAACCCCTAGACCCTATACTTTGGGGGTGACTCTCTTAACCTGCTGCATCAGGGAAGCTTTGCAATCCAAGATCAAGCTTGTAATAAAGACCACGTGTATTTGCTTCAGATCCACGGTCCTGGTGGTCTTTCAGGGTCTCATGATCTGGGTATTGCAATTTCTAGTCCTTGGAGCCATCTGGGACACATTTCTCTTTTTACCCATGAAAGGAGTCCTCCACTCAGACCCCAACTTTTCTGAAGACATGTAGCTTCTAAATTATCTCATCACATTGCTGAAGCTATTGGGGAACATAAAAATCTTTCCTGTCCTACACCTTTTTCTCACTCTGAAACCGCAGCCACCACCTGAGCTCAGGAGTAGTGATGGCTTTTTCAGAACAGATTCAGCTGCTGTCAGACTGAGGTTTTCACCACTGCAGAGGTGAATTTAACTCTAAATCTACTTAGATATCATGCCATGTGGTTCTGGCTTCAGCTCTTCTCCACTTCCTGCAACTGCCCTCTGAGCCCTGTTGAGATTTGATAAGATAGGGTGGGTGGGTGCCTGGTGGGGGGAAATCACATTTTCTGAGCAATGGGAGACAGGGAAAGGAGAGTGCGACTGAGGAGAGGCAGGAGGGAGCAACAACTGGGATGTAAAGTGAATAACTACCACCCAAAATGGAACAACCATAACAATTAAATATAATATGGTGGGATTATGCAAAAATGTGCAAAAAAAATCATACTTATTACCAGTATTAGTAAATCATTTCAAAGTAGTACCGTATAACATTAAATTAAGATTATTCATTGTTTTTAAGATAGATTCAGTAAATGGGTTACCACTCTATAATTCCTCTTTCTACTGAAAGTTGTAATACTAGAATTAAACCAACATAGGAAGTTGCTAAGAGAAAGTAGTGCTGTGAGGGGCCCTACTTCATTTTCATTATATCTACTTATCCAGGATTCAATTATAAAGAGAAATGTATTATGTAGGTGTTTATTTTTAACATGCACTAGAATAGTAAAGGAATTCATTCTAATACCTATGATGCAGCAAATTTGAATTTCTGAAATACATAAACTGACATGACAGACAGTTTTGTTTGATATAAATATCACAGCATGGTAAATGACAGTCATTTAAGTTATATGATTTGTAACATTTTCATATTTTATATATACAAAATTTAATATATGAATATAGCCAAACCGGTCATAATATGAAATAACTAAAATAGAGGAAAATTTTGTCTTGCAGATATTCCTCAGCCTTGTCTGTATTCTTTCCTACTTCCCACAACTTTCATCTGTTAACCATATATTAATCTTAGTGAGATTTCTATCTATATTCTATTCATTTAATTTTATAAAATTAGTATTTCAGAATTCTCTGCATAGTCTGGGGACATACCAATAAATTCTGTTTCCTTCCCTACTTTAAAGTATATTTAAAAAGAAGAAATTAAAATTCTTTATGGATTATGATTTTGACATCCTAATTCCTAAGCCAAATTTACATGTGTCTCCAATATTTGTCCAGAACATTCACAGAGTCAACTGTCTTCAGAAAGAGGATGAGGCCATTGTGAATTCATTTTTAAATATGGTCCAGGCTACATATTTGAGTTTGTTTGTTTTGTGCATAGCTAGCCATTGGCTTAGCATCACTTGTTGGAAGGGCCTTTGCTTTCTCCTACTGAAATTTTATCTTATCTCTCAAAGAAACTTCAGAAGGAAAAGTTTACTTTTAGATTTATGATTAATTCTTATTTCTGAACTAGTTGCTCTGTTTAACAACTGTCTAATTTTCTACCTTCAGGCCAATGATTTACTGTCTTCAACAGTAGTTTCAAATAAGACTCAAATTTACATAATAATTTTCAAGACCCTTTTTGTATATTGAGCCTTTCTGTACAGATTTCGGAGTTAACTCACTCAACCACTACTACACAAACTGCAATGAAGCCTGAAAATTTTTGAGAGGAACAAACATGACTTTCGGGTAAATGTGACTAACCTTCATATCACAATAATATTGAGTGATTCACACTTGAATACTACATACTTTACTTAAGATTTCTTTGCTTTTGTTTAGCGGAGTTGTGTAATATGTGCTACATATTCTATTGCAGTTGGATCCAGAAATATTTATCCTTTTAAGTGCTATTACTTTTAAATTTTTTATTTGCTAATGAGTAACTGAAAATGATTCTCAGGGATTACTTGCTTTGCATTATTTTTTTTTCAAATTAAGCATCACATGCCTTTGTTGTGAAAAATAATTGCAAATAATTTGCATACTAGATCCTCTTGGGTCATAGTGCAGCAACTTCTCATCTTTGTAAAAAGATTTATTTACTGACCAGTATACTATTTCCTTCGCCAAAACTGTGAATTGTGCTTCCTTCTCACTTAGTTTGCTGCTACTTTTTGCTGTGAAACTGATTATGTGAAGAGCAGTTGTCTGCACTGTACGCCACTGAGTTTTTGAATTCTTCTTATTGAGATTTTCCTGTCTTTGTCCCAAATAACATGAAAGTAAGATAGGGTATGTTGTTAGTTATAAATATTACAGAGTTCTAGTCCTTTCATAATTGTTTGATATATAAACAGCTGCTATTTCTACCACCTTACAGCTTCATTATATTCACTCAGGGGTTTGAAAAAACTTGTTGGTTGACTGCATCTTATACATGCATGGGCATAACCTGATCTGTGAAAAAAGTTTTCTTTATTCTTTTGCAATATAGGTGCTTCTTATATACAATTCTTGCCATTTACACTAAATATATCCTCCAAGAACATAAGAAATAAGATGTGGATATTGTGACATATATTTTGTGTTCCATATTTTTGTACCTGTAACTGTTTTTGAATTTTATTCCAGATAGATTTCATGGTAATAGTTTGAGAACATCAGGCCTTACCTTAAATATTTGCTAGGCAGAACCAGGACAGTGACTAATCTTAGGTAATTAATTGTCTTACCCCTCCTCACCAGTTATACTGGCTAATTTTGTGAGCATGAATATGTGGCTGGAAGCAGAAGGTGCTGTCAGCGTCTGTGATCACTACCCCTTCTTTAATCCCTACTGAAATTTAATGAGTAATTAAAGGAATATTTGTATTAAAATGTCTATTAGGCAGTAACTACACAAACAGTATTGTTTCATAAAATGAAAATATAAGGATGATAAGAAAATATAAAGAAAATCCACCCTGGTGATATTTATGTTTGGAAGTTTTAGGTTTTTAAATAATTTAAAATTCTTCGTAAGTACAATGTGTTATCCAAAAGGTACATTAAACAAGGTATATTTAAATAAGGTATATTTACATAAATTAGACTTAAATTAAAATATTTAAATATTCTTCCAGTGGCTGGAAGTATAGTCGGAAGGTATGCTTTATATGCAAGTTGAAAGATGATAGAAAAGAGGTGAGCCCACATACATGAAAATGAAGAAAGGCAAAGTGAATAAAAATGAAAGAGCCCAGAGGTAGTGAAGGACCCTCTCACTACTGTTCATGACCTGTATTTTCTCCATATGCAGTTTCCATAGAGAACACTCTTGGAACAGCCTGAGGCTATATTAGAGTTGCCTTTCCAAACTCCATGTTTTTATACTTTGATCATCATCGCAAATCATACTTTGATCCTGAGAATAATTACTTGTTCTTTGACATAATGTCAAAGAAAGAGTACAGGAGAGGTAAATTTCTGTCTAGGTACTATGCCTCTAATATTCACAACCTTCAGATACAGTTAGAGTTGTCTTCCTGGTCACTGAGGCTTTTAACACCACCTATTTTCCTGATAACAGTAAATAAACAGTACCAGCTTTGTCACCCCTTAGGCCTTAAAAATGGCAAACCTAAAAACAGAAGTACAAGGGAATGTGTTGAGACACATTAAGAATGGAACCTACTTCTAGTCTGAGTGGAGACATGACATTCTGATCAGCTCCAAGATTAGAGCAGTGTATAATATTATCTGCTTTCTATTTTGAATTTTAGTTTATTATAATTTATTCATATTACATCCCAGTTGTTATCCCCTCCCTTGTATCTTCCCATTCCCATCCTCCCTTCCTCTTCTGCCCTAGTCCCCTCCCATAGACCTCTGACAGACAGGGACCTCTTCTCCACCATATGACCACAGTCTATCAGGTTTCATCCAGATAGCCTGCTTTCCCTTCCTTTGTGTGCAGCCAGGCTTTCCACACCAAGGGGAAGTAATCAAATAGAGTACACCAGAGTTCATGTCAGAGGCTGTCCCCACTTTCTCCACAACTGTGGAGAATGAGCTGTCCATTGGCTAGATCAGAACAGGGGGTCAAGGTTCTCTGCATGCATTATCCTTGGATGGTACATTTTGTGAAGCCCCATTACATCCAGACCCACCAGTTTTGATGGTCTCTTTGTGGGGCTCCTGAATCCTCAGGGTCCTTCCATTTACACATTCTTCCATACCACTCTCACCTGGAGTCCAGCAGGGAGATACAGAATCTGTCTTAAGAGTTAATCTAGATAGCTCTATCAATCATCTGGCCAAGATGCCACTGCCACCCCCCCCCCCCAGAAGGGATGAATCATGTAAAGTCATGCTAGGAGACAGGAGGAACAATTATCCAGTTAATGACATAATGGGCTTATTCTTCCATCAATCCTCAGCATGCAGTTATTTACAGAGAATTAAGACAGATCTGTGCTTCTATGCTTTACTCAGTACCCTGTTTTACTGAGTAACTTAGAAAAACCTAACTTTTCCTATACAAAAGTTTCTCTCTCTCTCTCTCTCTCTCTCTCTCTCTCTCTCTCTCTCTCTCT
>OU015743.1:97092604-97147047 GCA_907169655.1 Acomys percivali | reverse complement strand
AGAGAGAGAGAGAGAGAGAGAGAGAGAGAGAGAGAGAGAGAGAGAGACTAAAAGAACAACATTGAATGCCTGGGTAGTCCTGCTTTTAGAAGCAATGGATTATGAAATGTAATTTCCAGTCCATAGTCTGAGATAAATTTACAAGTTCAGGACAGAGAAGCTCCAGGAGCACCCCTACCACCCCACACCAAATAACTCAAGCTCTTTTCCATCCGCTTCGATGCTCACTGAAACTGGAGAATAAGTCTATGCTATGGAAGACACCACAAAACTTGGTGGAAAGATACAGACCGAGCTGAAAACGCAATCCCTGCTGATAAGCACTGAAATCACTGCATAGCGTGGAGTGGGCTACTTAGGGAGAAAGGCACCATTTGTCATACCTAGCTGTGAACCTTAGGAAGAAGAAGACCTACCTGCCCAGCTGTGCAACACTGAAGTCATCTCTGCATTCATGTTTATCCTCTAACTGTTGTTTTGTTTTGTTTATTTGCTTCTGAGGATAATCTAGGTCCAGTACATACTAAGCATGCACTCTGCCAATCACCCACATCCTTAGCCTTGTCTGACATAATGTCCTTAAAATACAGTATCTTAATAGTCTATGGAATCCATAGTTTGTCATTTTTCCCAAGTTTATAATTTAAATTAATGCAAAGATTTTTAATAACAATTATCTTTGTAATGGTATGCAATTTTTATTTTAAAATAGCCCCAACTACACATCTTAAGGAAGAAAAGAACACTTGATGTCTTACATGGGGTGGAAGTAAGTACATGGTGTGGGGTCACACCTTTAAGGAGTGACTGGGTTAGAGCTCACCATGAAATACAAATTGAAGTGCATTTAAATATTTCTCTTTATGTATATATCAGAAATATCAATGAAACTACAAATATTTCCTGTTTAAAATGTGTAAAGACTTTTAAGAAAACATTCTTTACAGGCCACTGCAGACTTTTCCCCAAGTGACTCACATTAATATGAGGTGCTATGACACGTATTTAGTATAAAGTATGTCTGTCTTGGTCTGAAACCAAAGCTGGGCATATTACTGGCAATAGCAGAAAGGATTCATTATTTCCTATGTAATATAACCAGATATCAAGGGTATTTGGGTGAAGCACCATGGAATATTTTCATGTGTGATACTTATATTCACTTCTTCTTACCACAACACATGTGATCTCTGAAAAAATAACAACATTATAGTAGTATGTTCTACACATTACAAAAGACTTCTTTAAAATAAAAAATAAGTGCTAGATCATGACAGATCCACTCGCAAATATTGTTACTGAAGTAAATGATTGAAAGTATTTTTGTTTTCATAATTTGTAGACTAATTCATAAAATAGTTAACTGGTATCACCTGAATTTATTGACATCAATTAGAAGGGTGAAAAACAGTAACTAAGGCTTCTGTTAACTCCTCAATATTCCTTAAGAGTCAAGATGACTCTCAAATGTGTTTACTGACTAGAATTACAAAATTTGAGGTAAGAAAAAATGCTGTATTTTTTGCTTCTTGCTAATATTAGTTTATATGAAACACAGCTAAGACTGTCTATTTTTGCAGTTCATAAAATAGCCCACATAATATTTCCGGTCTTGTAATCTGCAGCTCTCAGAGAAATAAGAGGTAGATATTGATGATCAGCACATCTCAAAAGCACCATGGCTTTGTTTCCTCCAGCGAACACTTAACAAACATAATTTCAAACAGACAGGTCAGCAGTAGGGAAGTCTGTCCACTGTTTTTCTCAGTCTCTTGAAAGTCCATTATAATCCCTTGTACTGCAGTGGCCGTTAATCCATTTCACTTCCTTGCTAAACTAAACCTCTCTGGGTGCCAAGATGAAAAAGGCCTTTAAGGGAATGTTGACTGCCCCAGAGCTTGCTTGTCAAAGGATTTCAGTTTTCTTCCTTTGGCCTTTCTAACCACTTTTAAAGGCTTACTTTTCCTTCCTAGTAGTTCTAATATTATGAATGCATACAGCTTGGAACTGTAATTCAGGGTAGCCTTTGTGGTAATGAAGTTAAAGACAGAATTGATTAAGTATAAAAATGAAAGGGTGACCTCCCCCTCTGACAGTGAACTAATATATCACCACTGGAGTCTCAGTGGTGTGAAGAAAAAGAAGGTTGCAGTTTGTTAACAATCATTTAAAATATTCTATTAATTTTTAGGTTTTTTTGGGTTTTTTTTCCCTCTCTTTTCTCTCTCTCTTTTTTTCTCTATTAATTTTGAATTGAAAATATACTGAAAAAAATTCAAGTTCATTGTTATTATGGCCACAGATAAACTGAAATGTACAGAGAGATTCGTTAAAATATCTAGTCCCCACTGCCAATATATATCAAAGAGGCAAGGCCGGGGTCTCTAGGAGAATTGAATTCTCAGTTTTTCTTCTGGAGTCAGACTCTGGGCTTCTATGATGAGGTCACCTGCTTCCTTTCTCAAGCCCTAACGGCCCACACATCAGCTAAGGAAAGTATATTTAAATGCTTATTTGATTGCATGTACGTAATTACTATGAACATGGACATGGTATAGTTAGGCTGTTGCTTGCTCCTGTGGTTCATAGTACAACTTGTTGAGGAAGTCATGTCTGAGATGGAGACTTTATGTGAGATTAATGCATTCCAAGAGAATGGGCTGATTCTTACAAGGGCAGGTTCGGATCAAGTCTTCTGGCTCCATTGGCTCTCCCCTGTGTCTGCACATCTGCTTTCCTCTTGACACTTTGCAGAGGATACCCCTATCACAAACTTCACTTAACTACCCTACATTAAATAAACTGATTTTCTTTAAAAGTTACTGTTACAGGTATTCTTTAAGGCTTCAAACACAGGCTGAGAGGAGAGTAGCTACAGATTTCCTAAACTGATAAAATGCCCAAAGAATTCACAAGGAGTTATCTGTTTAAAAATACTTGAATGATATATAACAGCGGAAAATATCTCTTGACTAATTATTGACTATTGTTTTCTAAGGTGACCCTGTCCTCCCATAAATGGCATTCTCCAAGTGCAAGCATAGCTCTGACACTTGAATCTATGCCTGATTATCTAATGATGTTATGACCACAGAAAGGTGGCCCTGAGAGTGTCTTCCTGAATACCCTCATCAGGATCTTAGCTGAGTACTCAGAAGACTTCCGAACCAGTGATTACCTAGAAGGCAACCATTAAATAATTACTCCAATTCCATTGCCAGCCCGTAGGCTGCATGATAAGAATAGGAACTGGGGCAGAGTGTAAGCCACTAGCATGATAAAGCCAAGTAGACCCGGCTTAAACTTTAAGTATACAGCACTGTTTTGTTATTTGCACCTCTACGTAAAAATGTTTGTTTACCTTGATTCACAATATTCATTTAATAACAACAACTCATTATTTATAACGGTAAAATGGAGTGAGTTTTAAAAAGCAAAGCAGTGTTTTGAGTTTGGTGCAAAGTCATTGGGCAGACAACAACTTCATTTGAATTTAAATGAGGAATTTTATGATAAAATTAGATGTTTGTGTATTTGTATTCACAAATATATTGTACACATTAATGTTTCACTACATATCACAATTAGATATATGATATGTATATATCAAAAGTACATATTTTATATATTCATGTGCTGTATTATATGTATTAATATAAGGCATGTCATATACAATGATATTATTATACTAAAAATATTCATGAGTTCTTACGAACAAGTACTAATGTGCCTGACTGTCGGCTGTTTTTTCGCATCCTATGATGATATTGTAAAAGAAAATTTTCATGAACTGAATTGTCTTGCTGAAATTAAAAACAAAAACAATTTTATTATAAAAGCTAGCTACTCTCGAGAGATTTAAGTTCAGATAATATACTTATAAATCTGTGGTAAAATCTCTAAATATAATTTTCTATAAACTACTGGAAATTTTTACTTGGGCATATTGTGTTATAAGAGAAGTACATCTGTAGTCAAATTTTGAATTTAAATATTCACAGAAATTGCATCAGGTTTTGTTTTTAATGAACTCTAGGATGTTATTTCTGCTCTGTTGATTTTCCAGAAGTACGTTGCTATTTTAGGGGTTTTTAAAAACAAGCACAAGAAATGAACATAGACCTGAGGTTCCTGGCCGTCACACAAGGGTCTGGCTTTGTGACTCCTCTCAGCCTGAGTATTGTGTACAGAGTCAGGTGCTGTCAAAGACTGGCCTGGAATGCGGAGAACCAAGAGACCCTAACATGCAACCCTCATGTGAAAGTCACTCCCTTCCAGAGAGTAGTTTAAACATGAAACTATCTGTATGCTATGATTTCTTTTTCCTTTTGATCTGTAGGTTTACTTGTCAGACTCCTCCATCAGTAGGAACTTGAGAAAATATTCTAATGTTGATGGTTAAACACTGGAAGGAATCTTGCTTACTTGTATTTAGTGGAGAGGATGTACCCCCACCCACCCAGGCCCTAAAATGTGAAGATGCTACCTCTTCAAAACTAATTTCAATAAGGGTTAGATATTTCCAAGTCCAAATCTGCTGTTTCAATAGGGTTCTCTTTCTGCTCTGCACATACACAAGATATGTTCCTTCCAGAAGAAGAATTAAATATGTGATGCAGCCTAATGTGGCCCTTCTAGTGATCTGTAATGGAAATTCAATCTTTTAGTAAAATCCTGATAATTGGTTTATAAATACTTATTCATAAAACACTGTTATTTCTATAGAAACAAAATTATTTGATTGAAAAATATCTTTCCATTAAATAAGAATTAAAACCATGTTCCTTAGTTAAGTCTGACAAAAAACAAACAAACAAACAAACAAAAACAAAGAAAAAACAAAAACCAACAACAACAACAAAACAAAATAAAACCAAAAATCTTCTTCCTCCCTTTGTTCCTCTTCTCTTATTCTTTTCCTCCTTCTCTCCACTTCCTCTTTCCCTTCCCTTTCCACTCTTCTTCCTACTTGTTTAATAAGTATGAATAAGATATACTTATGTTGTTTATTCTAGATTCATGATCAATATTCTTTTGTCCCAGCCTGCCTAGTAGCTGGCACTACAGACATGACAAACACACACACACACACACACACACACACACACACACACACAAACACACACACACACACAACTTTCATGTGTACAGATGCATGCTTTTTCACATGTCTTCTCCTCCATAGTACCACAGTTCAGCTACCAACACATAGAGGCATTCATGCCTCTCTGGCATTCATAAGCACATACCATCAAATGCACATATCAATATACACAGACATGCACACACAAATACATATACATAATTAAAATAAAATAAATATAAAACTTAATAATGGAGTCCAGTAACAAATTCTCCAATTCCTCCAGCCTACAACCAAGAAGCAGTAAGTAAATCTGGAACTCTCCTTGAGGGTTCAATGCTGTTCAGACTCCAAGAGGCAGCATTTGTATTATGTTATATTAGCATATATGGATGACATTAAGGTATTCAAACTACGTTTTCAAATGTATATTTGGAGCTGACACTGAGCTGAAAATATTGGAAAACTGGATTATAAATACTATTTAGGATTAACCAAACAATGGAAGTATATATTTGTCTAGGCTCCCAACCCTGCTATTAACACCTGAAAGGAGCTAGAGACCTGCTAGAAAGTTAGAAGCGAGAGTTCCTCAGATCACTGTCACTTCT
Source organism: Acomys percivali (assembly GCA_907169655.1). NCBI lineage: Eukaryota > Metazoa > Chordata > Mammalia > Rodentia > Muridae > Acomys > Acomys percivali. Next base: position 97,141,353 of record OU015743.1, on the reverse strand, counting down.
GACACCAGTGCAGAGTTTGAGGGTTTGAGAAAACATTCTCAGGCTTGATGATATCCTAGGGTGGTGCAAAGAACGCACTGAACTCTGCTGTATGCAAGCTTTATTAAAAACATACATATTTTTAAAAGGAAGAGAAGTAACATTTCAACCAAGGAACTTGCTCATATCCTTATTGACTGGGTTTCAAAAACACACAGAAAAATAACTTTGGGTATTATTGAGGTAGGCTACGTCTTTCTACTTAGCACATATATTCAGCTTTCAGATGCACTGGTAAGTGCTTGTTTTCCCACGGAGCTGAAAGCACTTTAGGAGTAATAGCTCTGAGATGAAGTTTGCTGTAACCAACCTCTGGGGAATCACAGGTTGATTCTTCATCATATGGTTGTTCAGAATGCAAACATGTTCGCTTGTACTATAGCATAATCTCTTTACATAAGCAAAGCAGGACTAAAGACTGATCAAGTGAATAGCTGTACAGATGTGACAAGGAGCTGTGTTTCATATGCTTCTCTACATAGTACTTATCACTCACACCATGCACCTACACAAGAGAAACAAGCCATACCCCATCTCCTATATACACTCCAGAAGGAAGAACAACCCTTAAAAGTGACTTAGTAGACTGTTTTTCCCAACAATCTTTATAGTATCCACCATATGTTTTAGTTTGGGTCTTCTACCTGATCCTTTGTCAATGTACCCAATAGGAAAACGGAGGTGACGTTATAAAATATGTACCTAATCAATATATACATTCATGGTAATCCCAATTAAAATAAATTACACTCACCATAGAACTAGAAGAAAAATCCTAGCATTTATATGAGATAAATCTATAAGTGATTTGTAACAAAACATACACAAATAGACAAAATTATCATGAGCAAACAGAATAAAGTAGGACACGCCACACTAAGGATGCTAAAGTATATTCCAAAGTTTTGAGCATCAAAGTAGCTTGATATCAGCCTCCAAACAGATGCACATACCAATGGAATAGAACGGAAAGGGAGAGAAAATAACAACCAGCCAGGCACAACATGTCTATGGGTGTAGTAATGGATAGATGTTGTAGGGATAACCAATGGCTTTATGATTATATTTAAGGTCTGCTTAAGGAAGGAAATACACAGCAGGCACTGTAAAGGTGGCCAGGGTCTCATGGCTGCAGAGCTCACAGATGATAAGATCCACTGATTGGGAAGGTCTGATGCTAAAGAATGATGTGTTGACATGACAGGGTCATTGTACTCACGGCAGATGTGGCTTCTTGTACAAGACCTAGGTAAGGTCAAGTTAGCCAAACATCCCTAGCTGAGGAACTATTGGCAAGGATAACTACTAAACAAGACAGTTTTCCTTAGGGGTATCACTGCTTATAACTTGGTTATGCTTCAGTGGATGAGCAGACTCCCATGTGTATCCATGCAGTAATAAATGGACATGCTGTGTTATTAACAAACAAACGAAAATAGAAAAAAGTTCTTAAGAACTCACATAAAAGTATAATTGGAAATAAGAAGTAAGAGTTACATCTACTTGATCATATCTGCTATATAATATTTAGAAATCGCATAGTTTTCTAAAATGTGTATGATTTTTCCTGTTCTCTCTATATAAATATTTAATATATGTTTACATTACATACAATATATTAAAATGAATAGAAATGTAAGAAAATAATATTAATAGTCTATTGCACAGAAAAGTCTCAGGAATACACAAGGTACTTCACCATTACCCAATAATAACCACACCCTTCACATTAGCCACAAGCAATATAAAATGTTTAGGAGTTACTCTAACCAAGCGAGTGAAGGACTTGTTGGAAAAAAAATTTCAAACCTCTGAAGAAAGAGATTGACGATGACATGAGAAGATGGAATGATCCTCCTTGCTCATGGATTGGGAGAATTAACCAAATGCATTTTCTTACAAAATTATGTTTGCGTTTTGAGCTATATCAGTACTGTTTCAAAACATGTTAGTGGGGTGAGAGTGAGCAGCTCTCATATTAGCTCCTTTGGGCTTCAGCTCAGTACTGTTAATTAATGATTTGACCAGTAACTGCTATGAGCAACTAGATGTGACAAACAGGGCCTGCAGAAGTACAGTGTGTGAATATAAGAGCTCAGAGACGAAGAGAAGGGTTGACACAAGCTATAGCCACACACAATTTCTACAAAGATACTCCATGTTCATGGAGCTGAATGAAGATTTAGTACACTATTTTCCAATAAAATTTCAATATGTAATAATATTTCGGCAGAGAAAGGAACATAGTATAATTTCATTTTACTCGAGCCCCCATGTAACAGCATGTGAAGACAGTATTTCCTCATCACATTCTAGGTTAGATTACTGTCCTGACTGTCTCCTCCCTGAACTATCTTATTGATTTAGGTTCATGAAGCACATAAAGACAAGGCCCATAAAAAAAAAAAACTGCAGAGCTAGCTACAGAGATCGAGTGCCTGTCATCTTCTCCTAGGCATGCAGTTCTTAGGGCTGCTCCTCTGCCCTGTTTACAAAGCCTTCTGTTGTAGGTTTTCTTCTACCCAACTGGCTAAGAATATTGTTTCACTTCATTTCTCAGCATGTCACTTGCTCATCCCCTCACATTTGCTCCATATCTCTTTCTAATCCCATCTCCTAACTCCTGACATGTAGAATAAAGCCTGAAGCTTTCAATGTATTATGTAAGATCACTTACGAAGCACTCATCCTTATTTCTCTGTTCCAGTGCATTTGTTTCTATACCAAGCCATACTGTCCGGTCAGTGCACCACCACATTCCGACCTCCAGGCTTAGCCAATGTTCATTTTTCTAACAGGTGCAGAGGAAATAGCATTCTTAGACACTCCCTTCATGTACATGCATCTGTTGCACATTGCACCTTAGATATTGATGCGTTGTCTGCTAGACGATTACTACTTCAGGGAAAGGCCAGGAAGAAACAAGGATAAAAGGTGTAACTCTAAGTCTCTAGTGCATATTTAATAGCTAGTCAACACTTTCTTGAAAGAAAGAATAAAAACAAATTAGTAAAAGTTATAGTAATTATAAGCTTCAGGAGACCAAGCGAAGTTGTCACAGGATCTCTTACAGACACTTTAGTCTGACATTGTGCTTTACACTAGATTGGTACTAGTAACAATTAGAATAGCAGGGCCACAGTCACATCTACAGCAATAATGGCAGTTGTTGCATCTGTGTGGGAATTTGCTGTGATGTACCAGGTATGTACATGGACATGGTTTACAGTATATCGGTGTGATATAAATTGACAAGGTGATATATGACAGCCCTTGTCACATTCCATAATGTAACAGTATAGTTAGAATATAGTTCCAAGTATCTTGTCATTGTGCATTATTATAAAATGCTATATAGTAAACAAAATAAAGTCTTATTTTGGTTGTCAAAACACCAGGAAAACTGATTATACCAAAATATCTTCCTTGATTCACAGAAAGCTATTCTCATTTGAGACTAAATCCTGCTCTGTGTAGAGTCTTAATTGGAATGTTTTCCTAGTTTAACCATATTATATTATATTATATTTTAAAATGCATCATCATGGTTTTGTTAAAGTCAACTTAGTCACAGTCTAAAGGAAAAGACAATTAATACATTAATGTTGTCTGTCCTTTGATATTAGTTTTAAGACTATATCACTTTACTTTTTTTTAATCTATTACAACTTTCATAATGATTAAGCTGTTAAATTTGGGGCATATATAATTAATATATCACATGCATACTTACAACACAGATGTTTAATTACACAAGTCTTTGATTGAACTTTCGTATCCCTGACAATCTACTTTTCTTTTCTCAATAGTCTATGTTTAGTCCGTCCTGTCTCCATTTCCACTGACTGCCTCCCTACGTATATGGATAAGGGGGTTGTGAATCTCTATGTTTTGTTCTGAAACAGCAGTGTTAAAATATTGATGCATAACTCATTTATAATATAGAATAACCTCAATATTTGAAAATTACATTGCACTGAATTGTCTAATACTAAATTCCCCATTGATGGTCATTTGATTGTGTCCAGTATGTTGTCACTTCAAACACTATAGAAAAAGTATATGGATTTAGCCATAAGTGACGATGAAGGAAATGCCAAAAAAAATTGGATGGAACTTTTTACTTAAATTTTTATTTTGGGCTATTTTTTTACATAATAAACTCTAACTTTAATTCTTAGAAGGTCTGCATCCTTTACAGCAAGTTTATACCTAGATATTTTAGGTCCTGTTACCAATAGAAATATTGTCTCTTCTTAAACAGAGTTTGAACTTAAACCACACAACAAAAGAAATGTACCCAGGACTGATTAAATGGTGCAGTGGTAAGGGTGTTTGCTGCCAACTCTGATAACCTGTGCTAGGTCTTCTGGACCTATCTAGTGTGTTGTTGGAGGATAGAACTGAGTCCACACGTTGTTCTCTGCCCTCTACACACACATCACAGCCTACTGGAGACTCCACATGCAATACAAACACACACACACACACACACACACACACACACACACAAATATGCCTATGCGCAGGCACACACACACACATGTGCACATACAGTAAATTCAATAAAAATGTAAAATGTAATTATATTTGCTGAGTACAAAACAAAAGTAATAAGAATGAAAATAAGATACTGATAATCTCTCTGGAGTTCTAAGGGTTTGATTTGACAACGATTAACTTTCTGAGGCCTTTTGTTCTTATATAATATGTGGACGATGTATGACAATACATTTAAAACAGAGAGGAAAGGGCCTAGTGGCTCACGAGTACTAAGTATCTTATTTTGTCATTATGGGGATGTATGATATTTTTATCAATAAAAGAAACTGATGAAAATCTATGCTAATCATTTGGACTACAAATACGATTTTCTTTTATTCTTTATGAATTCTGGAAATTAGCTGATCATAAATACCTACAATTCAGGAACTTTTTAAAGTAATGAACATTTAGAAAGTGTTGTAGAGACCACTAGTCATCAGCTCAAAAATCTAGTCCTCCTCTTTCCTGCTATGAAAGTCTGAATCTTATTTGAGAAAGCAATTTGCAAAATGTTCAAATCTTGCTTACCAGGCATCTCTATATAAGTAGCAACGTAACAGCTGTAGCCAGGGAAAGAAAGCTGAGCGTTTGTGTTTTTTCCTCTGGTATGGTTGTTGCATATTCATTTGACATTTTCTTATTCTGTATAAAAGATGGATATCTTCAGGCAAAGCACTCATTCTGACACACTGAGATCTAAAAACCATCAATCATGGTATGTAGGGGACTGATGATGGATAGAGCTTGGATTGAAAGTTTGGCAGAAAACCTACAGAATTTAAATTATCTTGTCTACATATCAATTAAAAATTTGAAGAGCTAGGAGTCCCCTTCTCTAGTCCCATTAGTATTACAATTATTACTTGCAGAACAATGTGGGAGACTAATTATTTTCCAATATTGTCTTTCCATGCCAACACTTTGTAATTTCCCCTTTATTTAATTCATTTTAATTTACATAATTTAAGTTTTTAATATCCCACATAATAATCTCATTTAAGGAAAAATATGATATGCTAATTTTTAAAACTATTGTTAAGTATTGGGAATAGAATAATGACTAAGACTGTTGAGAACCCTCCTCATGGAATTCAAAATCAGGGACTATAGAATTATAAGAAGAAATTGTATTCAGTAAATCAATGTTTATTGAATGCCACAATTATACTAGGTATTTGAATTTTATGACTGGATCACTTTCTATTTCTTCAGTCTAACTGCTTATTGGGGTATTAAAAAACTACTATGTTTTTAGCTATCTTTCCAAATTTTTATGTGTGTAAATTTTTTTACGATTTTCATGGAACATTTTAGGAAGCCACATACCTTGCTGATGATTATAGCTTTGTTCATAATGCATTCTAAATATGTGCACATCTGACCACCTCATCACGATAAACACATTTTCTAAACAAATTTGAAAGACCTGGTTGAAATTTGTAAATAATTTTAAATAACTGAAAAGTAGCAGTGGTGATTACAACACAGTAAATTTACATTTAAAGTCGGAACAGAAGCAAAAAAATTTACCTTCTGCTTTACAGAAACATAAGCATTAAATGTTTCTTTTTAAATCACTGTGTCAAATGACCCAACTGCAATAGATGAGGAAAGCTTACTCTAAGTTCGCTGTGTCCCAGGCATGACCATGGTGACTTGGCCATGAGCATGAGAATAGCATCATGAGGAACTATGAGCGAGTAAAAGTGCTGATAGGTTGGTGGTCAGGTAAGGGCAGAGTGCTTCTGGGACAAGACCCTTCTCTACCTACCAACTATGCCCAACCCTGAAAAGGACATGATCAATTTGTGGTGCCAACAGTCTATCAGTCTATTGATTACATAATAGCTTCATCTCCTTGATTCTTCTCCAATCATCTCCCAAAAGCCTAGCAATCGACACGAAGCCATGTGCCCGAAGGGGCAATTTCAGGATTAAACTGTTAATGGGCCAAAAGTGAGAGACATACAAATAGAAGTATGAGTGGAAAACATTTAGAAGGAATGTTCTTGGAAAATTTTTCAATAACAATTATATTATTAGTAAAAATCTTTAAACTAAACTGATTATATTAAGTGAATGAACATAGGTGCTCTGAAGAATGAATTTGAAAGACATTTTCTGTGAAAAATTTTTGAATATTGACTGATAAATTATAAAATATATGTAACACATAGATCAAAGCAGTTATATTTGACACTGAATTTACATGAATTTAGAATAGTAAATTTACATTGCTATAGACTGAAAGGTTTTCAATTTGAATAATAGTATTTGTTCTGAAAGCACTTTTATAACTACATAGATTATGTCCTTATATATTGTCCTGAGTGACTATTCTCTGGAGCAAGCAGCTGCCATTTTGCAGCGCTAGGCTTTACCCCCTGCAGGGCAAAGGATCTTCCAAGATGGAGCTGCTGACACTTTACAATGCATCTTCCTGAGTTTCCAACTGCTCCCCAGCATGCTGGTGCGTGTGTGTGTGTGTGTGTGTGTGTGTGTGTGTGTGTGTGTGTGTGTATAAGTGCATATGTGTGTGTCTCTGTATGTGTCTGTGTACATCTGTGTGTGGTTGTGTAAGGTGCAGAGTGGGGACTCCATCTATGAGGTTATAGTGAAGCCTTCATTCTTTCTGCTAGGTAAAGCTTTCCAGCTATGGCCACCTGGGAAAGGTGCCATACCCCTGTAAGAACCCCCTCAGCTCTGTTAGAATGAATTTGGTGGAATTTGGCTTCATCTTGTCATTTAGAACCTAAGAAGAAGGTGTAGACATTGCTTTTGTCTCCCCATAAGAAGGAAAATTAGCAATACATATTTATACCGATATAAACATCTTTGAAGAAAAACTTAATCTTCAAAATATATACCCTAGTCATATATTAAATTATGTTTTACATCATTAAGGTAAATTTATTCTCTCTAAAGATAGTATTCAAATATCAATTCAGAATTCTTACTCTCACTAAAATCATTGACTGAGAAGGAATTTGGAAGCCCATTCTAACTGATGAATATCTATGTACTTTCCCTAGCAGTCAGGGAACACAAGACATAAGAAATCATAACAGAAAACCAGAAACCATGAATGAATATAACAGTCTTGAAAATCAGATAATATTGACTAAAAATGCAGCATTCTCCTCAATTCTAGTTGTTTCCTCAAAGGTTTGTTCAAGATACTTGGAACACAAAGATTTTGTGCCAGAATTATATTCTAATTAATTTCCTGGTTCATCACTCTAACTTTAGTCTTATGAGAGTCCAGACATGATATCAATACCCTGTTAATAAGTGACACTCAGGCAGTACCAAATTTGACTCCACATAATCTAAGAGTAACCTGTGCTAAACCACTATTGGAAATATTATATGGCGTTTTGCAGAACTATACTTATGTCCTCTGCCAAAAAGATTAATATGCAATGGTTTACCTACTGTGACAGTAAGAACACTGGTAACAGGTTAACTCCTCTCCTTTATACCATTAGGATTGCAGCCATTTTTTTTATGTAAGAGTATGTGCTACTTTATAAAGATAATTTCAGACACTGAGGAGATAGTTCTATTGATAAGATGCTTGATACACAAGCCTGGGTATATAAGTTCCGATACCTGTCACCCAACTAAAATGCTGGGAGTGACATCATGTGTCTACAATCCCAGTAATGTGAAGGTAAGTTCCAAACATCCTGTGGAGCACACTGGCCAGCTCACCTGGCAAAATTAATGGTGTCTAGGTTCAGTGACAGGCTTTGTCTCAAAATATAAAGTTAGGGCAAAGGAGAAAACACCTAACATTGTCCATGTGTACAGACATGCATATGGACCCATAGTCAAAAAGTGTAAGTACATACACACCACTGTGTATACATACATACATGCATACGTACATACATATATACATGCACAAGCAGTAATCTTGGTGCTTGCTTCAGCAGAACATATAGTATAATTTAAGTGTTATAAAAATTAGAATGACCTTGCCCAAGAATATCATACAGCTTCCAGTTTCATTTAAAAAAATAATTTCAAATATACTTTGAATTTGAATGACTGAAACAACTGTAGAGTTAAGGACATTCCTATCTTGCTTATTAAAATCTAGACTTTCCTTATCTTATCCTAGATTTATGATTTAATTTCTCAGTTGTATATACATTAGGAGAGTAAGTTCTGAAGACTTTTTAAAATTTTATTAATTTATTCAGATTACAACTAATTTGGTTTTCTTTGGTTTTTTTTTTTTTTTTTTTTTTTTTTGGTTTTTTTTTTTTTTTTTCAGAGTCTCTCTGTGTAGCCTTGGCTGTCCTGGACTCTCTTTGTAGACCAGGTTGGCCTCGAACTCACAGCAATCTATGCCATCACTTGTATCCTCCCATTCTTCCCTCCCTCCCGCTTTCACCCTATTGCCCTCCCCTAGGTCTATGACCTGGGGGACCTCCTCCCCAACTATATGGTCATAGACTATCAAGTCTCATATTGGTAGCCTGCTTATTTTTTCCTTGAGTGCCACCAGGCTTCCCCACCAAGGGAAGATGGTCAAATATGGAGCACCAGAGTTCATATCAAAGTCTTTCCCTGCTCTTCACATAACTGTGGAGAATGTCTTGTCCACTGGGTAGATCAGAGTAGGGGTTTGATATTTACTATTGTATTATAGTTGGTTAGTGCAACAGTTTGAGCAGACCCCACTGGGCACCGATCCACCCATCATGATGTTCTTCTTGTAGGTTTCTAGGATCCTTTGGGTCCTTCTCTTTCTTCATCTCCTATATTTTTCTTACCTAGAGTCTCAGTAGCATGTCCTCACATCTATCCCAATCTTCCGGTAAGTGAAGACTTTTGTTGGACAACCACTTCGGAAATCTATCTGGTGCTATCTCAGACAACTGGGAATTGGGCTTACTCAAGACCCAGCTATTCCACTCCTTGGACTGTACCCAGAAAATACTCCACCACACAACAAGGACATATGTTCAACCATGTTCATAGCAGCCTTATTCATAATAGCCAGAACCTGGAAACAGCCTAAATGCCCCTCAGTTAGAGAATGGATAAAGAAACTGTGGTACATTTACACTATGGAATACTAATCACCCATTAAAAACAAGGAAATCCCAAAATGTGTGGACACATAGATGAGACTACAGATGATCATAATGAGTGAGTTAACCCAGAAGCAGAAAGACTCACATGATATATACTCACTAATAATTGGGTACTAGCCCAAAAGGCATGTCCCATGAAAGTTCTGAAGAATTTGACAAATATTTATTCTGCTATGTTCTACCACTGTGCAATCCAGCAATGGTTAATTTAGTCACAATGCTTGTTTTGAGCTAACAGTAAGTGCAGTTGATTTAGCACTTTATCTAGTGTCTAAGGATTACATGATTATCCTATCTCAACATAAACAAGGGCATTCTTCTAGAAAACAGAATAAGTCAGACCACAAATGACAACAGAGCTGATAGTGTGAGCTCAACCAAGACACCTGATAGTCTTCATGTGACAATGCTTCTTATTGTACTGTTAATTTTTGTCTCTTTTCTTTTCGTATCCTTCTTCGATCTTCATAGCTTGCCGTAGGTGGCTTTACAATCCCCAAAGATTATAAAGCTGCAGGGTTTAACTTTCTGTAGCAAGCATCAAATGGAATGTATGTGCACTCAAGTGCGTGTGTGCATACATACACACACACACTTCCCTGTTGAATCATGGTTTCAATATAACTCACTGTAAAGGAGAAGATGATATTGAAGCCTGTGAAATCAAACTAGCAAACAAAAGGAACTATGTTGAAATGGCCACTGTTTGGGAAGGATTCTTTCTAAATAGGAAACAAGCTGACTCAAATGGTTATCTTTATATACATCTAGATTTTCTTTTTAAAAAATATACTTATAAAACTTAAGTATATGAATGTTCATTAAAATCTTTCAAAAAATCAAGGAGACTAAGGAGATATTCAAAAGGGAAAATTCTTTGCAAGCAATAGACCCTCCTGAGTTGATACCTGGGGCCCACATGGAGAAAGGTGAGAAGTGACTCTCTAAAGCTGAACTCTGCCTTCCATACACAATTCAGGGCACATCAAATCCCAGTGAACAAACAAACAAATTAAATAAATTTAATGCTGTTTTCTAAAAAAAAAAAGAATACGGACATAACATTTATTGTTTCATTGTTTCTGCTATAATATGTAATACCTTCTGCTTGCTGGAGTTGCTACACTGAGATTTTTGTTCATTAGTGATGAGCACTGGGGCATGCATATGTACTAACTGTGGCTGTGAGCTCCTCGACAATCTAGTTAAAAGAATGCATCAGAGGGAAACGACTAGAGACAAGAAACCAGTGCATTATATGAATGCACAGAACAGGCATGAAAGCAATAAGAACAACTTAGGCTAGAAGAGGCAGTCAGGGTCTGAATTTCATGTAGAGAAACTGAGTTAGAAAGGCTGCAGGAGAAGCCACCAGTCTTTGAAATTAAGGGAGAGGTGGGTTTTGAAGGGAAGTTAGTGAGATACGGGATCTCTAATTTGTACATAATCTGTAACAAAGAAATGAAGAATATCATGCCAAATAAGTAAGAGAAATATCAAAAATAAACATTCCTAAATTTATTTGAAAGACTAGTAAATGGAGTAGAATATGAAAAAGTGTGTACATACAGATGGAATGTTTAGAAGAGTTCAAAGGACAGATTGCCAGAGACAGTCAGGTAGGAAAGCTATGTATACAGCATTGACACTTATGTAAAGATGAAAGTCATCTAGGCTCAATAGCTGTAGTATACAGAGAGAAATTAGCAGACCAGCTGCCATTCACAATGCAGCATTCTGGCTCCCATGTGAAACGATAACACTCAGACACAGAACCTATGTGTGCTGTCCTCTCTGTTGGTTACTTTTTATCACTGTGATAGAGAGCTTACGGAAGCAACTTAAGGAAGAAAAACTTATATTCCCCTGTGGCTTCAGGAAATGAAGCCCACCATCATGAGATGAAATGCCACTATGGCTCTCACCATGGCAGCAAGGGATGGAGGGTCACATGTTTGGGACTGACCAAGAAGATAGTACATGGTTGGAACCAGAAGTGACTGCCATACGTCAAGGTTCACTGCTGCTTATACATTTGGCTAGCTAGGTCAGAGCCCTATGGTTACAACAAACAATATCACTACCCCTGACACATTCAAACTCAAGAGCCTGTAGAGGACATTTCACAGGAGAATCATAACATCCTCTTACCCAACTGTTCAGCTTGAAAACTAGAATTCAAGCACTAAGACATAAGAATCTAACCTGTTTCGTGCACTGTTACATTGCCAGCACCTAAAGCAGTTGGATCACAATAAACATATCTTCAATATTTACAATTTCAGAATATACATTAAAGTGTGTAGATATCACCCTCTGCTGAGGACACCAGTCTGTTTAGACAGACAGAAATAGTGAGAAAAGAATGCAACTAGGGTTGATTTTACACTATATTATTAGATAATGTAAACACTATGAAAGCTTTATTTTACCAAAGTATCATGTGGCAATGTGGAAATTTAGATGAGGCAAGAAAAACTTAATCCTGGTCATATAGAATAAACAAATTGCTGATTCGTTTTTTTCCATTTTGTTTCAATTTGTCAGTGTGGTTTAGGTACAGAGCAACTGTGTACAATGGTGAGCCATGATGGGCAACTTTGAGACTCATCAACCAGGAGCAATGGCAGACACACACACACAAACAGATGTGTGCGTGAATGCTTAACTAAAGTAGGCTTCTTTTTTTACCAACGGCTTCTAAGCTTATTAAAATACTTGAAATTAGATGGTGACATCTATTTAAGCAGTGGAAGGCATTTATAAAATTTCTAAATATTCATGGTTGAAGATATTTTTTAAAGGAAAGCATATTTGTCTAATCACATTATATCACAATATATCTCCTTTTCAAATATAGAAAATAGAATGCTTTGTTTTCTAAAATTTATACAAACTTTATATTTTTGAAAAATATCTTTCCTTATTGTAGAGCCTGTATAAGTAGGATACTATTTCACTGTTTATTGATTCATGGTCACAAAAAGTAAAAATGCACAATTCTATTTTTAATTAGATAATCTTGGTTTAATATGGCTATTTTAATATTCTAATGTCACCATGCAAATTTAGCTAAGGCAGTAAAAGCAAAATTCTGCTCATATACAGTAAACAAATTGCTGTATCTTGTTTTTTATTGTTTGTTTTCCATTTTCTTTTCCATTGGTCACTTTGGGTTAGCCAGGGAGCAACTGTGAACAATGGTGAATCATGACAAGTAATGCTGGAAATCATAACTGATAGCAATGACAGACACACACACACACAAAATGTGTGCTAGCATGCATAATTAAAGTTCACTATCTGTTTACCAACTGCAACTAAGCTTATTAAGATACTTGTAATATCTTAATAAGAGTATTTTATAGATATTGGGATAATATTCTTAATATGTTTACAATATAGTATTCCAGAAATTTCTTTTCATCCTAACTTTATTTTTATTTATCCTTTATAATTGTGAAAAATAAATCAACTAATACTTATATTAACATGCATGTATATAATTTCCTTTGGTAATATTTACTACCTATTCTCTTTTCATGAACTGTTTATTGGTTTTACTGAGGGAAAAAACTCAATCAAGCACAACTTTTAAAAATACAAAGATATGATTTTGTAGTTTGTAACTGAAAATATAAATTAAGTAGCCTGCTAAGAAAAACAACTTGTGCAATCAAGGAGAAATGATGGGCTCTAGAGATTTAACCAACATCAACAGCGCTAAATCCCTAAAAAAAACAGAAAGGAAAACAAAACAAAACAATGACACCTTCACAAGAACAACAAACAAACAAGTCAGTAATTGTCAACTGAAATTTTAGAAGCATTTTAAGATTCCTATAGTAAGACTTCAGAGCAACAGCATGCTGGGAAGCTGGCTAAGCCTGCAAGCAAATCATCGCTATTAGATCCCATTCAGGATTTAAATTCTGCTATTTTATCTCTTCATAACACGCAGTACTTTTCAACCTCACATTTCCAGGCATTTCATCTCCCGCTGACATAAGTACGTTCCCAAAATAGAATGTCACAGCAATCTTCCGCTAGACATCTACGCCCATTTGTGCACGTACATTTTAGGACGTATTTTTTTTAAAAACCTCTTAAAGGTAAGAGGTCCTGGAAGGTAGAGTTAGAATGAATGAGAACTTGTTTTCAGAAACGAAGTAGACATTTTATTTACTCTTAGGAAAATAAATCCCAGCCTCCTACCTTGAAAACAAACATCTCCCGTCGAAGAATAGCTAGAGTGTTGAAGTTCCCATCACAGATGTTGGGTTTGGCTCCTGGATGGGAGGGTCGGCCAGTGGGAGGCCGAGGAGGTTTGGGCCTGTCGTTTTTCCTTGGGTCAGCCGGAGGAACAGATCGGTGAGGGGGCACTGTCGGTAGAGGTCTCGTAGGTGGTGGGATCTTGTCAGGTGGACCTTTTGAAAACATGAGGACAGTGCTTGGCTCACTTAAAACTGTAATAGTGTGGGAACATATGCTACAGAGAACAAGCGCTTATCAGCAGAGGGCACAGACTAAGCAGCTTAAGCGGTTGTTAAAATGGCGTATTTTCTGAACCCACAAATCCCCATTCCCACCCGACCATGACCAAGGTTGTCTCAGACTATCCTCCTAAGGCTGGAGTGCAGCTGCTGGTACTGTGATTTCTTTGTTAATTTTTAGTGACTTCTATTTTATAGTTTCCAGTCTGCCCCTATTGGAAAATTGCTCCAAAAACCTGCTTGGAAGTCGGATTTTCATGAAAAACAAAAACAAAAACCAAAGATAGATGAATGAGAATAAATACTGGATTCATAACTGTGAGCTCCTTTCAAGAGAAAACTGGACTTTGACAGACGCTGCTCCATGAAAATATTCCCCAAAGATAAACACGATAAAATCAAAGGTTATCCCAGCATATTTCTCCAACTATATTTCATAAGCTTTTACTGATTTCACTATTTTATTTTAATCAAATGTCTTGACTTAAATCCTGTTTTCACTTAAATCCTGAAACTAAAGTGTCCATTGATTAACATACCACTGGTGAAATATTAATGTGAAGTGTTTCTGAAAAGAGGCTTCCAATTCGAGCCAAAGTTTACTCACATAACTTGTGACAGATGTTAGCATACATTCCTCAAGGGATTGGTGCTTTTTCCCTTTAATGAATATGGAGTTGTTCACACTTAATATTTAGATAGGGGATGGGTATGCTTTCACAGCCCTTCAGTGTAGACAGGAATTCATGAGCATATGAAAAGAGACTTCTTTGAGCTAACCATGAAGGGGCAATCTGATGTCACTCACAGGCAATGGATCTCTCTGCATCCAAGCTATTTGGAGTTGTTTCTGTGACAGGCCTCAGTCCATCCAATGAATTTCAAATTTACTTTGACCCTGAGAGAATGATGATGATTGTACTACTAACATTGAAAAACTAATGAATGCAAAGCAAATTAGTGCACTTAAATTGCACTGTTTAAAATGCAAACCACACCTTCAAGATCCTGATTGTTGATACACGGATAGCACACACTAACTTGTAAAAATGAGTGCTTTGCTGACTTACTCTATTAAAGCATACCTGCTAGAGGTAAATGTCGAATGTCAAAATCTTAATAATATGTAAAATAAATGTCTTTACAAAGGTTACAATTTGTACTGAGCTATTTATAGTTACAATAAATATGCACAATCATGTTTTTCCCTTTCTTTTAATTTTCATTCGTTGAGTGAATCCTGTAAGAAACAACTTCACTACCAAACTAGAACTGTAGATTTGTCATATTAGAAGTGTAATTCATCTCTGGGTTGACAAACATAGTCAGGTGTCCACGTCCACTCCCATGCTCTTGGCTTTCCGTATGTTTAATATTTATGCCATTAAAGTCAATATGTTTTTATATTTCATAACTTATTTTCTTCACCTTCTTGTTTTTCTAGAACAGGATTTTGAAATCCTAAATCCAGCTTTCGGTGGATAAGAACATTTCATTATTTTATGTGAAAATCTATACTTTTAGCTACTTTTTATGAGTTTATGTGTCTGTTTTAATATACTACTATCTAAATTTTAAATGTGCACATCATTAGAACTTTTGTGAGTGTAAGTTTCTATTAAATACAATGAAAATGCACCATCAGGGATTAAGTCTTTCTGGTAATCTATACATTAAGATTTGGGGGATGATTACCAATATAACTTGAGTGAGGATAGATTTTTCACTAAAAGGACAGAACATTTTTCTTTCATTTTTTTTTCTGTTGTATATACTTAAAAGAAACCACCTATAAGAAAAAGTGCACACGGCTTCTGTATGCCACATAGGGTTAGGAAAACAGGGGTAGTGCAACCTACCATATATTTTCTGGATGCCCTGTAAATCGTCATTAGGAAGTTTGAAGTTGTCTGTTTCCATGTACTGGTAAAAAGGAGCCATGATAGCGGTGGGGTCGTTGGAATGCTCCAGGCCTAGAGCATGTCCCAGCTCATGAACTGCTACAAGGAATAAATCATTTCCTGTCAAATGAGAAGAATAGAAGGTAAGATTTTTGCCAGTGACAGCCATGGAATTAGGAAGGGCAATTAGCGTTATCAAAAAATATTAACACAGAAAAACAGAAGGACACCTGTACTTCAGTAATCAGCGTGGTTATAACACTGGCTTTCCTATTGGAAAATATTTGTTTTAAATGAGTAAGATAGGCATTGGTTATGGCAAAGTCACAAATGCTGAGAGAGTAAAAGAATAAAAGTTATAAAACCCAGCAATATCAATGTTAAAATATCATTCCGATCATAAACTAAAATACATAAGCTCATATTTTATAACCATCACATAGTATAGTATTTGCAATAATAAAAATATAGAGGAACTATACAAATTCTATTTTCACATAAAATAGTACAATAAGACACAGAGGATCTGTTTGCCAAGAATATCAGATTCGGCTGATACAATATGTACTCATGTTATTGTGACTCCTACATGAGTTCTAATATCTTCCTAACCAAAATCACAGGAAAATTGTAACTTAAAATATTTACTTATTAGCTATTATACTAACTACATTTGTAGTACTAGTTTAATAAATACCACTTACGATCAATGCATAGGCTATCTGAAAAATAACATTTACTTTGGGGCAGTGGTCTCCCACAGAAAAATTCTCATTTAAGTAAACTTACATAATGCAGTCTATATAGTATAAATTCAAGAGAAATCTTGTGGTTATATTCAGACCATTCTTCTACCATCTTCTAACTCTCCTCATTCTTTCATTTTCATTCTTTGTCCTTTTCATTTTCATCCACTTTTAAACTTCTTATTCTGTGTTTTAAGACAGATTTCACTATGTATCTCTAGGCTTCCTTTCAACTTGTGGTCTTCCTGTCTTGGTCTCTGAAGTGCTAGGATTCACACCTATATGGCTTAAAACTGAGAATTTTGTTTCCAAGAGAAATGACTAAAGCTATTGGGGAGAAAGTGAAACACTTTCTGTGGAGAACTTGTTGAAATGAAAATAGTTTTAATAAATATCATTTTCAGGAAATGTCCTTACCAGCTATTTTATATACCAGCTATAATATAATGTAATGACCCCTTTTTGAGAATTATGTATTTTTCACTGAAAGTCAGGAAAATAACCAAAAATATCACTGTGATGTAGTCTGTCTCAGAGAAATAAAAGAGGTCATGTGGCTAATTCTCATACAACAATGACATGCTAAAGACTAAGGAAGCCACTGGAGCGTTTTCTTTTTTCTTTTGTTTTATGTGTTTATTTATTTACTTTACTATGTTCCTTTTTTACATATACATTTATATTATTACACATGAATAAATTAAACTGCATACAGCAGGAAGAACCGCGAGAAAATCATGATTTATATGAATGTTACATTCATAGTCATTTGGCTATTTGTATTTGGCAAACTTGAAGTAAACATCTTTCCTATCTTTTGGGTCTAAATTTCTGAATGAAGAGCTTATCTACCATATCGCGTCTCCATTAACTTAAAACATCTATCTAGATCTAAAAATATCTTAACCCGTAACCTACTATGCTTAATTGAAAGACTAACCTATCTGATCTTCAAACCCATCTGAGAAGCATTTTCAACATCACTTTATTATTAGCGATACTGAATAGAAACTGGTATAAAAAAATCAAGGGGTTTTTTAAAACAGACAATAATGAGTATATTAAATTTAAGGAAATTATCTTCTTTTTAAATAAAATTAACTAATAATGGAAATTAATACAGAAAGAAAACATAATACGTGTATATATTAACAGCAATGGAAAATATTATTTATCTTTACTAAAAGTCTACTAATTTTCTGCCGATGTTTCAAACATTTTACCCATATTTTCTCATTTAATTTTTGCAAATTTTTTGTGAGTTGATCACTTATGTATATTATTTCTATTTTAATAGGTCAGACAAGGGCTATAGATATTGTAGATATAGATATAGAAGTTTCAGGGATGTAGTGTAAGGCAAAAATAAGCATTCAGGTGTCTCCCAAACCAACTGCATTATACTTACCTTTAATCTCAAAAGTAAACCACATGCACACAGCCATATTAGATCATACTATATTATACAATGAGGTTGTGTGAAAACAACCTCACTCATAAAATGATTTGTTTATCAAAACCACACAGCAGTGTATGTCTATTCTGTGTTAGGTTCTTGTTAGAGTCTCACAATAAATATTGAACAATATAGACAACAAACAAACAAACAAAAAACTATTTACATCATAGTATTTACACTGCAATGGAGAAGACTAGAGAGAAACAAGGAAAACAAGAAAAGAATACAGTACACTAATGAAATGGAAAATATCAATTCATATAGATTAGGAAGTCAAAGAGAAAATAAGCACCAAAGCAAACATGCCATTTTAGACAAGAGTATGGGTTGGCACCTAGCCTGAAGAAGGTACTGAAAGTTTCGGAGGAGGTAAGGAACACATTTAAATTTCTGTCTTGATAGAGTCACTCTTGAAATCACTCTTTAACATCAATTGCAAGACACAAGTGACAGTGCAATGCGGGAGATCTTGTGTAGCTATTACCTCTTAGATAAAACATTCCATCTTTGAGGGAAGCTCATTAAAATTCATAATATTCCAAAGCAAGGTGAAGTATTCCACCATGTAAGATGTTTCATTCAAACTAAGGAATTAAACAATGCAATAGATTTACCATATAACTGACCAGATTCACTAGCCCTTTCTCTCCCCAAGTGAGGATTATTAAGAGACACTTAGACTAGGAGAGCTACCAAGACAAGATTCAGACCAACGGGGACACCTGGGAAACACAGACCAGCCAAGCTCCCTGGAAAAGGCTCTGACCAGCTGAGCTTCCCAGAAGAGATTCCCTTCAATCTATCAAACTGCCTGCAAGTTATGAAGTGATGTCTGGGTTTACAGCGTTCATCACGTATGCTTGGATGGGCCTTTGTCGATACAGCTGTTTTAAAGTTATTTCTCCTCTTCTAAGTAACTCCCCAAACTCACTGTTTCACCACATTTAAAATTAGTGATGTTGATTTGGTCTGTCATCCACTCCTTGTCTGGGATGAGTAACATTTCTTTATGTCTGACCAGGGTCCTATCACACAACAGAAAGACATCTTGAAGTGGAAATAGAAAGAGAATGAAACACCCCCGTGATTCTAGTACTTGTAGTTGGAAGAACGTGAAGGAGAAAACAGACATTGTGGTAAAAAAAATTATTTAAAAGAAAACAGTTTTAACAAAGGTAACAGAAAGCATAATCAAAGGTTAGTCTATCCTCTATTCTAAAAAATACGATGATAATGTTGTTTAGCCAGGGAATATTAATGAGGATTAATTTGTAACTTTTCTAGTAAAAAAGTTTCTGAGGGGGGCAAACTAAAAGGGGCCTCTCAAGTTATACAATCAGAAGACAGAGGGTGAGAAGCGTCTTGTGTTTTTAACCGTTACAGCAGGGCACAGACGTTAGAGGTTTAAATAAGTAGACTCTATATCCAATTTAGAGTTTATAATTAGCCTAAAGTAAGTTACACTAAAACTGAAGAACTTGACTCAAGGCAATGACAAAGAATTAGTGGGAGACGAGATGTAGAAATATGGACTGTAACAGAAAGGATAGCTTCTCATACATGCTTTAGCTTAAGTCCTTATCATTTCTCCACTGTTTACCAGTGAATTCTGTATCCCTGGAGACATAACCAAGAGCATTGGCACACAAGTCCTAATCCTGCCATTCCAACATTATCTCTTTTTTCCTTTTATGAACTTTTTCGGTATAAGCTTGTTCAGTCATTATGGTGTCTGTTAAATTATCTCCTTTCTTGAATGCCCTTTCCAAGTAAGGTGCTGGATGATAACTTTTTCAGAGTTGCTATCACAGACTAATCTTTTCCTTTTCTGTGGAGGTTTTTTTTTCCAGATCAGATGACCTCATGGTCTGTTATCCCCTTCGTACTGCCCACAGCGCCTGTGTAACACTTTGCCCACGCATGACAGGCACAGTTTGTTATTATTGTCTGTTCCCATATTTACCTGCATATTTTGAGTAATTTAAAAACTATTATTGAGCACTTTTTCATTACAATTCTGAAGGTATTGGCTGACCCAAGGCATATATTTAATGTTTCAATGTGTTTGAATAAACAGAAAAATATCTGGGGAGTAGAAAGCTAATTTGCAATTGAAGGGTAGAAATAACAATATAAAGTCTATCTAAGCATGGTTTAAAACACTTCTCTAGATAGGCTGCAAAGAACAGAAAGGGACTGAGAGTGCTCGGAGAAAAGTTCAAGAAGGCCATTGTGCTTAAGAAGCTTCAGACAGTGGACAAAAGTAGCGACCACTTTGCTCATGGAATGGCAGCAAATGCTTATGTTTCCAGATAACATACAGAAGTCATGGAACAAAAGGAAACTATGTGTTATGAAGAATGAGTTTCATTTTTATAGGAGTTACTAATAATTGCAAGGAACAAAGAACGAGAGTCAAGTGTCCGCATGGTTATGAGAAAAGAGTGGTTTTAAAAATAGAAGCCATAGAGTAGAAAAAAAATGGAGCATAGCTTTAGGAGTAGTTATTGTAGTCAGGGAAATAGAAAGAAAAACAGAAGAAAGGAAAGTTATTCCTAAAGAGTTAAGGGAGTGTGCTTACAGGTATGTGATTTGGACAGACTCCTAATAACTATTTTGCTAGCAATAATTATTTACAAGCACCTGGGAGGCTATAGAAACAAATAAGATCAATTTTAGACAAACATACACACACACACACACACACACACACACACACACACACACACACACCTATATCCTACTGTAAACACCTTCAGAGTTAAAACCACAAACTCTGAAAACAATGAATTTGCTTCTCAGGTGACAGTAAGTGCCACTGGACAGTGGTGGAAGTGGAAAATCTACTTTCGCTCAACCCAACCAGGGCAGCATGGAGGAATTGTGGCTAAAAAGTTTTATCAGTGGGTTGAAAATTAAGGAAAACCCTTTCCAAGGGCAGAACTTTTAATTAAACGATGATAAAATAAGCAGAGTAGCCAAAAAATTAAGGCAGTCAGGCAAGAGCAGAAAACCCAAAATGTGACACTATAGTTTACAGCAAACAGCTGGTTACATGTGAGCCCAGCAAGGGGCCAGCCAGTGCTGCTCCATCTGAATCTGGACTCTGTCTTCATGTGGCAAGACAGATAGAGCTGCTTAGCCTGAAGACCCAAAATGGCTTCCTAAGAACAGGTTTATTTTATTCTTTAAAAGGAAAAATATTCCATCTTCAGTGCTTTTCACCTTGTGTATCAACTTGCCTTACTTGCAAATGAAATACCAGGAGCCCAGTGCCTAAGTAAACATGTTGGAACCAACCCTCCTGCACTTAGGCAGATAAATACTGCTTTCAGCCATCCACTAAGCTGTTGGCTAGTGGCCTAGCTAAATTATTCAAAGCACTTCAGATCTCACAGGAAAAGAGTCTCCTGGTCACTTTTTTTTTCTTGGCTTGTAAGAGGAATAAACAAAGACAAAAATAAACCACACAGAACAGCAAATAGGTTGTAATGGCCAAAATCAATTCATTGCATGAATAGGTCATGAAATTATTCAAGTGTTTCAGCATTACTATTTCCAAGGGTAGAGCTATTCCATGCAGAATAAATAAATAAGGTTTTGCAAGAAATTTAGCAGGATTTGGATATGAACTTATGACCTGTTTTAAGAGTATAATGCTTTAATCAGAAACACCGGCCAAGTCTTCCAAGTGATTACCATTGTTCAGATGATTGGCAATAATGTAATTAAACATCACTTTCATCTTCACAATAGTCTAAAAGCATAAGTTTCTAAATACAGTACCACCCTATGATTTGAGTCCTACTAGGAACAAAAGTTGTTGGCACTTAATGAGGTTTAGGTAATCAGAATGCACCAGACCTCTTTCCTAGTGTTGAAAATAATAACTGCTTCTTCAGTGTCCTATTCATTCACATTATTTAGTCTTGTCAATTGTGATATGCCTGATCTTATCAACAAGCAGGAAACAAAGGAAAAATTAGCCTCTCCATTCTGAGTTCAGAAATAGCACTTGCTGCTCTTGCAAGATTTTGAGTTTTGTGTGTGCCTTCCAATCACGTCTCTAATCTCCTTTCTTTTGTGTATTCTAACACCACATGAAGCACTGAACTGGATATTATGAGAGATAATGCATTGTGTGTAATTTCCCTGTCATAATTATTTCTATATTTTATCCTAACTTATTGCACAACTTCATGTGCTTTTATAAGCTGATAGCATATATATATATATATATATATATATATATATATATATATATGTGTGTGTGTGTGTGTATGTGTGTGTGTGTGTGTGTGTGTGTAATTATAAGTAAATGACTATGAAGCACTTCCTATATACATATTTATGGAAAACACACATTTATAGACCTTCTTCAACATTGTAGTACCAGCAACATCGGATTTTCCTATTTAATTCCATAACACAATAATGCATTCCCTTCAAGTGGAAGCTTACATTTCTCATTTACCAGATTACAGCTCTCTATTTTTTGTCTCTATTTTATTTTATTTTATTAATTTATTCTTGTTACATCTCAATGGTTATCCCATCCCTTGTATCCTCCCATTCTTCCCTCTCTCCCATTTTCCCCTTATTCCCCTCCCCTATGACTGTTCCTGAAAGGGATCACCTCCCCCTGTATACGCTCATAGGGTAGGTATCAAATCTCTTCTCGGTGACCTGCTGTCCTTCCTCTGAGTGCCACCAGGTCTCCCCCTCCAAGGGACATGGTCAAATGTGAGGCACCAGAGTACATGAGAAAGTCATATCCCACTTTCCACTCAAGTGTGGAGACTGTTCTGACCATTGGCTAGATCTGGGTAGGGGTTTAAAGTTTACCGCCTGTATAGTCCTTGGCTGGTGCCTTAGTTTGAGCGGGACCCCTTGGCCCAAATCTGCTTATCAAAATGTTCTCTTGTAGGTTTCTAGGACCCACTGGATCCTTCTACATTGCTATTCTCACATGGTTCTCTCATCTAGAGTCCCAATAGGATGTCCTTCCCTCTGTCCCAGTTTCCTGGTAAGTGAAGGCTTTCATGGTGCAGTTCAATAAATTATAGTGTCTCTGGTATTCAAGCTTCATTAATTTGATATATGTTGTGTATTATCTATGAAAAACACTAAAACTTAGAATATTTTTCTTTTATTTGCCTATTGTTGTTATTTATCCTTAAAAACAAAACCAATTACCTCCTCTGTAGAGTGTTCCCTGAATACCGAAGTGAATTTAGTTGCTCTGCCTCTGCATTTTTCAAGCATTTGTAAATAATTTGATTATAAATTTTATTCTTACATTTGTAAATAAATTAATTATAAATTTTATCATTATTTCTTTGATAGGTGCTCATGTTTTAATATTTACCTGTAAATTGGGTGACTGACAAATTTGAACAGGATAATGTCCCCTGGAGGGGCAGATCTGGTGGCACTCAGAGGAAGGATAGCAGGTTACCAAGAAAAGACTTGATACCCTATGAGCATATACAAGGGGCGGTAATCCCCCTTAGGAACAGTCATAGGGGAGGGGAATAAGGGGAAAATGGGAGGGAGGGAAGAATGGGAGGATACAAGGGATGGGATAACCATTGAGATGTAACAAGAATAAATTAACAGAAAATTTTAAAAAAACAAAAATAATTTTAAATACTTAAATTAAAATACTGAATTACATTTAATATGTTTAATGCCTCATAACGACATCTTTGATTAGTAGAACATTTCCAGTGCTTAGCATATAGTTATTACCAAATGCTTTCCTTAACTTTTAGCTCCGTATGACTGACCTCATACCTATTTTCCTTATGGAAGAGCTAAAGTTAATAATTATTGTCCTAAGAAGATTGCCAGATACTCCATATATATTTTCTTATCTACTCTCTAGTGTAGTAGATCTTAATGCTAGCAATGTAAAGGTATAAGAACCGAAGCTTTAATATATTATGCCACTTAGCCAAAGGGATATCAAGCAGTAGAAACTTTATTACCCCATCATGACTAGGATCACCATCAAGAATTTATTGTGTTGAAATAATGCATTTCACTTATTTCTTATAGGCTGTAGAATTTGTATTCCCAGAAAAGAAGAGTCATTCTCTCAAGTCGGTTACTCAAAGGATATAGCTGGCATACAAGTATTAGCCCCATCTAACAATTTGTAGTAATTTTATTTCTTTCCTTCATTTACTTAATTCTAAATTTAATTAAATATTTCTTTATGTTTCACACTTCTTACTCTATTATGACAAAAGCCAGCAAACTGGACAGTTTATAGAAGAGGAGTTTATTTTATTGTTTTATTGCAGGTTGTAATGTAGTAAATTAGAGAGCATCATTGGTTGTGGACAACACTCTCCTCTGGCTTATACACAGTGGCCTTCTCTGAGTCAATGCATCGTTGTAGCAGGGGGGGAAGGCTCAATGTGCTACTAATCTAAAGCACTCTGTCATCTCAGCAAGTGTGCCTTGTGCTCACATTCTCATCTAACATAAACTACCTCTCCTGGCTTTCAAGATATTCCTTGGACATTGTGAGTTATAGCCTCACCATGTGAATATCGCATTACTATGACATAACACCTGACAGAGTGATGCAAGGGAAGCAGGATTTGTTTTGGCTTTGGGTTTCAGGGTATAGTCCACTGATCCACTAATTCTGGGCCCGCGGTGAGGTGAGGCAGAGCACTATAGTGATGAAGGAATATGGCAAAGAGTATTCATTTGATGCTAAATAGGAAGGAGAAGGAGGATGAGAAGAAGGAAAAGGAGAAAAAGGAGAAGGGGAAGAGGAGGAGGAAGTAGGAGGTGGAAGATGGATGAGGAAGACTAAGAAGGAGAAGAAAAAGGATAAGAAGACCAGGAGGAGTAGGAGGAGGGGAAGGAGGGGGAAGTGGAATTAGGAAGTGGAAGAGAGGAACAAGGAGAAAGAAGAAGAAGAAGGAAGAGGAAGAGGAGGAGAAGGTGCTACTTTTTACTTTGCATTAGGTCTACAAGCATGACTGTGGAAAAAAAATTCTATATAAATAGAACCAGTATTGCATTATCTGGAACAAAGGGACAGTATATGGACACACACACACACACACACACACACACATATGTACACACATACGTGTGTATATATAAGCAAACTATATGCACATGTATACATGTGTACCCTGAGATGTTTTGGATGACATTTGTTTCAAAGCCTGCTACAAGTATGCACTAATTAGGTAAAATCCAACATGGGCATTAAAATGTGAGGGAAACAAAACACACTTAATAATTCTTCTTCCAAATATTAGTAAAATGTTTTCAAAACCTATACAAATAATAAATACTTAGAGTTTTAATTTAAAGAGACAATGTAAATTAAATAAATATAATTAAAGCAACTAAATTCTATGGTAAGCAAGTCTAGTGGGAACCCTATTAAAACATTTGGCCTTTAAAGTCCAAAGTACACTTATTATTCCTTTAGGCTGTAGTTTGGTTATGAAGTCTGTAATGAAATAGCTCTGCGCTCTTTTATTTAAGAACAACCTTACTAGAAACCAAAATGATATGGGTAGTTGCAACATAATATTGAAAGAAATAGGAATTGTGTTTTTCCTCACTTATTGACTTTAGTTAAACTTACAGGAATAGTCTCAGTTAATGTGCTATCTTACTTATTCGCATGTGGTTTGTCTGTTCTCTGCTTTCCCTAGAGCATCTTAGCCTGATATATGAGGGCCATTACAAAGGCTTACTCACATCTCTGTGGCTAGTACAAAGGAAATCAATATTCATGACTATTTAGACCACAATAATCACAATAAATTGCAGAAGCTGCTTTTCAAACTCTGATTTGAATTATTTTATATATCATTATTTGATTAATACAAATTATTATCTGAATAGTGAACCTGCTAAATGTGCAACAGTTTCCACACCAGCAAACCACAAACTACTAATGCCCTGTCACATATAAGAAGCTGTTTACAGCATTAGCAAACTATTAATAAGCAAATCATTATAATACATAATTGAATCTTATACTGTGTGCCACAAAATGCATGTTACAGACTGCAAAACTCATGATAGGATCTTTGTTCACACTTTTGTATGCGGTTTATTTAGTTTTTAGACAGGCTCTTGCTACATTCTACAATTGGGCATGAAGTCACCTACTTTTTAAAACTTTCCTGCCTCTGCTTCCTGGATGGCAAGATTCCAGGTATCTACTCTTGTGCTCAGGACTTTCATTGGTAGTTAAAGAACTAAAACCATAGTTCAATGATTGTGAACTTCCTTTCAGCTCATTGGGCTGACTGGATTCATAGAGTTTCTGTGGATCTGTGGAAATTCTCCCATGATACATAAACAGATTAGCATCCATAGTAACTATACAGCTATTTATGCCTCACTAGGTCCAATGACAAACTCAGGCATGAACTTGATGCTTTTCTGTTTCATTTACTTATTTGTTTCATTTATTTTTTATTTATGTGTGTGTTTTCAGGCACACACAAGTGCTCCAATGCATGCGTAATGGTCAGAGTACAGTTTATAGTAGTAGCTTCTCTCTTTCTACCATAAAAATCTCAAGATTGAACTCAGCTCATCAGTCTTTGCAGGAAACAACTTCACTGAGTAGTCATCTTGCTTGCTAGCCAAAATATTACCTTAAAATATATGTGCACGAGTGTTTTACCTGCAGGCAAGTCTGTGCAGTGACCACAGAAGCCAGAGAAAGACTAGAAATCCTTTGGAATTGAAGTTTTAAACATTTTCAAGTTGATAAGTTGGTGCCGGAGATTGAAGCTAGGCCCTCAGAAAAGCAAACATTGCTCTTAACTTCCAAGCCAAACCCAAAAGTTTGGCACCCAAAATGAATGAAAAATTTCAGTGCACTTTACAGACCATGGTCAGTATTTGGAAGGTAGTTGATAATAAAATGATAGTACCACATAGTAGTTTTACCTCGACATGAAAGGATGGTGGGAGAGAAGATGTAACTAAAGGAAAAGAGAGGTTTTGAAAGTTGATGGCTTCTGGAGAAAGGAGTCAGTTTTCTCCAAGGATGTGGTCTCTGGTGAGCAGCCTGTGCTCCACTGTAAAGTGCCACACCCAAGCACATATATAAAGTTGATATGAACAAATTTGTTATATACATGTGTAAAAATCTTGAAGACTAAATTTTGCTTTAGTAAATCTAAGTTCTTAGGGAATGAAGTTTGCAAAGGTGAAGAATGGAATAACAGCAAATGCAAAAATACTTGACTGGCAGTATAATAAACAAGTTTTTTTCACATTTAAAATGAGTTACTCTTTATTGAGCAAATGTTGTATAGAATACCCCCATTTTACTCTCATTATTGCTTTGAACTGCAAAATCTCAATTGTATTTTTCTCATGAATTTTCAAAAACAAACATGCAATTTCTGAAAGTAACCCAGAGAATTATATCATAACATTATGGTGACAAATAGAAAGTTATGTCATTTTAAGAAATGCATATTTCACATTATTTTCACATAGTATCTGAAATTGGCATTTCTCTGCAAGTTTGTGACTAACTGTATTAGGACTAATGCTAAAGAAATGTTAAAAAGTCATAAGATGTTTCACTCAGGTATTTATATCTACAAATAAGGAAAGTAGCTCTCATGTGTGCTTTGTTGTATTTCCTAAGTACCTCTTTATTGACCAATGAGCTTCTCACCCAAGGAAAAAAAAGTAAACTGTAGCCCAAGTGATATGAACCTAGTATACAAAAAGGCTGTGCTGGTTAATTAAGAGGAAAAAAATTGAGTGCACTAAAGGCAGAAACAGAGAAAGAACGGCTTTTGAATATAGACTGGAGCTGGAAGTGTTCATCAGCATGAATGGAAAAATACCGTCTTCCACATCCTGCCCTATAAAGTCTGCTTTCCTAAAGTTGGAAGGTAGAACTGCCCCACATATAGGAAGAGTAACTGTCAAAATAAACAGGTTCAGAAAATACTTGTTATGTCAATTTAAGAGATCCAGTACCCCAAATTTGTTTTATTTTACTCTGGAAAAGATATTCTGGTGCTGGCAGTGAAGGAACAGTTGGGATAAAATTTCAACTCAGACCTAGTTTTGTGACTTGTATGTCATTTAATACCTGCGACGTTCTTGTTTCTTTGCCTCTTAGGTTTGTGTGAAATTTATAGACAAATTTCTTCCCAATGGTGTTCTCTAAATTCTCCCCCTCCCCTGGAACATTTGCTTTATTTAATTAGAAAATTAGAAACTTTCTAAAAGTCTTGGTCTAACATTGCTTTTTTTAAAATAGAGAAACAGTAATGGCCTCTCACACCAAGAAGGGCACTAGCAAGACCAAAAACAAATAAACAAACAATCAAAAACAACAAAGCAATTACTCTTCTATATGTAGTTTGCTAAACCAGTAAGTTTAATTAGTGTTGCTCAGAGAGGAATGCATGGGTGTAGCTTATAGAAGCATGGTAGAGAAGAATCGTTACAGTAGTGGAGAAGATGTCTTCAAACTACCCACTGTGAAGACTTCACATGCCCTCAGGGATGAGTGGGGCTTGGATGACCTTCCTCACCATCTATAGTGGAATACTATGTGCTCAACTTGTCTGTGTTTCATGTAGACAATCCTAGTTACTGAAAGTTAAAGACACCAGTGGCCATGCAGGCCTACTGGGTAACATTGTACAACAAACCCTTTGGGATGTAAGACTTTTCTAATGTGTTTCCCACTAAAAGTCTTTCTCAAAGCCCTGAGCCTCATCTCTGACATGTAAAAATATGAAAAATTCCTTTTCCTCTTCTCTAATTAAATGCATTATGAATAGTATTAATTCTAATTAACTTCATTATGAATAGTTGTAAGGAAAAAACTATAATCACCTAAATATATTGCTCTATTTCTCTCTAATATCTATGAGGATCCATCATGACTATACATCCTGGAGAAAATAATGAAAAAATAATGGTAGTATACAAAGAAGAAGAAGAAGAAGAAGAAGAAGAAGAAGAAGAAGAAGAAGAAGAAGAAGAAGAAGAAGAAGAAGAAGGAGAGGAAGAAGAAGAAGAAGAAGGAGAGGAGAGGAAGGAGAGGAAGATAGCTATGGAGCTAAGATGGAGGTGTGGCTCCTGAAGGTACCCAGCTAGACTCAGGAAATTTTATGTTATTATTCTATTTCATATAGAAAAGTAATATTGGAGGAAGTTTGAATTAAAATTGCTAGGTCTTGAGATTCTTAGTACCTCACAAAAGACGTGTATAAACTTCAGCATGAAGAATGTAACAACTCATGTGAAAACATGTGACAGAGTTCAGTATATTTGCTATGGATTGAGTCACTAGAGTGAGGTGTGCCTGTCTCTCACAGTGAACTCATAACATGTGATTCAACGCATGTGTATGCATATACACAAGTAGAAGCAACTGATTTATCAAATTTGTTTCTAATAGTAAAAGTAGATTTTAATATATATATATATATATATATGTTTAAACATTATCATAAAGGCATCATTTCTTGTTGTTTCCCACAAATGGCCTTTTCTAGTTCATTACCATCACATATTATAGACTTAATATTTAGAAATGGGAAATTTCCTTATTTAAGAAAAAACATGACAAAGAAAATAAATAGAATGCCTGATGCGCAAGTATTTGTGTTTGGTCATTAACAAAACATTAACACAGAAAATAAATGAGAGCAGTTGTATAATAAAAAAAGAATATAAGACAACATGATTTCACTGTGACTTGTA
The DNA here is from genome assembly GCA_907169655.1 of Acomys percivali. NCBI lineage: Eukaryota > Metazoa > Chordata > Mammalia > Rodentia > Muridae > Acomys > Acomys percivali. The sequence goes on along the minus strand of OU015743.1, from coordinate 97,111,317 downwards.
ACCTCTTGATAGTGAGCCTTTCCCTCCAGCTAAAGCATCTCCCCACAAAAGCTTGATTTTGTTTTTTAAAAAGGCAGGTTTAAAAATTTATTTTGAGGAGCCTTTTCAGACATTTTTCAAAATATAAACATTCCCTATTTTCCATCTAGAAAAGCTAGTCTAGACTGGTATCTCTCGAATGTTCTAGTACCGAAAACATTTAATACACTTCCTCATGATGTAGTGGCCCCTACCCGTAAAATTGTTTCATTGCTACTTTATAACTTTAATTTTACTATTCTTATGATTCATAATGTAAGGATGTGATATGCAGGATATCAAATATATAACATCGATATTATAGGTTGAGACTCACAGGCTGAGAACTGTTGCTCTAGACCAAAATCTTTATACAAATCACAAAACAATGTTAACCCAAACACGTGAGAATGCTTACACATTTAGAAGCGTATTTCTCTATCTCCATCTTTCTCTCTTTCAAACACATATGTTATACTTCTGTTTATGTGTTTTTCCATCATTTGTTTTCACTTGTAAAATAAAACCTTCATGATTCTTCACTGAACTAGCCTATATTGCCTACACCCAGAAATTCACAGCTGAAGAAATTTGGGGCAAGTGTTTTACATTTGCACTTCTTATTATAGAATAACGCTTTCAGCTAAAACTTGGGTTCCAAAAACAAAGGATGAAAGTTTGCTTAATAAACAAATTATGCCTCATGTGAGAACAGAAAAGTTCAAATTCGAGATCAAACTTGATAATATTTGTATATTCAGGACCCATGAGGGTCAGATGGGGCAGTTTATCAAATGTTTTTCAGTAAAGTGATAGTCGTTAAAATATACATACATATGGAATATATGAATAAAACCATAAATTTTATGCCAAGCCTGGTATTCACCAAGCAAATTTTACACATTATTTCAGGATCTTGGAATAGGATATGATGTCACTAAGTGCCTTTCTTATCTGTCTTTAGAATATTGAAACAGAAAAGGCAGGATAAAAATAGATTTAAAAGATATTTCTTTCTACAAAACAATAGACTTACTTTACATCAGGTTGTGATTTATATAATATATCATGTACCTAAGACTCCAAATAAAATATCAAAATATCATGTTTGTTCTCAAATAAACAAACATATGAAAAGCCAAAATTGTAGCTTGGAATTTGGCAGAATATGTTGTTGGCAGCACAGTTAAGAATTCCAAATGTTCTGAATTATTTTTTCTTTCTAGGATTCATGAATTGGAAGGAAAGTATAACTTAAAGGTATATATGTATATATACATACATATCATACATAAATGTGTATATAGTCATTTTAAGCTGTTCATGTGCATTTTACATAGTGAATTAAGTGTCTATATTTCTTGATACTCAGTGATCAAATCTTATTAAAATATATCATATAATAACTTTACTGTATTCTTGGAAAATGTCACCTACAACCAGGTAGATTAAGACCATATATGAAGTAAAGCAGGGAATAAGAACCTAAAACTCAAAGAAGTCTGGATGTTAGGGTTCTCTTCACTTATGTCTCTTATTTTCAAGAGCCTTAATTATGTTGGGAAGCAGTTTTCTCATTTCCTAAAAAGGAATGAAAACTAATCTCCATGCATTTCTCACTATGCTCCAGAAATGAATTCTCAATAAAAAATAAAAAAAACTCTTCTGGTAGATACGATTAACCACATACAATACCCAATGCGCTTAACAAAAGTTAAGAGTAAATAACTCAAGCAGGTAAACAATGATTTTGCCCAAGCATCTTTGATAGCAAATTATTTTCCTTGTACAGAATAGGACTCTATGTATATAAATAGTAGACACAGCACAGAAATCAGAGTAAAGTCACATAAACACATCTCAACGTCACCAATGTACCCACCATAAAAAAGGACGAAGTACTGATGCTAAATGTAATAGGACATTCTTTTAAGCATGCTCATGCACCATTGATTTCCACAAGTCTTCAAACACGAGACATCCCTCCCCTACCCAGTAGTGTATTCTGTTTAGTGGACAGGATTCTCCGTATGACCCTATATGTTATCTGCAACCCATTTTGGAGGGGAAGCTAGTAAATCAGCATGCTCCCTAAAGTATTTGATTTATTCAAAATCCTCAGAGAGTTTCTTGTCAGTCTTAAAAGGCTGTTAAAATCACCCATGTTCTAGTCCAAACTCTGCTCTCCAAACCACCTTCCAGAATTTCCTAATTTATAACTTACCTCTCAACAGCTCGTCTACAAACTATATTAACTTCTGTTTGTTTCTTCATGGGCATTCCATATTTATCTGCCTTTAGAATCTGCTTTGTGATCAAATGAAGTTGGCTTAGTCCATTTTAAAGAAGAAAAGCTGAGCTTTCTCTGATTGCCGTTCATTATGTAACGTCATGATGGTGCTGTTGAGAGATCTGCTCTCTTCAGAGGCACAATTTCCCAATGAAACACCCTTGAATATTTTTAAGATGCTCCTCCTGGCCTCTGCCTGTTGTGTTTCCTTACTTAACTTGCTAGCAAAATGCTACTAACCAGGAGTAATGTTAGCAGTAGAGAAACAAGGATTGTGTGTGTCTGTTACTAACTTGCATAAACAGCTTATTTTTTCCTGTTTTATGTTTTTAATGTGGAAAAATGACAGATCTTATTTGTAGACAGATTAATTTTTAGTGCTCAGATATAGATTTTCAATCATTCTTTGGAAAAAACTGCAATATGGTAGTGGACTCATTTAATCATTTCTAAATATGACATTGGCAGATTTTTTGAAAGATGATTAATTAATTCACAATTTTCAGAGTCAAGTGTGTGTGTGTGTGTGTGTGTGTGTGTGTGTGTGTAGCACCATGCTTGTGGTAATAATCAACCAATATCAGATTTGCCCTAAAGTGTACTCCATGAGCTGGAACGCAGATCTGATATAGCTGGAGCAACCAAGGGCCAGAGGCTAGATAGCCTGGAGGCTATGGGAAACAAACCTAAACTATTGTTCTAAAATATATAATTTATGTTGCAATAAAATGTCTCATATCCTCTTAATATAGTGCTATATTGTTATATCAGTACTATGCCTACCCAGCATCAGAGAAACTTCCTCCTGCAGCAGATGGGGAAACAATATAGAAACCTGCAGTAAGGCATTATGCCAAGTGTAAGACCTTGGAATACTCTATCCTAAATCAAAGTTCTCCATCAAATCCCTCCTTTCAGGTTCAAGGGACTCTAAGAGGGGATGAAGGAGTCTAAGTAAACAAGACCGTCTAAATCAACAAGACCAAGGCACATATGAACCCACAGAGACTGGGTCAACATGCATGATGCCTACAAGGCTCTGTACCGTAAAGGGCCTTAGATAGGAAAGAAGTGGAAAGACGCCCACATCCCTAACCCAGAGGCTATCTCCAATTGATAACCATTTGCAAATGAAAATTTAGTTTCCTCCAAGGCAGTCTCACTGGAAAAGCAAATGATGTTTTATATTTTACTTAAAATTTATTACACAATGGATATATTTATAAAAAAATGAAAATAAAAATAAATATAGACAACTAATCTAAAACAAAACTCTTCCTGGAATAAAACTGGCAAGCATTTTGATGATGTTCATTAGGTCTTGTTTGGGAGGACAAAGATTCAATTTCTAATTTTATTTTATTAACAAATAATTAAAAAGAAGACTGCTGACATTTTACTAGCATGGCTATAAAATGATGATTTTTCTTTGTTTGATGTAACAGAATGTATAAGACTTTAATATCCACTTTTAGGTAATGATTGTTAGTATTAAATAAACTTTGAAGTAGATCTAAAAATAATGCTAGCAAGGATATGGAGAAATGGAGCACTTATTCACTGTTGGTTAGAGTGAAAAGTGGTGAAGTGTCTATGGAAATCATTGGTGAAGTTCTCCCCAAACCAAGAAATAGATTTAATCATACAATACAGCTTTACCAGTCAGGCATATTCACAAGGATCTGTATATCCTATTTTGGGTATATTTAGTCATCCGTGCTCACTGTTGTTCTACTTACAATAGTCAGGAAACAGTGTGAACCAACTAGCAAACGATAACAAAAATGGAACATATATACAATCCAATATTATTCAATTGTAAAATAAATACAATTACGAAATCCACAGATTGAGCTGGAAACAACCATTCTGAGCTCAGTAACCTAGACCCAGATGATGGATGTTGCATGTTGTCTCTCAAGTGTGGACTTGAATCTTTAGATAAAGTTGGTGAAATCAGATTAACCATAGGAATAAGAAAACTACTGTAGGCCCTAACAACTCTTCTCTCTTACATTTTTAAAGTATATTCCTAACAAATTACAATTAATTAGTCATACATTACTCTTTCAAGAGACATAGTTTCTATTTCTAAAAAATACAGGTCATATAAATATTATTGGTACTCACTTTTTTTTCTTTCTACTAAGCTGCCTGGCTAAATTGTCATCTGCTAACTCTAACTCCACACTACAGATATGTCAATCTAATTGTGATAATACATGTGGGCTCATTCTGATTAATTCTCTTGTGATGTAGTAATATCAATAGCTCTATTGTGTATGTTACTCTTTAGTCTGCTCATGTCTGGATGATTATATGAGTAGAATTTCTCCCAAATAGGCTTTTCTACCATAAAAAGAATCAAAGCTTTTCTTTTTCAACAATGAGTATACAGTTTATCTCACCATTATTTCACTGACTTTTTATAGAACACTCTTCTTTTGAATCCTTTTAACGTTATTTTATTAATCTTTATTGTCCCTTACAAGTTTCCAATCAAAGTTTATTTCAATCAAACTGAATTTCACGACATGCATTTATTCATTAGGCAAAGTCTATTGAGAATCAGATTAAACACACAGCCTGGATTCTCAGTAAATTTAGTCTGACACAGCAGAGTGATAAACAGAAGGAACAAAAACACAAGAATACATGCAGAGCTAAATCAGAGATACTAACAGAATCACCCTAATCAGGCACAACGTCTTTAGGCTGTTAAGCTCCCATGATCAGTCTACAGTTCTCAGAAGGAAAGACTTTATGTAAGTTGTAAAATGGTTGCATCTTCTAAGATAAAGTCTTGAAGAAGACAATGAAGTCTTAGAGGAGAAAACAAATGATTTTTTATGACCTTGTAGTAGAATTGAGTCTTGATCTTTAATTTAGTAACATGTTAACCAGGTACAACCTAATAAAAATATCTGTTTAAAAAGAATGGGACAAATCGATTGTAAAATGGCATAGGAGACAAGTGGTGTATGTACATCATTGCAAACACAGAGACGGAGCTGCAAGACCAATTTGTTGTGGAGAGTGCTAAGGACCATGAAAATAACCCAAACACAAATAACATTTGCACTATACTGGGCCAAAACCCTGTGGTTAAACAAGTCATAGGGCCTAGGGAAAACCTACAACTATTCATATTCTAAGTGGATATACTATTAAGCTAAAACTTAATGACTTGTACTTATACCCATAGATTACTGCATCTCAGGACATTCAGCAGAGAATTTTTTAAAATATTTTATAATGTTTTTTAATGTGTACATTTATATTATTACACATGAATTAAATAAACTGCATACAGAAGGCAGAACAATGAGACAATCAGGAATTATATAAATGTTACATTCATAGTGATTTGGCTATTTGTATTTGGCAAACAGAAGTAAACATCTTTCCTATCTTCTTGGGTGTAAATTTCTGAATGAAAATCAATATCTATCATATCTCATCTCTATCAACTTAAAACATCTATATTCATCTAAAAAACATCTTAATCCTTAAACTACTAAGCTTAACTGAAAGACTAAACTATCTAAGCAGCACAGTCTCCTTGTGGGCCCCACAATATGGGGAATAGGGATGACTTCTGACATGGATTCGGGCCTCCTAATGTTCATTTCTACCATGGCCAGTTACAGGCAGTACAGAGGAGGCTAGATAAGCTCTGTCCAAATGTTAGGGGAGGAGGGCGCCCCTTGCTAAGGACTAGAGGAGGGAGGAAAGGGAATGAGAGAGGGGATGGGATCTGAAGGTGATGAGGGAAGGGGATTCAGTTGGGATGTAAAGAATTCAAATTGCAGAACAAGCAGGTAACTAATATTGCTAATCCCACTATATGGAAATAGCTCTGAGACTGGCTGAGTACAACACAGACAAGGCTTTATGTTGATCACAGATTCTCTGTGACTTATAATTAGAGGGTATTCTTAGTATGGCATGAAGAAAGATTTGTACATGTCTTACTTCTGCTCATAAAATGAGCAGAGAACCAGCCTTAATTGCACTGTACATCCTACACACTTCATAGAATCACAATGTTAGAACTGTATAATGCTTGTGAGAAATTATGGTTTCAGAACAAGAGAATCTTTTGTAGTAGATGGTGATTAACAGAGACTCAGCTAGTCTTCAGAGTGATAAACTGTGGAGCACTGACTTAAAAAAAAATATATATATATATATAATCACACCTCTCTCTCCCAAAGGTTATTGTAGAATAAGAGCAATACAGTTGAAAAATATGAGAAAACAGAATTGGAGGTTGAAAGAGTGGAAGGGGCATTGGCAGAGGAAGACTACAAGGAAACTGTATTCTAGAAACAATTGGACATCTGTACACACAAACTAATAGTAAAGGTGAGGATATTCTAAAGATCAAAGAATTCAAGAAAGAAAAAAAATTTCAGCTAGAAGAAGTGAAGTAAGTGAAAACAACAGTTATCTAAGAGGCTATTGGTAATATTTAATTGTTGATAGGCACACAGTTAATTTTATTTAAAAGTATAAATATCTAATAAGTAAACAATGCTGAAGCAGGAGGCTGCACACCCAAGCATATACGGGAAACACAAAATGGAAAGGATGGGAATAGATAAAAAAGGACATAACATTGGGTAGGTACGGTAGGAATGTGAATCTGGGAGGAGTTGGGGAGTGGATAAGAATAACTCAAACATATTTTACAAAACTGTCAACAAACCCCTTACTATGTAATAAAAAGAAAAAAATGAAACTTAAAATATAAAAGAAAAAAAATGAAATCTAGTCAATATTTAGAGGAGTATGGAAGATATTTCTGTTACTTTCTATGCCTGTGACAAAGTATTATAACCAAAGCAATTTACAAAAGAAATCATTTATTTTGGGTGCTCATGGTTACAAAGTGGTGTAGAGTCCAAAACCACCATGGTGAAATCATGCATCCAGCAGGCAGGCATGATGTTGGAACAGTAGCTGAGAGCTTATATGTTGAGACAACAAACAAGGCAGAGAGAAGTGAAGATGGCATCCACTTTGAAATCTCAACTCACCCCCACTGACACACCTTCTCCAACAAGGCCACACCTAACAATCGTTCCCAAAGAGTTAAACCAATTGTGGACCAAACCTTCAAATATATGAGCCTATGAGGGACAGTCAAACCAGCATATTGATATAAAAGAGAAATCTCCTTCAAAATGGTCTTGGATTTAGCATCATAGCGATAATCACGATTACTGACAAAGAGGAGAAAAGTTTCTGTTGAAGTAGTGAGAGAAGCAAAGACAGATACAGGTGTATGAGCCTTACTCATTGGATGTATTTGGTTACTAAAAAAAAAGAAAAGAAAACACAAAGTTTGGAGAAAATAGGAGATGTGTTGAGCAGCATAAGAGGAGCTTGAGGGTGAGAGGACAATATAAAATAACAAAGATACACTGTATACATATATAAAATTAAAATTTATAATAAAAGTACAAGAGGGAAGAAGCAGTCCACTCTCTTAGTGGCTTGCCCACTGCTCTCTTTGTTATTGTTATATATATATATATATATATATATATATATATATATATATATATTATGCATATATTCTCTCAGAAAAAATAAGAGAGAATTTAGGGAGATTTAAAACATCCTAGGTGGATGGTTGACTTATTAAGATGTTTCTATGTTCCTCAATTGGGTTTCATACACAATTTTAAGTGAATATTCTCATTAATATAAATTATATATTAAATAATATTGTAAATCTTTTGAAGATACATCTCTGATGACAATTTTAAATGAAATATATTTAATTTTACTGCCAGGTTGAAAATATAATGATAAGGGGCAGGAGAGATGGGTTAACACTCAGAGACAGTGGTGCTCTTCCAGAACACCTGGCTTATAATCTCAGAATCCACATGGCTTCTAACAATGGTCTGTAACTAAAATTTCATTCATCTCAATGACCTCTATGGGCTTCCATGGTTGCTGCATATGTGCATTGAAAAAGCATACAGGAGAAGACACACATGCATTTAAAAATATACTTACATACTTAATACTTAAGACATATAATAGTGATGATAACAATACATCTACATTAGTTCCTTTGTGGTAACTCATCAGAGGAACTGTTATCATACTAGTATTATCAAACAACAGAATACTTGTTAAGTCTGGAAGTGAAATCTTTATTATCTATTTGCTACATAGAGTTAAGTAAACGTGGTTTTTATGTATAGTTTTCTGCAAGGCTTATTCAATCTCAGTGTAGCCTACAATTTTATTTACTCTATTTTTAAAATTATTCTTCTCTCATACAATATAATCCTAAAACAACATAATAGTAATAAACTATTTTGTTATTGAAACACATTTGAAGGAATCTTTCAGGATTGTGAAGAAGAATGCCACATAAATTACTGGTCTATATCTTTGTACACACAGCATACAGGCACACACACATGCACACAAACTCTCTCTCTCTCTCTCTCTCTCTCTCTCTCTCTCTCTCTCTCTCTCTCTCTCTCTCTCTCACACACACACACACACACACACACACACACACACACAGTGAACATGCCTGTATGCACCTTAAAATGGCAGTTTTCTTTTCTAATGAAGCAGTGCTGGAGTTTTTATTAATAAACTTAAATAAATAAAAATGTAATTAGAAGGTTGAGAGGCAGAAATAGTAACTCAGGAGGAAAGTAAGACAAGCCTAAGACAGCAGTTGTAGGGTTTCTCATAGTCAAAAATAATGAGATAGTTTTCTATAACATATATTTATCAATGTGTCAACTTTTTCAGGAAAGTAATATGCCCTGATTACTTCACATTCTAGTGAACAACCATCATAAGTGATGATTTTATATAAACGGAATAATATTTAACATTTCTGCTCATATATACATTTCTTTTTCTAACATTCTTATTCAATTGTTTTACATGATTTCATATTTATTTTCATTTTTTCTTTTATATGTTGAAAGCTATTTATATATAGAAAGGTTCATGAGGAATCAGAGCTTTTTCTATATTGTGAGATGTAAGAAGTTAGATGGCCAGCCTTTCTGGGAAAGGATGACATAGGATGCCTACTTCTGAGATGCAACCTACATGCTCACAGCTGAGTAAATGTTATGAGCATCAGGACACTGGCTTGAGATTCCATTTAATTCATGTGTATATTCTCAGCTAGATATTTCACAATGTGCTGCATTAAAGAAGCACTCTGTCATTATCTGACAGAGTCCTCAGAGACAACAGGGCAGTGATAACTGTGCTGTGCTCATTGTGGTAGAGAAAGCAGGATAGCGCTTTATTTTAGAGGGATACACTATGTATAACTTCTAATGTTATTTTCTTTTTCAACAAAGATTTATTTATTGTATATGACTGCTTTATCTGCAGAAGAGGGCATCAGGTCACATTATAGATGGTTGTGAGTCACCATGGGGTTGCTGGAAATTGAACTCAAGACCTCTGGAAGAGCAGGTTCCTCATGCTATTTTTTTATACAAAACAGTAATATATGAAACAGAAACATCATATTATGCCATCTACAAAATATCCAATAATGAAAACTCCTTAGGAAGAACTGTTTTCTAAGGCAGCTGAAAGGATGACACAGTGAGAGCAAATCCAGGCTAGGCTACATAGTGAGTTAGTTATTGGACAGATTGGATTATAGTGTGAGACCTTGTCAAAAATATTTTTTAAAAGTCCTCTAAAAATATATTATATGTCTCATGTTCAGATATTTAAAAATGTACGTCACCTAAAATGTATATTCTTGTGATAAAAAGACTAGTAATTGATATGACCATGATTTGATCTACTAACTTATAAAACTTGTTTATCCAAAACAGCCTCCAATAGCAATTTCAAAGAGTTGAAAATAAACCTTGTATTAATTGAGTTATGAGGGCACAATACCTCGTAGGAGAACATACATCTTAGGTGGAACAGATAGATATGATTCTATAGAAAGATAAGGTCTTCTAAATTCTCAGAGATATGCAGAATATGTCATGCAAAAACGTTTTTATTAGTTTAAAGATTCATTGACAATGATACAGGTTAACTCCTGGCAACATATAGCCTATGTCAAAGAGGATGATAAGCATCAGAGAACCTCCATATGGAGATAGCTTCAAATGGAGCAAACAGGCCACTGGGCAAAATGTCCTCATATCTACCACAGACAGAATTCTGCCTAATATAAGGAAAGCTTGGATGCAGGCAGTGTCCACAGCCAAACTCTGCCACAACAGAGTAAGCAAGTCTTCACTAGTTTCTGACCCACAAATATGCCTGTCAGTTATATTGGGACAGAAGACTGAAGATGATGTTCCAACATTATAGAGAGTTTTGAGTGACTGCTCAGATAGCAAATTGTCTCTGTCATCTTCTCATTTGGAAAGCAGCTAACCTGCACCCCTATATATTCAGGTAATAAATTATATTCGTTCTCAAGTTTCTGATGGGGCTGGAGACCAAATAGTGTAGTTTCACAATTAAGATTGGTTACTTATGAGTTAAGATCTTTTTAGGTCTAGATAGATGATAATGGTGAGATATGATTGATATTGATTTACATTCAGAATTTTAGATGCACCAAGATAGGAAAGCTGTTTTCTTCAAGGCTGTCAAATAACAATAGCCAAAACACTAAGAATGTAACATTTATATAATTCATGATTGTATCATGGTTTTCTTACTATAGGTAGTTTATTGTATGTATGTGTAACAAGATAAATGTGTATGTATAAAATAAAAAATAATAAAAAAGAGATTAAAAAATAAAAAATAAATATCTCAGAAGAAAATTGTTCTTTTTCTTTTTCACAATTTTAATGAGACATTGATAATGAATTAAAATTTCTTCTTAGTATTTTTAATGATTCATCTTACTATGTGCTCCAGTATATAATTATTAAAAATAGTTAAATTCAGAGCAAATTAAATAAAAAAGAAGTATTCAAAGACTACCCTTCAAGACTAGTGAAGTCTAAAGAAAATATAAACCAAGGCATTTACCTGGGCATATGACTTTTCAAAGCTAAGGCTGAAATAAGAAAACTAATATTTAATATCTTTATGTATTTTAAAGAAAATAGTAACTATACTTAGATTTTCCAGTTAAAAAATCCGTTAGAAATAAGTGTAAAATTAATTTACACAAAAATTTAAAAAATTATTAAAAGCAAGTCTACATAGACTAAACCCTAACATATTTCAGGTAGATGGGTACTCAATACTCCAAAAATAGCTAAACAGTCCTGTGGAGGGAAAAATCTGTAAAGGTCACTCATACTGGAAGATAAAGACTTTCAGTAAACTTCCAAAAGCACCATTTAAGTCTGTCCTATAGGTATAAGAATCACAAGGGCAGGAAGTAATTTCATTTATGGAACATAGGAGACTGAGAGCCCCTTGTTGATTAGTAATTATACATCATTACTGTATGGAGCACATGACATTTATGCAAATAATAAATCTGGAAGCTGATGGATTTATAGTTTTCTGAAAACTTGCAGTAGATCATCTAGTGACTGACTAATGGACCATCTGACCCACCTACTGTCTCTCTTCTAAGTGCTAATCTCAATTCTGAGAAGACATATGCCACATTAATCTTCCTGTTTTATGCAATGTGCCATTGAATGTACTCTTTTGATTTGATCAGTTTAGCTGTTATTCTTGCATGTTCTTTCTATGGTCAGGACTCATTGGATTTAGTGAATTATAGAAATAGTAAATAAATGAATGCAAGAAGAAGACATGAAGACCATGGAGTGACATATTGAAAGTGATTCATGGGAAATGGAGGGGGAACTGAGTGTACATCTGATGATATTTAATTTTATATGTGTATGAATTCCTCAAGAAATAAGTTACAGAACTGAGGTAGAGACCTGAAAATGGCAAATATACAATTGAGGTACATTTTTGACTCATCACAAAAGTTATATACCTTAAACTCAAATTATAATTTATTAAATTATGGTCGCTTTTACATTCTGTATGGATGTTATTCTACCGATTTAATTTTGTGATATATTGAATATATAACTAAAATCTTTAAAATATTTAAGCATATCTTTCAAACTTCTTAACTTTACTAAGCGTGATTCATAACATTTTGATTAGAAGGAATTATTGCTACAAGTTTCAGAAATCCAATTATCTCACATAATACAAATTTAGAAACTAAACAGGTAAAATATATTCTGTTAAACAAGGCTCTGAGCATGAAGCAATTAAAGATTTTTTTCCTGTATGCAATACTAGGAAAAACTGAGGACTCTAAATGTACAAGAGACTGTATCATTTGAAATGTCAGCAAAGATAAGTGATCATACGGATAAAACCTGGATACTGGCCTCTCTCAACTTTTCTATAATCATTAATAACACAGAATATAAAGCACTGAAACTGTGAAGAAATGAACCCATGACTGATAACAGAGTTCTGCAGAGTGGAGGATATTCCTTAGAGGCTGATGAAAGGAAGGGCCTCCCACTCTTCACAGTGAAAGACAATAATTTATCCTCTCTACCTGCCTGAAACTGGGTAAAAGGAGAGTCACAATTCATATTCACTTCTGTTTGATGATTTCTTTCAAACTAATAAAAAATAAAGTATAATTTCTCAATATAAAAAAATGAAAAAACAGCATATCAACATTAAAAAAGCACATATACAGTAATATTACAGATAAATTATATGCCTTCAGTATTAACAAAATATAAAATTAACCAAATTAATATTTTTATTGAATCAGGTTAGTTGAGGTGAAAAGCAAATTCAAGAAAAACGTATTTTAATATGTAGCTGGCAAGATTTGAATGACTAAAATTCTGTGCTCTAGTCACATTGGGGTAATAACAATCCCTAGAACACAAAAACATGAAATTCACTATGGTACCTAACTAACTGTCCTGGATATTCAGTAATATCATAATTATGATGACTCCTTATTCTTGCTAATATTCATAGTTATTAATTTCAACAAAGTCAATGAATTCCGAACTCATATATAGTGGAAAAGTGTAAACAGGTTGCATATTTATTGCAAATTCTCTAGCAACATATCAAGCTTTATTAAAATATTCTGTCTTTAGACAAATAATGCTATGATTTTGTTTTTAAAGAAATATGAAAACAGCATTCTATATGCAGACACATTAATTAAATGAAGATACAATAGCTAAAATTACAAATAATGAGTTGTCCATATATATAATAATAAACTATATTAAACAAGAGGGAAAAATTACACAATGCTTAAAAATGTGCCAGTAATAAGCATGGTGGTGCCACCTCTAATCCTAGTAATATGAAATCTAAGGCAGGAGGATAACAATTTCAGAGCCAAAATAGTTTAAAAAGTAAAGTCAAAAGAAGATTGAGCAACAAAGTGAGACCTTGTCTCAAAAATAAATCCAGATAAACAAGCAATAAAAATGACCAAAAATTACTTTTCAAAGAGCTAGGAAATGATGGGAAATTCAACATTCTGAATTACTCTTACTAAAATTACTCAAATTTAAATATATTCACTTAAGTGAAAAGAATGGATATTTTAAAACCATAAGTAATATATTATGAATTACATATATACTAGATTTGTATAGCTATTATGTTATTAACATTACAGCATTTAACTATTTAACTCATACATAAAGTTTTAGACCACAATTTTGGATCTGTCACTCTGGTATTGTTTAGCCCCATTGCTTTGATAAATCCAAGTGGGAGCATGTGAAAAAAGAAAGTCATTCATTTCATGGATATGGAACAACTGGTAGAGTGAAAGGCCCTGGGGTTGTAAGACACTATCTATGTCCCTGTTCACAATGACTTAAGGGCCAAACACCCATGCCCACCTCTTAAAGGTTGTATCACCTTTCAGTGTTTTTCTCTAGTAAGCAAGTTTTAAACCTATTGACCTTGGAATGATCATTAAGGTACAAGATCCTTAAGATCAAGGTAGAAGTTTCAATAGTAATTAAGATAGGCCCTGAGATACTGGTTAAATATCTTAGAATGTGCATGGATTAGCTTAAGTAGAAGTATTTAATGTAATTTTAATGTTAAATTATATTCCCTGAATTTTAAAAATATAATGCATATTGCTTATGTTACCAAAACAAATGAAAACTATTACAATTAATTGACTTCTATAAAATAGGTTAAGCTACTTTTAAAATGTCCATTAAATCTCTATACTAGTATACATTAATATTTGTTTTAAAATACATTATATATATTGAAGTAGGTATACTGGAATTGTTAGTATGTTTAAATGGTGGTCATATTCTTATCAACATGTCATACAGTATAAATCCAAAGACAAAAGGGTAATTAGTTTCAGAAACTGCTAAGTACAAGATTATATCTTAACCTTAGAACTTATATCTTAATTGCCCTCTTGTCACCAGAACTTACTCAAGAATGAGGAAAAGAAATACTCCAACAGAATGCTAATAATCATTTTGCTCTTTGTGTGTAAGACTAGTTATATACATTTCAGTTAGCTTATGTCCCCATATGTCTGTTATAACTAAGTATTCATAGATTTTCATGTCAATTAGAACAAATGCAAAAGGAGAATTACATGACTTTACAGAGATACAGACAAAACTGATATATTTCCATAGATACCAATACTGGCATTCTGTAAAAATATTGATTTTGTTGAAATGATGGAGTCAAATATAAGAGAAAGGGAATAAGAATGTGGCAGCATCTCAAAAGGAAAAAACAGGTTAGTCAGCACCACATATTTAGGGCAATATGGGTATCAAGAGAAAAAGAGTATTAAAATAAAGAATTTGAAGCTACTTTGGATGATGAAAATTCATTAATTTTAAATAATAGAAAAAATCAATAGGTATTAAATATAAAATATAAACATTTCTGAGTGAAGACATTTGAATTGTTGAATAGAAGTAGACATTTGTTTCAAACCAGGGTGTGATTACAATGCTTCATTCACGTATCATGACACAAAAATGTTAGTGTCGAGTAGACCCTCCAAGAAATGATTTAAGGCTTGAAAAACATGTCCTGCAACACAGCTTTATTTTTCTTCACTTAGATGTCTAAAATCACAGCTGAAGATAGAAACACATTCACATTTTTCTTCAAGAAAATCATTTTGTCCTTGTGACTATGTCCAAAAGCTTGAAAATAATCAGAGCCGTAATTGTTGAATACAATGATTGTTTTAATATATTTAACAAATCCAAATGAATTATTCATTATGCTTTTAAGTTCACTCTTTAAGATATCTGTAGTATGACTTTAATTAGACAAAATAGTTTGTTATGTTCTTAAGATACTGAAAACTGAGTCGTTTATTTTTGGAAGCACAAACGTAGACAGGATGCTCAAAGTAAATAAACAAATTAGCGGAAGTAAATAGGTGGTGTTTGAGGCTAAGAAGACATTATGATGAAAGCCTGTACAAACTGATGCATCAGCCAAGGACAATGCATGCAGAGATCAAAGATCCCTGGTTCAGATGGAAGGAATGGAATGCTGATTCTCCATATTGGAATAGAGGGCGCTGCTGCTGAACTTCTGACATGCACTCTGGTGCCCATGATTTGTTCATTGCCCCTTGGCACGACGGCCTACCAGGCACACAGAAGAAGGGGATGCAGGCTATCCTAGTGAGACTTAATGGGCTGTTGCCAGACAGTTGGGGTAGAAGGGTTCCCCCTTTCAGAGGTCTAGGGGAGAGGACTAGGCAGAAGAGGGAGGGAGGTTGGAATGGCAAGATAAGACAGAGAGGAAAACAATCGGGATGTAAGGTGAATATATTATAACAAATAAAATATACATAAATTAAAAAATAAGGGGCAAGAAAAAGAGTGCATCTGTTATCTACTTTTAAAATTTTTTCTCAGGCGGGTGGATCAGACTCAGAGGGGTCTGCCCAAACTATTGCACTAAACAAGGACAATGCAAGTAGTAAATATCGAACCCCTACTCTGATCCAGCCAACGGACAGGACATTCTCCAGTTACGTGGAAAGCGGGGGACGGACTCTGACATGAAGTCTGGTGCCCCATATTTGACCACCTACCCTTGGTGGGGAGGCCTAGTGGCATTCAAAGAAAGAGTAATCAGGCTACCAAGATGAGGCTGTGTACCCTATGACCACATAGTGGGGGAGGAGGGCCCCCTTGGTCATAGACATAATGGAGGGGAGTAGGGTGAAAGCAGAAGGGAGGGAGGAATGGGAGGATACAAGTGATGGGATAACAATTGAGTTGTAATCTGAATAAATTAATTAAGGAAAAAAGGAGATACATGTTTTAAGTTCATAATGACGAGGTATGATAGATATTGATTTACATTCAGAATTTTAGATTCACCAAGATAGGACAGATGTTTTTCATCAAGGCTGCCAAGTACAAACAGCAAAACACTATGAATGTAACATTTATATAATTTCTGATTGTTTCGTGGTTCTTCTTGCTGTAGATTGTTGTATATATGTGTAATAATATAAATGTACATGAAAAGAATTTTAAACATCAGATATTAAATCACAAGTTAATTTCTAAGTCGTTAAACTGAAGTCTACAGAACAGTGCTAGAAAAAAGGTCCACAGGCTTGTTCATCTGATATGATCATTACATACAGCTAGGGGTAAACAATAGTGTTACTCCCTTCTACTGTAATGTTGAAGTGGATAATGCTGGGATTTTAATTATGTGAGACTGTTTCTAGTCAACACTTTTCTTTCTACTTCAACTTTCAATACCTACCTAAAATGTGTGTTTCAAGAGTCCAACAGAAATTACTATCTTATGTAATTTAGAAACAGACACAAAACAATGATACATTTAGATTTAGTTTTACATGCAATAAAACTATTGTTCAATGAAAAAAACAAAAACAAAAACATAAAAAACAAGAAAAACAAAAATTTTCTAAATCAGGTAAAATATTTCATTTTAATAGAGGTATTTTCATAATACAATACAAATATATGTATTATATGTACATATGCATATACATACATATGTATGTGTGAGCTTAATATATAACTATGGAAAATGACTCAACATACCAATATTTTTCCTTAATACAGTCAAACATAGGAAACCCATGACAATTATGAATCTATTCTTCTTTCCAAAAATTTCAACTCATATATTTCATTTTTATATATGAGGCTTTTGTGATGTACTTGCATCACAGGCAGGCCTAGCCTGCAAAAGGCAGTGGATTCTCTGAAATTGAGGCAGAAATGGTTCTGAAACACCACATGGGTAATGGGAAACAAATCTGAAATAGTGAACCATCTCTCCAGTTGCAGAATTTATTCTAGGACTCTAACACTTTATTCTAGTCATTTCTTAGTACTCAACATAACATTTTCAGGTTGCTATAAAAATCAGTAAAGGTATACAGGGGGAATGTTAAAGGATTAGTTTTACCATAAGAAAATACTCTGAATTACAATATGAAATACACTTACATATTTATTATATGTTTTATAATTAACCTGTATATAGATATATATGAACGAATAATAATCAGTATGAGATTAAAAAATTATAGATATGTATACCTAGACAATAATTAGTATAGAATAAAGAATCAGAGTTTTAAAGATCTATTTTAAAATTTCATACAAAAATATTAGGGCAAACACAATCCATAGTGACATATTATTGTGCATTATAGATTAATTTTGAAGTGATATTTTTTAAAAATCAGGAAATAACTTTTCAATGTGATAGTCTGATTATAACATATACATTGATATTGTTTTTACAATTATGAAATTTAAAGTATCTGTTAAATTACATAAAATATTATGTTTATATATGAGAAAATTTAGAATTTAATATATCTGTGACATAGTGTGAGATTTAATTTTGGAGTCATAGTGCTAATGGCGAGCTTACAAACTTCAATTGTGACAAAGACAAATCAAGTTTTACTGTCTATCACAAAGTGGAATTAATTCAATTTTCAACCAAATAAATTAAATCTGGATTACACTTTTATCTTTAGGTGATTATCAGTCAGTATAATTTTGCATAGTCAAAGAAGTATTAGGTCATGTGTTTTAGTGCCTCTTTTTTGGGGAGGGGTTCCCCTTTACTAAATGGTATATGTGAGTAGTCAATAATATTATGCACCATTTAAAAGCAATTAACGTGTTTGTTGGTTCATTATGTAGAAGGTGGAATTTCATTGTGCTTTAAATTTCTTTTATTTTTATTCAACATTATAAATAAATGTATTTGTCTTTAATTATAGAAACCTACAATCCTTATAACACTATAAATAATAATATTTGTGAGAAATTTACAGAATGCTCATTTTCCATCTGAGATATTCTCTCTCTCTCTCTCTCTCTCTCTCTCTCTCTCTCTCTCTCTCTCT
>OU015743.1:97050075-97092594 GCA_907169655.1 Acomys percivali | reverse complement strand
TCTCTCTCTCTCTCTCTCTCTCTCTCTCTCTCTCTCTCTCTCTCTCTCTCTCTAGTATGTTCAAAACCCCATTGGAAGTCTAATGGCTTGGTGACACAACAGTCCCTTACCAAACTTCAAATGAACCTAGATCTACTGATTCCTTCATGCTGTTGTAATGTTAAATCCTTTGGTCTTTTTGCTTAGATTTGATAGATTTGGATTCTGTGTATCATAAAGTGTGTTGGTGATGACAGAATATGATTTCCTTTGTATATAAGAGGGCAAGAACTTAATAAAAGCCAAGGGCTCTTATGTGTGTGTGTGTGTGCGCGCGCACACGCACACATGTATGTTTCTGCATTCATCTGTACATCTTTGTACATGTTATATATAAGGTTGTACATGTGTTTGCAGGTTCAGATGAACATGTGTGCTAATGTGTTTGGATGCCAGAAGACAACACTAGGTATTTTTCCTCAGGTGCCAGGTCCTTTCTTCTTATAATATTCGTATTATGTTCAGTGTATTTATTTCGTGTCTTTATGTATGTACGTACATCCATAACATGGGTCATGTGTAGAAATAGAGGAATTTGTTCTCTCCTTCTACTATGTGGTTCCTGAAGTTAAAGTTTGAGTGTTTGGGCCTGGTATGAAGCACATTTACCATCTAAGTTACTCTCCAAACTTCACTCATACACATAACTTTTGGGTAAATGGCTTGGAACTTGCCAAGTAGGTTAGGCAGACCAGCAAGGATCAAATGGAAAACTATTGTCTCTCCATTTCCAGGGCTGTTTCTGTTTCTGCTTTTAAAAGAAGAGCTGTACCGACTGAGCTTTTTTTTTTTTTTTTTTTTTTTCTCAGTCTCTCAATTTTGTTCTCTGATGTATGAAATCAAAATAAAAAACACAGTCTCTCCATTCATTAAACAAAGTCCATTTATGTTATTTCCCTGATTCATAATCAGCTGATTTGTGAGGTAGTAGATTATGGAAATGAACTTTTAAATGTCAAGACAAGAAGAGGGCTACACATTGGTATAAGAAAATTTGGGGCATGTTTGTTTAAACTTAAAATGATTTAATATTACAGAAGTGTATAAGATTTATAATACTGCTAAAGTAAAGGTCAAAACTAAGATAGAGGTTTCTTTCCATTTTGATATTTTTGGCAATGTGGAGGAAAAAACCCAGAGCCTTATATATGCGAGGCAAGCATATTAAATGGAGCTACACATTCAGCCTTCGTCTTTTATCAGTAAAAACATAAACTGTTAGATTATTGTCCTAAAGACACTGTTTATTATTTCAGTCATAAAATTTGGCTAAACTTGAAAATTAATTTATTGCTTATAATCTAGACTTAAAGATAAAGATCTCATTTAGAGACAAACATGAAAGACATTTTCATAGGGAACTTAATGGAAGCAAAGTACTTGTGAAAAGGACAGTATTTAAATGAAGGATTATTCTAAGTAAGCAACTTAGCTAGAGATTCAGAGTATATCTAAACATCCAAATGTTAGGAGCATAAGACATTAAATTTCAGATTCTGAATATATGAGCTTTTGAAGGGCTTCAGTAATTCCAGGTCTCTGAGATTTACTTGTAGTTCCAGGAACTTGCACAGAAACATTAACTATGTCACTTACAGATATGACATGTAAATCTCTTCATCAAAAAACATAGTTTTCCCAACTGTTGCAGGAATGAGGGCATTCAGGTGAACTTTGTAAGATATGTTGCCTGTGCTTGAGTAACAGGGTTTCTGTGGAAATGTTTTATTATTGTTATTGTTATTATTATTATTATTATTATTATTATTATTATTAAATAATTTTATATTTTTACACATTCATTTATACTTTTACACACATATACAATAAACTACTTATAGCAAGAAGAACCATGAAACAATTAGGAGTAATATAAATGTCACAGTCATAAGGTTTTGGCTATTTGTATTAGGCAGCCTTGAAGAAAACATCTTTCCTATTTTGGTGTGTCAAAAATTCTGAATGTAAGTCAATATCTAGAATATATCATCATTATAAACTTAAGACATCTAGACCTAAAAGCATCTTTACCCCTAAGCAACTAAGTTTAATTGTAAAACTAAACTATCTGGTCTTCAACCCCATCAGAAGCTTGAGAAGGAATAAAACTAATTATCTGAGTATACAGGGAGCACAGGTTAGCAGCTTCTCAAATGAGAAGATGACAGAGACAGTTTGCTACCTGAGCGGTCACCCAAAACTCTTTACAATGTTGGAGCATAGTCTTCAGCCTTCTGACCCAATATATCTGACAGACATATTTGTGAGGCAGTAATTAGTGAGGACTTGCTTACCATGTGTTAACAGAGTTTGGCTGTGGACTCTGCCTGCATCTAAGCTTCCCTTTTTTAGGCAGAATTCTGTCTGTGGTAGAGATGAGGACATTTTGCCCAGTGGCTTGCTCCCATATTTGAAACCATCTCCATAATGAGGTTCTTGGACGCCCATCATTCTCTTTGATGTAAGCTATATGTCGCTAGGAGTTAATCTTTCTCATTGTCAATTAATCTTTAAAAGTAATAAAAACATTTTGCATGCCATGTTTTGCATAGCTGAGAGTTTTGAAGACCTCACCTATTTTACCTTATCTTTCTATAGAATCATATCTATCTGTTCTACTTAAGATGTATATTCCTTTGAAAAAATATACTAGTAATTTTGATATGACAATGATTTGCTCAACTAACAATTAGCTTGTATTACTTTTTTATCCTTTCAAAGTATTGGAAGTAAACTTTGTATTATAATTGAGTTATATGGATACAATAACACATATTAGAGCAGAAATACATACACATGTAAAATGTTTGAAGAATTATCTTTCATTTGAATTCTATACCACTGTATCTAACATTAAACTTATTTTGCATTTATATACAAAATTCTATACCAGTGAATTAAAAATAACTTTGTGAGTGACAACTAAGGCATTAAGTACAGGAGTAGATTTAGTAATCTACTATTTGTTCTATCTTCCCTTTATATTTCTATATTCCCACTTCTTTCTTTTCAACCTCTACCTCCAAAAATAAGAATGGAAGATAAAGGAAAAAAGAGACATCTCTGAGTACAACCTTGTTTTCTCTCTAAATCAGAACAATAATAACGTACAACCAACTCCCATTCAAAATAATCCTCTATAGCACAAGAAAGCAACCAAAAACCTACCCAACCTCCCTTAATGGAAATGGAGTGTCATTCTCTTAAGGTTTCTTCTGTCTGATTTGTGATGAATAAGACCCTTGTAGAGGCACAAGTAAAATTTGAGAAATGGTTTAAAAAGCTAGGAATAGCATTTGTGGTCCTGTTTCTAAGTGTTGAGAAATTCCAGTCTGAATTATAGTACTGTGTGGGACAGTCAGAACTGCTGGACCAATTGGGATTAGAAGCTTTCCTCAAAGCTGTGCTGGGAGCTGTCTTATTCTGCTGAGGTACAGCAACAAAAGCACTTGGTGCTGGAACATGAAGGATGCCGGATGTCTGTATCCAGAATGCTAAGATGAATGGATCCTATCAGGGCTGATCCAGCATCATTGTCTAATTCTTTTCAAACGATTATACCTTCTTCTCAGCACTCCATGGAACCTTCTCCAAAATTTATCATACAGTAGGTTACAAAGCAAGCCTGAACAGATTCAAGGAGATTGAAATAATGCCTTGTATCCTATCAGATCAGCATGGTCTAAAACTGGACTTCAACAACAATAGAAAATAACAAAAAGCCTACATGCACATGGAAACTAAACAACTCTCTACTTAATGACAACTGGGTCAGGGAAGAACTAAAGAAAGAACTTAAGGACATGCTAAAGTTCAACAAAAATGAAAGAACATACCCAAATTTGTGGGACATATTGAAAGAAGTGCTAAGAGGAAAATTCATAGCACTAAGTGCCTGTATAAAGAAATTGGAAACATCTCATATAAGCAACTTAAGGACACATCTGGAAGCCCTAGAAATAAAGAAGCAGAAACACCCAAGAGGAGTAGACTTCTGGAAATAATCAAACTCAGGGCTGACATCAATAAATTAGAAACAAAGAGAACAATTCGAAGAATCAACAAAACCAGGAGCTGGTTATTTGAGAAAATCAACAAGATAAACAAACTGTTAGCCAAACTAACTAAAAGGCAGAGAGACACTATCCAAATTAACAAAATCAGTGTCTATCTCTTTTGTTCTGAAAACATATAATTTCTCCCAAGTCTTATACAGTCCCAAAATTATATACATATGAGGTGGATGAAGATACTTTTTTTGATTTTGGCTTTTGAGACAGGGTTTCTCTGTGTAACACTGCCTGTCCTTCACTTGCTTTGCAGATTAGGCAGGCCTCAAATTCACAGCAACCTGCGTGCCTTTGCCTCCTTAGTGCTGGGATCATGGCCTGTGCCACCATGCTACAAGCTCACATGGAAGTGGAGACTTTTGTAAACAAATAAGAACAAAAACAAAATAGTGCCCTTCCTGATTGTGATGCCTAATTACTTAGAAAAATATACTCTATGTTTGGTAAAGCATGGTAAAAAGAGTATGTGTGAGTACGTTAAATTTAGACTTTAACAGCTCAGACGGTATTTGTTTTGTGTCAAGGATGGGTTAGGGGCTTTTCCTACCTAGTCACATCACCTGTTTTGTATCTACAGAAAGTGAAGGACAGAAGACACTAGATAATGCTCACATAGCCTTGGAAGATGCATACTGAACATCTTCATAAAGAATCACAGGTCACCTGACACTTGTCTTCATCAAAGATCAGAGTCAAAAGTATACAGTCTCCTGAGAGACAGTATGAAACAGCAATAGCTACAAAGTGAGCAGGAAGGCTGGGAGACAACACAGGGTGATGTAAAGTCTTTCTTTGCCTCTGGCCAGGCACTTCTGTCTCTGTGGCCCATTCTTCCATTACTCCCTGACTCTCTGTGGTCAGTATGAAGATCATATCATGAAGCCACCCATGGAGGTGTACTCATGAAAGAAGGGGCAGGCTTATAGGGAGAGGTTTCTAATTACATAATTATTAACAATATATTTAAGAATTTAGGTCTTCCATGAATTTTTAATTATTATCATTATGTCCACTTCATATTTGTTAGACAATGCTGATCACCCTGATGGATGCCTTTTTAACCTGGATAGTGAACTTAGAAACAATAAACTGTTATTGCAATACACACACACAGACACAAACAATGATGAATGTCAAAGTCAGGGCCCCTTAATGACAGGCAAATGCACCTTCCTTGGCACTTGAGGTGTACTTTGTGTTAACAGAATTGTATTTTAGTTCATAGAAAAATTCTGCCTGTCTCTAGACAATTTTCTCTAGTAAGCTTATATATCATTTCATAGGCAGTTTAATTTCTCTTGGGAGTGATTGATATGACAACTTATTATTGGACTAGATACTTTGTTATTCAGAAGTGATTAGTATGATATTTAGATTAGGTGACAGCTGCACCTAAACTTTTTTCTATTATATTATTGTACCAGAGCTTTAAACAGAGTATGTGAATATTATTCAAAATAAAATTTAATATTGTGTTAGAGCTGTTTCCTGACTTACACCAAGACAAAAATACTTTTAAAATATCTTATCAAGATAAACATTTTATTTTGAATTATTATACCTGTATTAAGGTTTTTTACTACTGAAAAGCCAATATAAATTTGAAAATGGAAATAATTTTATAGAAGATGCATACCTATGTGAATATGAATGCCTTTTTGTGTTTTAATAAAATTACTGTGGAAATGATTATTAGATTGCATTCCTAAAAGGCATCATGGTATAGGAAAATTTGGAAGAAGGTGGATAACAATGGCTTGTAGTTACTGGAAGCCTGTGACAGTGTTTATCTCTCTTCAGGTAGAAGGAATTCAAATTACCTTCATTAGAGAGCACTATGCTGTGAAAAATGAACAAAGCACTATCAGCAGGCTCTTTCATTTGCATATTTTTGCTGCAAAACCAAGCAGCAATATTTTCTAGCTGCTTAAGATCTGTGAAAGAGAGAAAGAAAACAGCTCAGGTAAGCAAGCCAGAGCATTTGGAGAAAAGCCAGTTCTGTTTTGTTTTGTTTTTTGTGGTGGAAGATCTTTTGGGTACATGGCCAGGAGTGATAAAGCTGGTCTTGAGGCAGAGCTGTTTCCAATTTTCTTAGGAAGCACCATATTGATTTCCAAACTGGTTGTCAAGTTTGCACTCTCATCAGCAATGGAAGCATGTTTGCCTTTCTCCACATCCTCGACAGCATGTGCTGTCGCTTGAGTTTTTGCTTTTAGCATTCTGATAGGTGTAAGATGGAATCTCAGAGTCTTTCAGATTTCCATTTATCTGATGAGTAAGGACTTTGAACATTTCTTTTTGTGCTTCTCAGCCAATCAGTATTCTTCTGTTGAGAATGCTCTGTTTAGCTCTGGACCACATTTTAAAAATTGTGCCATTTGATTTGTTGATGTTTAATTTCTTGATATATATATATATATATATGATATTATCCCTCTGTCAGATGTAAGGTATGTTCATTTTAGCTTTATTCATAATAGCCAGAAACTGGAAACAACCCAGATGTCCCTCAAAGAAAGAATAGATAAAGAAACTGATACATCTATACAATGGAATACTACTCAGTTATTAAAAACAGGGGCATCATGTTAATTTGTAGGCAAATCAATGGAGCTGGGAAAGATTATTTTGAGTGAAATAACCCAGCCCAGAAAGACATGCATGGTATTTACTGACTTCTTAGCAGACACAAGAAGAGGTTGAAGAGAGGGAGAAGGGTAAGAGCCTAATATAGATGTCCTCTGAGAGATGCCACCCCACAGGGGATCCAAGCAGAAGTTGAGTCTCACATCCAAACTTTGGGCAGAATTCTAGGTGTTTTATGGAAGAGTGGTGGTGTGGGGGGGAAATAGAAGGACAGTGAGATGACAGGAACTCCAGAAGAAGACCAACAGAGCCAAGAAATCTGGACCCTGGGCGGCCTACAGAGACTGATGCACCAAAGACCATGAATGAATGCAACCTAAGCCCCTGTTCAGATATAGCCAATAGGTAGCTCAGTACCCATATGGGTACCCTACTAAGGGGTGCAGGGGCTGTGTCTGCCATGGACTCTGCTACCTGCTCATTGATCACTTCCCCCTGGCAGGGCAGCATTGCCAGGCCACAGAAGAACAGAATGCAGTCAGTCCTGATGAAACTTCTTAGGATGGGGTCAGTTGGTAGGGGTGAATAGGGGTGAAGTCCCTCTAGTCCCCTCTCTAAGGACTAGAAGTGGTGCATCAGGGACAAGAGGGAAGGAGTGTGGGACCAGGAGGAGAAGTGGGAGTGGGCTATTATCTGAATGTGAAGTGAATATATTAAAAAAATATAAATTTAAATGAAAAAAAAAGACAGCTTATCATAAAATATGTCAGAATGGTGCCCTGTGTTATTTGTGTAACAAAATGACAGTCTTATGGGCTGTTAGGAACTAAGATGCAAAATTGCAAGAATTCTTTTCACATCCACCAAGACCACAAGAAAAGCTAGAGACTGCTCTTATGATAAATGATCAATACACCAGACTGACACCACCTAGATGCTCTGCCCTTGCTGCTTAAGAATCTGAATTTGAATGAAGCAGTAAATCATCATGGAATTATATTTTCAACTGCCAATTAACATGCCCTTAATCCCTAGCAATTCAGAAACACTGTTATTTTGCAGAGTTCTTCCCTCAGGCTTTCACAGAGCACATAATTCTCAGTAGAATAGTAAGTATATTTTGTTTTTACAAAATTAATAAACAGATATCAAATAATTATACTGTTTAAGCTTGTTGCTGCATGTTTATGTCAAAAGAATACTGCAATTATACTTTAAGTTACAATACACAGTAAAGTTAAGAAAAGAGGTTGCATTCTTAAATACTTTCAGTCAAACATATCTTGATCTAGCTGGAAAGTTGTAGGTCATACTATATTTGAGATTTTTTTCCACTGACACATTTCTTGGAAAACTTTTTAAATCAAATGAACACATAAGCATTCATAGTACTGGGCACACTAAGATTAGTGTAAACATGTTCCTTTCCTGTATAATCAAATCCTCATTTAGAAGTTTTGGTAAACTTGTTTATTTTTAAATTCTCTGTCTGCTACCTAGTGAAGCAGAGATCTAAAGTGTAGTGCTGCCTTTATTGAGGAGTTCAGTAATTTAAGAGAAAGTATAAGCAGCTTGAAAGATGTAATATTTATGCAATATTTAGATAATTTAAATTTATGAGGTCACAAAGCTAAATAAATGCAACTGGTAACACTCAACAAGTTACTTGCTAATATTCTAGTATTTGAGATGGAGTGTTGTGAATAAAGTAAGCATATTGTACACACAGCTTACATTGTAAACACTTGTACTTCCAAAGGCCACAGACTACAAGATAAACTACAAGATAACAATTAAAATGAACTAGTTGTATGTTATTTCAGATAATAATTAGCTAACAAAGTTTTAACTATAAAATCTGTTTAACTCTAAAGCTTTAGCTTTCCACTCCTCTATAGAAAGTTTTTTGATGAATCTCTTATTATCTTTAAACAAGTAACTCATAATGCAATCCTAATTTAATACTATAAAATTTAAAACTGTTAACCCAAATATGAGTTAATATCACATATTTTATTGTTAAAATCATGAGATTTTTTTTTCTTTGAAACTGATGGTGAGTTTCTAATTTAGTCCTACCAAATCCACACTATTTGTAGGTTTCTAGGACCTTCTGGATCCTTCTACTTTGCTATTCTCCCATGCTTCTCTCATCTAGAGTCCCAATAGGATGTCCTCCCCTCTGTCAAAGTTTCCAGGTAAGTGAAGACTTTCATGGGACATGCCCCTTGGGCTAGTATGCAGATATAAGTGAGTATATACCATTTGACTCTTTCTGCTTCTAGGTTAACTCACTCATTGTGATCATTTCTAGCTCAATCCATTTGTCTACATGGGCCCAGGGGTCCTGTTCAAACTATGGCACCAGCCAAGGACAATACAGGCGGTAAACTTCAAACCCCTACCCAGATCTAGCCAATGGACAGGTCATTCTCCACAGTTGAGTGGAGAGTGGGGTATGACTTTCACACGAACTCTGGTGCCTCATATTTGACCATGTCCCCTCGAGGGGGAGAGCTGGTGGCACTCAGAGGAAGGATAGCAGGCTACCAAGAAGAGACTTGATACCCTATGAGCATATAAAGGGGGAGGAGGTCCCCCTCAGTCACAGTCATAGGGGAGGAAAATAAGGGGAAAATGGGAGGGAGGGAAGAATGGAAGGATACAAGGGATGGGATAAACATTGAGATGTAACAAGAATAAATTAATAAACAAAGAAAAAAATCCACACTATTCATAACCCTCTAACCGCTGTATACATCCTAAGAAGAACAAGATATTTAACAAAAATCTACCCAGATAATTGTTCTCATGAAGTATAGAAAGCTTAATTCCATGACCAGGATTAACTCCTTAAAAGTAATAAGAGTCTGGTTACCTGACTAATTCCCATTAATGCAATACACGTTGTAGCAAAACAGCATTTCCACAGTGAGAAGGAGAAATTACTTAGGTGTGGGTTATAAGAGTGAGGTCTTTGAAGACTAAGAAGTCATAGGTCTCTTGGGCTTGACACAACTGAATGTTTAACATAAAGTTTAAATGTGCATTCGTGTATGTGAAGAATAATACTTCTATCCGCAATAACTTTTCCCTATAATAGATTTTCTGGCTGATACACTGCTGTTGTGCCTCAAAACATAATGATAGCAACTAGATACCTAAGAAGTAGGTTTGGGAGAAAATTGGCTTGTTAGAAAATATAGAGGGCATTGAGATAATTAATCACATAATCATGTCTGATTGGAAGGCCAATGAAATAAATTATAAATAAAATATAAGGAGAAAAGGGTATAAATAAGAAGGTTGATAGTAACCTTAAAAATGAACATCATACAAAATACATAGTGCAGCACACTATAAATGTCAAACAGAATTATATTTCACATGGCAAAAATGTCATAAGGTGAATATAATGAATATCTCATGACTTTAATGATAAGCAATACATTCTATTAAGAAGTAATGATATACAGAAGACAATTCAATTCCGTGTTTATTTACACTTATACATATCACTTCAAGGAACACATACATATCTATACATTGTAACAACTCAAATCAATTATTTTCCTAAAACATAAAAAGCCTTATATACCACTCTTATAAGTAATATATAGAATCTATCCCTTCAGTTTGTAAATTAGTAAATTTCTTTAGCATCCTCAAATAAAAGAGAGATTATTATTCTTGGAAAGAAATCATGCACTTACCATCATGATTTGGATTTCCCAGTGTCCACGGCTCATCAGAATCAAAATGAGTATCTCCTCCAATTCCCGGTCCAGGGAAATAGGCATGTGCCAAAAATCCTCCCTCCCCATCAAAGGGAGAACTGTCTCCATGAAAACCAGATGCAAAAATGATGGTTATATCCACATCACGTTTGCCATTTTCTAGTTCACTGTAGGGAACTTCTTCAAATGTTAGTGGAGTTACATTCTGCCACACATCAAAGGCACGGCGAATTGCTCTCCGGGTCTCTGGGTCTCCAACTTTTGGAGTTACGTTCTTTATACTGAAAGTTGGGAAAGAAAATGATCAGTGTCACTTCTTATATGCAATGTACTGCAAACATTTTTAACTTCTTTAAAATTATCAGAAATAATGAGGTATTATATATAAATGAAACTTATTCACTTTTATTAACATTATAGATAGTCTTCTGCTTTATTACATTGGTTTCTTTCATTATGATCTAGGGAGCATCCCTGTGCCAAGGCTTCCAGGAAGAATATCTGTGCAGAATGATTAGTGAGAGGTAGGAAGATGAATCAATCAGTTTTTATCCTGGAAAAGAGGAGTATGAAGGACTTGCCAAGTGATCGAGTACGTGAAGCAGCTTTGAGCAGAAATAAAGACACCTAGTTGTTTTGTTATTTTCATTATTGTAGAGAAATTCCACTGCAGTTATATAGTAAAATAATAATATCTTTATGCTCATGTTGATGAAAATCATTTTAGCAAACATGAAGCAAGTTTTATCTTTTTAAGCAAAGTCCCAGTTATTGTGGTCTCTGATAATCTACTCTCTTAAGTAAGACACTCTAGTTTAAGAAAAGTGTAAGAAACAGCTATTTACTACAGAAGTTTACAAATTTTGTGAATTTAAAGAAACCACAAAAAATTTAACCTGGACATTATTAGCTTCTCCTCTTTCTGACATTAATGCAAAATGATGAAAGAAAAGTAATATCTTTTGATTAACTTAACACTAATCATACACACATACACACACACACTCGCAGACACACATATGAAATCATATATATTTCTTGATGTGTTTCAAAAACAACATTAACAAGACTAGTATATATAAATTCACAGTAAATAACACAGTCAGTCTATTATTTTAAAGTCAACAGATGAATACTGCAGGTCTCAAATAGGTTTCAAATCTTTTCAATGAGTACTATTTGTACATATAAGGTTACACTAAGTAAAACCTTAATACAAAATATGATGTGACATTCAACTGAATATACTTTGCTATACAGTCATCAAAGAGAATTTAGAGAGCTGCAATTTTTAAGGATAGGGATACAGCCAAGGCAATGTGCCTAAAGTGCGCATCATTGTTTACATAGAACTAAAATTTATTTTTCCTTCTCAGATATATATCTCAACATGAAAGCCTTTTCAAGTGTAGTTTCCAGTCGAAAAGGTAACATTCTGATTATTACAACAAAGTCACATACATTATTTACATTTGAATTTGTTGGTGAAATTATATATTTTATATAAAATGAGGAAGCACCAATAAGCAGAACAGATGAGAGGATTAATCCAGGAAGCCCTAGGAGGTGAAAGTCCTTAGAGAGGAGATGTTCCAGAAGATTCCAAGTGGAACAAAGTGGCCAGTGTAGTATGGGCAGAAAGACATCGAGTTGTTTTGTTGTTCTTTGTTTGTTTGTTGTTTCTTCTAATTTTCTTACTTCTTCTGCTGAATGAGATGAAAGTTGAACTTTTGGAATAAATCATAAGTTCATACTGTTGACAGAGACTGTTTTATGTAGCATTAACATATTTGGACATTTATTTTGCCCATAATTTTAAGTATTATATTTTATCAAGGCCTTCTCATTTATTTCTTATATTTTATATTAATTATAGGAAAAACAGCCATAGTTTTAGGAATGACTCTTAATATTGCACTTTTGCCATAAGTAAATAATGTGAGGACTCTTGTAAAACTCGGGTGGAAGATGGTGAAACAACGGATCAAGTTCTGCCTGTTGAGACATGCTGCGTTTTTGATGGTACACAAAGCACTAAATCTGTCATTGTGGAATGGATAGATAGAAGAACCTGACTTCTGCCTGCTCAGGGACAGTTGTTGCCATTTTGTGCTCATCTTGTGCTGTATTTGGCATGGTGCCCGGCGCTGTATATTGAGAATGAGGAAGAATCAACTTGGAGGCATCACAATATTTAGCTTTTCAGAACTAAATTTCCCATCTTAAGAGAGCAGAGGAACACCAGCTGAGACGGTACAATTCTGAATTTTGTGTAGATTAAATTACTAGTATCCACTTATCCTCTTTATACTCTATGGGGTTGCAAAAGTGCTAATGGCTTGTTATTTGAAAAGACTTACTGAAGAAAAAGTACTTATCTAAATGCTAGACTGTACATCAAGAGAGCTTGCGTTATCCTGTGAGAATACATAGGAGATTAAAAGGGCATTGTTATTGATAATCTCGGGTACCGATAGAGTGGGTGAGGAGACTAAGTAAGCAGACACTAAGCGCTGCTTTACTGATAGGATAGACCCAATACACTTGGCACTAAGTGTCTAGACAGAGTAAAAGTCAGTAGTAGTGCAAATGAACTTGTTCAATTTGAAAAAACAGAGCTGCAGGGAGTTGTCATAAAAGGAAGATAGAAGAGAAGGCTATACAGAGAGGGATGGCCGACAGGGAAACGTTTTTCTATAGAAGGAAGACTCTAGAAAGGTGAAAGTACAAACCCACTCTGATTTTATTTCCATTACAAACATGACTATACCTTATGGAAAATGGAGGAGGGACAGAAGTGTGACAGCAAAAAGTGCTTTTGCTAAGTCACGCAGAGGATAGACAGAAACATGCTACAGTGATGGGTGGAAACATCGAGAAGACATTTTACTGTATATCCTGAAATAACTATGAAGGGCATCGGTGATTCAAATATAATAAAATATTAATTGTATTTCAAGTAAAGGATAACCTTAAATGATGAAAGAAGTTGTTACTTTCTTCACTCTTTAAACTGAAAAGCTATTGGCTGAGGATTTCCTAAAATACGCTGCACTCCCTATATGGGATATTGCGTATGAGGCAATATAAACCTCACATGTACACTTCAGAGCCATGTTGGGAGTTCAGTGTAGAGGCACAAAATACAAGATGCCACTGAAAGATATATTTCTTCTTTTTTATGATTTATTTATTTAATGTATATGAGTACTTTAGCTGCATGTGCATTCACATGCCAGAAGAGGGTGTCAGATCCCAGTGTAGATGGTTGTGAACCACCATGTGTTTGCAGGGAATTGAACTCAGGACCTCTGGAAGAGCAGGTAGCACTCTTAACCACTGAGCCAGCTCTCCAGCCCAAAGAAAGATGTACTTCTTAATGCACCCTTTGAATCAACCGATAAATGACATAAGAGGCACAGGGTGATCATGGTGTCATCAAAGTAAAATGAACTGGTTATCTTTAAAATTTCTAATATGTAAAGCACAAATAATTAAATATTGTACATAAAGCTGCAATACTACAAAATGAAGACTATCACAGTTTTTGATAAGTGTAATGAAGCCCATTTAAATGGTCTTGTTCCTTTTATAAATAGAGTATTCCATTTAAATGGTTTTATTTGATGAAATGTTTATCTGGCCATTTAATATAGAATTTTTATCATCTACTTATTTTTATTTTTATTTATCATAGTTTTCCTAGACAAGGTTTATTTATATAGCTTTGGCTGTCTTTGACTTGCTTTGTAGACCAGGCTGGCATTGAACTCACAAAGATCCTCCTGCCTGTGCCTCCCTGAGGGCTAAGATTAAAACTGTGAGCCACAATGCCCATCTTCTAATTTTCATTTTGATAAAATTTGGAATATTAGCGTAGAAATCATGCCATGAGTAATACAACCTAAATAGGATAAAACAAAAATGTATATAGATTTTTATTTATCAGAATAATTGGCAGTGTTATCAAAATAGATGAGATGGCTTTTTTATTCATGAAGACTCAGGATTTTTAGTTTTAAAGTAATCTTATATTGTTCTAGTTAATGTCATGATAGGAAAAAATTACTAGTTTATTTTTTCTTATAGTAGTAAATCTTGGTCAAATTTAGACTACAGATTTACCTTTAATATTGGGGATAAGAACCAAGTTAAATGTCTTGGTATTTAATTAAAGCAAAGACCTTTTGTAATACTTTTCTCACAATATCATTACAGTTCGAAGACAGTTAAATTAATCACGTCAGAAAAGACCTTACTTGACATGAATTAATTTGCATATATGCATAAGATTAGTCTGTAAAATTTCTTTATGCTACTGTCTATTGATCTTTGTGCATATACAACCCATTATCTTTAGTAATACTGATTTTGAGTAAGACCTTCCACCTAGTAGAAGCAAATATCTTTGTGTTTTTCTTGATATTCTTTCTTCCTTAGATATTATTGACTCAATTTCAAAATGGATAAAAAATTCTGATGAGATTTTTATTAAATTTACAATGAAAGCCTAAAAAGTTTAAAATTTTATTGCTAAGCTTTAAACTAAGAGAAGAATACATCTCTATACTTATGCTTGGTATCTTGTTATGCCTTTCAATAATTATTATTTTCTAAGTGTACAGATAACTTTGAGGCTACTAGTTACTGTATATAATCTGTAGTCAAAAGTTTCTTCATTGTATAACCCTCATACTGGAGAATATACTATCAAAAGAGACAATGCCAATTACACAAAAAGATTCAGAAATATGAAACTCTGGAATTATCAAACCAGGTATTCAAAATAACTCATCACAGTGTCAGAATCTTAATAGAAACAGTGGCTAACACCCACACACACAAATATAAGGAGTGTACATTAGAGCAAGACACACACAGAGAAAGAGAAATGATAGAAACTGTAAGAATATAAGAAAATAAGAGAGCAGATATGGAATTACACATAAAACAAATGAAGAATATCTTTGATATTCTCATTATGGCAAAGAAAATAAAAACTCAGTGAATTCTAAAACATCTTAAAAAGTGTCTAATTTGCAAAGCACAGAGAAGAAACATTGAAAACTACAATAGATAATCCAGGAACTATGGGGAAATAAGTGTGAAGATGACACCCACAGGAGGAAGAGCAGATGTAATGCCTGAGAATGCTTCAATGTTAGTGACAGAAACCAAACTTCAGACCCATGACACTCAGAGTACATGAGGGAGGACCCCCACCATGCCAAAATCATATCTGTAGAGTAAAAGTGATAACAATTATAATTAGAGTTCTCTTCCAAAAATGCAAGAAGAAAGTAATACAGAATGCTTAAAATGCTCAGATATAAGTAATAAAACCACCAACCTAGAAATCATAATCCAGAGAAATTAGTATTCATAGTGCAGTAGAAAAAATAAGTTGTTCAAAAAAATAAAACTAAGAAACTGTTGTCAGCAGACTCTTCTGACAAGAATTTTAAGACTTCTTAAGAGATAAGCTCAGACATTAAGATGTACATAAAGAAAGAAAAATTATTAGAGGAAGAATATAATACAAAATAAGCAAAACTTTATCTGTAAACAATATTTAATCTAACATTAAATTAAAAGCTTATGAATTATGATAATGTATAATATTTATGTATAATGGAATACATATACACAGAATATATATACATACATATATATAATGTCAATATGCAAAAATTACAAAATTCTGAAAATAGTGTATAATATAAATGAGAAAGCAGTCATATTCGTAGATTGGAAGACTCAATAAGTTTAAGCCCTTTGCTGCTTGATTAATAGACATAATGCAATATTAAACATAATCATTCCCAGGTATTTCTAAGGTGTGAACAATAGGTTTTGGAGTTGATGCTGTTCAAGAAACTCAATATAATCAACATATTTAATAAGTTAGTAGAGATGGTAAGATATTGATTTAGAACTGACATATCAGGAATAGAATGGAAAAAAAAGAAGCTCAGAAAGTGACCAATGCAGGGAAGTAAACTGATACTGACAAAGGAGTAAAAGAAATACAATTCTTAAAATACAGGCTTTGAGCCCTCATTTGGAGATTATACCAGGGGAGTGCATCCCCAAAGACAAGTCCTCCTCTATTCCAGGAAGATGCACAGCTTCATCTGTATGTGGCTCTACCAACAACTCAGGGGGGAGCTCTTTCTGACTTTGATGCCTCCCTTTGGATCTTTTACCCCTAACTTCACTGCCTTGTCTGGTCACAGAAAGAGGATGTGCCCAGTTTTGCAGCAAATTAATGTGCCAGGAAAGGTTGGTACCCATGAGGCACCTCCTTAATCTCTGAGGAGTATGAAAGGGGAGAGTTGGGAGGAGGGGTGTGCGAGGGGGATACTAGGAGGTGTGGAGGAGGTGCAATCGATGTAAAATGAATAACTTTTTAAATTCAGGACTTTTCAACAATAGTGCTGGGGAAGAGGGACTATATACATAAACGAATATAGATGCAACTCATATGCACATTTTGACATATTTTTTCAAAAAGTAACTGAAATTGGGGGTAGGCATGTCACTCATTGGTAGGGTGCTTAACTATCATGTAGGATGCCCTAGTTTTGCTCACCATTGCCACATTAACATGTACTGTGCTGCACTGCTGGAATTCCAGCACTTAAGAGGCAATAAAAACTATTGAATTACTAGAAGATAATACACACACACACACACACACACACACACACACACACACACACACTAGATGTTTTTGATGGCATATTTTTAGACTACATATACCAAAAGAAAGAAAGTGAGGGAACATTATTAGAATTAAAACAACTGCTCCAAAAAAGAAATAATAAACCCAATGGAAGTGTAGGGTACAAACCAAGAGAAAGTGGTTAAAGATTAACTGATGAAAGATTGAACAGAATAAAGCTCTTAGAGAAGAAAGCTATCTACGTTTTCATCACAAAATCTGGGCAGACACACCACCAAGGAAGATACTCTTAGAACACATAAGTGCAGAATATGCTGAGTTGTACTTTTCATTAAAGACACTATCTAAATACAGAGGCTTCTACTCTATGAACCAATGAGAATTTTGTCACTGTGTTTTCCCTAGTTTTATGTCAACTTGACACAAGCCAGAGGCAACTCTCATTTGAGAAAATGCCTCATAAAATCAACTTGTAAGGAACATTGTATGGTATGTTCTTAATTATCAATTTATGTGACAGAGGTCAGCTCATTGTCCTTTGTGCCAACCCTGAGCTATTTGTTCTGGGTTCTATAAGAAAGCAGACCTAGTGGAGGGGAGTGGGGGGGGAGAAGGGGGAGGGAGGGAGGAATGGGAGGATACAAGGGATGGGCTAACGACTGAGATGTAATATGAGTAAATTAATAAAAAAAAAACAATGTATTGTACCACTTTTAATTACAAAAATACAGAAATGTTTGAAAATAAATATGTTTAATAAACATTACTGCATGTTCTCTTAAAAAAAAAAAGGCAGGAGGAGCAAGCCAGTAAACAGCATCCCTCTGTGGCCTTTGTATCAGATTCTGCCTCAAGGTTCCTCTTAATTCCTTCAATGGACTGTGACTAAGGATATAAGAGGCAAATAAACTCTTTCCTTCCTAAGTGCTTTTGGTCATGGTGTTTCATCACAGCAATAATAATCCTAACTAAGACATGCTATCAAACCAGCTACTTCCAAACACCTTAGACTGTTAAACCCTGGAGAAATTATAGGCAACATAGTTTTCAGATAGCACTGGCAATAATTCAAAGTGGAACATCCAACCACTAGGAAAAGCAACATTGGCAGTTTTGTACAGAGATCATCAGAGTTTTAACATACAAAAATCAATTGCTCTCCATTATTGTCTAGAAATGTATATGCATACAAAAACTAACACAATTGTTTATACTCGCTATATTCCTAAGAAACACTGAAAACAAGAGACAGCTTCAATAGGTGGATAAACAAATAAACTGTGGCATCATGACAGTGGACTATTTTTAGTAATAAAAATAAATTATCTTTCAAGTCACATAAAGATGTGAAAAAATTTTAGGTACTTCTCAGTAGGGAGAAGTGGGCTTGAAAAGACATTTTGCATGACAACAACTAAATGGCAATTCATAAAAATCAATGTTTCTATTGAAAATAACAAAATAAGTAATTACTAGGCTTTAGAAAGAAGAGAGATGGAAAAAATTGGGAAGATGGAATCTTTGCAGCACTGACAATACATGTGTAATATTGTACAACGAGACACACAACAGGATATATTAGTGAAAATCAATAGAACTGGATGGAGTAAATGGTTGTGAAAATGAAAGTGTGTCCGTCATGAATCATGATGGATCTGGAGCACCAGAATTGGGGGGAGGGAGAGGGCATGAAAGGTGAGAGTGCAGGGAGAGAGAAAGGAAACAGGTGCAGGTGCATTTCTAGGACAAGCAGGAGATATCATGCAGAGTAGGCTCCTGGGAGGATATGGAGGTGACTCTAGATGAGACTCCTAGATCGGGAGATATGGATACAGAAGTGGCCACTTAGTATAGCCAGGAAGGAGGGGACAACATTCCACCCACAAAACCTTCAACTCAACATTTACCATGCCTACAAGGTATGCAGGGATAAAGATGGAGCAGAGTTTGAGGAAAGAGCCAAGCAACGACTGCCCCAACTTGAGATTCAGTCATTGGAGAAAGCCAACCCCTGTCATGATCAAAAATAATCTGCTATGCTTGCAGACAGGAGCCTAGCATAACAGTCCTCTGAGAGGCTCCATCCGACAGTGGATCGAAGTGATGTAGAGACAGACAGTCAAGCATTTGGTGGTGCTCAGAAAATTGTGTTTAAGACAAAGGGACCCAGAGGTGACAAGAACTCATCAAGAAGTCCAACAGAGTCAAATAACCAAGCACCATTTAGACTCACAGAGATGGAACCACCAATCAGAAAGCATGCATGGACTGGACCAAGGTCCTCTACACATATGTAGTGGATGGGCAGGTAGGTCTTCATGAGGGTCCCTAGCAATTAGGGTGGGGGCTATCTCTGACACGGACCTTGTTGCCTGCTTTGGGGTCACTTTACCCTAGCTGGGCTGCCTTTTCAGGCCTTAGAAGAAGAGTACGTGCCTAGTTTTGATGCAGCTTGCTTGCCAGGGCAGGTTGGGGGACTCCCTTTTTCTGAGGAGAAGGGGAGAGGGGAAAGAAGGAAGTGAATGAAAGGCTGAGATTAGGAGGAGAAAAGGGAGGGGGCAGCAATAAGGATGTGAAATGGATAAATTTAAAAGAAACGGGCTACACCAATGAAAATATTCACAACAGAAACTGTTATATAAAATCATTGCTATAAAATTGTGAAAATAAAAT
Organism: Acomys percivali; assembly: GCA_907169655.1. Classification (NCBI taxonomy): domain Eukaryota; kingdom Metazoa; phylum Chordata; class Mammalia; order Rodentia; family Muridae; genus Acomys; species Acomys percivali. The sequence continues at coordinate 97,072,804 of OU015743.1, read as the reverse complement.
CTCATTATTTGAGATGGCCAAAATATTTATTGTTTTGTAATTGCTTAGAACTTTGCTAGGTTATGAATAAAAAATAGGTAAAGTATCAGTAATAGTAGCTCTATATTCAAACTTTTACATCTTCTAATGTTTTATTACCTTCTCTAAATACATTCTATTTCACCTAACCATGAAAAGCATTGCTATCCATCAATCTTAAATAAAATGTACAAATGCTTTTCAATCAGACTCTAACCAATCAGACTCTATTACCTGGTAACAACAATCTCTATTGAAAGAAGGCTCATTGGACAGCATGCATTAATATTGAGTCCAATAGTATTCCATAGTAATTCCTTGGAATAATGTTTAACTTTCCCTTGAAAGCACAGACAGTGTAAGTTTTATGAAATGTTTCTGAAGCCACGTGAAAAAAATTTAAATGGCAGTGATTACTAGCTACGTGCGAAGAATGAAGGTTATTTTGTCTTTAATTGTCTGAAAAAAGGTTGACATAATTTGCATGAAACAATTATCTGGTGTCATTCTATCTGGGAGGATAATATGAAACTATAAAGATACTCTGATAATGTTTGTCCTCTAAATAAGTACAAATACCACATTCTAGGTGCATCTAAAGAAACCAAAACAAATCATTTTAATGTTATCTTTAAGCATTTCAAGAAGGTCTTTTTTTAAAAAAATAGCAAGAACTATAGAATTCTTCTTCTACTCATATAATTTGAAAAAGGTATTTCTTGGAATACTCTCTGCCTGAAGTATCTTCCATCTTCTATTCCTTGGCTGAACAATTTCTTTAAAATTTCCTTATGAATACTGGCTAAAAGATTCATTTCATTAACAAGACACCTAGTTTCCTATAATGGCCTAGATGATCCTGGTTCACTTTTGTGTGTGTGTCTTGTTTCTTCCTTTCAATGTAGGGTATCCCATTTGTATAATTATTTAACCGCCACTTTACTATGTATTCTCTAAGGACAAACAGGGGCCTCATATTTTTTTTTTTATCCTACGACCTTATAAGCACTAATAGTTCAATGAGTGAATCAATATGCATAGAATTTTCCAATAAAGTAATTGTTACCTTAGGTGAGACATTATTTTTCATCATTGAAGACAACGCAGACAGCATGTTTATTTCAATAATTATTGCAGGAAAAAATCAAATTGGATAGCACAGTTATAAACATTTCAAAGTCATTTTGTTTAAAAAACTGACTTGTAGAGTTTACTACACGTTTATTTTTTAGACTATTCAAACTTTTTAAAGAATACACTGTATTAAAACACTCATCTCAAGTCCCACAGAATATTCATGTTCTTTGGAAGCTATGAGGCACAAAATGCAGCTACACCAACAATGTCAAAGAATGCCTGCAAGGTCCCCTGATGCCTATTGTATTTTCTTCTTATTCATTAATAAATTCATCATGGCAATAAAACATCACTGACTACTTAAATGTAGTTAGTGTTCATAAAATCAAACAGAACATCAAACCAAATAATGTGTGCGGAAAGGGCTGAGCTTTTATACCTGTAAGTAATGTGCTTGTGTTGCCATTTCTGTCCTGTTAATGCGTAGCGCTTTCTACGAACATTGAATTTGGAGCTTCCTCTTGTCTGGTCTGGTACACCACATCGAGGCTTCTTCATCCAGCTAAAAAACAAAAGTGTGTATTTTTCAGCAACTCTTCATGATTTCAAAAGCAAAACAAACAGTAGCCCATAAAGTGAGGGAGAAACAACCATATTCCATAGGTGTGCAATTTAAATCTAAATAGACAACATGCTTCTTCAGAAAGAGTTAAGACTTGCTGGGTTATTACTCAAACCCTTTTGTGCATTTACCTTCTCCAGTGTACTTTGAGATAACAGCAGAAAGAAGTTGCTCACAATTTCTATATAGAATCCACTGTTGAAAAAGTATGCAAACTTGAGCATTCTTCTCTTCTCATGTCAGCCATGAAATGGCACTAGGTATCATCCAATGATAACATGTAATGTTTGTATTTCAGATGAAATTCCCATTATGATTTCTGATTATAATGTTCCATTATAATACCTTATTATAATATTTTATAATATGTAATTATAACTATATTCTTTCATTACATCTCATTATAATATGGTTGACAAGGAGAAGGAATTTTATAATCCTAAGATTTGATTTCAGAGTCTCAGCATATTTTTGCATGGGATATGATTTAACACATTTTTAAAAATATTACTTTAAAATTTTTTGTTATGTATATGGTTCTTTTGTCTTCATATATGTCTGTGGAGCATCTGTGTGCTTGGTGCCTGCAAGGTCAGAAGTGGGTGTTGAATCTCATGAAACTAGAGAGGATTGTGACACACCATAAAGGTCCTAGAATTGAATGTAGGTAAGTCCTCTGATTAAGAGCCAGTGCTCTTAACTGCTGCATCATCTCAGGAGCAGCTCTGCAGATTTTATGTCATATATCAGTCATGCTCCTTCAAAAATGGCAGGGTTCTCTCACCTAGAGTCCCAATAGGATGTCTTCCCCTCTGTCTCACTTTCCTGGTAAGTGGAGACTTTCATGGGACATGCCCCTTGGGCTAGTGTGCAGATATAAGTGAGTATATACCATTTGACTCTCTCTGTTTCTGGGTTAACTCACTCATTATAATCATTTATAGTTCAATCCATTTGTCCACAGATTTCGGGAATTCCTTGTTTTTAAAAGCTGAGTAGGAAATAGAAGGATCCAGAGGGTCCTAGAAACCTACAAGAAGAACATTATGATGGGCAGATCTGAGTCCAGAGGTCCTGCACAAACTATGGCACCAGCCAAGGACAATATGTGCAGTAAACTTTGAACCCCTACTCAGATCTAGCCAATGGACAGGACATTCTCCACATTTGAGTGGAGAGTGGGATCTGACTTTCATGTGAACTCTGGTGCCCCATATTTGGCCATGTCTCCTGGAGGGGGAGACCTGGTGGCACTCAGAGGAAGGACAGCAGGCTACCAGAAGAGACTTGATACCCTATGAGCATATACAGAGGGAGGAAGTACCCCTCAGCCACAGTCATAGGGGAGCGGAGTAAGGGGAAATGGGAGGGAGAAAGGGAGGAATGGGATGATACAAGGTATGGGATAACAATTGAGATGTAATATGAATAAATTAATAAAATATACTTTTAAAAAATGGCAAGGTTCAATAGGGCAGAGATACTCTCCCCCAGCTTTGAGAATATACATTGTTCATATGGTGCCGGCATTTTTCCAATTCTTTGTTACTTTGAATCATTATTCTTATTATTTTTTCAGAATAAACAGTTTTGTTTAATGTATTATTTTCAATGTGTAGTCCTATGTCATAGTTGAAATTGTTTTCTCAGGCATGGCATTTGATCACTCTGATGTACACTGCCTACCCTGAGTCTTGTCAGAAAGCTATTGAGGATTTTCAATATTTCATATATATGTATGTATGTATGTATATATATATATATATATATATATATGTGTGTGTGTGTGTGTGTGTGTGTGTGTGTGTGTGTGTCTTTGTGTGTGTGTGTGTTTTCAGTTCCTAGTCTATTTACTAACTACCTAGATCATACTAAATTTTGGGTTGCTACATGAACCAAAAGGAAGAAATAACAGTTGGATTTTCTATGTTTAATCATGTCTATTATTTTTAAAACGTATTTTAAGTGGATTTGAATTCTAAATGCCTTCCTATGAATGTTCACTGCATAACTGGGTACTTTCCAGTACACTTAAAATCATGGTACCTGAAGGGAAGGCAAAATGGCGTTTATAAATTCAAGGCCAGCCCGGCCAAACTCATTCTATGAGTGATGAAGAAACACAACATTATCTCAAATGTATTTATTAATTTATTTTTGTACGCTGTTTTATTTGCTTTTATTGTGGTTTCATCATAAAATTGATATATGCTTATTACAGAATGAATTCCTCCTTAAAAAATATTCTGCTTTTGAAAGTGAGTTAATTTTAAAGGTAACTTGCTTAAGTCAGCTATTATTATACTATGCATATATGAGAATAACAAAATGTGTCAATGAAATTACTTAATCTTCAAGATAGGTAGGACTTTTAAAATAAACAATAAAATTTCTTTATTATTGCCATTAATAGTAGTAGTAGTAGGAATAGTAGTAGTTGTTGTTGTTATTATTATAGTTGTTATACTCAGAGTAATGAAAACACCACGTTTATCAAATGTAACCAACCCAGTCTTTTCTAAAGAAATTAGTTATAAGGAAAAGCATTCTTTTTCAAAGTCAAACGTGATGCATCCTCACTGCTAACTTTCAGTAAGCCAACCTACTTTTCAAGATTAAATACTAACGAAATGAATGTCTCCAGTCAGTTTGACATCTGGTTTTATGTTCAGAAGATTATCTCATTCAAATCAGAGTTCTTTCTAGTTCTTTGTTAGCAGGTACTACAACAGTTCCCTGCTCTCACATGTTTTACGAATAACCACTAGCTCAGAAATTGTGCATTTGTACAGGAACAGGTAATATCCCTAGACTCCACATACAACAGTCCTTACCAAGAGTAAAAACTGGCTTTAGAATTAGATGGGTTTGAACACCCCAATATGTAAGTATTAACCAATGCTATGTCACTATCCTATTGAGAAAGGGTTCTGCAATACTGTGGGGTCACTCTGGGCATCCTTATCTCAACCAACCTTGTAGCTTCAGCCTTTTTAATATTCATGATTATGGTTGTGTACGGCCAAGTGCTTCTCAACACAGCTGTGGTCAGTATATCTGGTGACACTGCAGTGATGCTGCAGGAAGCAGCAGTGAACAGGGATGAGAGGGACAGGCAGCTTTCACACATGTTCATGGATACCATATTGGTCTGCTATACACGTATCTCCATTTACTAACAGAAAATTATTTTTAAAACACATTTTGCATTATGTTAGATATGCTTTCATCATTCAGACTTACCACATTTTATTTAAATGCAAGGATAATAGTTATTGCTTAAGAGTTGTCCCCAGATTTTTCTGGGAACACTTAAATATGCTTTTTCTTTTAAAAATATTTTTAAACATTCATAAGCTGCATGACTACAGGTAGTGTAAAAGCAAATTTACACTGGGATTAAACATTGATATCTTATTTCCCCTATATCAGCTCATTAACTGCCTTCCTGGACACATAAGCAAATCACAGTACAGAAAGCACAAAGAGAAAACACTGAAGGTCAAAGCACAGAGAAGAAAGGTATTTTTACCACAATAATTAAAGGGAAATCTTCAGCTTCTCTCTGCTCTTATTAATATTACCCTCCAGATTAAGATAGCAATCATATGTCTATGGCACCCAAAGTGAAGTCACTGATGCAACCTTGTTTGAAAGCTCACACCACATTCAGAGAGTAAAATGATAAGCAACTACTGAAGACCTCATCTTTCCTTCTAAATGGAAAGTATTAATATTAGTATATTAATTCAACAATTTTGATAAAAGAATAAAATTTAAGACTATGTGATAAGTGCATCTTGGGATATCTAATTAACCATTCCAATTAACAAATTAGGATTTTAAATCCTACTGAAATTTTATAATAAATTTTTGGAAATGCTACTTAGAGTTCAAAGAGTTTAAATAAAAAAAATCACCATGTGTTGAATTAATTGTGTGGTATTATGAATATTATCTTAACTATTCCAACATGCACACACATTCATCAACACACATATGTCACATATATGAAAATAGAGAGAATTCCGAAGGAAATATTGACTACTGTAGAGATAACCCTTTCTTCAAGCATTCTTTACTATATACTGATAGGTGCATGTTAGACAATACCCCCCAATTACATTTAAAATTAGAAAAAGTATCAGACATGCCCTACATACTGAGCTTGTATCTCTCAGCTTGATAAAATGTTTAAGCCTACTATAGTATTCTGTATTCATTAAGGTATTTAAGTAAGATTGCTTTAATGAATTGGCTAGCCAACTCATAGTTTAAAATGCTGTGAGGCAACGGATTAAGTTTTGGATGGAGAACAAATACTACTATCCTCCCAATGCCAGCTCTAATAACAAAAAAACAATAAAATGTGCTATCCAAAGCGATTTCTAAATGAGTTACTTGGAAATGGTTGACTTCAACATAGTATAAGGATTACTACACTTGCAGTAATCACTTTCCATTACTCAAGAATAATAGATTAATTGCACCACATGTCTGTTTGCCAACAGAAGAATTGTTTAAAATTAAAAACAAATGAGGGGTCAATGATTACGAGGGCTTACTGTTCTTTTAGAAGCCCTAAGTTCAACTTCCAGCAGCACAGTAAGCAGCTCCCCTACACATACTCTAATACACACATATCATTAAAATAAAATACTTCTTTAAGATATGACCCAGTCCATGAGGAATTTGCCTATAACCAGCAGTCAGGATGGGGAGGAAAGATTTGTAAGTGGTGCAAGCAAAGTACGGCTACATGGCATGTGGGAGTCAGCCTGGAGGCTACAAGAGTGCAGTCTCAAATGAACAAGCAAGCACAAATAAATAACAATGAAATGAATCTGTAAATACATGGCCTTTAAGAATCTAAAATTTAACCTTTATTGATGGTATCTCAATGACTGAACAGTAGTGTTATAGTAAGGCTGTAACAGTAGGATATATTTTGTTCATTTTGTTGTTTCGAAGTAGGCTTTATTAAGCTTAAGATGGTTTCAAACTCTTACGTGGGTGCTGAATCTGCTGTCACACCATCACCACTGTGCAGTGTAATGATGTGAATGAGGATGGCATCCATGGCTTATCTATTTAAATGGTTGGTCTACAGGGCATGGGACAGTTTGGTAAGGATGTGGGGGTGTGGCCTTACTAGAGGAGTTGTGTCCCTGGGTATAGCCTTCAAGCTTTCAAAAGCCTACTGCATCTCCACTTCATTCTGCCTCTTTGTTATGTCTTAAGATGTAAAATCTCAGCTCCAGCTCCAGAATAATTTCCCCTGCCTGCTGTCATGCTCTTTACTACAAATGTGAAGGAACCAGCATCTGAAACTGTAGACTCAATGAACTCTATTTACTATAAGTTGCCTGAGTGATGATGTGTTATCACCATAATTGAAAAATAAGACAAGCAATAAGAACCTTTAACTTCTCTAGCAGCTGTTTTGTTTCTTTGTTTTTATGTTTGTTGTTGTTCTGTGACAAGGGTTTGTTCTCTAGCCTCGACTTGCACTAAACTCATTATGTAGGCTGAACTGATCTCAAACTTGTATCAATCCTGCTTCTACCTCTTATGTGCTGAGATTATAGGTGTAGGGTCATCTAGTGCCTATGGACTTCATATCTTATAACCTATGGAAGTAGTAGAGTGCTGTTTCAGAATGATTATCAGTATATACTTATTTGGATTAAAAAAGCAAAAAGCAGTGCTTTTATAGCATTATTCAAGGGCTTATAATTTTAAAAAGTTGATATGAGGAACCTGAGCCATAACACCTCAGTATTAGCTATTTCATTAAAAGCAAAGACCACAGACAAATGAAGTCCTAGGGCTTCAGGTTTCAGCAACAATAAGGATTAAGGCAAAGCTATCAAGATCTAGAACAAGAGGGTGGGGGAGCTTCAGGGAAGAGAGAGAGGAAAGAGGAAAAACAGAAGAGTTAATGGTATTTCTATAATTTCATCTGGAAATAACATCTAGGTTAAGATTGTTAAGAGCAAAGATGTGTTGTGAATTCAAATAATAGACACCAAATAAAATGCCCATTGAAATTCAGTAAGAATAAAGTTGTTTTAAAAGAAGAAAAGGAAATAAGAACACAAACAAAAAACAAGCAGAAAAACTCACTTGGTTTTAAGCTAAGGAGTACCCATATGGTTCTTAATATCCACTACTATACCATAGCAAAGCCGACTTATCTCTATGTACTCATTTCACTTTGTTTGGAATCTTAGTCACTGGATACCTGTGGAACATTAATTTTCTCTATACCTCCATAATTTTTACAGCTTCTTGCCATACCCCCATCCCCCCCAGTGATTTCTTTGCACACAACAAAGCCCATTATGATCATCTGTCTCTCTATAGATGCATTAGGCAACCAAAACTATCCATCTGTATCCTTCTAATGATCACTTTCCCAGAACTGGGAGAAAAAAATAAGTAGGACTCTATGCTTTAAGCTTTTAAATGATATATTTAATTTTTTATAAACATCAGACAGACAGACAGACAGATGATAGATGATAGATAGATAGATAGATAGATAGATATATAGATAGATAGATAGACAGACAGATAGATGGTAGACAGATGAGAGTATGTTGAGTATGTTACTGTATGTGTGTATTTTCATGACTCTATATGATTTTCTGGAGCTGGAGTTATACATGGCTGTGAGCTTCCTGAAGTGTAAGCTGGAAACTGAGTCAGGTCTTCTACAGAACAATAAGTACTTTCAATGCTGTACCGTCTCTCATTTCCCTTAAAATATATATTTTTTAACTTTCTCACCATTAATTTCTAGTAAGAGGTAGATACTTCTTATATTTTTGTGATATGATTCAAAACCATAATCTGAATATGCAAAATGTAACTTGTTTTCTAAATCCTTAATTCACTTGCAGTTTTTAGAATGTTATTTTCAAAATTCTAAGAAAATGAAACTTAAGCTAAAGGCTCTTCACCAGGAAAACAGGAAAATGTCAATAGTAGTACAATGTTAAAATGAAGAGTAAGGCATAGGAGGGACACGTATATTTAATACTGAGGAACAAAACATAAGACTACATTTTTCCATACTTAGCCTTTATTTATTTATGAGAACGACCATTTCAAGTTAAGAAATGCCTGATATCTCTCTATGAACAAATAATGACAATGACTTAGGTACTCACGTCTGAGATTTTGAAATTCTATTGGGTTTCTAAGTGTTGCAGATTAATTTATTATTAACTTTTGTTTGCCAATATCTGGACAAGTCAATTCTTATATGTCTATTAAAATCGTGAAGGGAGTTAAGATCTTAATTTTTATTTTATTTTTAATTAATTTATTTATTCACCTTCCATCCTTATTGTGGCTCACTCCCTTCTCTTCTCTCTCTCCCACCCTTCCTCCATTTTCCCCCATCACCTCTCCCCTACTCCTCATAAAAGGGGAGTCTCCCACCACCAACCACATTAGCATATCAAGTCCAAGTCCCAAAAGGACTGTGCTCATCCTCTTCCCCTGTGGCCTGAAGAGCAACCCCTGCCAGGGGGAAGTGATCAAAATCAGGCAAAAGAGTCCATGTCAGAGATATCCCCTGTTCTAATTGCTAGGGGATCCACATGAAGCCAAGAGCTACCCATTGGCTACACCTAAGTAGGGGGCTTAGGTCCTGTCCATAAATGGTCCTTGGTTAGTTTTTCATTCTCTGTAACTCCCTCTGGGGCCTGGTTAATTGACTCTGTTGGTCTTCCTGTGAAGATTCTTTCCCCTCCAGGGCCTTCTATACTCCCTACCCCCATTTTTTCTCAAGACTCTTTAGCTTTGACCAATGTTCAGCTATGGCTAGCATCTGTTTCATTTCCCTACTTGGTGGAACCTCTCAGAAGACAGCTATGCTAGGCCCCCTCATGCAAACTTAGCAAGTATAGTTAATAGTGTCAGGGGATGTCTTGCTCCCATTGGGTGGGTCTCAGGTTGGGCCAGGCATTGGTTGGACAGTCCCTCAAATGTAGCTCTAGCTGTATCCCTGCATCCTTGTAGGTAGGATAAATTTAGGTTGAAGTTCCTCTGGGGAGGTTGGTGTTTTCCTCCCTCCACTAGGAGTCTTGCTTAGAGAGTGTCCTCTTCAGTCTATATGTCCTGTGCTACTAGGGATTTCAGCTAGAGTCACCCACATATGCTCCCAAAATCTTACTATGTCCTAGGTCTCCACCTTGTCACAGAGAAGCCTCAGCCCACAGTTTCTCTTCTCTCCTCTCTGCAGCCCCTGTCATCCTTTCCCTGCTCTCCCCAGGTCTGATCTCCACCCTCATTTTTCTTTGTACTCCTTCCCCTATTTTATTCCCTCTCTTCAACCTCTTCCTATCTATTCTATTTCACTTGATCTCAAAATAAAACCAGATATATTAAATCTATTAGAAGAGAAAGTGGAAATTAGCCTTGAACTCATTAGCATAGCAAATAACTTCCTGAACAGAACACCGCCAGCTCAGGTTCTAAAATCAACAATTAATACACAGGACCTCTTGAGACTGAAAAGCTTCTGTAAGGCAAAGGATTTTGTCAATAGAATAAAATGGCAGTCTACAAAATAGGAAAAATTCTTCACCAACCCTATATCCAACACAGGGCTAATATCTAAAATATATAAAGAACACAGGAAATTAAACATCAAAAAACCCACAAATAATCCAATTAATAAATGGGATACAGAGCTGAACAGAATTCTTAACAGAGGCATCTCTAATGGCTAAGAAGCCCTTAAAGAAATGTTTAACATTCTTAGTCACTAGGGAAATGCATATCAAAACAAGTCTGAGATTCCATCTTATACCTATCAGAATGGCTAAGTTAAAAATCTCCAGTGACAGCACAAGATAGCTAGGATGTAGAGCAAGGGGAACTCTACTCCAATGCTGGTTTTAGTACAAACTTGTACAATACTTTGGAAATCAAACTGGCACCTTCTCATTAAATTGGGAATAACTCTACCTCAAGACCCAGCTATGACAGTCCTGGGCATTTACCCAAAAGATGCTCTACCATACAATAAGGACAATTGCTCAATTATGTTCATAGCAGCCTTATTTATAATAGTCATAATCTGGAAACAACTGGATGTCATTCAACTGAAGAATGGATGAAGAAACTGTTGTACATTCACACAATGGAATACTACTCAGACATTTAAAACAAGGATATCATGAAATGTGCATGCAAATGGATGGAATTAGAAAAGATTATCAAAAGAAAGAAAGAAAGAAAGAAAGAAAGAAAGAAAGAAAGAAAGAAAGAAAGAAAAGAACAAAAAAGAAAAAGAAAAAGAAAAAGAAAAAGAAAAGAAAAGATCATCCTGATTGAGGTTACCCAGACCCAAAAAGACACACATGGTATGTACTCACCTATAAGTGATAATTTTAACCCTATAGTACAGAATAAACATACTAAAATTCACAGACCCAACGAAGACAAGTAACAAGAAGATCTTAATTTTTAAAAACCAATTTGTTGCTTATTTTTGAAAGGTTAAATTATATGTATGTCTATCTTGGTGATATAGAGATACTATGACCAACAACCTTATGTGAACATTAGAAAGGGAAATAAGATTCCAAAATTAAATTTGGAATTAGCTTGATAGGTCAGAAATTTGTCAAGATATTTCATTTGGTTTTTGATATTCAATTCTTTGGAGGGAAATTAAGAGAAAATGCAATTTTTGTCTATTGTAAAAGTTAATATATGATAATTAAATAACAGATAATATTCACTTTCTGAACATAAGGGTTCTAAGAACACAAAAGACTTTTCTTGTCTCCACAGGAAATATCAATTAGTCTTTTGTAATCTATAACCAATAATTATACTTCACAATATATCACAACCTACTAGGAGCCTGTGATAAAAATATAATTCCACTACATACTTGTGAACACATAAAGTTATATTACCAAAGAGGTAATACATTTTGTCTTCGTGTTCACATGACAGACCATTTGTTGTAAACAGTCAATAAATAAACTAATATTATTAGAAGACATGAAGAAGCTATTTGTTCCTGAGAAATTCAAAGTAGACACCATCAGGTGGAAAATATTATTTGATTTATATCATTTAGAGAACTGGCACTATCATGTACGCAGAAAGCTATTAATAGTCCATTTTTCAATTTCTTATCCAGTCCAACATAAGAATATTATTGGTATTGTTTCCTATTTCCACCTGTTTAAATATTTGCATCACATCCAATATGAAGCTGCCAACATAATACCACCATGCAGAGAGATGTAAACAACAGATCTCACAAACCACACACACAAATCAGCTCACTCACTGTTTCTTAAAGGATGCATTTACTTTGCCTCTTGATCATATTTTCTTTCCTGACTCAGCTGTGTTGTTAAAACCACAGGAATAACACAACTTTGGATAGCACATGGTATGAGCACCATCAGAAGACAGATGGTGAAAACAAGGTACACTCCAAAAAAATGTTACAGAAGTGTGTGTAGTTTTTGAGACATCTTCGGTGAACTCAAAGACCAATAAGCAGAAGAATTTGGAGGACTTTACTTACTCAATTGTATTTCTGTCCACTTTTCCTGTCATGTTAATGCCATAGAACTGCTGCATGGCAGCTAGGGCTGACTGCATGGTCTCTGCAGAGCGCAGCACTGACATCCTGGGGTCAGTCGGTGGAAGGTAGCCGTATTTTTGTAACCAAACCTGTAATCACAAGTACAATTCCTTTAGATCAACTTTGTAATGAGCATTAATGTTCTAGATATTAACCTTTACCTTTAGCAGATTCTAACTTATTTGATATCTTTGCCCCATATATTACATACTTTAGATTATCTTATAATTTCAGTAGTATATTCATTTGCAACATATTTATAAATGTGAATTAGTAAAAAGTGTGATTAATCACTACTTGGAAGTTTGTCATGTATAGTTTGTATACTTAATACTTCATAAATATGTAAATAAGAATCCATTTGTCCTCTAGAATCATGCTTTTCCAGAGTATTAAGAAATCATTGCTGGAAGGGGTAGGAAATGTGCATATGATCAACTTAAGAACTTTTTCAATTGACAATTGAACAATGGCTGCAGATGGGATGGTGATCTTTAAAGATATTCATTGTGTTTATTTGTCAGAGTCATGTAAACATTTAACCCTACAGTAGCTAGACATTCTCAAGAGTGTACAACTTTTTCACATAAAGAATAATCATTATTTAAAGTAATTCATAAAATGAAATTGATAAACTCCAACCATGTAATCAGCTACATTTAGTCCTCAATTTACTCCAACCATGTAATCATCTACGTTTAGTCCTCAATTTAACAGTCTTATTTTCTTCCTAGTGAAAAGACTCAGAAGGATGGTGAGAGAAAGAAGTTGGAGGGAAGCAATTGTCATCACTTTTATTCCTGCAACATTTATGAGTCATTTGAAGTCACAGAAGAAAAAAACCACTTCTTTGAGAAAAAGAGGTGAATACCCTCCCCACCCTCCACCACACACACCTCTCTCCAGGACCATAGGCATACATTCCCACAGTCTCACTCATTCGTTCCCAAAGCGCCATTTTGTGTTCATGCATGATGCACACATTCTGGTTTCTTTTTCTTTCACCTCAGTCTTCCCAGAAGTTACTAGATTTTTTTTAACAGTAGTGAAGTACAATGCAAATTGCTAAGTTTCATGTACTCGCCCAAGCTCCAAAGAAAGGCATTCAGCAGTGTGTGTTCCTGCACCCGACGTGGCGTAGTTATCACGTAGGTACTGATATGGAAGTAGAGTTTGTCTGTATTAATTGTCATTATATAAGCTAAAACCATATTCTTTGAAATTTGCTTTCCAAGTGAAAATAAGTGGAAACTATAGAAACTAACTTTCGTAAAAGATAACATTAAATGTGCCATTTTTAAAATATGAAAATCAAATGGTAATCTTCTATGAATAGCCACAAAATTGACATCTCTAAAAGTACAATCCTTGTCATCAACTTGATAAAAGCTATTTAAAGATGAGCACTGCATTGCTGTCAACAAGGTGACTGGTGAAAGTCACTCTAAGAAAGCTGCCTCCTAAATGAGAAAAGTGTGTCAAGATGCTTTGCGTCTAATCTGTGATGAACAGGCTGCAGGGAAAACATTACAGTCGCCCATTCAGTAGTGGTGCAATCTGAGAAAGATTCAGTATTTTCTGAATGAAGTAGGCAATCAATAATATTACCTATTATGAAATTTGATATTTTCAGTCACTTTCTCAAAAATAAGAAGACTTTAATAATACACATGAACAAAATGGTAAGTTCTTCTGTAGTAGGGCACTTATGTCTTAAATGGTAGAAAGCAGATTGTTGCTTGGTTACTCTTTTGTGCTAAGCTCCTGCAATTAGGTTCATAACAACAGCAAAGAGAAAAAGATTAATAAGTAACCATATGACGTATATACATATAGACCAAATACAAAACTACATAAATATAAAGTATATAATGTAAAATATTATGTTCTAGAAAATGCACATTTGATTTATGTCTTAGCTTTCCAAAGAAAGTAACTGCAAATAATGTAAAAATGAAGTTTTATCGTCCTTCATTTTTTGTCTTACATTTTTCTTTTAGGCGTGAAATGCTGCTGTTCCCAATAAGTGACAAGTAGGTAATTTTAAAAAATTATTAAACAACACACAAGTTCTGAGACATTCCATTTACAGTCAAAGTTTATTTTGAGTGATATATCAGTGTTATGATCTTGTCAGGAAATTTTCTATGAAACTACAAAAATATTTTGAAAAAAATCTACAAAGAAATATTTAAAAATGCAACTATTATTCTTAATACTATCTAAAACTAATAGCATACCATTTACTCTTCTGCACTAATCATACATGTTCATTTATACATGCATGTATATGTATATATATATATATTTCTGTGTAATTATACATATAGCAATATACATTACATTTAACAGATTCAACACAGACATCTGTCCTCATATGCTGCTACCAGAATTACATCCATCTTTTTAAGGTCGATGTAAACTCCTGCCATTCCTATATTACTGGTAACACCAAATTTGTCTCTTGAGTTGTATTTTGTGCCTTGGAATCTTTTCAGAGCACATTCAGTGCCCAGATGCACATTATGGGTACTTAGGGAATATGTTCTTCAAGTGTGCATCTGAGGCCAATATGGGGCTGCAGTCAGAGTATATAAAGCTCACAGTAAAATCTGTGCTCAGTAAGTCATATGATTTATGCCTTCTAGTCTTAAAGTTTTGTCTGTTCAAGTCGAGGTTTGCCTTAAAATAGGAGAGGAATAAAACACAGGAGGGGAGTTGAAATAGCCTTTGGAAGCAGAGGCTACAGAAAAATAATCACAAATGTTGGTGAATTCACCCATATCTCAAAACAAAGAGAATGTAAATTATTTTCAAAACTGGGCTTTGGGAACAGCTACTGTTATGTTTCATTTATCTTATTTTACTCTTGTAATTGGATCAAATCTATTTCAGAACACTAAAACTATTAACAATAGGAAGGCTGTTCAGGGAAAACTGACCTGCCTTACAAGCCTCCCCTCACATCTGACATCAGCATATCAATTTCATCTGTAGTACCGGCATCCTCTATCTCTGTAGCCTCCCAGGGGAAAGAGATCAACGTTGTGGGGGCATAGTGTATGTCAGAAGTAATGCCTACTGCATGTATGGTAGGACCCACATGGACACTGTGTTGCCTATCTAGTATATCCGAGCAGAGGATTCAACCATGTTCTTTGCATATTTATTCATAATAGCTAGAATCTGGAAGCATCCTAAATGTACCACAACCAAAGAATGCTTAAAGAAACTGTGGTACATTTACACAAAGGAATACTACTGAGCTATTAAAAAGAAGGAAAATTTGAAATTTGCAGGCAAATGGATGGGACTAGAAAAGATCATCTTGACACGCATGATATATACTCACTCATAAGCAAGTATTAGCCACATAATACAGGATAACAACACTACAATACAGAGACTGATACAACAACCAAGGACCATGTATGATGTGGACCTAGATATAAAATCTTATAGGCAGTATCCTGAAAGAAAGTTATCAATGTAAGCAGAAGTAAGTAGGTCCAGTCATTAATGGCCACCCTAAGAAGGAAACTAAAAGTTAGCTTATTCTTACTGTCAAGTTTCAAACTCAACACAAATGGCTGAGGCACCTTTTTGACACATCAAAGCCGACTTGGCTTCCTGGTTCTCCCAGCATCCCTCAGTCCTACCTGTCACAGGATATGGCTAGCATAACCCACCCTCTACCTTCTGCTCTCTATCACAGCAGCTGGAATGTCCTTTCCCCAGAGGCTCTTTCCTATATAATCCAAACATTTTGGTTACCCATTCTTTTATAACTCTGGCTTCTTGGCTGCTGCACCTTGTTCCTCTGTCTCCTGTCTCCCTAGCTCTCCCCATACCGTAACATGGCTCAGGGTCATGACCCCTCTGGACTCTAGCAGACGTGTCTGCCTCTGGCTATGCTGTTCCTTTATCCACAAAACTTTGATCTAGCCAATGGACAGAACAGTCTCCACACTTGAGTGGAGAGAGGGATATGACTTTCTCACGTACACTGCTGCCTCACATTTGACCATGTCCCCTGGAGGGGGAGACCTGGTGGCACTCAGAGGAAAGACAGCAGGTTACTGAGAAGAGACTTGATACCCTATGAGCATATACAGGGGGAGGTAATCCCTCTCAGGAACAGTCATAGGAGAGGGGAATAAGGGGAAAATAGGAGGGAGGGAAGAATGGGAGGATACAAGGGATGGGATAACCATTGAGATGTAACAAGAATAAATTAATAAAAAAATGAAAAAAAAAACCTTTTTCCTCCACCACACCTTGAGGCAATCATGTCTTTTCCTTTCCTTTTTATTTTCTTTTTTACATTCACATACTTCTTACTTCTTAGTCCAGTAACATATTCTAATGAGATAAAATTTCCTTTGGTCTTTACAGATAATGCACTTCTCAAAGCTTTATTATAAAGCAAGGAATTGCAAATCACAAGGACCAGATCAATTAAAAACTCTTCTTCTGATAGGGATAGTAATACGTAATCAAATAGTGATGGCTCTGAATATTTTTAAACTGTTCACACATGTTTAATCATAAAGTACAATGTATCTATAGGCATATGTGTCATTTAATTTATTAGTGTTCAGAGGTATATAGTTTAGGATTAGAAAAATCTTTGGAGGGTATGAAAAATGGAGTGGGTTGGACATTTTATTTGACCTGCAAAATCCGTTTGCCAGTAACCAATAACAATTTCTGACTGACCAGAGATTCCCACTGAGGTTAAGCAATAATCATTTCTAGTCAACACCCACCATGGCAAAGGTATTCTCCTGTATCTCTTTCATATATTCCAAGCCACAGTACTACCCATTTGACGGGAACGGCAGTGGTGATAAATATACTTTTCAGCTGACTTAGCTTCAAATAAAACTCTATTTCCACCTCTAAGTATATATTTTTTATTATTTTGGGAAATTATTTGTATACATTACTGAGTTCACAGCAAGCTTCAACATACAGTTACAGATACTAGTAAATGTTACAGATACATAAATGTTGAAGGTTTTCTAATATAACTGCTTTCCTGAAAACACAACTGGAAAATGCATTTTAACAGACAAGGTACAGAAGTTAATTACCTTATTCCATATGAATTGTCTACATAAACGCACCAATTTCTCTTATAAACTAAAATTAAGACCTAGGTGATTAACTCCATAGTTTATAGTATTATCAACAAAGTCACAAACACTGCAGGATTTTTCCCTTTGAAATTCTATTACTCACAGAGCATAAGCCATGGCAAAATTTAGACTTCGTATTTTCTAGTTTGAAAGGTGGCTATACACATGAATTATAACTGCCTAGTAATGAAACTATTAAAATGATGGATGTGTCTTCATTTAAAATTGCTCATGTTAAAAATTGGTAGAATAAGTTAACTGGGGAGAAATAGGCTTTACTTCTTTTTAAAATTTATTTATTTTTATTTTTAATTTATTCATTTTGCATCCCGATTGTAGGCCTCTCCCTCATCTCCTCTGGTTCCCACCCTCCCTTCCTCATCCCCTCTCCCTTAGTCCTCAGAAAAGGGAAGCCCTCCTCCCCTATCATCTGACCCAAGCCTATCAAGTCTCACCTGAACTGCCTGTATCTTCTTTCTCTGTGGGCTGGCAAAGTAACCTCACCAATGGGAAGTGTTCAATGAGTGAGCACCAGAGTCCATGACAGAAGCAGACCCTACACTTCATATTATGGGGACCTACAAGGAGACTGTGCTGGCTATCTACTACATTTGACCAGGAAAGGCTAGGTCCTCCCATTGGTTAATACATAGTCTCCGCAGTGCCCCCCCCCCAGCCCAGATACGTTGGCTTCATTGGTCTCCTTGTGGTATTCCCTGTCCCCTCCAGGTATTTCTATCCCCCAACTCTTCCATAAGACTCCCTGTGCTCTTCTCCAAATTTGGCTGTGAGTCTTAGCATCTGCCTTGATCCCCTGTTGGGTGGAGTCTTTCAGAGGATCACTATGATAGGCTCCCTTTCTGTTTCTGCTCTTCAACAACTTCCAGTGTCTAATCTATTTGCCCTTCTGAATGAGAATTTCACATCCTCTCTAGAGTCCTCTAAGTGGTTCCCACATCACTATTACATCCCCAACAATGAATAAATCATTGTATTTAACTTCAGACACAGAATTCACTCCACTGAGAATTTTACCTGTGTTTGCTTGTTTATTACTAACTTGTCACAAGCTGTGGTTATCAGGAAAGAGGAACTGATATGAGCCCAACATGGATGTCCTCTGAGAGTCTCCACTCAGAGGTGATCAGGACAGAGTGCTATGGAAGAGTGGGGAGACAGCAGGACCCAGAGTGTCCAGGATCCTCAAAGGAGATCATCAAGGCTGGGGGATATGGATCCAGGAGGGGCTGCACAAACTGTTGTACCACCCAGGAACAATGACTGCAGTAAAACTAGACCCCCTGTTCAGATATGTCCAATGGACAAATCATTCTTCATGGTTGTGGGGAGAATAGCAACTGCTTCTTATATGAACTCTGGTGCCTCCAATTTGACAAATATCCCTTGTGGGGAGGCCTGGCAGCATTCAGAAGAAATGAAAGCATGCTATCTGGATGAGACCATATAGGCATGATCACATGTTGGGGGAGGATGTTCACTTCTGTCAGAAGTCTAGGGGAGGGCAATAGATTGAAAAGGGAAGAAGGGGGAACAGGAAGATACAAGTGAGGGGATAATAATTGTGAAGTAATCTGAATAAATTATTTAAAAGAAAAAAGAAAATATTCCCTACCTGATATGCTTCTAGGAGAGTCTGCAGGCATATTTTATGTTGACTACTGATATAGAGGGTCACACACCATTATACACTATAAGTTGTGCCACTCATCAGTAGGTGGTCCAAGGAACTATATGAATGCCAACTGAGCAAGCCAAGGAAATGAGCTAATAAACAGTGCTTCTCCATGATCTCTTTAGTTCCTACTTCCAGAGTCTTGCTTTGAGCTCTGACTTCCCTTCATATACTCTAAACTGTCAGGTAAAATCAAGAAAAGGGCTAGTTTACTAGTGTAAGTTGTAATAAACATCATGGCCATATATTTATATCAACTTGAAATTCTCTCATCCATGACAGAACCTAAAACTTAATACATTTAATCCATTAAAGTGAGCACAGTCTTTCTTTCTATGTAAGAGAATTATACTATTTACTTGGTAGCTATGAGAGAAAAGCCAACCAATCAGCAGTACCTGATCTCCAGGGACAAACCTGAGCCGCTCCTTTAATTAGAATCCCATTATCTGCTAGACATTGTTAGGAGAAGTTACAAAACTCTGTTCCTATGGCTTCTTTCTACTGCTTTTTCTTCAGTCTATTTTTATTCCTTAATGAATTTTTGTAAACACACACACATATATATGTGTTTTATATATATATATATATATTTATATATATATATATATATATATATAAAACAATGGCAGAAAAATGTACCAACCCAAAACACAACCACCAGATGCACCACCACCACCACTATGAAATAGAAAGCCTGAGTACATGCCAGAATACATGCTGACATTATAATACTTGACATCACATTCACCTCAACAATGATAAGCAAGAAACTCCCCATGAGATTTATGTTTTTATAGATGAAGGAGAAGTGCTAAACACTGTGATGTGAATTTTCTAGGAAGCATAGGCATAATGTGAGACGTGCATGAGGAACACAGTTCCCATTCAGGTTCGGGAAGCAAAGTCAGTATCATTAGCACTATTTGATGAATTAATCAGTCTCCTTCAGACCTTCAGAGTGGTTATACAATATCTCCCATTAATGGGGGAGTATATTCTATATTATACAATTTTATGCGTGGTTATATGAACATCCTGTACAACCCACAGTAAGAAAATGCAAACTTTAATTTATAGATTGATCCCTCCTCACTGTGACCAGACTTCATACATGCATTTTATGTTTTCCAGAGTAAGTGAGTAAGAGTGAGAAATAGGGTAGGCTGAGCTTATCCAAAGCATGTAGAATGCATATAGGAAAATTTAACAATTAAACACTCTTTTATACAGTTTATTCAAGAGTTAAGTGCAGCAGAAACCAGACACAGTTTACTGATTTTGATTTATTCATGTCCCTATAATTACCTTGTGCAACCCAGGCCCACCTCACTACAATGCTAATGGCCACAGTGTGTGGGACCCACAGGCATCAATTAGCAGAGAAATAAATGCTCCACAGACATGCCCAGAGATCAACTGGACCAGGCTATCCTCTTACTGAGATTCCTTCAGAAAAATATTAGCTGTGTCAAGCTGAGAGTGGTAGCTACCTAAGAGAGCCAGTGTACCTGGGTTTGTGCACTATGTTATCTCACTAATATATATTCCATAATATTTTCAGGATGGCAATTAAACAAGAACACATCCTATTTAATATTTAATAGCTATCTCGAGGTAAAGTATTTGGATGTGTTACCAAATTTAAATAGTTTTTTGTTCATTTGTTTGTTTTCTTTTTTCAAAAAATGTTTTCCTTTATTTAAAAAGAGCATTTGTAAATGGGGTGCTCAATAACTGTTTAGGAACATAAGAGATGAAAAAGGGAGGTTTCAATCTGTCAGAAGCAACATGTACATCCTATTGTTCTTCATCCTCCACAGCAAATCCCTTACCAAGAACTAAGTTTTATCCTAATGCATCACTGTTGTGGAGCCCCACCAATTCTGTGAAACACTGCAACACTTTCCAGCTGCCTTTTGTTTTTCCACATTGTTACCATGCTCTTTTGTTGCCCAACAAACAGGGATTTTCTATTGCATTAAATATGGAAAAACACACAAATCTCAAACTTCATCCTTTTAGCAGCTGTCAACATTACATTTCACTGTCATGGACACTGTTGAGCAGCCAGCACCGTCATTCTTCCCAAGTTTTTTTTTTCATTATCCCAAACTAAATCTCTGCACTTATTAGACTGTAGCTTTCCCTTATGACTATTCCCAGCTGCTCCTATTCTGCTCTCAGTCTGTGTGAATTTGATGATTACCTGCACTTCCTCTTAGTGGAGGTACACCACATATACTCTTTTGTGTTCAACTCATTTAATGTAGGACTATGTTTTAACGGTTTATCTTTTAAGCAGCACATAGCCATTTAACACAAAACAATACCTCAATGTGTGGCTATTTCATAGTTTGCTAATCACTGATCTATAAATAGGTATATGGAGCAAATGAATGTCTGTATCCCTGCAATACACAAATCTTGGAATCCTATTGCAATGTGGTTCTATTATTGCAGCCTTTAGGTTAACGGTCTAGTAAATAATAACGAATAAGGACCTATGGACCTGCTTTCTACTGTCTGAGCACACTTACAAGCTAAGCAGCATGCACTTTGAAGATTGGCTTTCATCTTCAAATCTTAATCCTGGCAGTTGTTTTCAGTCTCCAGAACTATCTGAATTACTGCTTGTTAGCATCCACAGTATAAGACATTGATATAATAGCTTGAGTTAACTAAAGCAATGGGTATTATAGTTCATTTTCTATAAAAAAAAAAGTGTACAATATTTTAAGTTCTTGCCAACTCTTATTTTCCACTTAAAAATTTCAGAGTTGAAGTTGTTTTAATGGGTATAACATATAACCATATTATAATCTGTATTCAGTTCTCAACCTAATCTTAAAAGTAAACTATTATAGTTCATGAATGAGAGTCACTATAAATTCTGTAACTTCATTATATGGAATATTTTCTAGGTATTCCAAATATACTTTCTTTTAGTAGTTATTTCTGACACAATCTAAATTCCTTCCTATTTTGGAATACTTAATTTATTTTCCTATATAAAAGATACAAATACTTTCTTCCTCATCCTTTGCTGACTACTGACACTATGTGGAATATTTAATGTTGTAATCATGCCTCTCATGTCCACCACATTGCCTTTTTAATATATAGATATATTCATTGTATGTTTCATTGGTCATTATAGGCCCAAACATGATAGAGTATCCTGATATTCAGGGACTGATATGTGGAATTATGAGGCTCAGCTAAGTGGGCATCTACATACTGATGTCTAACTGATATAACAACTAGTGATGCAAGTGACATGCTGCCACATTCTACCCACTATTTACACCAAGTATTTACACATCACAGTATTCACACCTGTAGGCACTAAAATGGAGTTAGTATCTCATATATACATTTAAAAACTGGTTATCATGTGCATAGACAGAGTATTACTAACTTGAAGTTAAGTTCTTTTTAATGTGAGGAAAGTAAATGAGGACATGGCCCTTTTAGGCACTGTTGGAAAAGTACTCAGAAGTTTATTACATGTAGTGTGTGTGTGTGTGTGTGTGTGTGTGTGTGTGTGT
>OU015743.1:97029082-97049675 GCA_907169655.1 Acomys percivali | reverse complement strand
AAAGACTTTCTAGGTTCATGTGATCTATCTCACATTCAGACACACACTGGATTACAGTATGATCTGGTTGGAATGCAGGCAGGTCCTTAGTACATACCTTTTACCCCAAATAATGAATGTAAGATTAGTTTATAGAAGGGAGCTGTGATGCTTGAAAATGGCATATAAGTGAGGGCCAGACAAAGTGACAAATCAGAGAATGATTTGACAAAATATTTCAGAGAGAGGATATGCTTACCTCTCAGAAACACAGCATAGGAAAGAGAAGCTTCTTAAGAGCTGTGCATGAGAGTAGTAAGTAGAGTGCAGTGTGAGGAGTGTGTGTCCAGAGTTTTACCGGGGAAGTTTGAGAGGTTACAGAGAAAACAACCAAGAGAATGAAAAGGAGCCCAAAAAACAGAACATATTGCCAAAGTTAGTTTGCAGCCAAGCAGAGGAATTGAGTCAGAAGCCAAGAGAGAAGCCAGAATGGGTCAGTCAGCTTGGGAAAGAGTTTGAACCAGAGCACCTGAGTTGAACCAGTTCAAAAAGTTCAGAAAGAGCTAGAAAGGGTGAGTATATTCATCATTAAGTCTCAGAGACTAAGACATTCTAGGCCTAGGTTAGAAAATAAAGGCTAGAAGCTAAAGCCTTCAAGGTTCAGGCTTGCAGATGATTAGATTATATGGAGCCTAGAAGCTTCCAGGACTAGGAATAGAGATCATTAAAACAGAGAAGGAAATGTCCTGGGCTCACCTCGAGTCTTGTCATTGCACAGCTTGAGTACAACTATCATCTCATCCTCTCAACAGAAGAAATAAAAACAGCATTTATTTCTAGCCCCCACATTTTACACATTACTATTCAACAAAATATAAAATTGAAATCTACTTTAAACATACAGAGATATGTTCCAAGATATGGGAAGTTTGTGGCTTTGAAGATACTCAAAGAACTTAATAGGTATTTTGGCTACTAGCGTCCCATCTTCTCATGCCTCTCCCTCCAGCTGACACTGCTGGAATAGTGCCAATGCTAATTACTGAAAATGCAGTAATAGCAAGTAACACAGATATAAGAACAATATAGGTGGAGGTAAAAGCAGTAGAAAGGATGCTGGAATTGCATAGATTCACAGCATCCGTATTATACCTTAGCCTTTCAGATTCTCAAATTGTCTGTCTGAGGGATGGCTGTATGGGCAGTGGCAGCAATTCCTTGCTGGTATGGAATGATAGAACTCACACTACTATTCAAACTCACATAAGGTATTAAATCCTCATTTAAACTTATTGACAACAAAGCTGACCATATAAGATACTTCTCTAGGATTACATACTTTGTTACTATATTTTAACTTGAAATGGGAACATTTGGGTGGTATTTCTACCATATCATATCATTGTGTCTATCATCTTTTTCTTTATTCATTAAAATGTCCTAGTGGTAAAAAAAAAAAAAAAAAGAAATCTACGTTAAGATTTCAGCTTGAAATATGCTTTACTATTTGTAAGGTACTTGATATTCTGTGTGAATGAAATGCTCAGCACTAACATTCTCTCTCTCTCTCTCTCTCTCTCTCTCTCTCTCTCTCTCTGTCTCTCTCTCTCTCTCTGTGTGTGTGTGTGTGTGTGTGTGTTTTATATTTACATATAATTAGAACCACAAGTCTAAGTGTTTGGTATTATATTCATTCTGAAAAATCTGGTCTTTGTTTTAAAGGTTTGTACTAAATCTGCTATAGCCTTTTAAAGTCAGAAATGTAGTGTCTTAATTTTTCAAATCTGAATGCCATCAGTGGCAGGAAGACCATATTGCTGGACAGAAAAATTATAAAAGCAAATAAATCCATGGTAAATGTTATCTGCATGCCTGGGCAGACACAAATACTGAACATTTAGAAAGATGGAATGACTATCCCTTCAAAGACTGAATGTGTCTGGTATTTAAATTACTTCTCTATCAGTCACAATGATATATTCTGAAAGCACAAGAGAGATGCTCTGTTTCTCATTGTCCTGTAATGAGTAAAAAATACCAAAGCCCTTTAGTGTACATTGATGAGACTTCTCAACACTAAATGCTAAAGATGATTTTGACTTAGAGGAAGACAGTAATCATGACAAGATCTCATGATATGGCTTCCAAACTAGAGTACAGTGTGCCTTTGGAAAGTCTACTTCCAAGCCTTTGGGAATTCAAGGAGAGACAAGATCTCACTGAACACTAATCACGTTACAAACCTATGCACAAGAAATGCTACCAGACAACTCACTGTATGTATTTGGGCCAAATTATTTCATCACAGTAAATAACAGGAATAGCCTGCATCTTTAAAAACCTGATTTAAAAACAAACAAACAAAAAACAAAAACAAAAACAAAAAAAACAACAGTGGAGTGAGACTAGGAAAGGAAGTTACAAGGCTTACCCTTACAATAATGTCTTTGCAATTTTGTGAATCAGAATGGGAATAAAAGCAGACAGTGGTTTACTCCCTCAGAGATGTTGTGCTCAGAGTTGTACTAGAGAATTGCCATTCTTCCTGTTTTGTGGGAAATGAACTGGGAAGTATATAAACACAAAAGTAGTGGAAAGGTAAAAGCAGTTCTTGTGATAGATGAGGGTGTGTTAGATCAATTCATGAATCACTTTAGAGGTTGATGGTAACTGTGTAAGCAATTAAATCATCACTGTGGTTATTCTAATAACATATTTAGTGCATAGGATTTGTGCAATCAAAATGGCAGGGCTATGATTCAGAGTTAAACAGAAAGGCATCTGTCCATTGAACATGTTCTGTAAATGCAAAATGGAAGGGCATCCACACTACATAGGTCAGATTTGTGTCATGAAGTGGATGGAAATGGAGTGCTAAACCCAACTGAAAAAGTTTTTCAAATGTTAATATTTCAAAGTTTTGAACAATTGTCAATCTTCAAATATTCTACATGACCTCTTACATTAAGCAGCCATTTACTGACACTTTAATATTGCAATATTTTTTCTAAGTGCCTAATTAGCTGCCCTGGCTCTGTGTTCTTTCCATTTTGACCAATTCTCCTTAGTCCAAAAACAGCAAGTTTACTAAAAATATCTTGTCCTTTATTTAACGCACCTGTTCTTCACATCACAATTACTGTCATCACTTATTTAAAGTTGCTTAAAATACTTTATCCCTGACCTCCAGAAGTTCTATATGCCAAACTTTGGAAACTAATATTTCTCTAAAAGGTAAATATACTATGTCTTGGCTGTTTCTGGATCAGCTGTTCATGCTGACTAGCAGCATCACTGCCTTGCATATACTAACATGCCGTGGCTGACATGCCCTACTTTTCCCTGCAGTCTCATATAGTTCTGCAACTTCTTCCCTATATTTTGAAATTTCCTAATATGTGGCTAGTTCTCAGAGTGTATGATAGAGTTATGATATAAGAGTTATAGGTATGGTATCTAGGAATGGAACACAGCCTTATGGTGTTAAGGATAATATTCACTCAGTAATAACCAGATAGAAACCCTTAATCTTTATAAGAGAGCATAGCACACACAGACACACAAAAAAGTTCAACAATGATGGATATGAAGAAAACTGGCAACAATTTCATTACCACAATTGGAAAGTTTGGGTAATATACTTGTTTAATTTACTGACAAACTGTCTCTAGTTTTTACGTTAATTAAGATAACAAAACAGAGAAACTATTTCTCTGCTGCCACATGATCTAAGAAGGTCTTACAGATATATTTTGAGGTCTATATTTTTATGTATAGATCCTTTGGATTGCGTCCACTCATCATCATCCAATTCAAATGGACCAATATGGAGAGACACACATAAATGTTGTTATGTGACTATATGTGCCAAAAGAGTTTATTATATGTTAGGAATACATAAAAATTCTGTTACATATGAAATCATTTACTGCAGCTAACTCCAGAAGATGGAATTGGTGGGCAAAAGAAAATCCCTCTTTAGTATTACTTAGCCTTTATGTGCTAAAATTTTGTTACATTCAAAAATATTTAATTAAAACATACTAAGGTTTATAAACACTTGTTATGCTTATTTCTGATTTTCAACACAATACAATCAAAACAAGGCCATGTCCTCAACATTACATTTAGTCAAATATAGTACATCTCCCTATCTGTTAAAGAAGACATAAATAAGACTCAGTATTTCTCAACATGAAACCAATATCTTGGAGGTTGCTTGAGTGAAGGTATTAGACTTCCCCATTCCATGAGAAGTTTGCCTCTCCCTACTCCGAAGTCTGTGTGATAAGCTGTTGGAAATTCAGTGATTATACTTTATATATTTCTTTTTTAATTGCCTTAGAACCATGGCAGAAATTTTTTTTAATTTTATTTTTAATTAATTTATTCTTGTTACATCTCTATGGTTATCCCATCCCTTGTATCCTCCCATTCTCCCCTCCCTCCCATTTTCCCCTTATTCCCCTCCCCTATGACTGTTCCTCAGAGGGATTATCTCCCTCTGTATATGCTCATAGGGTATCAAGTCTCTTCTCAGTGACCTGCTGTCCTTCCTCTGAGTGCCACTAGGTCTCCCCCGCCAGGGGACATAGTCAGATGTGAGGCACCAGAGTACTTGAGAAAGTCAAATCCCTCTCTCCACTCAAGTGTGGAGACTGTCTTGTCCATGGGCTAGATCAGGGTAGGGGTTTAAATTTTTCCGCCTGTATTGTCCTTGGCTAGGGCCTTAATTTGAGCGGGACCCCATGACCCAAATCTGCCTATCATAATGTTCTACTTGTAGGTTTCTAGAACCCACTGGATCCTTCTACATTGCTATTCACCCATTGTTCTCTCATCTAGAGTCCCAATAGGATGTCCTCCCCTCTGTCCCAGTTTCCTGGTAAGGGAAGGCTTTCATGGGACATGTCCATTGGGCTAGTATGCAGATATAAGTGAGTATATACCATTTGAGTCTTTCTGCTTCTGGGTTAACTCACTCATTATGATCATCTCTAGCTCAATCCATTTATCCACAAATTTCAGAAATTTTTAAAAGCATGGCAAAAAGTCAATCTTTTATACAAGTAAGATTTTCACAAAGATGTCAAAGACAGCTAAAATAGTGCACTCTATAATCTACAGGATTGTATCGCTACTGATTAAACACGCTGAGCTCTGTATCTTTACAGCAACGTCATCAGATGACTAGTACAGTCAACTGTGTGCTAAGCTTCTCCATACTAACTCTTAAGTGAAGCTCAATTGTGATTAATTTAATATGACATATTAGCTTATTAAAATAAAGCAAACTAAGATTGGAAATGGCTCATCTTTGTGACCTTAATATGTTGAGAACTAGAAAAACTTATTTTAGTGTAATATCAGGTGAACTCCCTCTCTAGAACTCAAGGAATTATTTTCATATTTTCTATTCAGTATTTCTACCTAGATTGTTTCTCTGTGGATACCTCATATCAGTCAGAACAAAATCAAACTTTACGTCAATACTTTTCTTTCTCTCAGTGAAGGCAAAAATTGCCAGTATTAAATCATCAGGTGGGCAAATAAAACTACATCATGCCCCAAACTTCAAGCATAGAATTATTGGAAATGAAGACTTTCTTAATTTTCTCAATCAAAGTCTACACATATAGGTGGTGACATATAGAATGTAGCATCAGAATAGGACCTGCAGCTTTTCTGGCTTTTAAGAAACACTTTCTCTTGCATCATTATGTATTTTAAGTAATAAAAATAAAATTAATAAATATATTAAACTCAATAATATGACATTTTGAAATATTCTATACATTGTGGAATGGCTAAGTAATTGTATTAACATATATTTCTACATATATTTGGATTTATTAGTGATAAAATTACTTTCATTGACTCACAAAAAAATGACCAGATGTACAATCCTTAAGTACAGTCATGGGGCAGCCATAGGGTAACAGTGCATCTGACTTATTGCTAAGGGAAGATATGTAGCCTCAGATTTTCAACATGTTAACAGGAAAATCATAATGCTGTTCCTTCATATCCTCTAGCCCTTGGTCCCAATTTACCTCAAATGCTGCTAGTGTAACAGCCTTACAAACCCTTGAAAAAGTACCTAGACAAAATTGTCAGAATTTACTTGTTTTGTTTAGGGAGTGAACCCTCAGTCTATTCTTCAATTTCCAAAGAAACCCACAGATCTAAAATTAGAAAAAAATTCATGACATAACTGAAAGTTTTAAGTGGAAGCAACCAAATCTGTCTGTATTGTTTTATAAGGCTACATCTTTCAGTGACCACTTGTCATTGTCTTTGTGAGATTGATTTCTTTCAAACCTCATTCTCTGGTTTATGCCAGAAACAGTTGATATCCACAGACAGCATCATGTACACATTGCATCACTAACAGCCTTTTGTCACTTGGCATCTGGTTAGAGCCTCCCCACCTCCCTAAACATGCAACATTTTCCAAAATTGAAGGAGGAGGAGGAGGAGGAAGAGGAAGGGGAAGAGGAAGAGGAGGAGGAGGAGGAGAAAGAGGACAAGAAGAAACAGATAAAAATCAAAAGAAAAAACACAAAAATGAAAACCAAAACAAACACCAAATACTAACAAGATAAACATGCCTCAAAATACCTATAGAAATACCATTGGTTTCTTTTGTATTGGCATCTACTTCTAGGCACAGGGACTGCCCTAGAGAATGGTTGGTACACCCAGTCACTGGACGAAATTCCACATGAAGAAAATTGTTCCCCTTTGCCAGTGGGCATCAATTGAAGATATCTTCTTGGTGAGTGGTGGCTTCTGTATAAGATTTTTATTCTTGGGCAATCTCATGTTTACTAGCAAAATATTTCAGCTTAAGTCAATGATATGCCTGTTGACAGAACCTTAGTCATCTTTGCCTGAACAATAGTTATTTGGACATTCCTTGATAGTCCCAAATATGGCACTGGATGATAAGCCAGATACTTTAGAGAATAGCTTGTTTGGCATAATCCCATAATTAGATTTACTTGTATATTTTTGTCAGTTACATCTCAAAACAAAAGGTAATACATGATTAGCTTATCCCACTTATGGTGCAGATTCTTGGTTCATTTGCTTAAAGTGGCATCTGTCATATTCTGACACCAGTGACACAAACCTCTTTGCTTTGTAATGATGGGAATTTCTAGGTTATATTTAAAACATCTACATATACAGTTCCTGATAATTCATAGCTCTACAAGATAGTGCCTGGTTACTTTACTCAATGGGTTTTCATCAACTATGGACACTGCTAGCCATGGCATCCACATTTCCCTTAGTTGAAACAATAGAAGACAATACCATAGGATCTATCCTTTCAACTTGTTCTCATTATTTCGTATGTACTCTCAACAAGATTTTCTCGAATCACCTTGTACAATCCCATCTTTAGATACATAATTAGTCATTTCTCTAAGATGTAGCAGAGGGATTCACTAAGAAATGGTATTTAGAAGCCAAGAACTTGGAAAGAGTTAATTTCCAATTAATTTTCACTGATTTCAATATTCTAAGGGAATATTGAAACTTTGGGACATCTGTATATAGACACCTGTATGCATATATGTATTTATGTGGATGTACATTTGCATATTCATATACACATATTAACATTTATGTGTATTATTACATTTTCATTAACACACTTGTTTTTAAATCTATACTAATCTTCAGATATGAACCAGTATATTTAATAATATGCCATCATGACTATCTAGAATACTAATCCAGTTGGGTTTAGTATGGTTTTCTGTTTTGCATTTCTAGTGCCTTTCTGTGCCAATATGGTACTGAATCTCATCATTATTAACACATTTACACATGTGAAAAATCTTCTACATAACAGAACTGTGCTGGTCAGCAACAGTTCTCCTTTTTAGTAAACAACAGATAGCTCAAAGTTCCAAGTCAGAAGCATTCTCACTAACATAAACTCTGAAAAAATGTAAATTCTATTTCTAGTCATTTTATGGACAATAAAAAATACATATGGGATTAATGTGAGCACCATCATCACCTGGCATCAACCCACACCCCCCAAAAAAGATTTGTATAATTGGTCATGCTTAATTTTAAAGAAATCTCCTTCCTAGACAAGTTAGATACTTACAGATACATTTTTGAAGGGCCTAGATATTCATATGTCTAGGTTAACCAATCCTTAGTTCCTGAAAGCACTTGATAAATCATTAGGAGAAGAAAAAAATGGACTACTTTATGGCTATATTTTGTTTCACTTTATCTATGGTATGACATTTTATGCAAAAGTAACTAAAGTACCCTGTGACCTCCCACTCTATTTCTTACTTATTTTCAGTAAACATAACTGCCTCGGTATATAATATCCATACATACACAAGAATACAGTTTATCATTCTATCTTGTTTACCGATCATTTACTAAGAGAGTAGAACTTTGCTATTCTCACTTCTCACAATATCTGGCACCTACATGCAGTGGTGAACATGGTGGCAGTTGCTTCACTAATTATATATATATATATATATATATCATATTGCATGCATTAAATGTATGTATTTTAAAATTTCAACTATTACTTAATAAAATGAAAATAATGAAACAAATTAAATATAGTAACAATTGAAAATGGTCTCCAAATCTCCCAATATTAATCATTCTCTTAATAAGAGTTCTTTGAGAAAAATGGCACGAGCCATTAGGCTGGTACAGAAGTTCAAGAGGACATCTGCTTATCAGTCATACCACATAATCTGGTACTGACATAACATCTAAAGTAAACTTCAGAAAAAGACAAAATTAGATAATGTCTACTATACTTCAAATATGAAAAACAAGTGTCTAAACAACAATTTAATATGTAGTATGCAGTATTCATTCAACAATAACTGTTGTGAGGCACTCCTGCCTATCAGGAGACCATAAAAGAAAAGAACATCTTGGACCTCATGTAGCATTCATCCCGGGAAGGTGAGGAAAGCAGTAAACAATAAATAAATATGTTTACCAAAATAAGTCACTATAAAGGTAGTACGATGCAATAGCTACAGAGGAGTACAGGGGAAGGAGGACTACACGTGCAAGAGAGAGGAGAAACATATATGTTTATTTGAATCAAGACTCCAGGAGGAAGCAACTGTATATCTTTCTATTCTAGATCATGGCATTACGTCATTATTAAAATGTTAGCCTTATGTATGCTGTCACAGTCTCTACAAGTTTATATATGTATCGATATTTTGGGGTTTTTTGTTTTTGCCTTTCTGTTTCTTATTTTAAAGTTTTTTAATATACATTATTCATTTATTCATATTACATCATCTCAATTGTTGTGCCATCCCTAGTATCCTCCCATTCCTCTCTCTCTCCAATTTTCCCCTACTCCCCTCCTCTATGACTGTGACTGAGGGGAACCACCTCCCTCTGTATATGCTCATAGGGTATCAAGTCTCTTCTTGGTAGCCTCCTATCCTTCCTCTGAGTGCCACCAGGCCTACTCATCCAGGGGACATGGCCAAATATGGGGCACCAGAGTTCATGTGAAAGTCAGACCCTACTCTCCACTCAACAGTGGAGAATGCCCTGTGCATTGGCTAGATCAGGGTTCAGGGTTCGAAGTTTACTGCACATATTGTCCTTAGCTGATGCCATAGTTTGAGCAGGACCCTTGTGCCCAGATCCCCCCATCATAATGTTCTTGTAGTTTTCTAGAACCCTCTGTATCTTTTTATTTCCTCATTCTCCCATGCTTCTCTCACCTAGTCACAATAGGTTGTCCTCCCTTCTGACCCAATTTCCTGGTAAGTGAAGACTTTCATTGGACATGTCCAGAAACAACTGAGTATATACCATTTGACTTTTTCTGTTTCTGAGTTAACTCCTTCATTATGATTATTTCTAGTTCAATCCAATCATCCACAAATTTCAGGAATTCCTTGTTTTTAATAACTGAGTAGTAGTCCATATTGTAAATGTACTACAGGTTTTTTTTTTTCCATTCTTCTACTGAAGGACAGCAAACAATAATCAAGTCAAATTACATGGTGAGATACTCAAGGAAATTCCTCTAAAATCGGGAACAAGGCAAGGCTACCCACTCTCTTCATATCTCTTCAATATAGTACTGGAAGTTATATCCAGAGCAATAAGACAACAAAAGGAGATCAAGGGTATCAAAATGGGAAAGGAAGAAGTCAAATTATCCGTATTTGCAGATGATATGATAGTGTACATGAGTGACTCCCAAAATTCCACCAGAGAACTCCTACAGCTGATAAACACCTTAAACAAATTGGCTAGATACAAAATTAACTCAAAAAAGTCTGTAGCCTTCCTATACACAAATGACAATTATGTGGAAGAAGTAATTGGGAAAGCCATACTCTTCACGTCAGCCACAAGCAATATAAAATATCTAGCAGTTACTCTAACCAAGCAAGTGAAGGACTTGTTTGAAAGAAAAGTTTCAAAAGTCTGAAGAAAGTGATTGAAGATGATATGAGAAGATAGAATGATCTTCCTTGCTTGTGGATCAAGAGAATTAACATAGTAAAAATGACCATCTTACCAAAAGCAATTTACAGATTCAATGCAATCCCTATCAAAATACCTACACAAAAATTTAAAGACATTGAAAGTGCAATTCTCAATGTCATATGGAAAAAAAACGAGAATAACTAAGACAATCTTGTACAATAAAAGGTGCTCCGGAGGAATCTCCATACCTGACCTCAAACTGTACTATAAAGCAACAGTAATTTGCAAATCAAAACAACTCTGAGATTGCACCTTACAGCCACTAGAATGGCTAGGATCAAAAATTCAAGAGACACCACATGCTGGTGAGGATGTGGAGAAAGAGGAACACTCCTTCATTGCTTGTGGGAATACAAACTAGTACAACCACTTTGGAAATCTATTTGGCGCTGTCTCAGAAAACTGGGAATAGGGCTTCCTCAAGACCCAGCTATTCCACTCCTTGGAATAGACCCAGAAGATGCTCCAGCACACAACAAGGACATATGCTAAACCATATTCATAGCAGTTTTATTCATAATAGCCAAAACATAGAAACAGCCTATGTGTTAGTATTTTTGTGTCCCTCTGACACTGGCTCTATGGAGTCATCTCCCACATATGCCTTTACAGTCTTTCTGCCTGCACTTTTGCATAGAATCTTGGGCCTTAATGAGGATAGGTTTTATAAAAACAAAATCTTATCTAGTGTTCAGTACTCTGAAGTCACTCAGCGTCTTCACACTGTCTAGTTGTGGGTGTCTCTGTTAATTAACATCTACTGGTTGCAAGAAAATGTTTCTTTGATGAAGGTTTAATGATGTGTTGATATGTGAGCATTGCAATCTGTCATTAAAAATCACTTCATTGCTCTGTTTACTTGGCAAAATAATAGCAGTTTAGACAAATTGCAGCATAGAGAAAGGTAAGTAGACAGAGTCACACACCTATCCATGAAGTTATTTATGATTAATATTTACAGGGAAAATTCAAAGTCTAGTTTCTGCAGTGTAGAGTCTCTAGGAACTCTAATAACTTTTCAGGGCAGGGCAACTACTTAGGAGTATTTGAACAACAAAAAATGACTCCTGGTTTTGATGGGCTTTTTGCTGTGGTTGCTGGTCTTATTGGATTTTGTTTGTGTGCTTGCTTTGATATCCTTGTTGTTGTTGCTGTTGTTGTTGTTGCTGTTGTTGAGCGGCAGAGACAGAGAGAAATAGAAATAACATGAACCGGAATTGGTAGTGACAGGATGGAGAAGGAAACCTATAGGGATTTGGGGGAGGGATAATCCAAAAATATTATATAAAGTTTTATTAAAAATGTACAAGACTTCATGATGTTGGTAAGAAATTTATTACAGACCTCCTAGGAGTAACAACATAATTCTACAGTACATGTCAGGCAGTGCCTAGAAAGCTGGGGTGGAGAATTTTAAATGTACATTAAACAAGGAGACCTTTTTCCACATAGACAAGAACTGTAGGTCTATTTCCACACAAAATTCTAGCTGCTTTTGATTACTGCTCCACACCATCTCTAGCACATCCTCCAGCAACCTGCAAAGTTGTAACTGGTAGTTAATTTTTTTTCAGTCTGAATGTTTCATGGGTAATGTTGTAGACTACTGACATATATATCTGATGTGTTATTGACAAGCATAGTCTGGGTACATTTTGTTTTCATTAGAAGCTGTGAAGTGCTTAACTTTGGACAGCATAATTATGGATAAGTATCTACAATGAAGCTTAAAAAAAATTAGAATGTTAAGAAGGTAAACCCACTTTCAAAAGTCAAAATAAAGTGGATATTGTTGGGACATTGACCTTTAGTAAGTTTTCCCATCTAAACTATCTTATGACGTACAATGGTAGGCTCTTATATCTAAAGGGAACACTTAAGATTTCTGAATAAAGTTAGAAGATTGAATGTGTGTTTTTGTTGTTTTATTTTCTAAAATTCTACTAAATCACAAGATAAATTAATTCAGTAAGGAATGACTCAGGAGTCGTACAGTAATCAACAAGACTTTCAAGAATACAACCTACGTCACCCACACAGGTGAGGATATGTCGGGGTCAGATTACCAGACCTGAAATTATCAGAGAGTGAAAAGATCACAGCCAAATGGCTATGCCTGAAAACATATCTAAAAGTAACATTATATGGACTCAATGGGCTATATATAGATATACATATATGCATGCAATAATAATTAATTACAAGAGAACATATGGATTGAAAGGGGTATTGGGGAGGAGTATATGAGAGGGTTTAGAGGAAAGAAAGTGAAGGGAGAAACTTTGTAATTTAATTATAATCTCAAAAATAAAGGATCAAAATAAGAGAGATCACAGGCTTTGTGACTAGAGAGGGAAGTGTTTGAATAAGGATCAGGGTAAACAGCTAGATTCCCTTTCTGTTCCCACCAAGCTCCTAGGCAACCTGGCTGTGTATTCAGTAAACATCTCACTGCCTTAGTTTTACATATGTGAAGACAACCATGGAAAATGTGTCAGTGGAAAAAATAGTCCAATCTAAGAATTCAAAACAAGCAATAATCACATTTAAAATGATCCACTGGGAAACAAGACATCAAGTGTATGTCAAAAAAGGCAAAGAAACAAAGAAACAAAAAACGCAACACATTGAACCTTTCTAATTACTATCTCTAGAGACTTAGAACTCTGTCAAAAATCAATCAATCAAAGAAAGAAACAAACAACAAAAAGCATAGAAAAAGAACAATGAAATGAAAAAATAAATAATAGGGAAATATGACAAATAAATAAAATACAGAAAAAGAACAGAAAAAAATTCTTTGGAAACCAAATGATACAAACACATGAATAATAATAAAGACTATTTGAAAAGGCTGAGATGAGCCACACAATTTGAAAATATATTGAAAAAAAGAAAACAAAGAAAAGGAAACAAGTATGTTTTCCTATTTTTGACCATGACATCATGTTTCATAAATGTTTGAATAAGATCAATGCCTATAAACAAGCAATTTTTAAAAGAATCCAATTGGGTCGTTAATGCCATCATAGATTCAGAAAGTGTTTTTTAATTTTTGTATATATTTGTTATGTCTGATGCTTCTGTGTTTATATTTTGTCTTGATAAATTAGTTAACAAAATGTCAAAACTAAACTGCAACTTGTATTCATATAGATTAGTTACAGTATACACACAGGTGTCTGTCACCACCATTTTTAGACTTCTGCATACTTTCTGAAAGATGAGGTATCATGGAGAGAGCAAGCATGTAAAAATCATGAAACTTCTTTGCTTAGAATTTACATTGGGTAGTTATATAAGATTTTCAAAAACTGTATATGCAGTGTGTACGAGAAAGAAGGTATGATTAAACATAACCAGAAAGTGTTTTAATTGACAATAAGAGATTGATATTGTTCTGAAGAATGAGAGATTTTTTTAGCCAAAAATGTAAAGAGAAATCTAAGATCAGGAATAGGAGAAGAATGAACACACCCTCTCTTTATGTGATAGAGCACTGTAAGTCTTTATTACAGCAATAAGCAGTAAATGGTACCCAGCTAAAAAGGAAGAAGTCAAATTCCCACTAAACTAACATCAGTTGATTTTATGCCTACAACTTCCTTCCGAACCGTCCAGCAGAAGCTCTTACAAGTAATGGATGAAAGAATGAAGCAAAGTTACAAGAAGGAAATCAACAAGGGAAAAATCTCTCAGAAAGAAATGTAGAAAGGAAACAATCTCATCTCCATAGCCATGAGAAAACAACCTCCCAAAAAACACCAACAAAGAACAAACAACAAATACAAAAGGCAACAAGCCAGAAAATGGCTCAAAGGGTGAATGAACGTGGTAGAAATGCCCTGGTGACCCCCATTTCTACTTCAGAATCCATGTGGTGGAAGAAGGGACCAACGTTTTCAAGTCATCCTCTGACCCCCACATGCATAGTGTAGCAATACTTGTATCCCCTCAGACAAATAAAGAAATAAGTGTAAAAATATTTTATAACTAAGAAAAGGTTTAAAGAACTCAAGTGAAAATCATAAAGTATGCATGAAAACCTGAGAGTATGCAAAGTCATGGAGAGCATTTGTTGTTTATGATTAGTACATTTAAAATATTACACCTTCAATCCTGCAGATTCAGCACATCATTGACAAAACACCACTTTCATTGTTTAAAATGCTTACACAGAACATTCCTAAAACTGAATGAAATCACAAAAAATGCTAAATAGTCAAAGCAATCTTGAACAAAAAGGACAAAGCATTAAGCTTTTTACAGGCTGACATTATAACATATCACAGAGCTAGTGTAATAAAAATAGCATAGTACCAACATGAAAATAGATGCACAGACCAAGGGAACAAAATACAGAGACAAGAAGCAAAGTCACATGTGAACAGACAACTGATTCTGCTTTTTTTTTATTCTTTTTTTGTTTTTGTTTTTGTTTTTTTTTTTTTTTTTTTTGGTTACCAAGCAGGCCTTAAATTTACAGAGATAGACCTGCTGGGATCAAAGGCATGCACCCCCAACCTACAAATGAGCCTTAAGAAA
Organism: Acomys percivali; assembly: GCA_907169655.1. Taxonomy (NCBI): domain Eukaryota; kingdom Metazoa; phylum Chordata; class Mammalia; order Rodentia; family Muridae; genus Acomys; species Acomys percivali. Next base: position 97,034,618 of record OU015743.1, on the reverse strand, counting down.
ATAATACAACTATCTTACAATTAACACTATTACTATTAGATATATATTTAAACATTTAAAATTAGTACGCTGCTGAGGAGAGGTGGCACACTCCTATAATCCCAGTATTCAGGGAGGCAGAGGCAGACAGATCTCTATAATTTCCAGGAGAGCCTGGTCTACAAAGCGAGTCCAGGACACCCAAGGATACACAGAAAAACCTTGTCTCAAAAAACAAACAAATAAAAATTAATAGCTGAAGGACACTGGTCTCCTATATTTACTGCAGAAACATTCACAGTAGTGAAGAGGCAGAAACAATATGTCTACCAAAGATAAAGTTGGTACCTGTACACAGTGGGATCTTCTGTAGCCTACCAAATCAATACAGTACGATCACTTCCTTAGATGGGCTTAACTGGATGCTCTGTACTGAGTGGAACCAGGTAAGTACATATGACTCCACTCATTTGTGGGACTAAAACAAAATTGATCTTGTAGAAATATTTGCTACAAGGGCCAGAAGAGAGAAAGATGAAGAAAAGAATTGATTAAGGAACATTAAATTATACTTAGGAATAAGGATATCTGGTGCTTTGGTGCACAGTAGGAAGGTGGTATATAACAATAGTGATTCATATATATATATATATATATATATGAATTAAAAAATAATAAAAAGGACAGTTAAATATGAATCCAACTATGAGCACCATGGGAGAAATGGCCTGAGTGCCAGTGGTGGCTTCTGCTAAACTGTATGTGTACAGTAAAGGGCTTGACCATTTAAAACAGCTTCAAGGTGTTAACATGTTGATGTTTAGTGTCAATATCTAATGAGAGGTTTCCCTATGAAGGGGCCCCAACATTAGGCTATAAACTCATTGACGACCATGAATGCCTTCAACTCCTCTCCCAGTATTTAATGCAGTACTCTGGACTCTGCATTCCATTAACCAGATGTCTGATGATGAGATATATCATTGCATCTGCAGCATTCTGAACAGCAATGCTGCACAGTAAACAGATGTTTAGGGTGTATTTTCCTTCCACCACAGGTACTTTTTCCAGTATCCACATTCTTAACCCAAGAAAGAATCTTTTAGCTTGTTTATATAAATAACCCTACTGCTATTTACACATCAAATATGCCTAGAAATAAACACTGATGCCTTTATCACAAACTACTGTTGACTATGTAATTTAAGTTTTATCTCCAAGATAGTCAGAACAAACTGACCATGCAAGACTAGTGTAAACAACTATCAACAATTCTGACCTGTAAATAAATCAGTTGCTAGGCTTAACAAACAGACAATTCAATCCTGAGTTGCCATTTCATGGCATGCTAATGGGTGATCCGCAGGAGAAAAACAAAACAAGAAAATGCTTCCACAGTCAAATGTACAAGGTGTGTGGTGATTAAACAAAGTTGAGGTTCTGGTTTTGTTCTGTTTTCCTGGAAAATCTTAAAGAGCTAATGCAAACTGAAATTCAGTCAGAATATTGAATAACAGAGCATTTGATCATGTTACTTTTAATTCCTACATTTTCTTTCTCTGTGTACCATCAGTGTCACTGAACTCAATCTGAATGACTCTCTGCTCAAGAGGATTAGACTCACCTCTGGTCTTCTCTGCTGCTTCCTAAGTGAGGTGTAAAGTAAATCCTAACACCTCAAATCATTATTAGCATTCAACACCTGTTTAAATATCTGCATTACTTTGGTATTATACTAAAGCAAGAAGAATCTCTTTTAAACCAAAAAAAATTCTACTCTTGATCTATATAATCACAATTGAAGCTGGGCATGGTGGCTCATACCTATAATCCCAGCACTCTGATTGTGAGTTCAAGGGTAGTCTGCACTAGAGTAAGACATCATCTCATTTAAAAATACACACACACACACACACACACACACACACACACACACACACACACATATATATATATATATATATATATATATATATGGGCAAGATGGTGCACATCTTTAATCTCAGCACTCAGAAAGCAGAGGCAAGACAGATCTCTGTGAGTTTGAAGCCGGCCTGGTCTACAAGGTGAGTGAGTTCATGACAGTTAGGGCTCTGTTACACAAAGAAACCCCGTCTTGAAGGAACAAAAAGAACCAACCCAACAAACATTCAAATACATAAATAAAATAATATTGTAAATATTAATTAGCTTACTATTTTTAATTTTAAGTTGTTTAAAATGCATACAAATGTGGAGAGAAGGTAGAAAAGAGTGCAAACTAAATTCATACATCATATGGAATGTTTCCACAGTCTACTAAAATATATAAAAATTATTGCTTTTCTTTTGCTTTGTTTTTAATTATATCTACTTTATCAAGATTTTTAGCTGGTTAGAATTCATTATCATATTTATTGCTGTTTTGGAGTAACTTATTGTTAAAAATACTTTTGTATATTTATATATAATTTTTAAATAATTGTAATAGAACTTATCTGATAATAACAAAATATACAAGTATAAAGAACTACATGGAAAGAGATTGATTGGGAGAAATGTACGAAAACATGAATACTCCTCATACAGTCTTACTTACTAGGATAATTTCTGTGGTTTCATTCATAACATTTCAATTTTTATCATTTTGTGACATACACATAATTATAAACACTGACACATAAACACAATCTTAAACATATAGAAACAAACATACTTAATCCCACAAGCAACCACGCTCACAATATACATGTTGTCCTTTAAAACTGTGATCATACACATTCCCACTGAAAACATATACGCACATACCCATGCATTTGTGAACTATGCTTAAAGATTTATTTTCCCCTTCCAATGCAGCTATAAGATAAAATATGCTGCTTAAACCATTAATCATTTTGATCGCCATGCGTCATAAAGGCTTGTTTTGCATAGCTATCATTAATTGAGACCTCTCCTACCAATGAATATTTAATTGGCTTCAAATGATTCATCAATTCAAACCAACATTTTCGGAAGCTTTATGCTGAATTTTTATTTTTCTCTTGTAAAAAAGTCCTGCATGTGACAAAGCAAAACCAACTGACTAAATATTTTCAGTCTCCATGCAGTTAGTCCCTCACCTAGCAAAGTTGTCCTGCTTCTCCTTTTCCCATCAGCCACAAGGTCACTAGTTTCCTTGCAGTCTTTTATGTGTCTGTGTAAGTATGTGTGTATCAATGTATGTATGTATGTATGCAGTGTATGCACATGTATATTTACATATATGTGCTTTTGTGCACTTCCAGGGGCCAAAGAAGGATATCAGGTGTCCTGCTCTCTCACTCTGCCTTACTCCCTTGAGACAAGATATCTTAGTGAACTTAAATCTAAGCAGGCCATGAACCACAGTGACTCCCTGTCCCTGAAAACCTCACTCCTCGTTCCCAGCACTACAATTACAGACTCACTTGTATGTGCCCGACCTCTCATGTGGATGTTGCGATCTGAACTCAATTTCTCACTGTTGTGCATTAAGTGCGGGTACACACTGAGCCATCTCCCTAGCCCCTGTACATCCCTGAATGTTTTCACAAAGCCACTTTATATACTGATGTTTCAAAATCCTTTTTTCCATGAAATTTTTTTCTGATTAAACACGTGTTTTTCAGTTGTGTTGAAGACAACAGCTATGAATCGTGTCCGGAAAGTCCACACAGATCAAGTTATTCTTGTGTTCTGCTGTAAAAATATATATATATATTTTTTTTGAAGCTTCCTAAAGGCTTGAGCCTGTAAGAGGTGAGGCATAGCCTAGGCAAATAGGAAAGACTCACCTCTGGAAGATAATTCAGATATACCTATGACTCCCCAGATAACTAGGTGGTAGACAGTGGAGTTCTCATTCCCTCCTAGCTATAAAAAAAAAAGTCCATGCCGAACTTCCATGGTGTTCTATGAGTCATTCTATCAAGTTGATTTTTTACATTGATCTTTTAAAATTAAGATAAAAAATTGAGTCAAGTTTTCCATTATTCCCTCATTGGTCTTGCTTCACTCCAGATTTGTTGCAAATGAACTTCTTTTCATCAGCGATTATAGTCTTTGTTAAGGGTTCTTGTCCAAGGCTGAAGGCACTTCTACATCTTACTCTTTTCATAAAGCCAATTTTAAAAAGTCCAGTCAGAGATTGGACAGTTGTTTCTGATGTCATAAAGTTCTTGCAGGGGCTAGAGAAATGGCTCAGAGGTTAAGAGTACTGACTGTTCTTCCAGAGAGCCCGAGTTTAATTCCCAGAAACCACATGGTGGCTCACAACCATATATAATGTGATTTCATGCCCTCTTCTGCCCTGCAGGTGTAAATGCAGACAAAGCACTGTAGAGATAATAAATGAATCTAAAAGAAAGAAGGAAAGAAAGAAAGAAAGAAAGAAAGAAAGAAAGAAAGAAAGAAAGAGGGTCTTGCAGGGGGAAATACAATGTATGTTTTTACATTAAAACTCATGAAATTACATTTTAATTCAGCAACTGTAAATGTTTACTTTCAGGATTTCGCTAGGGGGATTTCAAGGATCAGAGGCATGAAAATTACTACAAAAATAATTACAGCTTTTAGTCAAAATTGAAACTTCAAAATTTCAAGTTTAGAAAATTACAAAGATGAAGTACTTCCAAACCATTTAGACGCTTTGTTTGAAATAGTTATAATATCTTCTTGAAATTAAATTTAAAAAGTTTCATTTGTTCTTTCTTGGACCTTCGGCAGTTTTGTAGAAAGAATATACAATCAATAAAGACGAGTAAAATTAGTAGAATCTCTAAACGTCCATTCAAATAACATGTTTATATAACTTATAACTAGCCCAATGTCCAACAAGAGTCAATTAGTAGCATAAAGTTACCAGTTCTTCAACAACATTGGTTTTGTCTTAATCACTACAGTTCATGTTTTCAGCATTTTGTTACATATCTTCTGTGGTAGTTAATGGAGAATGCAAAATTATTCATTTACTCTTGATATAAAATTCTTAGGTGAAAAGTTTAATGTCATCAGAGAGAAGTAGCTTAAAGTACACATTGCATCCACTCTAAAAAGGAAAGTCCCATGGGAACAGAAAGTACACAGCAGGAAGCAGGATGCTTCTGCACCACGGCTCTCCTCTTCACAAGGAAAGTCCAAGAGCACTGTGAATAATCTAAGCAAAGCAGCCAATACCAGAAGATCAATGACAACAGTGACAATGTTCTCCATGGGGTTTCTTTCTAGTCATAGAAACATCAATTCCATGCAATCCTAGTTTCTTTATTTCAAATTATGTAAAACTTGCAAACATGTTTTGAATTGATGTAACAATTTAAAAAGAGACATCTTTTTATAAAAATTTTCTAAATGTCACATACACAGTTATAATTTTGAAAATTGTACATTTCAGTTTTCATCTTGTCTCAAATTGATCTTAGCATAAAGGATGTTGAGACAATTATATTGACACTTTGTAGAGCAAGATTATCTTAAGATTGTGGATTCATTTTGCTGTACTGACATAAGACCATAATAAGGGAGCAGATGGAGGGGAGAAAGACACCATCACACCTGC
>OU015743.1:97011283-97028801 GCA_907169655.1 Acomys percivali | reverse complement strand
ATATATATATATATATATATATATATATATATATATATATATATATAGAGAGAGAGAGAGAGAGAGAGAGAGAGAGAGAGACTTTTTTTCAAAGTTAGGAAACATTTTACAAATACTTGAGCAGAACATCTTTCTTCAAACGCTTTGACCTCTTCAGCTCGAATAACATAGATGCAAATTAAATCACCAACTTTTAAATCTTGAGCTAGACTTACTCAAGATGCAAGGAAAGTCACCGGATAGAAATGTGTACAGAGATGGAAGTCAGAGGTGGTAACTATAGAGCAACAGAAAAAGCAGAGGAAACAGAAGAGATAAGGCTGAGGAAACAGAACAGAATGACTAGAAGGCAGTATGGAGGACGGGTTTCAACATATAGTGCAGAACTCAGGGATGGGAAAGAGTCAGAATCTGCCACTTGCACTTTAGTGATGTGGTCTTGGTGCTCTAGTTGTATGTCTATGTGTGTGTGCTTGTGTGTGCTTGTGTGTGCATGTGCACATGTACAGGTGTGTGTGTGTGTGTGTAAATGTAATGTGTTTATTTTAGTGACTGACACACATTAATTACTCATTAACCAATAAATCCTGATGACTTTAGCTGTTCATGGCAGAATCATGATGGAACAAGTCTCAGGTAAAGTGGGCAGTGAGCATATAAATGTCACGCTTACATTCTAGCTGTGTGCACTGTCCTTGAGATGAAATGCACTTTCCTCAAAGTCATTTAGGTAGCTAGTGACATGCCACCCACCTTCTATGATCTTTACTTCATCTCTTTCATAGTTTCTCACATTATATGGTACTTAAGACAAATTAGCATCAATATATTATTTAATATATAAATTAAGTTTAAATTACTACATAAGAAGCTTGCTGGTAATTGGTAATCCCGCTAAAGTTCTGTAACCCTGTTTTCCTTATAAGATCATCTTCTTTAAAGTCTCTAAAAGTCCTGCCAGAATGTCCAGCACAACGGGGACCTTTAACTCTTTACTGTCTCACTTTTTACAGATGAACAAACAAAGGCAGAGGCACCACACTGTTTTTCTCAGCATTACACAACTAGTAATTACATTCATATATACAATTTAGCTTTTCAAAATTGAATCTACAGCTCTGAATATGCACAGTGCCAAATGTTTGTTGAAGAGGCTAAGGCTGTTAATGCTTTTCGACCTGTAATTCTTTATAGGATTTGAAAAGAAAGAAGGGGGATTATAGAAATATATAGGGATTATATGATATATAGTAGATTATTGAATCTACTCCACAACTTAATGCCTTAAATATTACTCACAAGGTTATTTTTAATTCATTGGTGCAGAATTTTATATATTGATGCAAAATAAGTTTAATTTTGATACATTGTTATAGAGGTCAAATTTAAGAATATTCTTCACACACATTGTATATATTTCTATTCTAATATGAAGTACTGTACCCATACAACTCAATTATAATTCAAGGTTTACTTCCAATACTTTGAAAGCACTATTGAAAACTGTTTAGGAAAAATAAGTAATACAAGTTAATTGTGAGTTGATCAAATTATCATTATGTCAAGTACTAGTCTATTTTTATCACAAGAATACACATCGTAGGTTTAACAGACACATATGATTTTTTAGATAGATAAGATAAAATAGTTAGATAAAATCTTCAAAAATGTCAGAGACAGAGAATATGGCATCTAAAGATGTTTTTATTATTTTAAATATTCTTTGAATATAAGAAATGTTAACTCTGGCAACACCCAGCCTATCTCAAAGAAAACAATGAGTATCAGTGAACCCTTCTATTGGGATGGCTTCCAATGTGGTAAATCAGCCATTGGGCAAATGTCCTCATTTCTGCTATAGACAGAATTCTGTTTAAAAATGGGCAAACTTGGTTGTATGCAGAGTTGATGGTCAAACTGTCAAGACAGGGTGAGCAAGTCCTCAGTAGTTCCTGCCTCACAATATCCCTCTCAGATATACTGGGCCAGAAGGCTGAAGATGATGCTCCAATCTTATAGAGAGTTTTGGGTGACTGTTTAGGCAGCAAACTATCTGTCACTTTTTTTTTTTCACTTTGGATGCTGCTAACCTGCACTACCAGTTCATTCAGGTAATTAAATTTTACTCCTTTCATGTCTCTGATGGGTTTGAAGAGCAGATAGTTTATTTAGTCTTGCAAAGAAGCATAGTTGATTAGGGGTTAAAATGTTTTTAGACCTAGATAGATGTTTTAAGTTAATAGAAATGAGACATGATAGATATGGATTTTCTTTCCTAATTTTTGACTCAATAAGATAGCAAAGATCTTCATTATAAGATTGGTAAATACAAATAGGCAAAACAATATGAATGTAACATTAATATAATTCCTGATTGTTCTGTGGGTCTTCTTGCTATAGGTACTTTATTGTATACATGTGTAAAAATATAAATTTTATGTAAAAAAATTTAATCTCATTTTTGAGGGGAAAAAAGGTTGTTAATGCTGGTATGTGCCTTTACTTCTATGACCACTTCAATATCTTAGGATTAATTTGTATACTTACTGGACATACTAATTGCTATCAGTAACATCACATATGAAACAGAATTCCCATCATTCTCTCAACAAAATTGATGCATCAATCAACCTAAAGTCAGCAGAACAAACTTCAAAGTTGCATTCACTTCCTCTAGCTTGCAGACAGAAATTAATTAAAATGTGATTAATTGTTTCAGAAAGCACATTCATTATGTTCAACAAAGCCAGGTTGAAAACAGGATAGGAAGTCAGTCTACTTTCTTTCTATCATACTTTGTGTACTTGTCAAACAATGCTCTAAACCACCATGCCACCTAAATATCAGTGATCATTCAAAATGTCTTGAATATACATTTCTGTAGTTATTTTGTTCCATATGCAAGACTGATTTATGTAACCATTTTAAATCTTAAGGTGTTAATGTTTGTGATACTGAATGAGATAATACTATGATAAAATGGAAATTAGAAATTTTGGAGTAATTTACTATTTTAAGTGTTTAGCATAAAATACACAAATGTTTTTTAACTTTTGTCTTTGCAGTATACTTGTAGCAAAGTAAATATGATTTATGCTTACTTTGCATCATGCCAAAGTGTGATAGTTCATGTCTAGTCTGTGTTTTTTGAAAACTCCAAAGGATTATAGAGAAAGAAGAAAGAAAAAAACAAATCAACCATCATCCTTATGATGTGAAATATAGGATAGATGGTGAAATTACTCAAGTCCGTAATGAGAAATATTTTAAATATAATGATTTACATAGGTATCCCATTAATTTTCATTTGTTCAGGAAAATGGAAAAACAGAACAAAATAACATTGGGTAGAAGAATTGCAATATTCTTTTCCATCTAATATAAATAGGAATACAACTACCAGGATATACTTCCATATCTTTCTTAAAACATGGATTAAAATATTTGAGGGTTATATTTACTAATAAGTCTCTTCTTTTATAAAACTTAATGGATTCAGACACAAACTCCCTTGCCTTCTTTACAGCATGCACCAAAACACTGCCACCACAAAATGTTTAAAAACCTTCCCATTTTTACAAAATATCCCGGAAACAAAAGCTGTTAACCTTACACGCTCAACATTAATGGTCGATAGTATTGGGAAAACACATTAAAAACTCATCGTGTCATCAGAAAAACAACATAATATGGAAATTAGAAAATTCTGAAGAAATTAAATTGTATTGTCAAAGCAGAAAATTAAAAGTGACAAGGTGTGTGTGTCTCTGTGTGTGTAGCAATAAAAACACCGGAGCTCAGGAAGAAGATGGAGCAGTCAGAGGAACCATTTGTAAGTGAAGGGTAGAGGGATAGCTTGTGATTTTCCTCTTTCAAATACAGCATAGTTAGAACTAAGGGTTGAATGATAACTATTTTTGAAAATCACAGCATTACAAAGGCATAATTAAAGTATGAGTTCTACCCAATATTTTCTCCTACATGGGTTGCAAAGATTTCACACAACCTGACTGCCAGGATTCAGACATGGCTTTGCTGAATTGTTTGTTTATTTTTCCTTGCACAGAAAAGTATCAGCCTTGCTCTCCTTTGCCTCATACACACAGCCAGTGACAATAGGATCAGTTTACTCAGGAACATATAATTTACTCATATAGCTCATGGGATATCACACTTAAGACTACCTTTCCAAACTGGGGAAGAATAACTGCATTATATGAAAGGTCGCACTGATTCTTAATTACCTTAATGCACTTTTCAGTATTTCTGAGAGATACTTGCTCATTTCACTTTTTAATGAAACAATGATCTATGAAAAAGTTAATTAAAACATAAAAATATAATTCATAGCATTCAATGTGTATGTCCATCAAATAATTTCGAAGATCTTGAGGGCTACAATAGTCATATGGGTTGTAATTACATTATATTTTATTTTTTCAAATATATCTTAAATATATTTAAAATATTTTAAGGTTGCAGTTTATTTACATTTATCCCTCCCATTTCTTCACTCTATATTTTCTCATAAAACCACTCACCTCTCTCCTTATGGCCTAGTTTTTTGTTTTGCTTTGTTTTTTGTTGTGGTTTTACTAATTGTTTTTACATGTATATATATATATATATATATATATATATATATATATACATACATATATACATATATATATATATATATACAAACTCCTAATTATAGTCTTTCAGTCTGATAGTGTAACTTAAATCTTAATATTGATCATTTAAATAGACTACTTAAAAAAGAGAAATGTTATATATACAGGAAAAGACAGGTGACTGGAAGGAATACAAAAAAACAGTAGTGCAGAAAGAGGGTGTGCATTTTTCTGGCCTGAGAAAGTATTGAGCATCCTTTCAAATAAAGTTTCTTCCAATTGACAATTTCTGTTTAAAGGGCCTAAGGGATTTCTAATGGTTTAACATTATTTAAGTCAATGAGGGCACATTGATTTCCTATACATATATCAATAAATGTCCCTTTACATATTTTTGAATTACAAAATAAATGGTGAAAAATAACTGACTTCTAGTAGTTTCATTTGTACTATACTAAGAGAGTTTTTCTCTTTTGTATTTGTCATAACCTGGATCATAATATAAATTCTTGATTCTATATTCATTAATTCTCTTCACTAATCTAATGTTTTAATAAACTTCATTAATGATCATTTTGAGCAATAAAAAGAAATCCTTATGTAAAGAAAAATCAGAAGTATTTCCTGGGATGTGCCAAGGGAAGTGTAAAACTCCCTCTGTCCATCCCACACGTTCAGAACCATGGAAAACTTTTTCTGCCTGGGAATTAAGATATTCATGAATGAGTTCAGGACAGTGAGGCAGTACAGACCCCCTGAAATAAACAGTATACTGAGAATCTTGCTAATGGAGCACCTGGATATAAACTTTTTTACAGAGCAGCAATTCAATAAGCAAAAATAACAAAATACTATTTCATCTAACCAATATGCATTGATATGAAGTGGGCCAGGATTCATTGACTTTTAATGATTTATAACTTCTTTCGTGAATACTTGTTTAGGTAAGATTAAAGCTATACTTGTAGGTTTCTAGGATCCTCTGGATCCTTCTACTTTGCTATTCTCCCATGCTTCTCTCATCTAGAGTCCCAATAGGATGTCCTCCCCTCTGTCCCAGTTTCCTGGTAGGGGAAGGCTTTCATGGGACATGCCCCTTGGGCTAGTATGCAGAAATAAGTGAGAATATACCATTTGACCAGCCAAGGACAATACAGGTGGTAAACTTTAAACCCCTACCCAGATCTAGCCAATGGACAGAACATTCTCCACAGTTGAGTGGAGAGTGGGATATGACTTTTACATGAATTCTGGTGCCTCACATTTGACCATGTCCCCTGGAGGGGGAGACCTAGTGGCACTCAGAGGAAGGATTGCAGGTTACCAAGAAGAGACTTGATACCCTATGAGCATGTACAGGGGGAGGTAATCCCCTCAGGGACAGTCATAGGGGAGGGGAATAAGGGGAAAATGGGAGGGAGGGGAGAATGGGAGGATACAAGGGATGGGATAACCATTGAGATGTAACAATAATAAATTAATTTAAAAAAGATTAAAGCTATAAGAATGCAAAAGGCTATATTTGGAAAGATATATGTATGTGCAAATGCAGATAAGCCAGTAATCGCAGTGTAAAAAAGACAACATGCTTAAACTAGAGTAGAGGGGGTAGAGGAGGGCTCAGAGGAAGAAAAAGAGCATAAGAAGCATTGTAATAAATTACAGCCTCATTTTTTTCTAAAAATAGAATAGAAAAAATAGGAATTACTTTGGATGTATTTTCCTGTAGTTTTTTTTATAGGATCTATTCAATTCCTTCATCTGTTTGAATGGGTCTAACTGTATTTCTTTGAGTGATTTCTTCTTTCAAGGCTTATATCACTTTCATCACATCAAATTTAAAGTCTTCTCCTTGCGCTTTTGTGGGTGTTCATATCTCCAGGATTTGCTGTGGTAGGATCACTGGCTTCCAGTGGTATTATATGGCTCTTAGTTTTGCTAGTCGTCTTGTGCAGGATTCTGGGCATCTGATTGTCTCAGGTGTTAGCAGGCCTAGAGGGTCCTCCAGTATGGTCTCTACCTGTGTCCCACATGGACCAGGTAGGTGGTGAGGATTTGGAGAAAGGGGAACACTACTACTCCAATGCTGGTGGAAGTGCAAACTTGTATGACCACTTTGGAAATCAATCTGGTGCTTTCTCAGGAAACTGGGAATAACTCTACCTCAAGACCTAGCAATACCACCTCTGTGAATATACCTGAAAGATGCTCCACCATACAACAAGGACATTTGCTCAACTATGTTCATAGCAGCTTTATTCATAATAGCCAGAATCTGAAATCAACCTAGATGTCCCTCAACTGAAGAATGGATAAAGAAACTGTGGTACACTTACACAATGGAATATTATTCAGCTATTAAATCACAGAAATCTTGAAATATGCAGGCAAATGGATGGCACTAGAAAAGACCATCCTGAGTGAGGTAATCCAGATACAAAAAGACACGCATGGTATATACTCACTCATAAGTGGATACTAGCTACATAATACAGGATAACTATACTATAATACAGAGACTGATATATCAGCCAAGGATCATTTACGAAGTAGACCTAGACCCTCTTCTCAGATGTACAGCGTCCTTGTGGGGTCAAAATGTGGAGAGTAGGGACTACTTTGGACGTGGACTCTGTCTAGAGAACTTTGAACACTTCCCCCCGTCAGGGCAGCCTTTCCAGGCTACAGAGGAATAGGTTACAGGTAGGGCAATTGAGACATGCTAGGCTGAGGTCAGATGTTAGGGGAGGTGGGCTTTCCTTTTTAGGGACTAATGAAGAGAGTGAGAGGGCATGAGGAAGGAGGGGGCATCCAGATGGCATGAGGGAAGGAGGGGGGATAGGCAAGGGATGAGGGAGGGGAAAGCAACTGGTATGTGAAGAATTTAAACTGCAGAACAAACAGGTAATGTGTTTTGCTAATCCCACGGTATGGTACTAGCCCTGAGACTGGCTTAGTCATGAATGTCTAGGCATAGACAATGCTTTATTCTTTACCTGGCATGAATGAAGATTTACATGTGTCTTTTTTCTGCTCATACAAAGAGCAGAGAACCAGCGTTAATTGTTCTGGGCATCATGCACACCTTATACATTTATAATTTTAAAACTGTATACTTCTTGTGAGAAATTATATGTTTTCAGAACAAAAGAACCAGACATTGACATTTCCTCAGACCTCACAGGATTCATTCTTTTCAGCATGATGGACACTGGCATCTTGCATCTTTCATGTTCCAGCACCAAGTGCTTCAGTTGCTGTTCCTCATCAGAACAAGACAGCTCCCAGGACACCTTCAAAGCAATCTTCTGATCTCAATTGGTCCAGCATTTCAGACTATCCCACAAAGAACTCTAATCAAGCCTGGACTTTCTCAACATTTAGAAACTGGACCAAAATGCTATTCTTATCTTGTTTAAACATTTCTCCAATTTGTTTGGGCCCCTAAGAAAGTATTATTCCTCCTAAATCAGATGGAAGAAACCTTAAGAGAATCACACCCCATTTCCTTTAAGGGTGTTTGGTAGGTTTTTTGTTTATTTCATGGGCTTTAGAGGGTTATTTTCAGTGGGAATTGGTTATAAATTATTAATGGTCTTGTTTAAAGAAGAAAACAAGGTTGGACTCAGGGGGAAAATAGGGATTACTTGGAACTATGATTTAAACTAATTTTCCAATATTTTTTCTTGCCATATTTTTATTCTAAGTTACAACACTGTCAGAAATAACAAATTGGTACTGCATAAAATTATTTTGATTCATTGCAGCTAACTTTGATGTCCAAAAGCAGTGACTTATTGATAACAACCAACAGATCTATGAAACAATCAGTGGTTTTTTAAAGTCAATAAGATTACCTAGGCAGAACTTAACATGGTAGAATAAAGAATAAAATGATTCTCATTTCTTTTTGTAGTTACATCTAAGTGAAAAGAAAAATATTTTCATGCTGTAGAACATAAGTGCTTTGTATAATGACTAAAACAAGGTATTTGTTCTAAGTCAAATTGTGAGAGGTATTTTAGTGGTAATGACTCAAACTCTATTCTACAAGTGATGTTTTAAATATAAATTAAAATGTTATTATCTCTAACCCTTATGACATAAAACAGAACCCATGGGTTAATGTGTTTTAGTCTGATTCAATGACATTTTGTGTCACTTGTCACTATACAATGTATAGTTGTTTGTATATGTCTTTTTGTCTGGCTAATTTCATTTAACATCTCGTCTTATGGTGTGCTTCATGTTGTTTCAAATGATAGGATTTCTTCTGTAGTTTTAAGTCTAAAAAGTCTTTAGTTAGGCACATATAACATCTTGTCATCAGTTGGTATATATTTTAGGTGAGTCTACAATTTTACTATTTCAAATAGTGTTGTAATGAGCATGGACGTGCAGAAATCCTTAGCAGTTTGATTTCACAATATTTGGTACCACAAACAAAATTTAGATGGCTAGATTATATGACATTCTTAGACTCGAATTTTTAAGATATCACATATTGTTTTCTATAATTATTGTAGTAATTCAGTTGCATCCTTGCTAAGAGTGTTCAAGGGTTGGTTTTCTTTATGTACAGCTTCACTAACACTTGTAATTTCATTTTCTTTTCCATACTGCCTGTTTTAAGGTATGGCAATATTTCACATTCGACCTTTATTTGTACTTCCTTGACAACTGAGGATGCTGAGGAAATTCTATTGGCTGGTTCATTGGTTGGGTAGCATTTAATTTGATATATTCCCACTGCTTTTATTTTATTTGTTTGTTTGTTTACTTATTTATTTATTTATTTTTGGTTACTGTGCTACAGAGGCCAGACATAAACTCTTTCTTTAGGGATCAATGCAAGGAGATGTTCTCGTATGTTTTCTATTGCACTTTCATAATTTCACACATTATGTTTAAAGACTGCACCAATTTAATTTTACTTATTTCCATGATGTCAAAGATCTCCTTTCATTTTTATGTGCATAGATATCCATTTTCTGGCACCATTTACTAAAGAAAAGACACTTTCCTCATTATATGTTTTAGGTGCTGATTTTCAATTTATGATAATATGTATACTTATTTCTTTGTTCTACAGTTCGCCTATCATACAATTGTTTTATGAATGATTGAGTATTCGTAAATTCTTTATAGCCTGATACCTAAATATAAATATTTGGTATGTTGTTTTACTTTTCTATAGTTTCATAGGTTCTCTTTCTTATTATCAAATGCCTGATATTCTTGTCTTACAAAATAAATAAGTAGGTAGATACACTGTTAGGTATATAGATAAATAGATACTTAGATAGATAGATAGATAGATAGATAGATAGATAGATAGATAGATAGATAGATAGATATTCTCCTCAGTTAGACCTCTGATGGCAGGGGAAGGGAGAATTTCCCCTCCATCTCATCACAGTCTATCAGGTCTCATCTGGGTAGCCTGCATCTCCTTCCTCTGTGTGCTACAAGGCTGTCCTGCCAAGTGACAGTGATTAAATTGTAGGCACTAGAGTTCATTTAAGAGGCAGTCCCCTCTCTACGCCCTCTCCCACACAGTTAAGGTATTAACACTCAGAAAGAAATTTTATGATTCTCTTCCTTGAGTGATTCTTCTGTACTTAACTCAGTAACTGTAATTATTTACCCTTTACTGGACTCTTTGGCTCTAAAATCAGAAACAGACAATACTGTGAAACTTTTGATAATGGGCTAATGACTCAAAAATTGTATGAGTATGTGTTCAACATATTTTAATGAGTAAAAGTATGAGTTTTTAGTTTTCTAAATAAAAAACATTAAAACAAGACAATTCTAATTCTAATTCTTAACTGAAATGAGTAGCATCATGGTACTACATAAAACTGAATTTTATAAGAAAAAGGCTAGGTTATAAAATAAACTATAAAGTAATTTTAAAAATTATTTTCCAATTTTATTTTATTTTTTTATTTTTAATTAATTTATTCTTGTTACATCTCTATGGTTATCCCATCCCTTGTATCCTCCCATTCTCCCCTCCCTCCCATTTTCCCCTTATTCCCCTCCCCTATGACTGTTCCTCAGAGGGATTACCTCCCTCTGTATATGCTCATAGGGTATCAAGTCTCTTCTCAATGACCTGTTGTCCTTCCTCTGAGTTCCACTAGGTCTCCCCCGCCAGGGGACATAGTCAAATGTGAGGCACCAGAGTACTTGAGAAAGTCAAATCCCTCTCTCCACTCAAGTGTGGAGACTGTCCTGTCCATGGGCTTGATCAGGGTAGGGGTTTAAATTTTACCGCCTGTATTGTCCTTGGCTAGGGCCTTAGTTTGAGCGGGACCCCATGACCCAAATCTGCCTATCATAATGTTCTACTTGTAGGTTTCTAGGACCCACTGGATCCTTCTACATTGCTATTCTCCCATTGTTCTCTCATCCAGATTCCCAATAGGATGTCCTCCCCTCGGTCCCAGTTTCCTGATAAGGGAAGGCTTTTGAACAGAAGTGGCACATAGAAGATTTTTTGTTTGTTTGTTGCCATTTTGTTTTAAAATAAGGAACATTTAAAACTTCTCTGTTAGTTATAATAGTAACAAAATTTGTCTCATCCTGGAAATTTTAAGCATTTATTGCTAAATATTCATTTGGAGAAATTAGACCTTAATGTAAATTTTACTCAAATAAAAACAAATGTGTAAACATTTCAAATTAAATGTCCACTGGCAACTTCATAGTGTTAATTTAAGCTATGAGGAAGCATATGTAATTTGTTTCCACAAAATATAAAGATGAAAATATTAGCTCATAAGAAGATCCTGAAATGAAGTCATACATTATCAATAATATCCTTTGCAATTACTTTTGGGTACCAATTAAAGTGTACAAGGAGATATTTTAAGAAAAACAATATTGTCCACAAAATGCTATATGTTTTCCTTATGTGGAACCTCAATGCAAATAACTACGGTCCAGCCTACTTGTTAGAGACCTTTAAAACAAGGATTCATGAATTGCAGAGGAAACAGAACCACACAAGTACACTATTATTAAATGGTCTATGTAATACCCATGCAAGCACAGAAAACTCTTCATTTGAATGCCACATGGCAGCATAAACTGATGGTTTGAATGTATTCTGAATAAAAATAGCACTCCTGGATTTTAAGTGTTCCACTTCATCTTGAGCAAAGAGAATCACAGTACCCTAAATTTAAGTTACTTAAAAATTTCACAGTATTTTGTCTCAAGTTCTTTAGTGGGGACAGTTAATCTTAAAATTGCTACATAAGAGAAAATAAAATACATTGCAAATGTCTGGTATTTGTTTACAATGTTGATTGGGTAGCTTACTAAATGTAGCCTTGCTTTGCCTAGATTAGATAGTCATGCGCCCATCTAAAAACAAAGGTTCTCTAATCTCAAAAGTCTATATTCAGTGGACTAACACACGTGATTTTCAGTTTGTTACATTCTGGAGAATGAGAACACAATGCTTTCAACGAGTGACTTATCTGACCCTCAGTCTTGACATTAAACTTACAGAATATGACACAGAATGAATGTTACCATGTAAGTAAATTATAGACTAGAGTGATAGAAATATCCCCGAGGTCATATATGCTTGCTGAGAATGTTTGTATTTGGACTGAGTGCCAATAGAAACCAGTCTGTGTAGACTGACCTAGGAAGACATTCCATGGGAAAGATGCATTTCACTGAGATCTCCATTCTTGTCAGTGACCAGTAGGAAACGGAAAAGTTAACATGGATGCAAAAGGCCGCCAGAAATGCCTCTGAGTTCCTCACTTCACCCTCTCCATGGCTCTATTAGCAATTATTAAGACAGAAGCACTGGACAGTCATAACACTGAAGTCATTTATTTCATGTCATATGTGTTCTCCTAAATTTCTTTCCAGTCAGCTTGACTCCCTGAGGAAAATGCTGCAGTAAAATCTGGGAAGAAGACAAAATGAGATGGTAAAAGCTTCAAATTACATTTGGGTCAAGAATCTTCCTATCTGCTGTGGAGTTGCTTAAATAACTGCTTGCTTTCTGCTGATGCCGGGTTTTTTATGTTAATATTTTGAAGACAGCCTGGATCTTTCAGCAGAGAGGAAAATCACTTACTAAACATGGCAGTGTGTGTGTGTGTGTGTGCCTGTGTGTGTGTGTGTGTCTGTGTGTGTGTTGCATGTTAATAATGTATGACATATTTCATCTTTGTTTGAATTGGACAACTTCTCAAAGGAGATGAGAAATGAACTGCTTTCTAATAGCAGTCCTCAGGACATCTGTTGAATATAATGCGGAGCTCAGCATCTTGGATTGATAGAATTATCTTCTTACAGTCATACATTTGAACCACTGTTACCTTAAGGGAAAGCATAGCAAGAGATGGCTATATCTTTTTATTTCAAAAAAATTAATTAATCACCGTTTCTTTTATTGACACTAAAAATAGTAATTTTTTTAACTTTCGAAAAAGTCCTGGTAAAGAGCCTAGAACATCAAAGTGGATGGTGTTCATTTTGCTCACAACAAGAGGTGATTGCCAGTCAACCACAAATGATTCTCGGGCCCGAAGCCACATTGTACTCACAAGCAGACTTCCTAGCAGCCCCAGTTCCCTTCTGAAGACTAAGCCTTGCATCATTCAGTAAAGCTTCCTTGTAAGAAAACAAAAATATAATTTTGTTATAGTTTATAATGTTTTTGTTTTGTTTTTTAATTTTATGTCTAATAGAGTTTTTTTTTATTAATTTATACTTGATACATCTCAATGGTTATCCCATCAAATGTATCCTCCCATTCTTTCCTCCCTCCCATTTTCCCCTTACTCCCCTCCCCTATGACTGTGCCTGAGGGGGATTTCCTCCCCCTTTATATGTTCATAGGGTATCAAGTCTCTTCTTGGTAGCCTGCTATCCTTCCTCTGAGTGCCACCAGGTCTCCCCCTCCAGGGGACATGGTCAAATATGAGGCACCAGAGTTCATATGAAAGTCATACCGCACTCTCCACTCAACTGTGGAGAATGTCCCGTCCATTGGCTAGACCTGGGTAGGGGTTTGAAGTATACGGCCTGTATTGTCCTTGGCTGGTGCTATTTGGAGCGGGACCCCTGGGCCCAAATCTGCATATCATAATTTTCTTCTTGTAGGTTTCTAGGACGGTCTGGATTCTTCTACTTTGCTATTCTCCCATGCTTCTCTCATCTAGAGTCCCAATAAGATGCCCTCCCCTCTGTCCCAGTTTCCTGGTAAGGGAAGGCTTTCATGGGACATGCCCCTTGGGCTAGTATGCAGATATAAGTGAGTATATACCATTTGAGTCTTTCTGCTTCTGGGTTAACTCACTCATTATGATCATCTCTAGCTCAATCCATTTGTCCACAAATTTCGGGAATTCCTTGTTTTTAATAGCTGAGTCGTATTCCATAGTGTATATGTACCACAGTTTCTTTATCCATTCTTCTACTGAGGGACACTTAGGCTGTTTCCATGTTCTGGCTATTATGAATATGGCTGCTATGAACATGGTCAAGCAAAGTTTCTTGTTCTTCTGGGTATATTCCAAGAAGTGGAATAGCTGGGTCTTGAGGAAGCCCTATTCCCAGTTTTTTGAGATACTACCTGATAGATTTCCAAAGTGGCTGTACTAGTTTGCATTCCCACCAGCAATGAAGGAGTGTTCCTCTCTCACCACATCCTCTCCAGCATGTGGTGTCGCTTGAATTTTTTATCTTAGCCATTCTCATGGGTGTAAGATGGAATCTCAGAGTTGTTTTGATTTGCATTTCCTTGATGACTAAGAAGATTGAGCATTTCTTTAAGTGTTTCTGAGCCATTTGATATTCCTCTGTTGAGAATTCTCTGTTTAGTTCCAAGCCCCATTTCTCAATTGGGTTATTTTGTTTGGTGGTGTTTAATTTCTTGAGTTCTTTATATATTTTGGATATTAGACCTTTGTCAGATGTAGGGTTGGTGAAGATCTTTTCCCAGTCTGTAGGCTGTTGCTCTGTTCTCTTGACAGTGTCTCCTGCCTTACAGAAGCTTCTCAGCCTCATGAGGTTGCATTTATTAATTGTTGGCATTAAGGCCTATAATTTTTTTAATGCGATTTTATTTAAATTTTTAATTAAAACAAAACAAGAAAAGGATGATTTGACAACTTTCCCTTTTGCAAACCAAGAGTGATGAGCAGCCCAGGCTAGCTAGCATTGTATAAATAATTAAAACTTAGGCTACACTGAGAATACCAAATCTCACCATTATTTTACCTATAGAGTCTTAACTATGACTGAAATGCATCAGCAGATTTGGATATGTAAGTCTCATCCAACTCTGGTTATGTATAGCTCAAACACAATTGGAAGAGTAACATACTGCAAAATGCAAATAGGTCCATGTCTCCTTGGACCACAGTAATCATCACTTTTACTTCATAATGGTGAATAAAGATAGTTGTTATACTAATTTCTCTAATATTTTCTGCCAGTAGGTTCTGAACATTTTTTTCAGTGAATCATGTACTATTTCAAGTTTATATCTCTTAACTGACTAGGTCCTAAACAAAACACTATGCCATCAATATATGGAAACCAAAACGGAATGGCTAAGTGACTTTCAGAAAGGAAATACTGGCCGACAGCTTTGGCTAATAATTTCCTTTTATAATGATTATCTTCATCCTTATAAATTTTATAGTTATGAACAAAATTATATAAGATAAAGCCTTGGAATGAATAGTAATATTATTAACTGTTAACTTTCCAAGCCTTGGTTGTCATTATTTGTACATCTCCTCATACATAAGAAATGAAACTCCCAAATATATCAATAAAATATCTATTTTCACAATCAATGAAACAACTTTCAACTCAGTGTTTAATTTTATATTAGATTTTTTTTACCATACAAGTCTGTCCTCATTAGAAGATAGTTGTAGAACTGTATAAGATAATCCCCATTGTTAATATACTGTGGATTTTTAATTTCTCACTCAATATGATGACCTCAGAGTTCTTGGTATGTGAGACACATCATGTAGACAGCTGTGTGGATGCATTATGCAAAAAGCCTATAGACAATAGCACTATCCTATTCTGTCACCCAAGCTTGCCTTTCTCACAAGGCTTCTTCTGTAAGGGCAGAGAGAAAAGCTTGAGCATTGGAGCGGCAATGTGGGAAGACAGAAAAACATCAATAGACTTGGGTTTATCAAGACAGGCCACCACAGGAGGAGTATGAGAACTGCATGGAATGAAGAAAAATTTGACTTCTGTCATTGGTTCCACAGGACTGTTGTGACACATCGTTGTGGGCCTAAATGGCTGAAAATATTATTGTGTTCAGCATAAGTAGTATTCAATTACTGGTCTAATGGTGGTGGACTGAAAGGCAAAGACAACATGGCACTCACAAGCTGTAACTTTGGGAGAGATGGTGTGCATTACCAATGTATGCCAATGGAGAGCACAGCATGAGAAAATCACGCTTACCAAATAAACCCTAAACGTTACCCTTAGTAGACCTTCTGTGTCACTTTGCCACATAACTTGTTTAAGGAGAAAATATAGAACTAGCTACCAGTTAAATTTCAACTTCTTATCTAACTGATAAGAAAAGAAAGGAATGATTTGGTAGCGTGACCCTTTACAAATCAAGGCTGAAGAACAGACCAGGCTGTTACTGTATATGAGAGACAGGCTAGGCTAAAATTCCCAAACCCCATCTTGTGTCTGCCAGGAGGAAAAGAGGCAGTAACTTTGCTTCAAGCCACACTACAGTGATCACTAGAATGTTGATGTTCTGGAGCCTATTTTCATCCAAAATTAAACATTTAAGCTCTATGCAATGGAGTAAAGACTTTTGTTCTTTCCAGGGTCATGTGTTGGAAGCTAACCATCAGTATGGTGCTGCTAGAAGATGAGACTTTAGATGACTTGAGTGAGAGACCTCATGAATGAGACTGGTGTCCTCAAAGAAGTAGCTATGTCACCCTAGCAAATTCCAATGTGTAGGAAAGAACAATGAGAGGCAGCATTTATGAATGAGGGAAAGGCCTCTTACCAGAATATGCTGGAAGTTTCCAATGACTTTACCACTGTGAATAAGTACATCACTGAAATTGTTCCAATTTTTTTATATCTATATGTTAATAAACTTATGCACATTTTAGGAAAAAAATTGTGATAGTCATATGGCCTGAAGTACGTTATACCAAGACTCCTCTGTTCTATTACTGCCTCACCCAGGAAAATATGTTAAAAATAATGGTTTTCTTTCATATTACCTTTAAAACAGCATAATCTGCTTTAATGCATGACAAAATTGTGTTCATAAGTGACTTGTGACATTTTGAAAATCAGGACTCATAAGATAGGTCAATGACTAAAGGATCTTGGTTTCCATGTCTAATGACCTCTCTTTGAACCCAGAATTCAAATGGTGGAGAATAGAAAAACTGCTGCCAGTTGTCCCTGACCTCTACAAACATATCCTGGCACAGAACATCCCCACACACACATACACATACAACTTATAGACACACAACACACCTCTCACAACCTCACACAGAAGCACAAACACAACACTACACCCCTCCATGTGCCACCCCCACCTGCACATGCACTCACCATATCCAGAATGCATACACCCCACATGCACAAAAAAAACACCCACTCTACACAGCCCACATCCCCCACACACCCTGCACATACAGACACAAACACATGCACAGGACATGTGCACTGTACATGCATATACACACTATTTATACATAGCACACAGAAAAACACATATACCACAGACACACACACATACCACAGACACAACACCTACAAGCACACACACACACACACACACACACACACAGAGAGAGAGAGAGAGAGAGAGAGAGAGAGAGAGAGAGAGAGAGAGA
>OU015743.1:96969363-97011273 GCA_907169655.1 Acomys percivali | reverse complement strand
GAGAGAGAGAGAGAGAGAGAGAGAGAGAGAGAGAGAGAGAGAGAGAGTTTTGTAATTTGGGCAATTACAGAATAAAGAATCCATCTTTTGCTGTTGGTGGTTTTTGAGACAGGACTTATCTGTGTAGCCTTGGCTATGCTGCACTCAATTTGTAGACCAGGTTGGCCTAGGACTCACAGATATCAGCCGGCCTCTGCTTTTCTGAGTGCTAGGAATAAACGTGTGCATCACTGTGCCAGGCTAGAATCCATCTATTGATGTATAATATGTAAGGAATATATATATTTAAATATCACAATATCACAATATTTAATAGCCATGGATTACAGCAAACTTTAAAGTGTGACAATGGCCACTTTTAATGAAATCTTTGTGTGAAGTGTTCTGGTATATTACAATGGTATACTAGATGAACATTATGCAGATGAGAGAATCATAAGGATGTTCATTTTTGCCTAGGCTATTTTCCTTCATTTTCCTTGTGAAAAAACACTGAGTAAAAGCAACTTGGAGAGGAAGGGGGTCATCTCTTCCAACAGATTGCAGTGTATAGTGAAGGGAAGCCAGAGCTGGACATAAAGGCAAGAACTGAAGCAGGAGTGAAAGCAGACCATGGAGGAGCTTTACTGTCTAGTGTGCTTTCTGTGGCTTGTTCAGTTTGCTTTCTTATATGGCCCAGACCTACCTGCCCAGGTCTGACACAATGACAGCTCTGATAGAGGTAGGCACACAACTGAGGGTCTCCCTTCCAGGGGCATTGGACTAACAACCAAAATTAGCCATCAAAGATAATATATTGATCATAATATTTTATGATATTCTGATGTAGCCAGTTCAATCAGATAAAGACTCAATTTAGCAAACAATTTTTATGTGTACATATGGGTATTTTCATGTGTATTTGTGTTTGAGAGGGCTCTCCTACAATGCACAGGTTTTTGTGTTTCTGTTTGTTTTAAGTAACTAGGTCCACTGGGAAAACTGAATCCATCAAACAATTTTTTCAACTTCAATTAAGTGCATGTATTTACACATTTTTAGAGGGGTCATATATTTAGTTCATTTTAAGAATAGAGATACATTAAAGGATACACTATTTTAACTTTAAAAACTTATATAATTGTGTTATTTTTCTGCTAATATAGATTACATATCACTTCTCAAAACTATTTTGGGCCAATAGTGTCAGAGATTGATCCGCAAGATGATGGAATATTTGTATATACACAACAAGATTTTTTGAGAATGTTACCCAAATCTAAACATAAAATTCATTTTGTTTTGGATGTGATATCTATACATCTATATAAGAACTAAACATAGTTTCAGAACTAAACGTGGTTTCTGTAGCATTTTGTGTCTGCTCTTACGAATATTTTTGATTCTTTAACAATAACTCAGTCTTAAGTACTTGATGCCCACCCTCCCATTTATGTTTCTCCCCAGCCAATTCTTCTCCTCCACATGAGCCTCTTTCCAAGCCCACGTTTATTTTGTTTTGTGAAACTCAATGATTTACAAGGACCATCAAGTAAACATGGATGTAGAATGTTTCACTGGAGGCTGGAGGACAATCCAAACCTCAACAAAAGAATATTTTAATAACTCTCTGTGACAAGCAAAATGGTGGGCAGATTGCTAGTATCTCTTCCAGTAGTTTTGGAAATACCCTGACAGAAGCAGCTTAAGGATCAAAGGACTCATTTTTCTCTCCATGGTTCCCACTATGTCCTATCATGACAAGGAAGCCACACTGTAGGAGCTTCAGAGATCCAGTCACATTATCTCCACAACCAAGATGTAGAAAATGATCAATGCTTGGTTTCAGCTTTCATTCTTCTCCCTATAGCATGAGGAGCCAAGTCTTAGGAATAGTGCCACACCTTACGGTGTCCATATGATCTTATCTCAAATAGCTTAATCAATATAATTCCTCCACAGGCCAAACAAAGAACTACCACTCAAATTTCATGAAGTTGTCAAGTGAAGTTAGCCATCACAACAGAGTAGCCAATCTGATTGTATTAAAGCTTCTTCCACACAACCTCAAATCCACTGGTAAGATGTTTTAAAAACAATGTAATTAGTCTACTGTAACAGCAATTTTTGAACAAAGAAATTCCTGCAGAAATTTACTGAAAGAGAAATACTGGCTAGACCAGCTTTAACATTAATAAATAAAAAAGCTATGAAAAGCTTTTATGAACCCAGAATAGTATCAGTCAATGACTTAAGCATGTACAACATACAAAAAAAAAAAAAGAAATAAAACTCAGAGAGGTCTGTTTTCCATAGAAAAGAAGGAAAGCAAGAACTTATTGCTTTTGTCAGTCAGGAAAAACAGTGTGCTATGAGACACCTGCTAAAGCTTAATCAAAATAGCATTACTCTTACTCAGAAGTCAATAAAACCCAGAAAATTCCACTGTTCAGTTATAGCTAAAATATTAGCATGAAAGATATTGCTTTCCAAAATCATGCAAAATAAAATTCATTGAATTTTTTTCATCAAATAAAGTCTCAATCTGAGTATGTTTTGTTCTTTAATATGTGGCTCTAAACAGGTTAGACATCCTTTTATTGAAACTGTTACAAGATCAAACAGAGAATTAAAGGAAGCAGTTCTTCTGGCGATAAAGAGTAGTAGTAGTCAAGAAATGGAAAATAACAATGTTACAAAGCTCTAATAAGCCAAAAGCCATATTGACATAGTTTGTCCATGGAACGATCAATTATATTCATCTTGCATTTCTGAAAGTTCCACAAAATAGATGCAGAACACCATTCACGTCAATGGAAGAAACATTCTTAACACATTGTAATATTGTTAATAGACTAGTTTGGGGATAACTGAAGAATGAACATTCCAGGAATGTTTCACACTGTCAGGTACTTGTATTCATTCTTTCAATAACATGAGTGGTTATTATATGAATTTCAGAATCATGAGATAAGGCCCTCAGTGTATGTAAATAAGTGAGAGCCATCAGACCCTGTGCCACACTAGTCGGTCTTTGGTCTTCTACCTAGAGAAACACAAACAGGTAATAAAATTGACCAAAAAAAAAAAATGTCAACTTGATAGAAAGTAAGCAAGCACAGCTTCTAATGAGAACATTTTCCTGCCGTCCCTAGATAGAGCATATAAGCATCGAGAGACTGATAATGAAAAAAAGAGAATCCCTGTACCAAATCTATGTGTAGCAGTTTAGAGAAGAGACAAGATCAAGACTTATGAATATAAGACAAAGTTTATATTAAATTTCCCTCTTCTAAATAGATATTTACCAATTTATCTGCAAGAGTCAGGTATGGATACATGTAGGAATGAGTGGAAGGTTGGCTGTCCATGAACACCTATACCTCTTATTCTCTCTTAGCACAATGGTTAAGGTTCCAATGCTCTCAAAATGAATATGCATTAAAATTATCACATCAACTTGGAAAAGTACGAAGTCTTGGGTCCCACACAAGAAATGAATTAAAATTTGTTGGCAGAGGAGTGGAATGTGCAGGAGAATTGTCATCATTGAAGTACATACACAGTCTGAAGTCCAGTTCCCATACTGTAACTACCACATTAAGCCCCTAAGCTGGATTTGCTACTTGTCAAACATATTACACAGACACATACATGCACACACCCACACACGGGCACAAACACACACTCTCACAGAGAGAGTGAGAGACAGACAGACAGACAGACAGATAGAGACAGAGGCAGAGATAGGTGTGAGGGTGAAATGATTGGTTATGGTTAAAACTACATTATCAGATAACCATTACAATTCAATCCATCAATACAACTTCTATTTAAAAGTTATGTAATAAATCATCTATGTATGGGAACTGTGACAGCAGATGAACTCCTGTTCCTCTTGTATCCCCCACCAAGACACATGAATTGTAAGTATGTGTGGCACCATGCATGGAACATTAGTAGAAATGACAAATGGACACATGAAACAGCATACTAGCTTGAAATACTGAATGAACTGGAGACTCAGCAATGTGAGCTAAGTTGAATTCACTGAAAAATTTGTGTAATGTATCCACAACAAAATGGAAATAGTCTTTGGGTCGAAGTTGATGAGATGTTATCAAAATGATGCTTTATTGGGTAAAGTAAACTTTTCCATGTTTCCTACCTATCATGTAGTTTACAATACTATAACCAAATAAAAGAATTTAGTCACAATTTTGATAAGTTTAATCAGTAATTGTATTTGCTTCTCTTTTATGAACAATCTCATATTTATCTAGAGTAAAATTAATTATTAGAGAAAAATGGCATTGTACTAATAGAAATATTTAAATTAACCATTTAGACCTGTATCAAAGTTTCACTTATGAAGAAACATGCCTGAGGCTGAAAATATTAATCAAAAACACAAGAGCAGACATCATGTTCAAGAGCATATTAGCCAGCAGATGGAAAAGAAAGCTGCAATGGGTGTAAAATGTCACTTAGTATGTCTTGATCAGTAAGGAGAAGCAAGGATGGACAGAAAAGAATCATAATTAATGGAGACTAGAAGGAATGAGGAAATTTCTAAAAGTACAAGGCCGGTGAGGCAAGAACAAATATAATAGATTTTAGTTCATTAAAAAGACTCTCTACTGAGACGTTGATTGGAATGCCAATGGAAGATGACCCAAAGCAGAGGAAAGCAGATGTAAGGAAGGAAACTGTGAGGGCCTGCATGGCAGCATGGCTATGTTTAATCTCCAAGCACACATTCCTAAGCATCTTCTTATATTTGAATTTGTTATTTATTCTGATTCCTGCAATAATAGCCACATTTAATCATCCCTCATTGGGACAGACTTTCCACCTGGAAGAATCCAGTAACAGAAATCACATTATACTGCTTGAAAGATGAGAAAAAGGCCTTCTTGGCGAAGCAAGGAGTTTTCAGATGTACTGTTTCTTCCCAGACTCATACCTTCTCAAGCAAGTGTCTCTGAGAGAGGGCAAACAGAAAGAAGCAGTCTGGAAGCCTGCACCATAAATTCAAGGTTGCCCATAAAAGGAAGGTCTTTGAGAAAAGAGTGGTGGAAGAAAGTTGATAGTCCAGCGGAGCTGTTTCTCAAAATGTATAATAGACGCAACAAAGCATCCCAGCCAGAAAAGCACTCTGCAGCTTTGTCTATAATGTATTTTTATAATGGTTCAATTTTTATTTTATATTAGCAATATTTTTGAGCATTAACAGTAAAACAAATGGCAAAAAAGTCTCTCTTGAGTCATCTTGTATTTCTGCTATTTCCCTACCATTCCAATGTGTTGTAGCTTTTGTGAACTTCCACAGCATGGCCAAATGGCATCAGGTCCTAGTATAGGCCTTATATGTATAGTTTAAAAGTCCACAACACTTTCTGACTCACAAAGTTCTATTCCATCTCCAGCATCATACCACAAAAAATAATCAAATTTTAGAAGCCCTGTAATAAGAAACCATAAGAATTCTATGCAATTTGAACAATCATAGTAGATATAAGTGTTTTCTAAACTTGACAGGGCATAAGTATCATGCCTTTCTTCAGTTTCAATTCTAAGTACTCGACACTATAAATTTCTCTTCTTTTGAAATATTAATATTAAGAAAATTAGATGTTCCAGAATGTGCATACCTTTAAATACATCATGCTAACATGTGAATGTAAGAAAATTATTAACTTCCATTTTGCATGAATTAATCAAATAAGAACAATTTATTTTTCCCATGGGAAATAAAAAAAAAAACCTCAGCTATTAAATCAATAGCTATATCATCACCAGCAATAACTATCTTCCATAGAATATGAAAGAAACCAACTGTAGAAATTGTAAAACATTTCAACTCTTAAGATTTGTATTGAACACAACTAAGACAAGCAGGCCTCAGTAGCTGTACTTCCTCCATCAATTTTCATATTCTACCCGTTTTTATTACTCTCTTTTTGAGTTGTATGGTTAAGAAGTAAATAGCTCCCTATTTTTTGGACCAATCCCTCTTTCACACTCACAGTTTCTACCTCCTGATGCTCATTATCCAAGTAGACAAAGAGAGCTCTCCACCTAAGTTCTAAATTCCTACAGTTAATTATCAAATTTTCAATACCACCTATAGCTTCAACTTCTGGACAGAAACACATTTTACTTCTTATTGCAATTAACTTCCAAGCTTTATAAAAAATTCTATAACCAACACAAAGAAACATACATAGATACATAAATACAAACGTACATATATTGCCAAAACGAAAATGACTATTCATATAAAATTTAGCTAATATTTTAAAAATATCAGATAAGATATATTTCTGCTTAACAACATAATAAACACATTCTTGAAATTTAACAAAGAGAACTCAGATGCATTCATGACAAAGAAAAAAAGGTCAATGAAATTATTTTTAATGATATTCTGATATACTCAGAGATCACTGCCTGATCATCAAGTATCATCAGAGAGGCTTGCTCTAGCAGCCGATGGGGCAGATGCAAAGACCCCCTGTCAAACATTAGGTGGAACTAGGCAAGTTCCATGGAAGAGGAAGAAGATGGATTGTAGGATCCTGAGGGTTCAGGACACCAGAACACAACCCACAGAATCAACTAACCAGGGCTCATGTGGGCTCACAGAGACTGAAACAGCAGTCATGGAGCCTGTGTGGGTCTGTGTTTGCTCCTCTGCATACCAGTGTGGTTGTTTAGCTTGGGGTTTTTGTACTACTCCTAAATGTAGGAGTGGGGGGTCTCTCAGGGCCTTTCCCTCTTCCTGGTTGCTTCGTCCAGCCTTGAGGAGGGTCTCTGGGAGGCCTTGTCTTTTCTGAAGAGAAATGGAGCAGCATTAGATTCTGGAGAGAGCAAAGATGGGGGAATGGAGCTAGTAAAAGTGGGGAGAAGGGAGGCTGTGTTGAGAGAAGAATAAACGAAAAGAAAAAAGCAAACAAACATAAAAATGCTGCATTAGAAATTTAAACTGATACTTCCAATATAGGTAAGTGCAATATATATATATATACATATTTATATATGTATATATATACATATATATGTATGTATGTATATATGTGTGTGTACATATATATATATATATATATAAAACGAGAATTAAATGAACTTAGAATTCTCCTGAAATAACTAGCTTTTGTACTTTAACTATAGCATAGTACTAGTAGAGTAAAAGATGGAATAAAATGGTAATGCAAATTACATAAGTTGGCTTATTTCACTCATTCAAAAAAGATTTGAAAAATAATTGCTAACAAATGAGCATGTAGATTTGAAAGATAAATGAGCCTGGGAATTAATTAAGATGCATGGTAAACAGTGGGAAAGCTGATTCTGATAGGGCTACCCTTTAGGGAAATTGCTTTTCCTTTCATTAAAATCCATTTCATTTACTTCATCTCCTCCCACACTTTATGAAATAGCTGTCAAATATTTTTGAAAAGACGCTGATTAAATAGAATTCCCATAATACATATGATACTATTATTATTATTATTAGCACTGACAATATTTAATTACATAAGACTATATTTTAAGTATTTCATATACAAAATCCCACATCCTCATAAAATAGGTATAATGCTGTAGGTAAAATACAATTTACCACACCTTAAATTTGGTTGTGTTCAAAGACTTCCATTCAAAGAGTGTAATATAGTAATAATGAAAAAAGGTAATATTACAAGGCGAAACCTGAAAAACAGCATCCCCTACTACGCAAACATTCAAAGTAAATACCACATGTTGACACAAAATGACAGTGCATGCACTTGACAAGATGAGATGGGTCAGACACTCTTTTCTACTTCCTCGATATTACTTCAATCTTACTCAATAATCTTAATCTTGATAGAATAAAACATAAGCAAATTCCTATTAAGGGATATCTTAGAACCCGATATAACCAATAATCTTCAAGCTTGCCAACATGTTAAGACACATGGAAGACTTAAGACTTTGTCATTACCTCAAACAGGAGCCTAAGGAAACCTAACAGTCATACTTAATGCTAAATGAGACAGTAGATCCTAAATGAGAAAAATGATGTTAAATAAAAATTAATGATACCTATATAAAGTATAGCTCCAACAAAACTGCATCAATTTGGTTATATTAATGGTAAAAGAAGAACCTAACTACTATAAGATGTTAATAAAAGGAAGACTTTTCTGGAATGTATGAGAACTGTGTGTACTATTATCATAACTATTTTGAAGATAACATTTTCTGTGTGTTTGATATATATGTGTATCCACGTTTCTGTATTTGTGTGTGGGGGGGTGCCCATGAAAGTATGTATGTGTGCATATGAAGGACATAGGTGGACATCGGGTGACATAGGGGCTTCTCACCAAACCTGGAGCTCATTGATTCAAATGGAAAGAAAGTTTCAGGGACACACTTGTCCCGAATTCCCTGTCCATGAATGAAGTTACAAATGAGTGTTGTCATGCTAGACTTTTACACAAGTGCTGGGAATAAAAGCCCAGATGTTTGTGTAAGACAAGCACTGTACATCTGACTAAGGTATCTGCACAGCTGGCTAAATTGTTCCTAAACTGAACTATTTTATGTAAAAACAGGAATGGATCCCCATACACAAACACACATTATGACACATCTAGCTGAAAATGGAGTTTCTGTCATATAAATGACCTGTCTACATCATTAATAGAGGGAGAATTTGAACAGTTACAGAACTATTGCTTCAAAGAGCACAGCTTTCTTCTGAGATCGGTGCGTTCTCACTATTTTTCACAGTCATATTTAAGTAGTAAATAAAGTTTTAATACATGTATTAGCATTAAAATGCTATATTAAATTGCTCTCAGATTGACAGAAATATAAGTCTTAATTGCTGGTATTTTTTAAGGGCACAAACTAAACCAGTATTGCACAGTCATTAAACACTGATAGAAAGTAAGAGTCTAGTTTTTCCTCCAGTAAAGCATGGAGTTTGATGTGTCCTTGTCTGACAGTGGTGGGATCCAATCATTTAGATCTCAATTCCTGCAGTCATGGCTTCAGGGAGCCTTCTGAAGAAGCTGGCTTCTTTTCCTCCCGCTCTATCTTTTCATTTATCCAGAGGTCATTCGTATCGCTCTTCTTTGTTGAACCTCAAGGTTGTCCCAGCTTATCGTTGTAATGTCTCTGCACCCGGCATCCCTGGTCTCATTAAAACAGCCCATCTCCTGTTTTCAGCTTGCATTTTTTTTTCCTGGAAGCATTTTTAAGTCCTATAATTTTCCTTCAATATTTCAGTCATGCAGAATTGATCATGTTCTAAGTCAGGGATATACTAAGCATGTTTGAAGCACTTTTAAAGATTTATTTGTATTATGTATAATGTTGTCTGTGCTTTGGTACACAGAGGAATACATGAAATTATGTGCCCAAAGAGGTCAGATGGATTAATTCCCCTAGAAGTGGAATTATGGATGTTGTTAGCCTCCCTATATATGGGCTGGCAGCAGAGCAATATGTGCTCTTAAATGCTGAGCCATCTCTCCTCCTTCTCAAAATACTTTTAACATATACATACCAAACCCTCTCATTGTTTCAGCCACCAAAACTAAGATTAATAAGAATACTATGCTGGCATTTGTTAAAATATTTTTTAAAGTTATGACTTTTGTCTAATTGGAATTCTTTTTTTTTTTTCAGTGAAACGAATCAATCAAAAATGTATTTCTGCTCTCAAGTTCCAAGCTGAATGAAAAAAAAAAATTGAAATTTAGATAACAACCTTCAATGTCAAATGATCTAAATATTTGCTTATGTAACCAAATGCTTTGTTTCCTTTTCCAAATTAGACCTTGCCTTAGGTAAGAACCTAATGTGCCGCCAGTCCTGTTACCAGGGTATTTACAATTCAATAACTGCCTGTACGCCACCCTTACTTTAATGTACCCATGCCCATAGAGGACACACACACATAGGAAATGTGATGTTTGGCACTGAGCCAGCCCTGCCGTACTTTCAGTTGGTTAGTGAAAAGACATTGATGTTTGTTATGACTGAAGGCCCTCAATGCATAGCAGCCATCTGATATCCTACTGGAAAAGTATCAGGAACTGACCCCTCCCTGAATCTTGGTGCTTGCATAGAACTTAAGTGAACAAGTGTCTGGATGGAAGCCTGGCTCCTGCTCCCTTGGGATGATGCTTCTGATGGCGAGAAGCCAGACATACTACTGTATTGAAATTCTCTCCTTCTCAAAGTAGACCCCTGCACACACAGCTCTGCCTCGGGGTGCAAGTTTGGATTAAGTATCTTTTATTCTCAAAGAGTAACATTTCTTTGAGCAGTGTAAGGATGTTTATAGAGGCTCGATGAATTATTGAGCCCTCTTGGGAAAGAAATAGAAATTAAAACCAAACTGTGGAGCTCACTCCAGGAAGTGAGCACATAAATATTTGCATTATGGATAATTTTCATTTTTTAATTGTTGCTCAGAAAGTGAAAATGACATAAGTCAAGAACAAAAAATTAATTAAAAATGAGAAATAAAGAAATCAGTTACATGAAGCTGTCAGTTCCCAAATGCACTTTTATATTCCTTGAACACTGTTAGGTCGTTTAAAGGTTATAGAAATCTCAAACTGTTCAAAACTCCTGAGGAGTGATGGACAGCTAATTCAGCAAGAAGGCAATTGTCTTATGTTTGAGACCCAGGGCTCAATAGCTAACACTACAAAACATTAATTAATTGAAAATAAAAATAAACACCTACAAAGAGAAAACAGCCAATGTTTTAAGTTCAACTATAAATAATACTCTTTGAAATAAAGCTGATTCTTGGCAACAGCTATATTTAACTCTCATTATTTTAGTTCCATGATTAGAGCACTGTTTGAAATCTGATCCATGAACAGACCTTTCACACTGTGTAACCAGCTTGGAGCTCACATCCTACCTGATGTCAAGTCTGTCTGTAAAGTCATAGAGATGCACAATAAGGCTTCTTTTAAATGGTACCCTGCTCAAAATTGAAAGCAAGACAACTACATGGAAATCATGTGCAATGGCACAGACTCTCCTTTTTTTTTTTTTTGACTCAATGTAAGTTTTTCCATGTTCCTATACTGCTTCTTCCAAGCTGTTAGCTTGATAACAATGATGAATGAAGGTATATGCTCAGGATGCAGTCGTAGAGAGTTACACACACCCTTAAAGCCTTAGGAAGGAGTGTAGGATGCATTATCAATGGTTAGCACAATTCTGAGGTGGCCTAAAAATCCATGAAACAATCAGTGATCTAGGTTAGGATGCCGATATCACCTCAATTATACAATTTTCTTCTGTTTGGTCACACTTATCCTTTTATTTTTAGGAAAATTCTTCACAAAAATTCTTTTATTTTTATTTTTATTTTTTGGTTTTTCGAGACAGGGTTTCTCTGTGTAGCCTTGGCCATCCTGGACTCACTTTGTAGACCAGGCTGGCCTTGAACTCACAGCGATCCGCCTGTCTCTGCCTCCCGAGTGCTGGGACTAAAGGCGTGCGCCACCACGCCCGGCCCAAGGTATTCAGTGCTATTGTTTAAATTGCAATTACTTTTTAAAATGTTATATTTGTGTATGTTTAACTTGCATGTATGTCTGTCTACCACTAGTGCCTGATGTCTGGAAGGCAAGAGAGAGTGCCTAATCTTCTTGAAACAGAGAAGTTGTAGACTATCACATTTGTGTTGCAATTTGAGCCCAGATCTTGTGGAAGAGCAGGCAGTACTCCAAACCAGTCCTTTCTTTAGGTTTATTTAATATTCTTAAAATAATTATTTATGATCTGTATAAAAAGTAATATTTAAAAGTTGCTTTAGGTATTAATGATACAAGCTGAAGAAGATCTTATCTTACAAACCATCCATAATGTCATGAGATAATAAGATAATAATTCAAAGTGCAAATTTGAGTGGATCTTGATTACAAAACAAGTATGATGCTTTCTATATTATTTTAATGACCAGTGATGCACATGTAGAAAAAAATTATAAAGAAGACAAAACTTGGAAGTATAAATTGTGTTATTCCCTAAGTAAATAAATCTTAAGATTACTGAAAATAAGTATTATTAATTTTACTTTAAAAATACAATTAAAGAACTTAGCAAGCTTTCCCAAATTTAAATGAAGGATCCATGGAAAATTCTCCAAGCATATGAATTGCCCTCCCCAGATACTTGCTTAACCCAACAATTGTGAATGATTTCTGATAGCTTTAGGTGTGGTTGTTAGGGGAAGCATGGGTTCATACATGTTCCTATTGTGTGCATACCTATGTGTGGGTACAGAGTATATATGGGGGACAGAAGTCAACTTCTGGTGTCTTCCCCAGAACCTTAACATTTGAGACAGGTTCTCACTGTACCTGCAGTTCATCATTTAGGCCTGACTAGCTGTCCAATGAACTCCTGAGATCTGCCTGCCCCTACCTCTACTGCTGGGACTATCAGCCTCTCTATCTGGGTTTTATGTGGGTGTCAAGGGTCTGAACTCATGCTTGAACCCTTTATTCTGAGAAATCTCCCTAGTCCTGTCAAATACATTTTGAATATTCATTTTCATCAGGTATATGAAAATAAGTACATTTTAACTAAGAAAATGTAGTTTGTTTAAATTTTTATGGACTATGACAAATAAGGAAATATTTAGATAAATATTTAGAGCTTGAATCAAGAGTTGCCCTGCACATTTGTTTTCAGTTTTGTTATTGGTGATTTCTCAACTATCTGCGGCCTTGAACCTTTTCTTAGTACTTTTGTATCACTGGGGGAATCATACCCACAGAAAATCAGAACTGTAGCCAGAGTGTCAGACTCCACAAAATCTCTGCAAGCTTCAAGTCAAGACCACTGTTCTACCCCCAGTGCAGTTGAGTGTCCTTATTGTGATAAAGCAACACGTTACTTGTTGCTGTTCTTAAAAAGAAAAGCAAGAGACTTGATCTTTTGACTGTCTCCTCTTTACTTCACAGAACACCTAGAAATATTTTATGATTATCATTTCCTCGATCAAGTTTCCTTAAGGCTATAAAGATAATTTGAATATATCCATAATCAGTATTACTTCAAATCACTCTAAGCACAATCTTTAATCTTTTCAAAATAAATAACTATAGGTTCATTACTACTCTAACAAATTCTTTTATTTCATACTTCTTACAGTAATTATCACTGTTTGTCCTCTAATGTCTTTGCTCAGTTTCTAGGATTTAAAATTCAGAAATTTAAAATCGTTAAATTCTATAATTATCACTATGTATTTTTCCAGCATATAATCAAATACATATTTGAAGTTATTTTACTGGCTCCAGTAAGTTAATTCATAAAGATTTATTTTAATCTAAACTTCAGGGATGAAAAGAGGGTCCAGCAGTTAGATATACTGGTTCTATTTCCAAAGGAACCAAGTTCACTTTTCAGCACGCCACATGATGGCTCCCACAACTGTAACACCAGTTCCAGGGGATATGATGTCCTCTTCTGTCTTCAATTCACACAAGACACATACAGGACACACACATGCATGTGTGTATGGAAAATGACCATACATATACATTTTCATAAAAAAATAATATTCACTCATTAAACATGTGAAGAAGTCTTCAGAAGTCTGATGTAGGAAGCCTGCTTTGTATATATAAGAAATATAAACAGAAAATATACCTTTAAAATCCGCACCTGGAAAGGAAAGCATCATCTTCCAATAGTACGAACAATTCCGTGTGATCATATCCATTCTGCATTTTGCACATATTATGTAATAAATAGCAACAAGAAATAAAATAAGGACAAGAAGTATTTGTTGTATTTGCATATTCCATGACCATAGTAAACACTGTAGATTTCTAGACAGTTTGACACCTTCCAAGGAATCTAACACTTGCAGACTTAATAAGTAAATCTTATTCTAATTTTACTTGTAACTGACTGTTAAGATTTAACTACTAATGCATACGTTCTTTTCAATAATGATGCAAACCAGGCCCTCAATAAGTGGGTTATTGTGCACGGAACATTGGTAATCTAACTAAACAAACAAATACTTGCTTATACAAACAGGAGGGCACTGGAAGTTTGTATTCTAGGATAGGTGAGTCATAGTAAGTAAAGGCTGGGGCTGGAACATAGTGGTTGTGCTATTGCGTGTATGCCAATGTGTGTATTGTGTGTATGATCCTGGGTTACAGGCACATGGGATTCTTAAAGTAATATTCTCCAGCAATTAAAAAAAAGAATATATATTAAGCCAGAGTTTCAGTTTAAATAGAAGCACAAGTTGGTTAAGAGTGTGTACTTCTAAACTCCAAAGGAAATGCTTCCTAGAAACAGATGTTCAGGTCACTAGTGAGCAGTGAAGAGATGGGAAGGCCATCTCCTGGAGCTGGGTGCGTTGTAATTCCAAGATTGCTTGTCCAGGAAACCTCACTTCTCATCTCTCATTCCAACTGCTTTGCCCAAGCTGTCTGTGTTCCTATCTCTTATGCTTTAATAAAATGTCCTTTCTTGCCTTCCTTCAAGAACGAGATGATTAAAACCCACCACTTAAGATCAGAGGCTAAAATGAGTTTTCAATTCCAAAAACTGTGAATAGGTTACCAACGTGGGTTTCTAGTGTGTCAATAGGGGCA
This sequence comes from Acomys percivali, assembly GCA_907169655.1. Classification (NCBI taxonomy): domain Eukaryota; kingdom Metazoa; phylum Chordata; class Mammalia; order Rodentia; family Muridae; genus Acomys; species Acomys percivali. Next base: position 96,996,643 of record OU015743.1, on the reverse strand, counting down.
TACTAATTCTTGTCCTAGAGCCTCAGGATTCCTCTTCTCTTAGACAATCACTCTGAGCCTAGTCTTTCATTCTCCTTCCCACATGCTGCGATTGTGTCTCTGACCTTTGATATAAAACACAGGAAATTACTAAGGAAAAAATTGAATGAATCTGTGCATGAATGGTGCATGACTCCAAAATTTATAGAGACACAGGAAGTTTAATATAACTATTTAAATGAGAACAAAGAAAAAGAACTTATCATTATAAAGTGATTATATCTTTTCAAGGCTGGGCAAATGAATTCTGGGATGGCTCTTTTCCTATATGAGGAAATAAGAAATGCCAGTTCCTGCAGACAGTAAGCACTGAAAAAAATTTGGAATATTTTAGGGGAAAATATAGAAAGTCTTCATTATTAAAAAATGAACAAAAACACTAGGTTTTATTCTAACATGTAAATTTCATAGCCATGATTCAAAATTTTGTTTCCTATTACAACAGAATGGTAAATTTGAAACAACCATAATATTGTGACAGACAAAGGAAGAAAGGAAGGAAGGAAGGAAGGAAGGAAGGAAGGAAAGAAAAAAGAAAGGAAGGAGAGATGAAAAGAAGAAAGGAAAAGTAGGGGAAGGCAGGAATGAAGAAAGAGGAAGGGAGGGGGTGAGAGATGGGGGAAAAATTTACTAAAATTTAGAAGTATAATGTGTTTACAATAGAAATATAATTCAATTAAATACTATGTAGACATAAGGCATTATCCTAAATCTGCTTGTGGTATATGATGGCCTAGTCTTTCAATCACAGATTCTATTAAAAACTCCACCTTATAGGTCACCAAGAAGAGACTCGATACCTTATGAGCATAGACAGGGGAAGGAGGTCCCCCTCAGTCACAGACATAGGGGAGGGGAGTAGGGGGGAAGCAGGAGGGAGGGAGGAGTGGGAGGATACAAGGGATGGGATAACAACTGAGATGTAATATGAATAAATTATTAAATAGTAAAAATAAAAATAAACCAAAAAAAAAAAAAAAACTCCACCTTATCCATTAGTGTTCTGTCAATAAAAACAGAAACCATTTGACTTGACAATGATTATTTAAGGGTTCATTCAGTCTGTAAAACTAATATGAATAAAGTGTAAATCAGCACATAGATTAGATATCGTTCACTTATCCTGCCTCTAAATATCTTAACACTACTGTAAAGGTAGAATCATCAGCATATCCAGCTAAAGCAGTTGTGGGGAAAAGCTATACATCTATAAAATATACAATATAAGGAAAAAAGAAACATGCCCACAATGGTATCCACGGAAACATACAGACCAGGAAAGTACCTGAAGAGATAAAAGGAGATGCTTTATTGTTCATATAATTTTCTAAATTTCTATACAACAGTGCTATTGTTTTGCAAGAAAGCATATTGACTATCCATACTGAAATGCATGAAAAAATTGCCCTCACTAAACATTGACAGCTAAGGAATGCATTCATGTTTTTTAAAACATTACATAAAGATGAATGTAAAACACTTCTATTCCTTGCCACTTAAGACACTTCATCTTCTTTTCTAACTTAAAGGTATTTATCTTCAGATTCTATGGTCAATATTTGAAAATATATTGGTACGCTATTAAAGTAAGTACCTATTGATTTGTTTCTACTTTGTAGAAAGCTGATGAATTGAACATTCATGTTGCCAGTCAAAACAGTATATCATCTGTTTATAATTGCAAGTCTTGGATGAGTTTATACTGGAATCCAAAGAAAAGTATCCTTCTACATCAACCAAGGAAGAAAGTCAACCAACAACATCAAAATTTACTGTGAAAAAATTGTCAACCACAGACAAAGAGAGGGAATTTAGCAACTACAGTGCAAATTACAAAGTAGGAAAATGTACATGAGCACGCTGTAAACACAGCTACAAAAAAAAAAAAAAAAAAGAAACCTCACATGGTATTTAGGAATTCTATTGTGATTCTCAGTTAACAGATGTTTCAACTACTGGCTACTAGAGTGTTCATTGTTAAAAACATAAAGCTTAGCAAGCTGTTCTCTGTTAGGAGGGGTTGCTCTTTTAAGCCATATATTCTTCAGATATACAAATAGGCTCACTCTTACCTTAGGCATCTCAGGCAACAAACACATTTTTCAAATTGTTTTTTACTTTAACACACTATTATTGAATTACTTTTATCTTGGAGTGCTGGGGACTGAGCCCAGGAATAGACTTGCAATGATACGCTTTACTTGTCTTGTTAAGGCAAGGGCATATACTACATTCTGAAATACTTATAAAATTTAATAGACTTTTTATTGAAAATATGCTTCAAATATTTTATGTATTTCCCCCTATGGTGATTAGACATACTGATTCTAATTTAAACCATACTTTTGATTAAACATGTCGTTAAAATAACTACTCCATGATCAAGTATATATAGTTACAATGTGAGTTGGATGAATACTGATTTTTTAAACTTATTCCTATTAGAAAATATTTAAGAGAAAGATACTCCATTTTAGATTCAAATGCTATTTCATGGTCAGATAAAATACAATTCTATATTCCACTCTTGTCATATTGTTCATTTTTTCTTACTATGTTACTTGATAAAATAATCAATATTCTTCTTCTTTCTTATTTATCACATATACCACCTTGCCCCTCAGATAAATGACTTTGCCTCAGTTAAATTCTGACAAAGCAATTGTTAAAAGATAGAATGCAAAGGATACCATGTACTCATCATTGTATCTAATATTAGACTAGTATTTCAAAGCACAGTAATTCAGTATGTTTTGCATGTGAGGACATATAAACACCACACACACAAACACAAACACACACACACACAGACATGTATATGCATAAACATACACACACTACTCAGTGATGAAAGATTAATGTTATTGTATAACATGCAGTAAGTATTGCATTTAGAATCAAAAATACATTGGATTATTTATTTTCCAGAGCAATCCTTGTAAGGTTATACAGTCATAGTCCATGGGAAAAATTTCTAACACAATGGAAACTCAAACTATGGATGGTATTAATCTTTATATATATAACTGTGACATTTACTATACATTGCCTTCCTATTACATAGTTTAACTATAAATTAGGAACATTAAAAACATTAACTAAAACTAAACTAGAAAATTTAAATAATAAATCATAATTAAATTTAAAAGAATGGCTCCAATAGTCTGTAGATGATGCATGGCCTACATGCTGAGTTGAAATGAGTGGCATAGTATTACTTGACTGTGGGGCTGATGAAATAGCAGATGACTGATGTGTTTACAGTGATCTGGTTGAAGGCCAGGAGCAGTGGTACTAATTAATCATAAGATATCATATCACCATTTTCATTTCCACGGTAAACACATTCAGAGTGCCCAGAAACACTGTCTATTATGAACAGGCACATGCTTTGTCCCTTCCTGTTCAAGTATGCTTTCCCCTCTGGGAAGAAGCCAAGGTGAAGTGATGCCATGAACAATATGGATGCCACTGTCTCCTTCTGAAGACAGGGAAGATAAGTGTGGTTTTCCTCTTATACCTTTCAGAGTTGTCATGTAGCAACACTACTTTCAGGTTTAAAGCAGAGCTTCACTTCTAAACACATGTATTTGCTCATGTTTCCCACCCACAAATAATGCCTTATCCATCCTACATATTAATCATTCTGACAATACAGCCTACAGTGTGAGATGTGACTAGCAAATATTTCTTTCATCCTCTTCACAGTCTTTGGGATAAAAACGCATCTTCACTGTAGACTTGGCTATATTGCTTTCCGTTTCTTTATTTGGTTTTTTGCTCTCTTCCCTTAAGGATGCATTTTCTGGCTTCTTCTTGGCCAGTCTGAACAGCAAGCATCATCACTTTTGCTCTGGGGCCATTATTGAGTAAAATGAAGCTTTTCTGAGCACTAATACAGCAATGCTGCAACAGTTGTACTTATAAGCCAGAGGACTACTAAACGACAAAGGAGCCAGCAGCATATGCACTGTGTATTCACTAGACAAAGGGGTAATTAGTGGTGAACAGGACAGTACAGAATGTCTAAATTTAAAACTAATAAACTGCACAATGAAAAGCTGCACTAACTATATTGGTAAGATAGACTGAGTTTGGTTTTGTTTCTTTTTAATCTTTAAGGGGGGGGAAACATGTACAAGGTTTGTTTTTCCTTGTGAATTTTACACATGGGGAAAGAATACAGCTTTAGCATATTGGACCTCTGCCAATGAAGATGGGTTAGGTTACACCTGGTTACTGTCCTGGCAAAATCCCTTTTATAGAGATGGCCTTCATGTGGTTTTTAAAAGTATACTATTGAAGTTTTTAGGTCAATTATGTATGTTGACTAAATTTACCAAAAAAAATGTGTTTATTCAAAAAAAGCTAATAAACTATTTATTTATGCAATTTTCCATGTAATAATTTCTGACTGTTGATGCACTTGATATCTAAAACCTTCAAAAAGCAAAACTATATGTATGCACATACATCCAGAGATTAGTCCAGCAAATGATACTTGGTACATCTGTAAGTGAACGATGAAGATTATTCTGAACTTGCTATGGAAACTGGGAGTCATGTTTCACTGACTGTGTTTCAGAGTATTGTATATGTCCAAAAGTGAGAGCCTTACTGTCTTGGAATAAAGCTATACTTGACTCTCAGTCAACCCATCCCAAAATTTAATGTTCATTAAGTAAACAAAACTTAAAATGAACTCAGGATTTGTGTGTGATAGTGAGACATATTACACTAAAGAAAACGTGGAAACTTCTTTTTTAAACTTTTGCTATGTACCTATTAATAACAAGAATGTGACTGGAACTTAAGTTTTCAAGCACTGCCATGCATTTTCTAGTATGAGGGCAGGTAACAAGCTTAAGAGTGGAAACATATGTCTACTTTAAGAAAGAAGGAAAAGGATGTTTAAAAATGCCTCCTTCTTCCATTTATGTTTGTATTTGGGTCTCAAAGCTTTCTAAGAATACACATGGTAAAATGATTTGTCTGCCAACAATATTTTTCATAAAACACTGAAGTATATCTTAGAACTTCTGAAAATACAGAAGTTGCATTGCTCCTTTTTGCATTCATTAAGCAGAAAGGACACACCTAGAGACTCCACTCAGGAAGAGCCACTTATTACTTAGTAGAACCCCCTTGAATGAGCAAGTTTGTGGATTCTGATCAACATAGACGCAGTTATAAAATGTCTTGGTTGTATGCACTTTAAATTTGTACGTTTCTTTGACTGTTCAGGCGTTATAAATACTTTATTTTTAAAAAGAGAGTAGCAAAGTAGAAGGATCCAGTGGGTCCTAGAAACCTACAAGAAGAACATTATGATAGGCAGATTTGGGCCAAGGGGTCCCACTCAAACTAAGGCACCAGCCAAGGACAATACAGGCGGTAAACTTTAAACCCCTACCCAGATCTAGCCAATGGTCAGAACAGTCTCCACACTTGAGTGGAGAGTGGGATATGACTTTCTCACGTACTCTGGTGCCTCACATTTTACCATGTCCCCTGGAGTGGGAGACCTGGTGGCACTTAGAGGAAGGACAGCAGGTCACTGAGAAGAGACTTGATACCCTATGAGCATATACAGGGGGAGGTAATCCCCCTCAGGAACAGTCATAGGGGAGGGGAATAAGGGGAAAATGGGAGGAGGGAAGAATGGGAGGATACAAGGGATGGGATAACCATTGAGATGTAACAAGAATAAATTAATTAAATTTTAAAAAAATTAAAAAAAATCTTTTGAGCTAATTGGCAATTTTGGGGTAATTTAAAAGTTTTAGAATTGAACAAGGATGCTGACATGGGACTATTTTCAAACCTCCATATAACTTAGAGCTAGAGGGTATGTATTGTAAGAATCAGTTCTATGCCCTGAAAAATATTATTCTGTCATTTGCCACTGTCCCCATGAATAATATTCTAAAACAAGTACAACATAACGATGCAATTTTCTTCGAAAAATTCAATTTTTAGTTCACTTTTTCTCCATCTACATCCACTGACCTCAATTTTCAGGGCCATTTATCTTCTCCAGTGTACCAGAGTGCAGAGGAACTGTTCTGACGTGTTACTTACAGCACAGTTAAAATTATAGGCAATCCCTGGCACAGAGAGGAATATAAAAATCTCTACCTCCCCTACATATAAGATTTCTGTTTTTGAAGTAATATCACACATATCAGATGGCTTTAAACAAAAGAGGAGTTTGCTGTTTCAGAGTCCTGTTGTTAGGTCTAATAATCAATGTTTCATTGGTGTTGGTTCTTTTGGGGAAATATGAGGAAAGCTTCTGTTTCAGGCCTCTCTCCTAGCTTAAGGACGGCATTGTGTTTCCCTTTCTCATCACCCCATACTCTCACATTTCTACAACCACATTTTCTCTTCAAAGAAACTTAAGATATACTGACTTACAGCTCCTCCCAAGTATCCGCTTTAATTTAATCATGTCGGATGGGACGTTGCCCCTAAGCATAAGCTCTTAGAGCAAGGACTTCAGTGTGCATTTCCAGGGTTCCAAAGTCAACTCCTAACTATACATGTTTAAGGGTCAATGCTGACAAACCTAGGGTAAAATATGTGAAATTAATTACCGACACACTTTTTCCTCATCCTGCAATTATGACATACGTGTGCCATATATCTACATATGTGCATGCTACACTAGATCACTGATAGACTTAACAAAGCAACAGAAATAAAAGAGGGTGTTTGGCATTTAAAAATATTTCACATTTTAGTGATCTGTTTTTCTGCTTTGTTTTCTCTGCCTGTTTTCTAAAAGAGAGAAGAATGAATGGGCTTAGAGTTGGGTGGGTGAGGAGGCAGGAAGAATCTGGGAGGAACTGGGGCATGGGAAACCATGATCAAAAAGATATAGTGCAAAATATTTTAGATTTTAATGGTATCAGAAATAGAAGTTAATATTAAGCAGTATGATTATGAACTGAGTACCTCCTAAATATCCAGCATACACGAATTTCAAACCTCTGAGGTATGAGATTTATAAGGAAGAAAATGTTAAGATACTCAGATGTTCAGTAACAATCAGAAACTATGTTGATCAACTCTTGCTATTTGATCCAACCAAAATCCATGGCTTAGAAGAAAGTCCTTTAAGTTCACTGAAGGAGAGGTCAGTGTGAATACAATTAATATAGTTGAGCACTCCCTTCCCAAACTCGGTCCTCAGGCCAACCCGATACACAACTTACAAATGCTAGTTTTCAGAAACACTGAGAATAGCTCAAGCTGTCAATTTTGTAGAGATGGAGTCTACATCAAGGTCTCTGACTTCATGTTCCTTCTCAATTTTTCACTTAGTATTAAACTTAGTTCATCTGCTACAGAAGTTACAAGCTACACAAGGCACTAAAATGGGAATGTAAGTCAAGTATGGGCCATGTCACAGGAAGAAAGGCCATTAAAGGATAAATCACAGATACATTATTAAGTGCTCCAACGGGCTGACCCATTAAAACCTGTGGAGAGCTTTTTTTCAAACTTGGATGCAGTAAAGAAGACTCTACAGTATAGCTGATATCTTCTGCAGGCTTCCTTTCAAATCATCTCATTTTATTTGGTTGATACCAGCATCTCCAGCTAGTCCACGAGTACAGAAGACTTTACAGTCTGGAAGCAAGTATTTTTGACAGAACCCAAAGCTGTGACCTGGCATTTTTCAGTTTTGTGTTGCATCCTCACCACTCAGGCACCAATGAAGAGGCCCAAGGCAGCACTTTCCAAGTGAGAGAAAATTTACACTGCCTACTGGGACACTAGTAGGACAAAGAAGTGCCATGAAAGGGATGGGTATGCTACAAATGTGCCTTCTGCTCAGGGGTACTTTTCTTACAAAAATAATAAAATATATTTGGATCATATTCTTTCCCTTCCTCCCTTCCTGTCTTTCAGATCTCTCTACCTTCCTTTCAACCCATCCCATGTTATTTCTCTCTCCAAAAATATGTAGCTCATTTTTGTTGGCTAATTATAACTGAGAATCAACCAACCCCAATGTGGTTGATGTATCCAGTGAAACTCCATTGGAGAATATTGATTTTTCCCTCTCCTGAAAGGTAACATGTACAAAAAACATTGTGGCTAGGAGTGGGACTTTTTGTCTACTTCCTCTGTTCAGTGTTGGGATTTTGTCTGATTTGAGTCTCTGCATATATTCTATGTACTACTGCTGTCTCTGATTCCATATATGTATCAGTCATGTTAGATGTAGCAAATGCTCTTTTTAAAAAATTCATCCACCACTTCTGAGTTTACAAACTTCTTGCCTGCTCTTCTGCACAGACCCCTGAGTCTTGAGGGGAAAGCTTAGTAAAGATATCTCTGTGTTTAATTACATTCTACTATAAGAAGCTTCTCATATGAGGGCGGAACAATCCTCTGATCTATGAGTATAGCGGTACTTTGTGCTATATTTCTTTAGCATAATGATAAGACTAACAACCCCTTCCACAAGGCCCATGACAAAACTAATCTCAGGTTCTTGACCACATTAGCAGCATCAGGTGTGGGTTCCATCTGACTGAATAATCTTTAAACCTAATTTTTAAAATTGGTTGATTCCCTTCATAATATTTGTGTCACCATTTCACCAGTATACCTTTTGGGAAGCTCATTGGTGTAAGTCACAGAGTTTGTAGCTGTATGGCACTGAGGATTCCTTCGCGATCTTGTAGCATGCAGAGTACCATTCAGCATCAGATTGTTAGTACTCAGGGATGGAGCTTTTAGTAGAGCACCAGCTTGAGTCCTCCGTGCTGAAGGTAATGAAGTTGTGTGTGCAGTACCAGGGCCTTGCCATCCGGGGGCAGGGAGTACTAATCAGTCTTGGCAGTAGATTGTGCTGTTTGGCCAAGATGTAAACCATGTCTGACACTTGTTGGGGCATTTCCCCCACCCCAATTAAGTGGTATTCCATTTAACTTCCTTTTGCATTGTGTATATTTTAGAAGCCTCTGAAGTAGTACATTTCCATATGGTTTTTCAAAGGCCTTTCCTGCTGGTTGTCATTCCCCACATCATTCCTTTACCCTGCTCTTTACCATCATTTCCCTATTTTATCCTCCTGTTCTAGTTTCTCAAAAATCTCTTTTTAACACTGCACCTCATTTCACCTTCCAGGGAAGTTTCCCCTCCTTCTCCCTGGTGTTTTACTAGCTACCTAAGCTTTGTGGTTATACACATATGGAAAGACAAAATACACAGATAAGATAAAACATGCAACATTTTGTTTTGACCTCTGGAATACCTCACTCAAGATGACTGTTTCTAGCTTCATCCACTTACCTGTAAACTTTCATAAATTAATAAAAGCTGAATATTCTGTTGCGTAAATGCATGACATGCATTTCATTTCCCATTCATCAAACGTGAAAGTAAATGAACAACTCTCCATAGTACAATGTATGATACTTTGGGTATATAGCCGGATTCTATGGTGAATCTATTTTCAGCTTTTTGAGGCACTTTCAGCCTTGATTCTATAGTGGCTGCACCAGTTTACAGCCTCACCACTGAAAGACTTCTTTAAGTACCCAGTGGTTTGTAAAGTAAAAGCTTGCTCTACAGGTGTTCCTAAGTGGGGGCAGTTCTAGTATTCTTCAAGAAACAACTGTTCATTATGTAGAGCAATTTCAGGCATTTTAAGACTTTGAACAGCCCTGCACCCTCCCTCCCAAAAATGCTGTAAAATATGCTATTATTATAATGGAAGGAAGGAAGGAAGGAAGGAAGGAAGGAAGGAAGGAAGGAAGAAAGGAAGGAAGGAAGGAAGGAAGGAAGGAAGGAAGGAAGGAAGGAAGGAAGGATGTCAGACTCCCTTAAGAGTCCCAAAATTTCCTCCACAACTCTTATGGAATACTAACTGTGGAAGGAGCTAGTAGGCTAGACGAATTTCTATTGGGCATATCTCTGATTCTACTGACTACAACTATATTATATTAACCATAATATCCCATTGTTTACATGTGCTATTTTGTGTTTTGGACAGTATTTAAAAAATGACCTGCAAGTTGTGATTTCATACCTTCACAAAGGTCAGTGTCACAAATAGCTTTTAAATTGTCTAAACTAAATTTATCAATTATTTTTGGGCAACAGCGAAATTGTTGGGTAGTTGTGGAAGATCCAGTATTGAAATCTTAGCTAAGACTCTTTTTATGTCATTGTTTTTACACCTGTTTAACATAGCCATTCAAACATTCTAAAAACTTTACAAAAAAAAAATCTTATTGGTACATTTTCTCTTAGTGCTTGCTAGGAGTTTCTCTACTTGGTAGCTTTACAGAAGCAGGAAGAGAAATGTGCCTGCCAAACGTGAACAACTGTTTAGGTTTTTAATGGGAGATGGGAGGCCGGAAATCACAAAAAAAGTGAGCATATTGCCATTTTAAAAACAGTTCTATCATTCAGATCTCAGTTGTGCTGAATCACTAGCAATTATCTGCAAATAGCTATTTCAGAACATCTGAAAATACATCTAGTTTAGTTTTTTTTTTTACAGAAAGTGATCATATTAGCTGAAAAATCTAAACAGTCATCTTTAAAATTCGCAAATATCAGGCCACTTCTGAAAATGAGTAAGCATACATTAGGGAATATTTATGAATGCTAGTTTATAAGATACTTGTGGACAGCTAAATGAAAGCTATCTGTCATTCTCACATTTTCCTGGCCAGCACTTGAGTATGGATATTATAAACCCTTTACACAGGAAGTCTGACAGACAGAGCTATCATCCCCTAGTAGAATTACCAAACTCTTTAGAAACATCAGCATTTGAATGCTATACTATTTGAGGGATAGGTATTGGCATTATTCATCTCATAAAAAGTGGGGGAGAAACAGGTTAGTAACTTGCTCATTATGCATCTATTAGCGCTGGACAAATCTCAGGCTGAGTCTGCTCTCATTTGCTGTGATGTCACTGCACCCTGCAGTAAGTACTCCAGAGGCCTGACATTCCTTTCCTCCATGTACCACTGTACCAGTTCTCAGACTGAGGTTTGGTGGTTAGTCTAGCATCCTTGTCTGCATTACTTAAAATCTAGTGCTGAGAGCAAGAACAAGTTACTAGGGAACACATAATAAATGCTCATTGCATGCAGAAAAATGAATACCTCTCAGGCCAGCAAGCTCAGGGAGCAAAGGTTCTTGCCAGCAGACTTGATGACTCTAATACCCCAGCTATGGTAGAAGGAAAGAACTAATTTGTACAAGATGTACTCTGATCTACACACCAAAAAGTTGTGACTGTGATAAAACATTTTACGAGAAATATTAATAGAGTGTTAGGCATATGATCCACATGCAGAATCAAATCTTTCATTCCATTGATTACTTCTAAAGCACCAAAAAAATGGCAGGAGGGGGATCATTATTTTGTACCTGTGATGCTTTCCAGGTCCTCTCCTAACGCTCATCCCATTCAAAACTTCTAAATAATTCATCATGTTTGTGCCAGCAGGGCCAGACATTCCAATGACAATTTGAAACCTTAGCAAGTAAGTCGATCTACCTTGGTTACCCCTGTATCTCCACAGCCTGCTGGAGACTCTGCTGTGTGCTTGCTCAAGGCAAAATACACAAATAAACAGAAAGGAAATGGGCACAGTAGGATTTAGGCTAAAACACCACTGTAAGTAAATATAAAGTGAATGACAAAAACTATTATTCTTTCAGAGACTATGATCTTTTTAATGAGATAAACATGATAGATAGAAACGTAAAAAATCCCAACACCCGTGTAAAAGAAAGAGTGTTTAAAGAAATATGAAATCTGTCAGTGAAGGTGAATTAAGATTTACTAATAAATAGTGAGAGACTTCAGTTGTTTCTTTGAATCCTGATAAAGCTACCCTAGACAGGATGGATAATTTGCAAGTAAATGTTTGCGAAAACATGGTGGATAATATTTGCATTGTCTGGAGAAACAAGAATATAGCCAAACCAAGAGGTACAAAAAATAAATGTGTAACCTGTGTTAAATGGTTGGCAGGAAATAGATTCCAAAACTGCAGACCTAAGAACAGCGCTGGCTGGTGTTTTCTAGCAAGAGTGTGTGAACACACATGGCCAAGGCAAATTAAATCGCCCAGAGTATGTCGGTGGTAGTGAAAGAATGCTTAGAATGACCTCAAGGTTCCTTCCACAGAGACTGAGACTACAACAGCCATCCATGGTTTTAAAACTTCAGAGAAATAACATATAGGAGAACTGTACTGAAACACCAGGGCTGAAGCTTCATATACCAGCTTCAAGGAAATCATTCAAGGAACAAACACTGCTTTGAGTACTACATAGTAACCAATTTGGCTAAGGAGAGATTGATTGCAGGTCCTCTGATATGGCTCAGTTGAGGAACATACAATTTCTGTCTGGATTATTCTTTCACAGAATGATATATAACATATATTCTGATACTGAGTAAAGTCTGCATTTTAGCTACAAACTAAATTAAATGAGAATTCATAAATTGTGCAGTGCTGAGGCTAGGACTCATGGCCTCATGCATTCTACACCAGCACTCTGCCACCAGGCTGTGTTAACAGCCTTAAATTAACTAGATATATAATGGCATATACCCAAAGATTCACTTCCTAATCAAATGCTTGAAATCAAATTTCTCATGTTTTAAAACTTTAAGGAGGTATTTTCTTTGAAATACATTCTTTTTCTAAGCAGGGCATAGTGGCGCATGCTTTTAATGCCAGCGCTCAGAGGCAGAGGCAGGTGGATTGCTGTGAGTTCGAGGCCAGCCTGGTCTACAAAGCAAGTCTAGGACAACCAAAACTACACAGAGAAACCTTGTGTTGGAAAACCAAATAAATAAATAAATAAAAATAAAATGAATATTTTTAAAGTCCACATAAAAGAGTTGCTAGCCACCTAAAAGTATTAGAAATAGTTGACAATCATCTTCAAATGCAATTCTGATCCTTAGTAGCAATAACAACAGAAACTACATACTAATTATCATTCTTTAAGGAAAAACTAAGTATTATAGAGAACAGCATAGCATGATGCTGATAAGTCGGGAAGAGTCAGAAGTGCAGGGAGGGAGGTGAGGAGGGGAGTCTATGCAGGAAACAGGAAGGGCAAGAGGGAGGCTATCTGGGCTCACACACAGGAACCAGGACAAAGGGATTGATATGAAGGGAGAAATTAAAAGAAAAACAACAAGGAAGCAGCCAGATAGATTTGAACACTTAGAGGTTATTTTACTTCTTCACAAAAATAAGACCCTTGATGAGGAACTTAAGTGAGACCAATTATTAAGTCCTTGTTTTTCTTCATTATTGTTTAAGAATTTAAATGCAAAAATATGACCTATGGGTAGCTCAGTTCATTCATTACAAATGTGGAGTTTTAGCTAATAGCTACAATAGCATAAAAAAATGTATGTCTAATGGAGAGAGTATATACTCTTTTTTTTAAATTAATTCATTAATTTATTAATTTATTCATATTACATCTCAATTGTTAGCCCATCCCTTGTATCCTCCCTTTCTTTCCTCCCTCCCGTTTCCCCCTCTACTCCCTTCCCCTATGTCTGTGACTGAGGGGGACCTCCTCCCCCTGTATATGCTCCTAGGGTATCAAGTCTCTTCTTGGTGACTTATTATCTTTCCTCTGAGTGCCACCAGGCCTCCCCATCCAAGGGACATGGTCCGATATGGGGCATCAGAGTTTGTGTGAAAGTCAGATCCCCTTCTCCACTTAACGGTGGAGAATGTCCTGTCCATCGGCTAGACTGGGTAGGGGTTCGAAGTTTACTGTTATATTTTCCTTGACTGGTGCCATAGTTTGAGGAGGACTAGAGGACCCAGACCCGCTTGTATTTTTCCAGGACCCACTGGATCCCTCTATTTCCTCATTCTTCCAGGCTTCTCACCCCTAAAGTCTCAGTAGGATTTTCTCCCCTCTGACCCACTTTCTTGGTAGGTAAAGTTTATCATGGGGGCGTACCCCTTCGCCTAGTGTCTCGATATAAGTGAGTATATACCATTTGACTCTTTTTGCTTCTGGGTGAACTCACTCATTATGATAATTTCTAGTTCGATCCATTTGTCCACAAATTTCGGAAATTCCTTGTTTTTAATAGCTGAGTAGTATTCCATAGTGTAAATATACCACAGTTTCTTTATCCATTCTTCTACTGATGGACACGTAGGTTGTTTCCATGTTCTGGCTATTATGAATAAGGCAGCTATGAACATGGTTGAGCATATGTCCCTGTTGTGTGGTAGTGCATCTTCTGGGTATATTCCAAGGAGTGGAATAGCTGGGTCTTGAGGAAGCCCTATTCCCATTTTTCTGAGAAAGTGCCAGATAGATTTCCAAAGTGGTTGTACTAGTTTGCATTCCCACCAGCAATGAAGGAGTGTTCCTCTCTCTCCACATCCTCGCCAGCATGTGGTGTCAGTTGAATTATTGATCTTAGCCATTCTGATGGGTGTAAGATGGAATCTCAGTGTCGTTTTGATTTGCATTTCTCTGATGACTAAGGAGGTCGAGCATTTCTTTAAGTGTTTCTCCACCATTTGATGTTCCTCTATTAACAAATGGTGCTGGTCTAACTGGATGTCTACATGTAGAAAAATGCAATTAGACCCCTATTTGTCACCATGCACAAAAATCAAGTCCAAGTGGATTAAAGACCTCAACCTAAAACCAGAGACATTAACCCAATTAGAGGAAAAAGTGGGGAAGAGTCTGGAACACATAGGTACAGGAGACAACTTCCTGAATAGAACACCAACAGCCCAGGCCTTAGCATCAACAATTAATAAATGGGACCTCATGAGGCTGAGAAGCTTCTGTAAGGCAGGTGACACTGTCAAGAGAACAAAGCGACAGCCTACAGACTGGGAAAAGATCTTCACCAACCCTTCATCTGACAAAGGTCTAATATCCAAAATATATAAAGAACTCAAGAAATTAAACACTACCAAACCAAATAACCCAATAGAGAAATGGGGCTCAGAGAGTATATACTCTTGACAGTTCTCCAATCTTTACACTTTTTGGGAGACTGGCTGTGACTGGCCCCATTAGGTTTCAAGGCCACATTTCACTTTTCACTCATCTCTGACACGAAATGCCCAGGCTTGTAGCTCTCCATGCCTGTTCCTAAATGTCATGTTTCTACCAACTTTCTGGTTTTAAAAACATCACTGCCTCTTCATTGGACCTCTCTGTTCCTTCCTTCCTTTTATACTTGTTGAACAGACAAAGATGGCAAGAAAAAGTTATTGTTTCAATAAAAGTGTATGAGAAGAATATGAGAAAGACTAAATGAAACATTTGATGGTGGGTAAGTACAGTAAAAACAAAAACAAATTCTAATTCAAATTAAGCCCTGATTTCCCCCACTACATTTTATGAATCTAAAGATCAAAAAGAACAATAGTTGAAAATTTAAAAATGTATATCAATTATGTGATATATATATTAAATTAATGTAACTTATTTGAAATAAAATGTCATTAGTTGTTAAAGAGTCATAAATCTAACATAAAAAGCCTTCATTAATAAAGATTACCCCCTCAGTCACAGCCACAGGGGAGGGGAGTAAGGGGAAAATGGGAGGGAGGGAGGAATGGGAGGATACAAGGGAGGGGATAACCAGTGAGATGTAATATGAATAAATTAATAAAATTTAAAAAAAAGACTAGCACTCATTCTATTGAGAATAATTAAAAGATGTAGAATGATGCCATTTCTAATACAGACTGATCGCTGTCTTCAGGATCTCTTTTTATCAGTTCAGTTCTTTCCGTTATTGCTAAACATCAACATACCACATCTGGTTAATATGCTATATTGTGGATGGCGTCTTAGTAATAGTGACAGTGTAACTAAACTATCAGAGAACAACCTACAGACCTAAACACCACTGTCAATATTTATGTATCAATTATATTCTTTTCCCTCTGAAAAATGATAGTCTGTCCTTTTTTTCTACTCTCCTGTGGTTGATTGAATGTGAAGGATCCTCAGAGGCTCACATATTTGGGTGCTGGTTCTGCAGTTGGTAGAACTGCTTGAGAAGGATTAGGAAGTGTGGTCTTGAAGGAAGTGTCACCAGGGGTGGGCTTTGAAGTTTCAAAAGCCCAAGCCTGGACCAGTCTTGTCCTCTGTCCTTGGAGTTTGTGGATCAAATATAAGGTCTCAGCTATTGCTCCAGCACAGTGTCTGCTTGCCTGCCTGCCTCAATGCTCCCAGTATGGTGGTCATGGACTCCTCCTCTAAAACTGTAAGCAACTCCCCAATTAAATGCTTTCTTTCATAAATTGCTTGGGTCATGTTGTCTCTTTCCAGTAACTGTGACGTTTCCTAAACTATATTATCCTCATAAAACCAATCAATTATCATTAATCCTTCCAATAAGTAAGCTTCTAAAAACAGCACTGATATTTCTGTCTCTGTTCTAGGTATAAAGTTGTGGGTTTTAGATACATTTTAATATTTGTTTTATGCCAAATAATTTGGATTTTTTATTATGTAAAAGGCAACAGTTAAGAAAATCAAAGTTAAAAGCAAATTAATTTTAAGATTTGCAGGAATACACACAAAGACCAAGCTAAAAAAGAATATCTTAAACACTGACAGTACTAAGGTATCCATTCTCAGCTAACAGTAAACAAATATGTAGTTTCTCATTTCCCTATAAAAGCCTGAGAGGAAGGTGTGCATGCGGGTGTAGTAAAAACAGATTGCAACAGTCTGCCAATATTCTGTGGTCTGCTGCATCTTTGGTTTCAAGTATTACTCATTTCCCTCAGGGCTAATTCTACAGTCTCTACAGAAGCTTAAATAAGATATAAAAGTAATTCTCTGCTTCCTGCTTTCAAATTTACCAAATGTATTGCTTTATATTTATGCAAATGATCAGCTCACTTTCTTAGAAAATTCCAGAAAAAATTAACCTTAAAAACTATTGCAAATTTACAATACTGATATCTATAGTATTTTCAGACAATGCTTATAATGTAAAATTAACTGCATGAAATAATTTATATATATGTATATACACATATAAGTATTATATATACATGTACATATATATATATTAAAAACAATGTAGGGTTAGTGATTAACTGTCATGAAGAGACATTAGTGATTTTCTCTCTAAACCATAAATATAATTCCTAGACATTATTTTAGCCAGTCTTAAAAAATTCAGTTAATTAAATGTTAATCGATCAAATTTTGTTCATTATCCACTCATAGTTATAAAAATGTGCATAAAATAATAATTCTGTTTGATATGTAAAACTTTTTGTCTGCTGGATAAGCACTCTTTCATACTGTAATATTTTTCTGTACATATTTTATCTTTTAATAAAATACTATTAAAATTATAATATCTCAGCTATATTACACACTTTCAAAGAATAATAAAACAATTCTAAAATATGCAATACATTAGCTATTTTAAACCATAAAGCAGCATTAGAATTCTCAACTTCTACATTATAACTTTTATTCTCATTTTGTAAACATTTGCATCTCTGTATACAATAGAAAGCAAAGTAAAGCCCAGTGGCTTAGTTCTAATTACTTGGAATGTATTGCTCCTTTGTGTTTAATTTTGACACTAGAATTACAAGTATATTTTTTCAAATCCCTTTAATAATAAATGATCAGCTAGAGCTCTTCAGATAGATTCCCAAAGCTTCTGTTGATCTACATCTACACCCAGGTGTGCTGTTAGGCTAACGCACAGCTAAGCTTCAGGGAAATGCTAATCAAGAGAATCATACATGAGGCTGGAGAGATGTCTCAGTGGCTAGGAGAACTAGCTGCCATTTGAGTCTTTCTGCTTCTGTGTTAACTCACACATTATACTCATTATGGTCATTCTACTTCAGTCCATTAGGTGAAGATCTTTTCCCAGTCTGTAGCTGTCACTTTGTTCTGTTGACAGTGTCTCCTGCTTAACAAAAGCTTCTCAGCCTCATGAGGTCCCATTTATTCATTGTTGACCTTAAGGCCTGAGCTGTTGGTGTTCTGTTCAGGAAGTTGTCTCCTGTTCCAATGTGTTCCAGGCTCTTCCCCACTTTTTCTTCTAACTGGTTTAGTGTCTCTGGTTTTATGTTGAGGTCTTTAATCCACTTGGACTTGAGTTTTGTGCATGGTGACAAATATGAGTCCAATTATACTCACTTATATCTGGACATTAACCCAAGGGGCATGTCCCATGAAAGTCTTCACTTACCAGGAAAGTGGGATGGAGGTGAGGACATCCTACTGGGACCCTGGGTGAGAGAAGTATGGGAGAATGGGGAAATAGAAGGATCCAGAGGGTCCTAGAAATCCCCAAGAAGAACACAATGACGGGTAGATCTGGGCCCTGGGGTTTTGCTCAAGCTATGGCACCAATCAAGGACAATATGTGCAGTAAGCATCAAACCCCTACCCAGATCCAGCCAATAGACAGGACATTCTCCACAGTTAAGTAGAAAGTGGGGACCAACTTTCACAAGAACTCTGGTGCCCCATATTTGACCACACCCCCTTGATAGGAGGGTCCAGTGGCACTCAGAGGAAGGATAGCAGGCTACCAAGAAGAGACTTGATACCCTAGGATCATATATAGGGGGACGAGGTCGCCCTCAGTCACAGTCATAGGGGAGGGGAATAGGGTGAATATGGGAGGGAGGGAGGACTGGGAGGATACAAGGGATGGGATAACAATTGAGATGTAATATGATTATTATCAATAAAAAGAAAACAAGAGAGAGAGCTAGCTGCTCTTCTGGAGCCACTGTGTTCCATTACCAGCATCTGCATGACAGCTCACCAGTGCTTACAACTCCATCAGGGAATTCAACACACTCAAACAGACAAGCATAAAGGTAAAACACCAAGGCACATAAAATAAAAATAAATGAATCAGTTTAAAATATTAAGATAAAACAGAATGACTGATGTTTTCTAGAGATGGATGTACAGCAAGACATCCTTTCTTTTTCCTGATCACTAGAGCTGACATTGTACTCTACATTTCTACATTGGCTATTTTGCATATGAATGTTGATCAAGAACTTAATGTGTATCATATAAACACCTTCATAAGCCTTAAGGTTAATGCTGTGCACTTAAGCATTGCAGAGAAATAGGGTATACAGTTGGACACTTTCCTTTCAGGAAAGGAATTGTGGTCTGCTGTATTGAATATAAGATCATTGACACAAAGAATTAGCTCTAGCATATTTAATGTCCACACAAAATATTATCTGTACCCATAGGTTAGTACTCTAAGTATTATGTTTGGCTTGGTTTGTTTTTTTTAAAGCACTTTTATCTATGACAAAACAAAAGATAATACAATTGGAATTTCAAATTTTCCAAATATGATCTCAAAAGCATACATGTTACATTCCTTGAAAATATGAAAGAGAAGCAGTGTTTGTCTGTTAATGTCACAGATTTAAAAGATTCATTCTATGAAATGAATGAAAGTAACACCAAAAACCACAGCAAAGGCCAGGGGATAGTCGTAATAATAAACTGTCACAGACTGCTAACAACCTTCCCCTGAAGGACAACTGTACATACTCCTTGTCACTTAACAGAAGTAAAGTCACTATTTCATGCAACTAGTAATAGAATTCTGCCCTTATTAAGAAATACAGAATTTGATGATTTATGTGTCTATCAGTCTAGAAATTTGTATCCGATGGTAAAAGAAGGTGGGAATAATAATCATGATAATAGTTTGGAGATACTAAATAGGATCATTAGGTCGGCCTTCTGTGATAGTAAAATGTTCTTATGTATTGACAGTTCATATGTTAATATTTGAAGACTATTTCCCATCACCACTAATTATATTTAATGCCTGAAAACTTAGTGAGTAATGTCAATAATTTATATTAATAATTTCAACCAAGTATGTATGGCTGAAAGTAAGAAATATGTCTAACAATATTACAGGAAAGACATCAAACATTAAGTAAAGATCATCACCACAGATCCTTTATATATACTTCGTCGACTGGTGACCTCATTTTTCAGCCATCACCACTGAATTAGAAATCCAAAAGCTCTATATTATGGCTATTCTAAGATCTATATTGACCCTGATTTTCCAAGTCCCATGAAGCCTCAGAATAAAGTTCTGAAACATAAGATTTGTCATGGATCATGAACACATATTGTGATGGTTAATATTGTCAACTCCTAGGAATTTAAACTACCAGACATGCCTGTGAAATATTGTCTAGGTTAAATTAACTGAAGTAGGAGGACCCATCCTAATGATGTGCAGCAGCATTCCATATGCTAGTATTCCCTCTGAATAAAAAGGTGAAAGTGACCTGAGCAGGATCATTCATGGCTCTTCCTGACTTTAGACACAATGTGACCATCTCTTAGCTCATACCTTCCCTGCCATAATGTAATGTACCCTTCACATGTGAGAAAGTAAGTCCTTCCTTCCTTCGCTGCTCCTCTTAGGTGCTTTGTCATAACAATGATACACATGACTAATACGCATGCCCTCTGCTTAAGAAACTTTACAATCCAGTGTTTGGGTCATAAAGTACTACACTGAATGTAGTTGGTTCCAAAGGTTGAGCAAATGGTAATACTGTTGGTGTAATATATTCATGTGAGTTGCTAATTTTCTATTATTATTAATCTGTTGAAGTATAAGATATATAGGGTTCAGGAAATCCAAGCTTCTAGGTTAGATAGAAGCTGGAATAATTATCAGAAATTCATGCAAAGGATAAAATATACATTAACCTAACTATATTATCCCTATGTATATACCCAGGGGATTATATATCTTTTTTAAATTTTTTTATTAATTTATTCATATTACATCTCGATTGTTAGCCCATCCCTTGTATCCTCCCTTTCTTTCCTCCCTCCCGCTTCACCCTCTACTCCCTTCCCCTATGTCTGTGACTGAGGGGGACCTCCTCCCCCTGTATATACTCCTAGGGTATTGAGTCTCTTTTTGGTGACATTATCTTTCCTCTGAGTGCCACCAGGCCTCCCCATCCAAGGGACATGGTCCGATATGGGGCACCAGAGTTTGTGTGAAAGTCAGATCCCCTTCTCCACTTAACGGTGGAGAATGTCCTGTCCATCAGCTAGACTGGGTAGGGGTTCGAAGTTTACTGCCTATATTTTCCTTGGCTGGTGCCATAGTTTGAGGAGGACCCCAGGGCCCAGACCCGCCTGTAGTTTTCCAGGACCCTCTGGATCCTTCTATTTCCTCATTCTCCCAGGCTTCTCACTCCTAAAGTCTCAATAGGATTTTATTTACCTACCAGGAAAGTGGGTCAGAGGGGGATTATATATCTTACTACAGATGTATCGATATACTTGTTCATCTCTGTCTACCTTTGCGAAGAAACAGTACCAGCCTATATGTCCATCAACAGATGAATGGATAAGGAAGAAGTAATATATCTACACAGTGGAATTTCATTCATCCAGTAATGAAAACAAAATTATGACATATTCATGAAAGTAAATAGAATATAAAATATAGTAAATAATCCAAGCTCAGCAAGATACTACACAATATTCTATTACATGTACCACAGCTTTTAATTTTTATGTATGCTAATGAGAGTGTATTTGAAGGGCAGAAAACCAGAAGAGAACAAACATTAAAGGAAAAAGAGACTTATGTAAGATGGATATATAAGACATGTGATATAAAAGTGGAAGAGGGAGATACAGGACGACAAGTATTCAGGCAGATAGAAGCAGGAAGATGCCAGAGAGGAGGGATGGAAGAGAGGGTCAACCAAAACAGTCTCTGATGATATTAGGTAAACTGATATTTTTAAGCTAATATAGTTTTAAATTTTATTTTCAGTAATGCTAATTAAGATTATCATTATATCACTTTCTCTCTTCCTTTGCTCTCTTCCTCCAACCCCATCCCTGCTGCAAATTCTGAAATGAAGGAAGAGCCTCCATATTGATTATCTACCACAGAATGCTCTGCCTAAAACAATATATACACAAAAAGGACTGATCATATTATATTATGTATTTGTGCATACATATACATGTGTGCATATAAGAATAATATTTTAAAAAGAAATTTTTAAAGAAGAAAAGTGCAACAAAGATGGACTCTCACCAGTAAAATCTAATACATTTTTTTAAATGTTTGCATCTATCTATGTGTATTGCTTGGTGCATCTTCTTCTTCTAACATAGGCTCCCCTCACATATGCTGCTTGCTGATGGAAAGAGATCACATGGAATATCCACAGTTAAGAAAGTGAATCAAACTACTTTTCAAAGCACTAATGGTTCTAACAGTTCTGCATTTGAGCCCTAAAAAAGAGTTCAAACAAATTAATGACAGTTGTTAACAATAAATCTCTGGCCTTTTATAAAGGTGAAAGATAATGTATCAAAGCACCATCATCTTTTGTTCACAAATTGAATAATGCCAGTAAAATTACTTGATGGCACTGTTAAGTTAATACCATCATCAATTGTGCCAGTGAATCACTTGGAATGGCAGCTAGTGGTGTGCTATCCTCTGGGGAAGCACACAGCTGTTCATCCTAAAAGGCAAGAAATGACATAACATCACACCATTGCCTAGATTCTACTGTTTATTTAATAGATGCATGTAACTAGGGTACATGGATTTAAAACGTTCTCTATTTCCTGATGCTTTTTTGGTGCACTCTGAAGTATGTGTTTACGTATCCTGCAATGACAATTTAACCAGTGCTTAGGTGTAGAAGATCTGGAAGGCAAATCCACTCAGTTCCCTCACCTTACAATGACATTCTTGACTTTACAAAAGACGCTAGATCAAAAGCCCTGTAGGTGCAGTGCAGGAATAAACTGCAGGTTTCCAGGAGCTTTGTTCAATGCTTCCTTGAATACAACTGGTTGTCTCTTGTGAATACCAGGACTGCAGTGCAGATACAACAAACACTTCTCAGAAGCAAATGACAACGAGCATGGCCAGAGAATGTTCTGGAAGCCACTTTACTTAGCATGTGCACATTTGATCTCCTTAGAGCTCAAAATACATGTTTCCTAAAGTGCTTCCACTGTACCTGACTTAGAAGTGCTCAAGCTCCTTCCCTGGGTGCTTCAGACTCTGCACACCAAGGCTAGTTATCTTTTGGTGCATTATAGTTGTTAATGATGTATGTTTTCTGTGTCACAAATAAGCTTCCCCATTCCCTGTACAGGCTATGCTGATGCCCAATTATCCATATATAGGTTGGAACCTAAATATAAACCCTTGGAGGTAAATTCTACTTTTCCTGCTAGTCCTTATTATGAGGACCTTTTAATATACTCGTAGAACTGGTTTACTTTCCTCACAACACCATTTAACATTTGTACTTGTAGCATCTTAAGTATTGTGTCTGTCTCCCCAATGGACTATAAATTTTAGTAGTGCAGGGTCTGGATTATATATCTCCTAGCATTTTACCTTATTCCTGAGGCCTTTTAAATAGTTAAAATGCAGAGAGATTAGCTCATTAAAAGGCTTTCATTTCCATAGTATCACAGTGGTATAACATATTTTTTCTTTGTAAACCACTCAACTACGTGAGATAAAAAGCCTTTTCCTGCCTTACTGTAGATAATACTTTTGATGATTGTGTTTCTTATCATATAGTATATATCTTGTCATAAGTGGATGCTTCCAAAAGGTTTGTTTTATAGATGGATAATATATAATCGTTTCACCGTTCTTTAAAAATGTAACTAAGAGGCATCAAGTATGCCACAAGACAAATGCTGATTTTCTGTATTTTCACACTCTTCCAGTGATACCTATTGTGATTCTCTCCAAAGTCAGACTCATACCTCTACAATAATGATATTGATAGCTAGTTTCTTCCTCCTAGATCTAAAGACTAGTCTCTTACTGCTAACGTGCTCTTCTCCCATGAGAGCCTCATCTTTTTTCAAGCATTCTTAGAAAGTCTTATCTTTTCATGATGATCTCTTGCCAGTTTTCAGCATCACAGTGAACTATTTATCCTTCTTTCTTCTTTAGCTCACCGTCCCTGTTCATCAATGTTTTCTCCAGGTAATTCCTCCCTATGCCTTTTGTATGGACTTTAGTATTGGCCTGCACAAAGACATTATTAAATCAACAAAAGCTCCTGAATGTTCTATAAAAGTTTCTCTCTGTAATCACACTATATGTTTACATTATCCAGTAATTTTCAAGCATGTTTTTAGCATGGTTTGCCAATTTTCTATGTATATGTTACAGTTCAGTTAAAATATTTCTTGAGCTTAAATTAATATTGGACGTGGCCTTTTGAAAATCCTCTACAAAAGCTCAAACTCATATATTCCAAATCAGATATCTTTTTTCCCCATTTTTTTATTAATTTATTCTTGTTACATCTCTATGGTTATCCCATCCCTTGTATCCTCCCATTCTCCCCTCCCTCCCATTTTCCCCTTTTTCCCCTCCCCTATGACTGTTCCTCAGAGGGATTACCTCCCTCTGTATATGCTCATAGGGTATCAAGTCTCTTCTCGGTGACCTGCTGTCCTTCCTCTAAGTGCCACTAGGTCTCCCCCACCAGGGGACATTCTCATGTACTCTGGTGCCTCACAAATCAGATATCTTTTACTCCCAAAAATATGTTCCCTTTCAGTGTTCAGTATTTTGACAAATGTGACTCTCATTTCATCTAAGCGAGACAGAAACAGAACTCAATGTTGACCCCTCTCATCCTTTGATATCTATTCTTTGTCTCTCCAGTAGTAAATATTTTGTTCTTGTTTCCTTCTTTAGACATTTTCTTCTTCACTGTCACCAGAGGCACCGTACTCACAATGCGTCCCCATGTAAAATGCTGTAAATTGTCTAACATCTTTATATCCACCATGGCTCCAATTCAATATTTACCCTTAGCTGCAACAAACACCACAATATCCTCGTACTTAGGACTATTAAAGGGCTCCTTTATTCCAGATTATTGACAAGTGCATTAAAGGCACTCTGTACTCTGTCCTTCCATACATACCAGTTCTAGCTATCATGCAGCTGTTGGCATCTCTTTGAGATCTAGCCTGTCCAGCCACATTTCAGCCCTGTGTTATCAACATCATACTGACTAGTACTTTCTCTCTTTGTGTGTGTTCCTCTTAACTACTTGAAACAGTGCTGTGTACCAGTTTCCTTGAGATTAAAACCACCCATTTTACAGGGAAGCTCCTCAAGACACAGATGTTAGAAAGGGAGGTGGAACATTCCATCGTTCAGAAAAGTTCCTTAAATTTAGAATGTAAACAATTCAAAGGCTTTCAGGGAGACCCCAAAACTGTCCAAATTCACTATAATATGTAAGCTTTGAGGACTTGTGAGAAATAATTTCAAATGAGCTGAGCTGACTAGAAGAGTCTTAGACCAGCCTAGAAACCTGAAAGGTGCTGAGACCAATGAAGACCCATAGAGCAAGAGGTCAGCAGAGCTACCTGAAAGAGTCTGGCCATATAAACTGACTGAGACAGTCACCAGTCTATTGAACTACTGGTAGGCTGTGCAGTGAACTCAAGGTTTTAAGATTAAAGTTTGCTGGGCTGGGCTTTTGGTGATGCACTCATGTTTGAGGCATTATGTTTCCTATAGCTTCTCATTCATATTCCTATAAGCAAGTCCAATAAAACTTACTGGCTTAAGAAGTTGGAATTTAATGAAAATTGTTCTTTGGTCTATGAGACGCTACTCCCTTTCTCCCCGTCTTTCATTCCCTACCCAGGAAATGAGTTAGTTTAATCTAACATATACTCTTATAATGATGCACCACACTAGCACAGACCTATAAGCAACAAAGCAAATGAATATGACCTTGTAAAACAGTCAAAAATAAACCTATTCTCTTTATAAATGGATGCTCAAAAATGTTATAATACTAGTACTGGAGAACTTATGGAAAGCTGATGAACACAACGGAAAAGGCTTATGCCAGGTGAGCCAGGTGACATAGTTCCTATAACTTTTCCAGGCATTGCCAGGAGTGATCAGGATAACATGTTGAATATTGATTGATAGCAAGGAAGAAATTCCTACATTATGGATCTGTTAATGACATCCTGTAATACTAAATAGGGAAATTCATTGCTTTATAGCTTGGTCATTTACAGATAAGTTTTTACAACAATTATCTATTATTTCTTCAAATTGAAACTCATCCTCTAAAAAACTATTCTGGCACACCTCTGTAACCCTAACCTTTGAGAGACTTAGGAAGAACAGAAACCTGTAATGGTGAGTACAAGAAAAAGATAAGTGTAAGAGTTAGTGAATAGAAAGATATAACATTTTGTTTTAATATTATTTGTGTACATTGGGTTTCAAAATTGAAAGAAGAAAGAAAAAAGGCATTTTCAATATACAACTTTTTGGATGTATAATTTTCATACTTTGAGGATTTACAGCAAATTAGACAGTAATGTAAATATTCTTTAAGTCTCCTAGTTGTACTATATGGTAAGATTTACTTAGCACATTCGCTTCCCTCATGATGGCATGTAGACTTGAACACACTAATTTTCTTCTTTAAAGTTGTACATCACTATTATTTTGAGGTCTTTTACTTTGATCGTCTTGCACCTCAATGCCGCTGCACAACTGGCGCTACAGAAGAAACCTAGAGCCTGGAAGCAAAGGATGGGAATTATTATGAAAGAGTAATTGTCAAAGCATTGCCTACTTTGCTAAAGAGACTAATGTCTCATAAGAAATTACATTTATAAATGAAAGCCAAAAAATATCCTCTGAACCGCTTCCATTTCAATTTATATTTGTCTTTAAATTATCTCACAGCATCACTAGTCTTAATTCTTATTTGATGGGAGATTATGGACACCTTGAGAAAAACAGGCCCAAAAGTAGTTCAGTTGTAATGGACCAAATTTTCAAGATAGAATACAAATGTTAGAAAATAAAATGTTAAAAATATATGCACAAAACAAATCGTAGGACAAAAAAATTATAAGAGACAAACATTCACTTGTAAGGTGTCAATGAACTAGGTTGCAACTGTTAATTTTTTTCTGTACAGCTAAAATCTAAATTTATCATCTATATAGTTTTGCTTTAGTGTTACTTAAACAAAATCACTAAATAGGGAAGCATACCTTTTGACTTTTAATTCAGTTATGGAATCAGTGCTGAAAAGAAGAATATGTCATAAGAACGTAAAATAAAAATATTACTAAAGCTTATAGCCTCTTT